>OX422208.1:366979972-367652119 GCA_949130495.1 Sambucus nigra
AGTGTTCTTTCTTTAATGCTTTCCTTCTTCTTTTGCAGCAAAGTCAAAGAATCAGGAGCCTGCTCTCCGAGAGATTCGTACTGCTGAGTTACTCAAGGATTGGAATATACGAGATTCCATTGCAGAAGGCGAGCATCCAAGATTTTATGCTTTCTAACTAGAATATAAGAACTTTACTTCCAGCTTTATCACCCGTTCAGTTGATTCTAGTCCTCATATTGACGTCTCAGAGGAAGAAGAGGAAGAAGAAGGTACTCCTCAACTTATTGACCTAGATGAAGAGGAGGAGAGCAGTTCAGAGTCTAGTGATGCTAGTGGCGGTGAGTTAGGATTTGGTGAGGGAACTTCCAGCTCAGAAAAAGATTCAGAGAGCGCAAGCAGGGAAGATATGGCTCCCCCAAGGAGGAAAAATCTAATCATTGATGATGTTGATGATGATGTTTTGCTGTGGGGCAGGTTGAAGATACATAAGCCTGGGTCTGGGGATACTTCTAGTGGTTCCCAGATCGCATCACATAAAAATAAGAGGAAGAAGAAAGAGGATGAGTTGAGGAAAGAGAATGAGATAAAAAGAGAAGAAGAAAGAAAGAGAAAGGAGACTGAGAAGAAGAAGAGAGAGGAAGAGAGAAGAAGAGAGGATGAGAGGATAAAGAAGGCATAGGCTATTTTGGTCCCTGTATCTATCCTAACTGAGGTAGCCTCAATGGATTTGACCCCTCATCTTGCTCCTGCGATGATCGAGAGGCCATTCTTCAAAAGGAACTCGAGCGGTCATAAAAAAATGGGACTTGCCCAGTTAGCCTTGAAGGAAAGTCAGGGTCTTGCATTGGTAAGTCTATTCATTCTTTCCTCTATTTGTTGCAGTTACTCTTATATTCTTTTTACTTATATTCCATTTATATTTGCAGTTCTTGTCTAACTACACCGTTCTCGATCGCAACCATGGTGAGCTAGCGAGGAGGATATATGAGCTCGAGGCAAGCTTGAAAGTTTCTAGCGAGGCTCATAAGTCCTCTGAGTGTGCCCTTTTGGAGGCTAAGACCTCTTTTGATAAGGGTAAGGAAGCAACGACCAAGGAACTTCAGGAGTTACGGGAGTCTTATGGCCTAGTTGTGGCGAGCGAACTGGCAGTCACTGACGAGAACAAGGTGCTCAAATAGGAGGTGACAAAGATGAAGTCAGAGGCTCCCTCCATCAAGGAGAGTGCTTACAATGATGGATGGGCGGTGACGTACGATGATGCCGAAGTTCAAATTGCTTACATCATCCGTTCTAACTTAAAAAAGGGTTGGGATAGGGATCTTCTTGCTGTCGAGGTGGCTACTGATTCCCCTCTTTTTGACGAGCACGACTCATGTCCCAAACTAGTTATAGAGGATGTGCCTATTCCTATTGTTAATGAAGGGGTTCCAGCTGCTCAAATTGGTGAAGGCCCCGTTTCTGCTGGTGCTCCTGTGACACTATGAAAGTGTATATCGATGATATTCTCATCAAGAGAAAGCTCAAAGAAGACTATATCTCCGACCTAGCAAGGACCTTTGAAATCCTTAGGAAGTATCAAATGAAACTTAATGCAAGTAAGTGTTCCTTCGGTGTCCAGTCAGGAAAATTCCTTGGATACTTATTCAGCGAGAGAGGTATAGACGCTAATCCAGAACAAATCGATGCTATTAATAGAATGCAATCCCCTTGAACTATGAGAAATGTACAGAAACTCACAGGAATGCTCGCTGCCCTAAATCGGTTCATCTCTAAAACTTTAAAAAAATGCCAGTCGTTCTTCCATCTTCTGAAGAAAACTAAGAGTGTAGTATGGAACGAGGGTTGCTCGAGGGACTTAGAAGAGCTTAAGGTCTACCTCAGCAATCCCCCTTTGCTTCTAATCCCTAGAGAAAATGATCCATTATATATCTACCTTACAGCATCAAATCATGTTGTGAGCTCCACCTTGGTATGTGAGAAAGAGGGGTGCTAGAATCCGGTCTATTATGCAAGAAAAACTCTTTTCAATGACGAGCAGTGGTACCTTCCATTGGAGAAATTCGCCTTGCACTAGTGGTAGCCTCAAGAAAGCTGAAGCACTATTTTGAGGTCCACTCCATCTTCATAGTTACTTTGCACCCCCTTAAAGTTGTACTAAGAAAAAAAAAACTCTCAAGACGACTATCAAAATGGTCGATTGAGCTCGAAAGATTTGATATTCGTTTTCAACCAAGGACTACTGTCAAGGGGTAAGTCCGCACCGATGTCATTACTGAATTCACAGGAGAACATCCCTATGATCAGCCCAAGGCCAATCATCTGAGAGAAGTCCCACAAGAGCCAGGCATCTGGAAGTTATATGTTGATTGAGCCTCCAATTTGAGAGGGGAAGGAATAGGCATCGTACTAGTTACCCTCGAAAACACAGTACTCGAGTAAGGAATCAGGCTTGGATTTGAAGCCTCCAATAATGAAGAAGAATACGAAGCACAGATCTTTGGTCTGAGGAAGGAACAGTTGCTTAGGGTAAGACACCTTCAAGTTTTCGATGACTCACAACTGGTATCCAACCAAATAAGTGGCAATTTCAATTCAAAAGACAAAAGGATGGCAACCTATCTTGCCATTGTGAAAATTTTAATGACCAACTTTGACCACATCAATGTTCAGCAGTTTCCCAGGGGCTAAAATAGCCATGTCGATGCCCTGGCATCTCTAAGATCAGCGGTTGACTCCAACTTAAGGAGAACAATTCAAATCGATTTCCTTGCACAACCGAGCATCAAACAAAGAATCGAATAGCCAAACCTCGAGCATGTTCTCCATATAGAGAAAGCTCCCAGCTGGATGGACCCCATAGTATATTACTTATAAGGTGACATACTGCCAAGTGATTAGAAGATCGCCCATCATATAAGAGTCAAAGTTACCCATTTCCACTTATCTCCTGAGGGAAAACTATACAAAAGATCCTTCACAGCTCCATACCTCTAGTGTGTTCATCCACAGGATGTCGAGCAAGTCCTACACGAGATGTATGAAGGGATTTGTGGAAATCACGTAGGAGGAAGGTCACTAGCCTTTCAAGCAATGAAGGAGGGATACTGGTGACCATACATGCAGAAGGACGTTGGAGTCTACACTCGAAAGTGTAAGAAATGCCATATGCATGCACTTATGGTCCACCAGCCTGCCAGCGAAGTAAAGTCACTTACTAGTAGGGGTGTGCAAAAAAACTGACCAACCCAAAAACCGAATTGAATCGGCCCGAACCGAACCAAAACCGACAGTTTTTTAGCCTGATTTGGCCTACAGTTTGCGGATATAAAAAACCGACCATGTCGGTTCGGTTAATGGTTTATACATGGAAAAAACCGATTCAAACCGAACCGACTCGAAATCAATATATATTAAAAAAAACTAAATAACTTATATTTTTATATCCAAAAACCATTAACCACCTTCAAAAATGACCCAAACCGAAAACTGGCCTTAATAAAATTTCCCAAATAGGAAACCGTCAAAAACCGACCCAAAATCGAACCGAACCGAATCGAATCTAAAACCGATGGGAACCAAAACCGACGGTTTTTTTCATAGTCGGTTCGGTTTTGACCTGACCTTTTCTAAAACCAAACTGATCAGTTCAGTTTGAATTAGAGTCCAAAATTGACTCGAACCGACCCGTGTACACCCCTACTTACTAGACCATGGCCATTCGCCTAGTGGGGTCTGGACATCATAGGCCCTCTACCAACTGCTGCCAGAAATTAGAAGTATCTGTTAGTCGCCATAGACTACTTTACCAAGTGTATAGAGGCAGAACCACTGGAGAACATCAGAGACGCAAATATGATGAGGTTCATATGGAAAAATATTATTACTCGCTTCGGAATACCCAGGACAATCGTCAGTGACAACGAAACCCAGTTCGAGAGAGGCCTCTTCCAAAGATTTTGCAGTGACCATGGAATCAGGCACCACTTCAGCTCTATGGCATACCCTCAGAGCAACGGTCAAGCTGAGGCTTCCAACAAAGTAGCGATCGATGGACTAAAGAAGCACCTGGAGCAAGATAGGGGAGCATGGGTAAACGAAGTACCCCATATCCTCTGGGCCTATCGCACCAACCCAAGGCGAGAAACTGGAGAGACACCATTTGCACTCATATATGGAATGGAGGTAGTTATTCCATTGGAATCCGATCTCACCACCATGAGGTACACACTGATCGACCAAGGCCAGAACAATGGAGCATTGCTCACTGAACTTGACTCAACCGACCAACGACGAGAATCGGCTCTAGTGAAACTAGCAGCGTACCAATAATATCTAGCCAAGCAATATAATAGAAAAGTCAATCCAAGGACATTCCAGGTTGGGGACTTTATCCTAAGGAAAGCCCTGGGCAACACTGTGAAGCCATCAGATGGAAAGCTAGGACCGAACTGGGAGGGACCATTCTAGGTGGTAAGGGACGATCTAAAAGGAGCCTATCACTTGGAAATGCTGGAGGGCAGGGATATACCAAGAGCTTGGAATGCGGCCAACCTGAAAAAATTCTACTCCTAAATTTCTCTTTTTGTGCATCATTAATTTAGGCAAATTTTTATTTTACAAATTTAATGTTGCTCTCTGTTCATGACTCTCATTAGTGAAATTTGATTGGCCTTGGCATTCTATAAGTGTTGGTTTTCTCAGATATATTTTAGTATATGTGCCCTTTTCAAGTTATAGGCTTCACTCTTAATAGGCAAAATAAAGATCACAGGCTGTAGTAAATTGTCAACTTAGTCCAGCCAAATGATCCTATATCTTGCCCCTACCATTGAACCACATTGGTCAAAGCATTATCAGGGCTAAATAATCCTCCTCAGGCCTTTATTACTAACACAATGGCCTCCTAGTTTGCTTCCAATAATAAATAAAGCGCTATAAGGGATCATTAGGAAATTCGACCAACCCAGGTTGGTCGCTAACATAGTTTGCCCAAAAAACCCTGCTCGGATGGATTGTTCACTTACTAGGTATATCTTTTCCATTGCCCTACTTAGGCCTGAGGCAGTGTGATGACACATACTGAAACGTAAAGTGAGGCAGAATGGTATGACTGAAGTCTACTGGACTGGGGGGATATTTATCTGACAATTAGCCTTATCTAAGTCATACTTGATCGGCTAGAAGATAATTAAAGATAAAGCCAGCAAAATCGAAAATGAAATAACACACATTTAGTCAGTAATTTCCCAAAACATAAATATTTTGTTACACCACTAAATATACAAACAATTACATGTATAAAAACAAATCAAATCCTAATGAGGACCAGGTCGCTAGACCAGATAATCAGCTACCCGCACTCTTCGACCATCATCTGGGTGAGGGATAAGCTCCTCTTCGACGTTGCTTGAGCTTGGCTCCAGTAGCTATCTTTGGATTGCATCTATTGGAATCCAGTGATCATCCCTTCTGAATGGATTTGGCTCCAATGATGAAGGAGTAATCTCATGTCTATACCAAAGTATGGAGTTCTGAAGAACCTTTAACTCCCTAAGGGTACTCAGCCACCCTCTAATGAAGGATAGATCCTCGACCTACTTTAACCATATGGGAGCATCTGTCCAGCTCTGGTTGTACCCATCTGCCCACACCTTTCGAGGACCTTTATTGAACAGGTGCCTTAGTAGGGTGACATATCTTTGAAGCCCAACGACTATCACGTATGCCCTGCGAACATCTCCCCACAGTTCGACAATCTCCCTAGATAAATCACTGTCATTAGGCCCAGCTCGCCGCTTAGTTGATGAAGAAGAACCTCGTATAACTTGAGAGGAAATGCTCGGTGAATTCTCCCTAAGGCATGCAACTTCCCTCCTTAAAGCATCATTCTCCTGTTACAGGATTTCTCCAACTTGATTGATATCAAAGGCATCGAAAAGCTTAGCCTTCAGAGCATCCATTTCTTCTTGAACAGAGGGGACAACCTCGTCCATTTCCTCAAGTCTATCTTTTAACTTGGCAACCAAGTCTTGGTTCCTTGATCTAAGAGACTTGCATATTTTTACAAAGACACGGCGAACTTTGTCTTTCACATCGGTACCAAGAATTTTGCCTAGGCGAGAGGTAGCAGGAATATATTTGTCAAGGTCAACAAATTACAAGTCATAAAAGCACAAATGGTAAATATATCAGCCGGTGCAAAAATCCAAAATTTCTTTATTTCATTGAAATCGACCCAAGTCGGGTACAAGTACATTGATCAGAAAGAAGAGAAAATAGGAACACAAAAATACAAAGGAAATCCTAGGAGACTAATTGGCAAACTCAACCTGCTCAGAGGAGGCTGACTCTTTTCTTTTTTTTAGCAGCAGACACATTCGTCCTAGTTCCACCTTCACCTCTTTCAACTGGAGCAAGGCCCTCTCCTTGATGTCTCCCATTTGGTCCTTAAACATCCTAGTAACCAACCGCTAGTAAGTTTCTCCTGCATTCTTGAGCCTGAAGGGCATAACTTTGTAACAAAATAAGCCAATAGTGGTGATGAAGGCGGTCTTATCTTGATCTGGCTCGTACAGAGGGATATGGTGATATCCAAAATATGCATCTAAGAAGCTCATTCTTTCATGAGATGTTGTTGCATCCAAAAATTAGTTGATCTTTGGAAGGGAGAAACTGTCCTTGAGATATGCCCTATTGAGATCGATGAAGTCAATATAGACTCTCCACTTTCCATTACTTTTAGGGACCACTACCGGGTTGGATAGCCATTTGGGGAACTGAACTTCCCATATGGACCTTGCATCTAGTAACTTCTCCACTTCCTTCTCCACTACTTTAGCTTTCTCTTGGGCTATCCAGTGGGCCTTTTGTATAATCGACTTGAAGTCTAGATCCACGTGTAATCAGTGAGAGGTAATATTGGGATTGATTTTGGGAAGCTCGTAGGGCTCCCATGCAAATACGTCCAAATTGCTTCGAAGGAGGGTGACCAATTCCTTCTTCTCACGATCAATAAGCGATGTTCCAATCAAAAATATTATCTCAGTCGAGCCACTTCTGGCTGCGACTTCTTCCATCTCCTTGATGACCCTCCAAGAGGGGAGGAGCCTAGTCTCCTCCACTCATGGTCTGCCATATCTTAACTTCTATTTGGAGGGCATCATCCTCTCCTGCTCTTCATATTTGTTTCTCGCTTCCTCTACTTTTCTGTCTTATTTGGGGCGTATGGCTTCTATAAGGCACTTTCTTACCATAGCTTAATCTCCATGAATCTCAACTACTCCACTTGGGAAACTGAACTTCCCATACGAAACTTGCATTTAGTAACTTCTCCACTTCCTTCTCCATTGCTTTGGATTTCTCTGGGGCAATCCAGTAGGCCTTCTATATAATTGTCTAGAAGGCTGGATCCATGTGTAATCGGTGAAAGGTAATGCTAGGATCAATTCCGGACAGCTCGAAGGCCTCCCATGAAAAGACGTCCAAATTTCTTCGAAGGAGGGTGACCAATTCGTTCTTCTTATGATCAATAAGGGATGTTCCAATAAAAAACGTTATCTCAGTCGAGCCACTTCTGGCTGCGATTTCTTCCATGTCCTCGATGACCCTCTCAGAGGGGAGGAGCATGGTCCCCTTCACTCATGGTCTTCCATATCTTAACTTCTATTTGGAGGGCATCAGCCTCTCTTGTTCTTCATCTTTGTTTCTCACTTCCTCCACATTTATCTCTTATTTGGGGCATATGGCTACTATAAGTCACTTTCTTGCCATTGCTTGATCTCCATGAATCTCAACTACTCCACATTCTATCACACATTTCAACTTCTGATGATAGGTCGATGAGATGACCTTCATCGCGTGCAGCCATCATCTACCGAGGATGTCTTGGTAAGGTGAATAAATGTCAAACATAAGAAATTTGATCATCTTCAAGATGCTTCCTACCCATATGGGTAGGAAAATCTTTCCTAAGGGGATTGTTATCTTTCTAGCGAAGCAAACTAAAGGAATAGTGTCCTCACTTAGGTCGACAGGGCTTAACTTCATCTTTTTGAACAACTCAAGGTACATTACTTTGGATGAGTTGCCTTGGTCGACGAGTAACCTATCAACGCCGAAGTTAGTTATCCTGAATATAATGACTAATTCGTCATGGTATGGAGTTCTCACTCCTACCAATCCTTGTATGTGAAAATGATGTGCTTGTTATAGTTGATTTCCTCTAAACATCGACGCTTACCAGCTTGGGTTTTGGTCGGATCAATCTGAAAATCTTGCATCACTGTTATCAACTTCTTCACCTCCATTCGAGCTGTGTTCCCCTGAATCTGCTTGAGGTCGGATGCCCCATGGATCACTGTAAACCCATAGTCGACATCCTCTTCGAGAAAATTATCGGGTTTTTTATTTCCGTTTGCAGCATCATTCTCTGCCTTCTTCTATAAGAATTCACTTAAGTGTCCATCTTGGGCTAACTCTTCCAGGTGGGACTTGAGAGCCTTGCGGAGCTCGGTTTTGTGCCCTCCTTCATTGTGAAAAGTACATCTTAATGAATTATTCTGCTTGGATGGGTCTTCACCCATGTTCTTGGTCCACTTAATGAATGGTTCATCTTTGATTTTTGCAAGGATCTTATAGACCGCTTCTCTGAAGACGGTATTTACGGCTTGGAATTCCTTCGAGGCATTGCCTTTGTTCCTACTTTTTGGGAAACTTTTTCCCCTATTCTTACTTCCTTTATTTTGAGTGTCACTTTTTTTGCCCCCTTATCGATAACCTTGGAGCCACCATTTTATCCTACACTAGGACGGGTCACATCTTTGACTTTGGTGTATTTTTTATACGGACCATCAATTCATCGACGATCGTGGCCTCCTTCTTAGTGAGGGACTGGTGTAGGAGGTAGGAGTGGGGTAAGCTGATCTTGAAGGATGCTATAGTGACCTGCTCTGAGAAATCCTCAACTTCGTTGAACACATCCTAGTATCTCTTCGCATAGTCTCAGAAGTTCTTTTTAGGTTTTTTCTTCATTTCCAACAAAGGATCCATACTCTTCGGATGAGAGTTGCTTGTAATGAAGCGAGCTGTGAACATCTTGTCTAGAGATTTGAAGTTCCTGATAGATATGTGAGGAAGCTTCTCGAACCATTTTTGGGCAACATCGTACAGGCTTGATGGGAAAATTCGGTACATGAGCGCATCGTTATGGTTTCATAGGGTTATGGACTGCCTATATTGTTTGACATAATCGATGGGATCAGTCTTGCCATCGTAAATCTTGAATCTGGGGACCGCGAACATTTTTTAGGCTTCTTCTTCCTCAATCTCCCTCGAGAAAGGAGATTTCATCTGAGTTCGGAGAGCTCGCCTGGCTGTCCAGCTCCCTTATTTATCTGCACCCTGATGAGCTGGGTGTTGGTCCATTTCTCTCCGGACTAAGCTTCGTATATCATCGTTCCTTCGACCAGGGCTCCTGTATCGACGACCTGATTACTGCTGCTCGGACTGGTTGTCATATAACCTGTGTCTCTCGGACCTTTGATACCCACACCTAGGCTCCTTCCTCGACTGCGAGGTTTGCTCGCCTGAGGGATATGAGTCCGATTGTAGCGTTGCCTCATGTTACGATGGAGATCCCTTTCCATCTTTTCTATTCGCCTTTTAAGGCGAGCATTTTCTGCTTCCTATTTAAGAGTGGTCTTTTCCAATTCTTAAAGCATGGCCTCATAGGTGTCTATCATCCTAGAAATATGTGTGGATCTAACTGACCCCTAGCTCTCTTTGGAGAGTTACCTCTCTCGGCGGCACCTCTGGCTTGAATGACAGATTTCGGACCTTACCCTAGGTGGGATAGGCTGCTCTTGAATATCCCCCGCTTGAGGGTCATTGCTACTGTGATCGAACATTATAGGTTCCTGCTGGTGAAGGCTTTCTTAAAGGAAAAACAACTGTTTCCCACAGACGGCGCTAATTATGGTGAATAATATCTCAACACAAACAACAATGAAAGACAATCACCATAAAGAAAAGAATAGCAAAGATCACAATCACACAGCACAAAGATGTACATGGTTCGGCAAATTGCCTACGTCCACGAGAGGTCTACTGATATATTAAGTAACTCTCAATCGAGGTTTTTTCTGTGTGCCCTTTGCCCTGGGCCAGGGGTATAATATATATTCCATAAGAGGGAGAGAGGGGCACTGGTAACTTCCCCGCTAGCCCACTATCCCTTGAATACCTCCTTCGAGATTTTTGGGGATATAATGGGTCAAATTCTTAGTTCTAATCGTTATTTAGAGTGTCCCATAATTTAGGTCGGACATCCTTTGTTTTTAGTTGGGCTTGGTCCGTCTACTCTCTTGGGCCTAGAAGATAAAGAAGGTACCCTCAGATACCAATATCCAAAATGGATATCAGTAAATATGTGCATTTAAATATATTTTTAGAATATAACTAACATGAATTTAAATATATTTTTAGAATATAAATGTAGTAAAAACCCCACCTACAATGAGACCAATATGGTCAAAGAATAGTTGAGAAGAAGGCAACAACTTCTTTTAAAGATGTCCTTAAAGGGGATACCAAGCCCCACCCGAAAGATCCTTATAAACTCAACTTCTAAACTCTATAAAATACCCTTCCTTATTTTCATTAAAATACTCCAATATATCCAAAATATATCTCTAAAATTTCTCTTAATAACTTCATTTTAACTAATGGGAGGGTCCCACCACATTATACTAACAAATCAAAGGTTGACAATAGAAGTAAGAATCCAGTGCATGTGATGGGGGTGGGGGTGGAGGTGGAGGTGGGGGGGAGGCAGAGTGCTACAGCAGTACTAGCAACCAAATATAGTCGTTCCCACCCTCTATAGCGGTGGGTTGAGGGTAGGGGAATGCCTGGGTATAATGTTGTGTTTCTTTTTATTTGTTTCTTTCCACGACAAGCCCAGACTTCATCCCAATATTCTCTCTTATGTATAATTATTCTACTAGAGTTTCATTAATGCCTGCATCATTATAAATTGACTTTTCTTGATATATAATTTACTACTAAAACCCATTGTTTGTTTTTCTAACTCATTAATTATCATTTGATTCCATGTGACACCCCGCCTAATAAAATACCGGGTGATCAGTCCTATACCAAATTAAAACAGGAATCCCAATTGGATCATCCTTAGCATCACTGTCGAAAACTTTTTAAAACTTACTAACCACCTAGTATTCCAAAAACTGGTGCCAATTTTAACTTTTTTAAATAAACAAAACAGTACATGCGGAATAAAATATAAACCATTCACACAACTGAATGAAAGTAAACAGAATAGTAATTACACAACTTGCCGAATAAATCACCGGCCACCAAATAAATAATCCAAATACAATTTCAACACCTCAATAAATTACACCTAAAAACTGTGCCGAGAAGTCTGGGCTACAAGCCCCAAATAAAACTGAAATTGATACAAGATTTCCTACTTTAGGAATGAATGAATGATGCGTCTAATCCAAACTCCTGCTAGCATCCACATATGCCGCAGCTCCGTGTCCCTGGAATAGAATATCAATCCTGGCGTCCCTGTGGCTGGACACCTAAAAAGGTTTTGAAAATAGTTTTATAGCAAGGGTTAGAACCCAAAACATTTTGAAAATATTTAGCAAGTGAATTAACTGCAGTAATTTAAAATGCATGAATGCGCTTCATATTTAAGTTAGTGTCGCACTCCCTTGTGGACATTCTCACCCCTCCACTATTGTGCACACCTACCGGTTACCTTAACCCCACCTAGTTGTACTACCCCGCCCAACTAGTCCTGGTATAACCTTCCCTTGCCATACTACTCTAACCCGAGTATAATGATTATTGAATTATAAGTTATTTCACAATTAACTTAATTAATTCCTCTTAAATAGCAGCATATAACCGTGTCACAAGTTATATAAAGTAAATACATCACACACTGTATTATTCCCACAAATGATTAACTTAATTAATTTCTCATTAATTAACAACATATAACTGTAACCCGAGTTATATAAGGTAAATACATCACGCACTGTATTATCACCTACATATAATATTTACTACTATATTATACGTACCTTTACTAACATCCACACATATATCATACGCGTATCCATCCTTCCGAGTATACCCTCACCGGATGATTCACTCTAAAATGCTATCTCACTAGGTGTGCTCACAAAACCTAGTTCCCCAAGTTGGAATCGCTCACCAACTTGGACCAAAATATAAACGAAGTGGAGGCGGTCATATTCCTTCCCTGAAAGTGAGATAAATCCCTCACCCATATATACCAGACGCTATGACCTGGGGATATACTCGCCCTACTCCTCAAGCTAGAGGATTCACCCACATCGCGCAACCTCCCTTGATAGCATTAGAGTATATAAATTTAATAAATATCTAATCACTGATATTTAGTAGCACGCACAATAAATACACATATATATATATACTATCACGACACCGTATATATATATAATATAAACCCAGCTTTACCGTGTACTCAAAATCCCGTACACTGCCTGTAATTTAATGTCACACACAGTATATACATGTATATATATATATATATATATATATATATATATACTATCACTACACCGTATATATATAATATAACCCCCGGCTCTACCGTGTACTCCAAGTCCCGTACACTGCCTGAAATTTCCTGAGTCTGTCCCCCGACTCAATGTAGTTAATTTTCTCACTTAATAATTTATCCTCTTCCCGAGTCTATCACCCGACCCTAATTAAATTAATTGACACACATATTAATTTAATACCTCCCCGAGTCTATCGCCCGACTCTAATTTAATTAATTTACCCATTAATTAATCAACAAAAAAATCCGAGTCTGTGGTCCGACTCTAATATAATTAATTTACACAATAATTAATTAAATCCTACCCGAGTCCACAATCCGACTCTAATTAAATTAATTAATAGACTTATTAATTTAATACTACCCGAGTCTACCATCCGACTCTATCTAAATTAATTACTCATCTATTAATTTAATAACTTGGTGTCACCCAACCATTATCCCCGGACTCATCTCACTTGGCCTTGACCTCCACATTTCCGAGTCAATGTTCCGACTCCAAACTAATTACTTTCTCTCTATAATTAATTTAACACCTTGATATCACTTAACCAACATACCCGGACTCACTCACTTGGTCCAATTTACATCTCATAATATAATACCCACATTTTTGCCTACAATGTGCCACACCTTTATTTCTAGAATTTGCCCAATAATAATTGCTTATAATTAATAACATACCCGGACTCGATTCACTTGGCCCGAAATTAAATATTTCCCGAGTCTATACCCCGACTCTAAATTACTTAGTTTATCTCCAAACTTAATTCACTACCATGGGTCACTTTACCAATATACCCGGATTCACTCACTTGATCCGTACCTCACTATTTTGGAATAAATTCTCTCAAATTTATCCATTAAATGCCCCACATAAATTCATCCTAGTCCCAATTACTTTCTCCCATAATTGCTAGGAATATTTGTTTCACCATTATTTATCACTAAATAAATGTTTGGGAGTTAAATTTAATTTATTTTTTTCCCCTTGTATACAAACTGGGCGAACTGCCCAGAATTCCCTACCATCGATCGATCGATGCCCCCGATCGATCGATCGACCCCTTCGTTACAGCTCTGCCTCCCCCTTGTTTTCCACCATTAACGAATTTAAAGCTTTTTAAACCATAATTTAAACCTCTGATTACATCATCCCCTCATGTACACATGGTTAATCCACATCCTATTCATCATAGAAATCATTAAGATAATCAACTTCTCCAATTATCTCACAATTTTTCGAAATGGGTCTTTCTCCACAAAATTCAATTATCTGTTTTAATTCCAAATTTCTAGATTCGATTTCCACTCTCTTATGTTCTGGATTTCTCGTTCAAATTATAAATACATATTCAGATTTCAATCACCCATCTAAATCTTACTTTGAATCTCATTCAAGTATTTCAAAAATAAAAACCCCATTTTGTACCCATTTACACCCAAAAACGGATTTTCATACCCACATCACTATAATATAAATTGATTATCATGCTTTAAGAATCAAAACAGTTAACCACTTGCCTGAAAGTGTTCGTAGTGTCTGATTTCGTTGGCGGAGTCCCTCAATTTGGCTCCAAAAGCTCCCAATTTGTTCTTGATTTGCTTTCCCCCAAATCCCCTCTCAAACCCTAGGTTTGGAGTTGTGTTGGCTGCTGATTTCCTAATCTCCCATTAGGTTAAAAACCCTTAATCCCGTTTTCCACCTAATGGGCTTAATTAAAGTGGCCCAACTCACCCCGTGTGGGCCCGGCTATGCCCAAAATTACCCCGGGACCCAATTACTACCCCCGGGTACTCTTTTCTGACTATCTCGACCCATCCGGACTCAACCGCGCAGTTAGAATTGACATCCGAATTAATTTATAAAAATTCTTATCTCACACCCCATTAAGTCTATACCGACTCCCGGCTGGGATAAGTGCATACCCCGTCATTAATACCCGAAATGACGTAATTAAATTATTACTATTCACTTAGTAAATAATTGTCCCTAAACATTAACCATTCACTCCCCGATTAATATTTAAATATATATATTGCCATAATTAATTCAATTAAAATTACCACACACAAGTAATTTAAAATTCCCGAATTAATTAAATATTAAATGTACAAAAATACGGGGTGTTACATTCCACCTCAATAATTTTTTAATTGTAATTTGTTTACAATCCAAATAAAAAGTTCTACAAAAATGTTCCTTTTATTCATAATTTTATATCTTGAGACTATTCTGCTACCTTTTAAACTTATCTTTGATATTATGAAAATTAGCGCACCCAACTTTTACATATAAACCAATATATGTTAATTAATATTAAAGAAGATTAGTATCACCAGCATCATAATTACATAATCAGTATCATAGGATCATACAGTAATACTAAATTATACTCATAATCACTTTAATTATTTTACTAATTTTCCATATCAATAATAGTCAATTTATTAACAACCTGTATCTTAGATTTTCCAAATCTACCAAGTAATTTATGTGGAACACCACATATGATATATGAAAATCCACACATGCACCATATAACTCATATATAACCCATGTGAACTCATGCATTCACATATTTTAGGTAAGCTCATCACGACTTGCGCACAAACGATGAGTAATTATCATCCCAATCGCTTTATTAAAAGTCGGGGTATTACATCTTTTCTTAAGACTCAAAGCCTCATTCTAACTTGTTTTCTTCCTTAAGAAACCTAAATACACTCTACATCTCTCTCAAGAAAATATTTTCTCCCCAAATAAATCTAAGAGGATTTTATAGATGCAATCAAGCTTTCAAAGGTGTTTTAATTAAGAAATCAAATCAATCAATACTTATTTGAAATTAAGTTTTGAAGGAGGGTTTCATGTGATTTCAAATTAAGTTTCAACGAACTACACAAAAACTTAAAAAATGCCACACTCTTTTGGCAAGACTTTGTCACAATCAAGGACCGTGAAAAACAAAACAGGCAATTGTTATCACGGTTCCTGACCAGGACAAGCCTTCTCATGGTGACTGTTACAGTCAATGATCGTGATAAGGACGATAACTATCATGATCAATTTTTTTTTCACGATTCTTGTCCCAGACAAGGACCGTGACAATTCTAACGACCACAGCTAACATAAAACTCTTATTTTGGCCCAATTTTTTTATTCCCTTCTTCTATTTTATCAAACTGACTCTCTCTCGCTCTCTCCCCCCCCCCCCCCCCCCCCAAAAAAAAATAAAAATAAAATAAATAAATCAAAATCCCTAATTTTCATTCAACACACACACACACACACACACATGTATATATATATATATATATATGTATGTATGTATGTATGTGTAGTTCTTGAATATATGTGTTGTAAGCTAATTGTATATACATGAATTGTCGTCTTATTATTTGAAATCCAATTGTGCAAAAATAGGTTTGAACATTCAAACCATTTTTCGTTAGATTATGAATAGTTGGGTTTATATATTTGATTATGATTCATTATAATGTATTTCTTTGTTATAATATAGTTGTATATACATATATAACTTTGATATTATTGGAAACAATTTGTTTAAAAGTTAGGTTTAGACATTCATACATTTCTCCATTAGAATGTGAATATGTGACTTTGATATTTATTCGAACTTCGTTATAATATTTTTATTTGTAGTGTGTGCAACCCTTTTAGTCAAAACATACAATTTGTGGGTTTATTTAAAAATGAAAGAATGTTTTGATTTTGAGTGAAAATGGTAAAGAACACAATGAACATTATTATATAATTTTTGATGTTATTGAAATGTACATAGGTTTTGATTATGTTATTAAATATAATAAAAACCTAATTGGTATTTATATGTGGCTTAGGTTTTCATCATGATAGTTCCACGCACCTCACAAAACACATTACTAACCCATACTTGTTAGGACCTAACTTCTTTATTATTAATTTCGTTAAATAAGTTATTAGTTAGGTTATTAATTAGGTTACACTTGTGTCTAAGTTAACTAATGATTTAACTAATCCATGAGACTAAACTAACTTGTAGAAACAACTGGTGCATTCACGTGACTAACGGGTGAGAATTGGGTAAAAATTCCCAAAATTAGAAGTCAATGTCATATTGGTAATTTGCTTAATTTATTCAATGATTAAAACAGTGAATCCAAAGTCCCTCTATCATGAACAAAGTGTTGTTCATATGGGATTAATATTATTGTAGAATTAAGAGTGATTTTATTCAATGTTGTGTGGAACATTTCAGTTGAAATGCAAGCTACTAGGCGAGCTTTCTAGATTGTTCAAATTATAGGTATACACAACATTATTTTTGCCAATGTTATAAGTAGGTCTGTTAATTTGAGAAGGGTGATCCGGGCTTGGCTACGCTCAAGCTCAACTCAAAATTATTTTGGGCTTTCGGGCTCCGGGATTTCGGCCTTAGAGTTGGGAGAACCTAGAATTGATGATTTATTTAGTGAAGGGGGGTTCAGAACTTATTCGGGCCTACCCCAAAAAATTGCGCCATGAAATATTTACAACATACGCCTCATAAATAATACCAAAAGGAAACCAAATTTTCATATTTATTCAGAAATCCAATCGAGATTAAAAAACTATTCTACAACTCGAACTCAAAATGATGATTTATTTATTTTTCTCAAACTCAATACTCGCACTATAATGGTGTCATTACAATAATAAATATAAATATATTCTAAAAAGTTTAAAGAAATATTACAATATATTACCATGTACTTGAATATAACTATTTAATTTAAAAGATAAATATATTTTTATAAATTGCTAATAACCTTTGTGTTTATCAAGTGAAATATATATATATATATATATATATATATATATATATATATATATATATATATTCTGCTTTGGGCCCATTCGGGGCATTGCCACATGTGGCTCAAGCTCGTCTCGAATATAATTCGGGCTTGAAAGTTTGGCTCATGCTTAGCCCGGCTTACGCCCACTTACAGATCGGGCCATATTAATCGAGCTGAATGAGAAGGATTTAGGCTTGTTTGTCCGAATTGACATCCCTAGTTACAATCACGACTTGAAGTTTTTCTCCTACATATAATATGTCAAACTCACTAAGGATTCTAGCTTATATCCATGACACGCGTGGAGGATCATAAATTTCCAAGGGAGAAAAGGATCTGAAAGATAGTCTGAGTACCATGTTGCATGACTCTTTACAACAGTCTTTCGAGTTTCGAATTAGATTGATTGAGGTGTTGTCAGGGAAATAGGATGAGGTCTTATGGTTGGACGAGCAAGGCGATGCTCGAAATTGTTGGGGATCAATATATGCAGAGTGAAAATTTTCAGTCACAGATCTTTGATTAATTAAATATAGGCAAGAGGAAAAACTAAAAACTAGGCTCGAATAGCAAATGTAGGGTTTATAACACAACACCTTTACATATTCGGTTGTAATTCAAAGGGGAGAAACGTATTTGTTGTAGATATAGAAATGACTCATTTTGGATCTCCAAAACCTAACTTAAACCATCTGAATTCTAGGGTCTTCTAGTGTACGATCCTATCCAAATTCAAGTAGGTGGGTGGCCACCTTTTGAGACGAAAACCTTTGCTAAAACTTGAGATATGGTGGTATCTCTCTATCCTCCTTCACTAAAAAAGTGAATAATGTTTTCTATCACCCATATCAAACCCTAATGATGAATAATAATGATAAAAAACCATTCCCACACCTTTATATATAAGTATAAAATGTCGGTCTCGGCCAAACTAGGTTTCTAGATAGTATGAGCCTAACTCCTTGGGTATTTGGACTACACCATGAACTTAAGACAAATAATTAAATTATCTCAAAATAAGTACTCAGAAATCCCAAATTACTTTTATTGTAATTTTATTTTCTTTTTTTATTTAATCATAATTAATTTTACTAAAAAATCATGACTGTACTCCAAATTAATTATCTTATAAATCACTTATATATAATGAGGTCATATTTGCAAAGTTGATATTGTTACATAATGTAATTCCATGCGTTAAGCTTCCAATACCCATTTGATTAAATCATTTTTTTGCAAATTACCTTTGACCAACATCTAATTAAATCCTTGATTATAAGACTTAACTTATTTTTCTACTCCACCAAGTTATAAATAATTCACTGATCATGTTTACTTATGGAACAATTTTATAAGTCTATCAAGGGGGTATCATAATCCAAGGTATCCCCAGGTGAGGGTTCCTTCAAATTAAGATCTCAGACATCATTATATAATTATCATCTAATATGCGGAGGTCATCTGATTCAATCTGAGATTGAATCTTACCTAGAACAATCAAAGCATCAATTATATAAGCATTATAATCCTCATAATTCTCAAGATTAAGAATCCATGCACCCTTTACAAATGGTATGAGATATCTTGAGTCTAATCAAGAAATACATTAGACTCAAGTCTTATGGATGGTCATGTTCAATACATTCGTAAGATGTACCACTTATAATCCTCTATTGAAGTATCTTATAAGCTATCAAACCATCATACATGTTCTCATGGTTTGAGATTAACTACTAGGATTTCATATCAACAATTCCTATAGGATGTCAACTTCTAACTAGGTTGTTAACTTTTTAATAGTGCTAGAACCGCAATTCCAATCTCCTTGTGATCAGCCCGAAGCCAACTCACTTAAAATTCCTTATAAGATCTATTGACCGAAATATGAGTATGAAACAATATACTTAAACAAAGATAAAGCATCATCACAATATTGATTCTCATTTAAAAATCAATAAAACAATCCTTTTTAATCAATAATAAATGTTTCTACATGGCGTTGATGTCCAAAATTAGTAGAGACTTTATTTTAGCTAATAAGCATCAAATTCGTAATCATAGATAATTAGTTGAATAATGAAAATGAAGATAATAAGAAACAACAAAGATTTTTAAAGTGGTTCAACTTGGGAACAACCTACTTCCACTGTCATGGTATTATAATTGAAGGTAGTTACATAGAATTCTAGGTAGTCTTGGTTGTGTGTGCTAGACTTGTCTCTATAGCTGACACAAAAAAGATATTTATAATGGTACAAAAACAAAGGGGCAGAATGACTTTATATATCCATGCATTTACACCCGTACATAATGAATGGGACTATTGGTCTTCTAAGGCACATGTGTGATGTATCTTGATAATTCCCATGTAAATGACCTTTATTCTTCCTGATGGTTCATCTTTTTAAACTGGTTGATCGATATGCCAACCAAGTTGTTTTAGAGCCGACCAAATGTAAAAAATGTGCTAAAGTGTATAATCATGAGGACATGTGTCCCCATATCAGGGATCCACGTGATATGAATAATTTGGCCCACAACAACAGCCCCCAATGCTCCATGCTTGATGTTTTGTTAAAGAGATGGAGTCTTGAACTTATAAATTTTTCACCAGTTTATCATGCGGTGACATTTTTGTGAATAATTTAAAAAATAGCGAACCGCCAAAGGGTACGTTGGTCTTTTGGTGTCTTTGGGAACCATGCGGCCGTCAGGAGTTCAAATTGGTTCAATTAATCATATATTTTCAATCTTCGAGATAAGCTATATAAGAACAAAACTTTCCCCCCATTTTTTCTCACCTTTAACCTTTGCACTCAAGTAATATTTGTTTCTTTGAGCTTTTCATTTGTTGTTTCTTCCTTATTGTCATGTAGTCATTTCTGTAAGACTTCTTTTTTTAATATCACCTTCTTTTACTTCATTTAAATAATGGTGTACATTGTGGATGAGGGATCCTTAGTATAGTTTAGGGAAAGATGGAAAGTTCCCAATTGGGTATCCTTGGAATTGGTGGAGGGTCCTGTGGACTTATTATAACTTGATGAGGGCCATTGGATCCCCACCATATTCATTTCAGAATGTGGGATAACTTTCTCTCCAAACTTTGATGTGGTCCCTACTCGGGTAGCCCCCAACACTTGGAGGGTAGTAAAATATTGGTATTTCTGAGTTGAGGTATTGTTACAAATGGGGAACAATAGGGGATAACACTTATTATTTGAAGACTAGGTAGGCCACTAGGGAGCTAGTAATTAATTTTCTCAATTCAAACAAAGACTATTGGGATTATGGTGTAGTGCTGAAGAACTGACAATATTCCCCCTTCCCGAGGGGGTAAAATACACCGTAACCAAATGCCCCCTTGAAGGGCGTGGCATCGGTCGATTTAGCACCTTGAATTTTATTTTTCTTCCATGCTTACTACTTATTTCATGACATGTTGACTAACCACTCATGTTTTATTTTTTAGAGGAAAGTAAAAAGAATTGTCCTAAGGAAGGTGGAGTGAGATTGGATGAGTTGAAATTCTTGTGGTAAATTCATTAGAGAGTAGGAGAACAGCATCCCATAGAAACTTCTATCTTAGTGGAGTATAAAACCTCCATTATATCCTTTATTGCCTGACCAATTGAAGTGGTTCCCCAATTTCCCACCCATTTGGATGAGGAACCCGTGTCTACATCTTTTGTTGGTGAGTCATTTGGAGAAGACTAGGAGTTGACACTTAGAGGGATATTATCTTCCTTCATATCATTTGACATCACTACTATCCTGACTTCCTCCGCTGCAGTTATGGGAAAAAGAAGAGTGTCAAACCTATTGGATAATATACCTTCTCCATCATAAAATAAGACTAATGCTATTAATAAGAGACCCTTGGTCAATAACATTAAAGAGACCAAAAACATTGAGCCTCAATTCAGAAAACTGAGAAGAGGACCATCTGTCCAATAGTAATTGGTCCAGAAGACTTCTGCCGACCAAGCTGCTGCTGAGTCTGCCTATGTGGCAATGAAACATGGGCTTGAAAAGGGGCTTATTGGTGTTGGAGTTGTCCTAGAAGATAAGTTGGATTCAATTCCTTTGATAAAATATGGTTTTTTGGAAAGGGAAAATCAAAACATAGCTTTGGAAACTAATTCGGCATAAATTTTTCATATTTATCCACGTAATGTAGGTACTATATCACTCTGTACGATGCAACGTTTACAGTTCTATCTAGTATCATTGCTACTGACCCTTTTATGCTAGTGCATCGTATTTCATGTACTTTTCTTACATTTTGCATGTACTTCATGCGCTTAAAAGAAAAAGAGAAATTAGAATAAGGACAAGAAATAATGAAGGAAAAGTCAAGGGGAAATTCGTAATTATATTGAGGTCAATAGCACATCGAAGAAACAACATCCAAATTCGAGATATGATCAGAAAGTTACGAGTGTGTGAAGATAAGAATAAGCAGAGGAACAAAGTGGAAAACACTGGAAATGTGAAGAGGTTAGGTTCCAAACATAACTCGTTCGATAAAAAAGACTTGGGCTATCAGAAAAATGAATCGATTCGGTTCCGAAGGGAACCGGTTAAAAAATCCATGAATTTTTTTGATATTTTTCCACTTATGAGTTAAACTCTTGTAAAAACGTAGGATCTTTATTCCCACAATATTATAGAGTTAGTAATAAGGCTATAAACATCATTTTCAGAGAAATAAGAAGGAGAGAACCATTTGAAATCTATTCTTCATTGAGTTACATTCTTATGGATTGATTTCAAGTATTTTCCTTAATAAAGATTGCCTTCTCTACCTTATTCTTAATTCCAATTGTTCTTTTGCATGTTGTTTATTATTTCACCCGCATTATAAGAATCTCTTGCATGCATAGATATAATTTACTGATGATCATGGTTTCATGCTAACTCCCCCATATATGTAATTCTTGAAAGAAGTTAAAGTTTTATTTTCAATTATATGTTTAATTATCGATAGGTTTTTAAATCCGGTGTAATTACCCAAGGTTAAGGGTATTGTATTCCAATTCCATATTTCTCATACAAGTTCACATACTCATTCTCCAATTTTGCATGCATAGTTAATTTAGTTAGAAATTATATTGCTTTCGTTAGATGTAGGATAATTTGTCAGCAATCATCACCTTTTCCTTTATTTTTGTGAGTCGATCATTAGGGTTATTCATCTTCCTTAGAATTTGTCATAAGAGATTGTCTTGTTCCTTGTGTTCGATACCCAATTTATTGAATTATTACTTCAGCAACCGATTTACAGTTGAACCATACTTACCCGCATTAGTTACACATTTTGAGTAGCGACAGTAACCTTCTAACTCCTTTATCTACTTTCCATAATTTCTTTAAGTATATGAAATAACTTTGCTGTTGTTATCTTTTCCTACAGTTTTTGGTCGACGATGACCGGTTGCTGACCAGAGATGACCAACTGAGGTCATCATCAGTGGATGTAGAGGAGTCCTTTGAAGGCCTGAGAAAATATTTAAAGGATTCTAAGAAAGCTTTTACGAAGTAGTAGATGCAATGGCAAAAGAAACTGAAGATGGCTAAAAATAGGGCAACTGCGATAGAGGACAAAATAAAGTCCGCTTATGACAAAGTGAACGTTGTTGAGGACAAGATAATGACTGTCGAGGATAAGGCAACTGCTAAAAAGAAAAAAACTTCTAGAGTTGAAGGAACATGATAAAAAAGATACGTAAGATGTCTTCAATATGGGATGGGATAACATGCTAGAGTTGCTAAAAGTAGATGATAAGAGTGATTTGTGGCATTTGCATGACCCGATTTGTTAGGTTTTCCTAAACCCTCCATTTAAGATTGTTACCGAGTGGATTCTGACCAATGCCATTCCCCAAAGCTTAGTGAGAAAATACTCAGGGGATTTTGGTCTTCAGGGTGAAGATGAATACATTTTCACTCCTCACTTGTTGGATCGATAGAGCAGTAATGGGCATAATAGATTGAGAAATATTAGAACTACAACTTTGCCCAACACTCTTGATATTCCTCCTTCTGTAATGGATAAGGTTGAAGAAAATGCCCCATATAATGAATTTGTTTCTCTTTCTTGTTTCTGATTGTATGAAAATTTGATGGAATGAAAGACTTTTTTTAGCAAACATATTTATCTATGTACATTAGTCTTTGATCCATATTTAAGATTTTTGATTAATGTATTGGCTATTCAACCAACTAACCTGCATATTTGATTTGTGTCTGGTCAAGTTCTGAACTTAAGTTATAAGGCCTTAGGTTCTATTAATTCACTGAGATAACTGTTTTTAGAACTAAGTGTCTGCATTAGTTACCATTAGCAATCAAGTGTATTAAGAATGTAGTTTTTTTTAATTTAACTTGGTCGGGTGAAACTCCTTATTTTTTAATTTAAGTCATACATGAAGTTTCAGGGATTTCTTATTTGTGACTTGTCAAAGACGGAGTTATACATAAAGCCTAAAATAATTTTCTTATGAATTTGGAAACGTTTATTGGGTTTAATGGAACATCTTATTCCAGACCTATCAAAGACGAAGTTATACATGAAGTCTAAAAATTTTCTAATTTTTTTTAAAGTTGGAAAAGTTTGAATATTGAAGTTGGAAAAGTTTGTTAGTTTATTGGGGGATGTATATCATCACCGTATCTTGAAAAAAAGGAAACATAAAAAGGAAGCATAATTGTTTGGAAATCACAACTTTATTAGATTGGACGAAACGATTACATCAAAATTACTAATAATATTTTCTGAGGTGATCAGCGTTCCAGGGATTCTTAATTTCTTCCCCTTCAAGTGTTCCCATGAAATAGGTTCCTGGTCAAACAACTGGCAAGATGCGACACGAACCATGCCAGTTTGGTTATAAATTGTTTCCTTTCTGAATTACCTTCTTAAGTACATAGTCTCCTTATTTCAAGTTATTTGACTTGACCCTTCTGTTGTAGAATTTTGCAGTCCTTTGTTGATAAGTATCCATTCAAAGTGTAGCGTCCTCCTTGACTTCTTCAATAATTTCTAGATCCAATCTCCTTATGAGATCACTTTTTAGGGAATCAAAGTTCAACATCTTGTGAGTTGTAAGACCTATCTCGGTGGTACTATAGCTCCAGTTCCAAAAGTAGGCATGTAAGGAGTCTCACTGGTTATTGTCCTTGATGTAGTTCTATATGCCCAAAGAACATAGTGCAGTTCATTTATCTAGTTTTCCTTAGCATCATCCAGCCTCTTTTTCATCCCATCAAGTATGGTTTTGTTGGTAACCTCTGTTTGTCCATTACATTGTGGGTGTCTAAGGTTAGAGTGAAGTTTCTAGATCTTGGACTGAATACAGTACTCTTCGAATTCCTCATTATCAAACTGAGTGCCATGATAAACAATGAAGGAATAATATTCCATACCTACATATGACGCGTTTCCATTTAAATTGGAAAACTCTTTCATAAGGCCTTTCAACTAATGGCTCATCCTCTGTCCATATGGTGAAGTAATCCACTGCTACTACCAGGTATTTGGACTTTCCTTTAGTAATTGATAGTGGGCTGACCAAATCAATTCCCCAAGTAGCAAAAGGCCAAGGGGAAGTTATGGGAGTTAAGGAATCCCCCGATATTTTATGAATTGTGGCAAACTTCTAACATTCATCACACTTCTTTGCAAAGGAAATACAATCTTCTCTCATAGTTGGCCACTAGTATCCCTGCATAGCTATCCTACGTATTAGTGATCGACCATATAAATGTCCCCCCATAAGACCCCTCATGCACTTCTTTGATCTTGTTTGGTACCTCGGTTGGGTGAACACAACAAAGAAACAAAATAGTGTATCCTCTTTTGTATAGGACTGCTCGTTCTAACACATAACTGGTTGCCTTGAACCTTAACTTTCTGACTTATTTTGGACTAATAGGTAGTATACCTTTATCAATGTAATTTTTGATAGGATGCATCCATGAAGATCCTAAATGCATCGCAATGAGACTTACCATATCCTTCACATCTTCACTTCTGCGTGCAAGAATTTCCACAGGGATGGTTCACCTGAGTTTTGTCCTGGTTGTTGAGGCCAGCCGAGCAAGTGCATATTCTTGGGCACTCTTTATCCTTGGAATTTTCACCATTTTGACTACGAAAAACTTAGAGATGACTTTAATGGTTTTGGACAGATACTTGATCATGAGACCCCCCTCGACTCCATATATTTGAAGCACTTGGTTAATAATTAGTCGAGAATTACTAAGTGCCATAATCTGCTCGGCTCCTAATAATAAGGCAAACTCCAAAAATGTGATTAATGCTTCGTACTCTACTTTATTTTTAAAGAATTGGAACTAAAAATGAAATGTATACTCCACATCAGTTTCATTCGTAGTATTGATGTTTATCCCTTCTCCACTTCCAGTAGCACATGAGGATCCATTTACATACAACTTCCAAACTGAAATATCATTATTGAAGCTTTCCTCAAACAATATGCTTTGTTAGAATATTTTCTTGCTCTGTTCATTGTACCTTTAAGCCATGTCTTGGATGGATGAATTTTCATATTGGTCGGCAAACTTTTTAGTTTGCTTTGGAGTGGAGTTTTCTTCTATGGAAGTGTGCTCTGCAGGAAAACTTGGAGTAGTGATCTCTTCTGGATATGTGAATTATGTAATAAAGTCTGTTATAGCCTGTCCCTTAAATATTGTCCTTAGCTCATAAATGATTTTGTATTCTCCAACTCAAATGCACAGGACATTAATCTCCCTAATTTCTTTGGTTTATGAAGTGCCTAGCGCAGGGGTAAATCCGTGTAAACCACAATGGGATGTGCCTGAAAATATAGATCCATCCTCCTTGAAGCCTCAATAAGAGAATGGGAATACTTCTCCAGCTGGGGATAACTGACTTCTGCTCCTATAAATGTTTTTCTTATGGAATACACTGGCTTTTGAACTCCACCTTCCAACCTGACTAATGTCGAGCCAACAAGGAATCTGAAACAGCCAAATACAGATAAAAAAATTCTTTCAAAACTGGCAGGGAGAGTAGTGGTGGAGATCCTAAGTACCTTTTCAACTGCTGAAAGGAAATTTTGCATTTTTCATTCCATCAGAAGATTTTCTTGAGTACTTTAAATAATGGTTAGAACTTATCAGTAACTCGGAACACAAATTAATTGAGGGAGGCCACTCTTCCAGTTAACTTTTGGACATCTTTCTTATATGCTGGAAATTGCATCTCGATCAATGCCTTTAATTTACCCAGGTTAGCTTCAAGACCCTTTTGATTCATAATAAAGCGAAGGAACATTCCTTCATGTACACCAAACACACCCTTGGTTGGATTTAGCTTCATTTTATATTTTTTCAGCTGATCAAACATGTGACTCACATTTTTTGATGTGGTCGACTGATACCTTGCTCTTGGCAAGAATGTCATCCACATATACTTCCATCTTCTTCCCAATTTATTCTTTAAAAATTTTATTCTGTAGCCTACGTTATGTTGCTCCGGTGTTTTTTAGCCCAAAAGGCATAACGTTGTAGTAGTAGTTACCCCAACTGGAGATGAAAGATGTGCTTTCTTTATCTCAAAAAAACTTGTGACCTACTGTTGCATCTACTAATTGACCAGTCCTTGGTAAAGGAAAGTGATATTTGGGCATGTTTTTTAGGTTGATAAAATCCACACATATTCGCCATTTGTTATTCTTCTTTTTTACCATTACTACGTTGGACAACCAACTGGGATACTTAACGTCTTCAATGGAATGGGCTTTCTGTAATTTGTCTACTTCTTCTTGGATAGACATATTTTCTTGGGACTAAATACCTAGGTTTCTGCTTGATAGGCTTAGCATCTTTATTGATATTGAGTACGTGGCATGTGAAGTTAGGGTCAACTTCTGGTATATCCTCATGGCCCTGAGAAAACACATTCTTTCACTCTCTAAGTAATGTAATTAATTCATATTTAAGAGAAGGTGTTAGGTTTGAGACAATCTGGGTGGTTCTTTTTGGCTTTTCATCGTCTAGTACAATGGTTTTCGTGACCTCCACAACTTGCCCTTTGACTAAATCGGCTTCTTCATGCGTGTCCAAAGTGTATCTCTAAGACTTAGGCTATGAAAGTAATTGTAGAACAAAGAAGCAATAATCTTCTTTATCCGGAACAAAGAAGCAATCATCTCTATTCTGCTTCTTACCCATGTGCCAATAAATACTTCTAATTTGATAGTCCTCAAAGGATACACCTTTTCTCTAAAAAATCCAATTAAAGGCCTATGGTAAGGTTCTAGTTTTCTATCTCTAAGACCTAGGCTATGAAAGAAATTGTAGAACATGGCATCTGCTAAACTACCATTATTCGCGATAATTCTTATTATCCTGGCATGGTGTACCCGATAAGTAATGACTTAAGGGTCGTCATGAGGAAAGTCATTCTTAGAGAAGCCTATGACCAACTTATCTTTGTTCGCTTTTCTAGGATGACCATCTACTTATTCTGTTAAATTAACTTACCTAATGTAAGAGCAAGATTTGGCCTCATTTATATAAGCTTTTTATCGGCTACATCATTTCCACCTCCAGCATCCCCTCATTCAATGAAATGACAACCAAAAGATATCATGCCTACCTCAAGTTTAGGCTCCCTAGGTTTTTTCAAAAACTCGGGATCATCTTCAGAATCATCATTTCGACCTCTCTTCTTATCGTCTTCATTTTTGTAAGGGGATTCTGACTTTCTATTAGTGTCCCGACCTTCAGTCCGGTCAATAATCTTGGTCAATATCCCTCAGCGGATGAGTGATTCAATTTCATTCTTTAAGTCAATACAAATATAAGTGTAATGTCCACGATCTTTATGAAAGTCACAATATAAGGACTTATCTCTCCGATTGGGCGACGATTCAGCTTCTGAGGCCATTTCAAGTCTTTATTTCCCCTAATTTCCTCCATAATGTCATGCACACATTGATGGGAGGATTATATTCATCATCCTTTTTAGGCTTCTCGACTTTTTTATCTTTTGCTCCTTCTTCTCAGAACTCTTCTGTACCTTAGATTTTATCCCCGGGGTTTGTTTAATAGCCATAGCCTCTTTAGCATTCATGATCTTCCCAACTTTTTACTTCAATTCAGTCATGGTTTTTAGAGGTTCCTTTGCCAATGCATAGTCCAAATTTTCAGGGGTTAACCCGCTCATCAAAGCTATAATGGACATTTTCTCTTTGTAATCGACTACCTCGAGGTTCTTAATATTAAAATGAGTGATATATTCCTGGGTAGTTTCTCCTAGTCACTGGTGGACACTGAGTAAATGGGTTGCTCTCTTGACTGGCTCTGCTCCAAAGTAGAAATTGATGATGAATAATTCGGTGAGCTGATGAAAATTGGTAATTTATCCTCGGGGTATATTATTGTACCAGATCTAATATGGATCAGTGATCGTATTCCAGGTAAACTATAAAAGGACAAAACTTTCCCCTTATTTTTTCTCACCTTCAACCTTCTCACTTAAGGAATCTTTGTTTCTTTGAGCTTTTGTTTTATCGTCTCTTCCTTGTTGTCCTGTAGTAACTTCTGTAAGACTTCTTTCTTTTATATTCCCTTATTTTATTTTATTTAAAAAATCAAGTACATTATAGATGAGGGCTCCATAACAGGGTTTAGGCAAAGATGAAAAACTCACAATTAGGTATCCTTGGAATTGGTGGAGGGTCCCGTGGACTTATTGTCACTTAATGAAGGCCATTGGATTCCCACCTTATTCATTACGGAGTGTGGTATAACTTTCACTTCAAATGCCCCGTTCCTTGAATTCTGTCAACACTTTGATGTGGTCCTTGCTAGAGTAGCCCCCAACACTTGAAGGTAGTAAACGGGGTCCATCGTTCGAATGAAATCCATGGGACCCACATTGGTATTCCTAAGATGATGTACTATTAGAAATGGGGAACAATAGGAAATAACACTTGTTATCTGTAGACTAGGCAGGCCAATAGGGCACTAGTAATTAATTTTCCCGATTCAAATAATGACTATAGGGATTATAATGAAGCAGTGAAGAACTGGCAATATGCCTCTTTCCTAAGGGGGTAAAATACAGTGGTCCCAAATGCACCCATGAAGGGTGTGGTATTGGTCGGTCTGGCGCCATAAATATTTTTCTTCCATGTCTACTACCTATTTGATGATATGCCGGCTAACCAATAATGTTTTACTTTTGTAGAGGAAAGTAAAAATTAGTGACCTAAGGAAGGTGAAGTGAGATTGGATCACTTTAAATTCATGTTATTTATTAATCAGAGAGTTGAAGAAGAGCACCCCAGAGAAACTTCTATCTTTTTGGAGTATAAAAGCTCCATTACATCCTTTGTTTCTCGACCAATTAAAGTGGTTACGCAAGTTCCCATCAATTTGGATGAGGAACCCATTTGTACATCTTTTATTATTGAGTCATTTGGAGAAGACAAGGAGTTGACATGTAGAGGGACATCATCTTCCTTTGAATCATTCGATATCATTACTATCCAGATTTCCCCCACTACAGCTATGGGAAAATAAGAGTGCCAAACCTATAGGATGGTATGCCTTCTCCACCACCAAAGAAGACTAATGTTGTTGATAAGAGACCCTTGGACATTAACATTGAAGAGGATAAAAAGACTGATCCTCAGTTCAAGAGACTTTGAAGAGGACCATTTGTCTAACAAGATCTGGTCCAGAAGACTTCTTACTACCAAGTTGATTTTGAGTCTTCCTCTATGGTAGTGAATGTTGGACTTTCCAAGGGGATAATTGGTGTTGGATTTCATCCAGTTGATAAGTTAGCAGCAATCCCTTTGACAAGAGCCCATTTATTAGAAAAGGAAAATCAAAACATAGTTTTGGTAACTCATTCGGCATAAATTCTTCATATTTATTCCCACAATTTAGGTACTTTTGTTATTCGGTGCGATGTAACTTATACGATTTTATGTCATATCAATGTTACTGACCCTTTTATAACAGTGCATCATGTTTCGTGTATTTCTTTTACATTTTGTAGGTACTTAATACGCTTGAAAGAAAAAGAGAAATCGGACTAAGGATACGAAAGATAGAAGGAAGAGTCAAGCAAAATTTCATAATTGTACAGCTAGAATCCGAATGCGGGACCTAAAGAAGAATAAAAGACATTGAGGTCACAAGCACACCGAAAGAAACGTCATCCAAATCCTAGATATGGTAAGAAAGTTATGAGTGTGTGAATATAAGAAGAAGCAAAGGACTAAAATGGAGAACATTGGAAATGTGACCGGTTCGGTTCCTAAAGCAACTGGATGGATAAAAAAGACTTAAACTATACTGGGAAAATGAACTGGTACTATTTTTACGGGAACTGATTTGAAAATCTATGCGTGAATTTTAATCTTTATGCACTTAAAATTAGAGTTGTAAGGGGGTTAAACTCTTGTAAAAATGTAGAGGCTTTATTCCCCCATTATTCTAGAGTTAGTAAGAAGGCTAAAAATATAATTTTATGAGAGGAAATCTATTCTTAATCAAGTTATATTATTGTGGATTGATTTCAAGTATTTTGCTTAATAATGTTTGCCTTCTCTACCTTGTTCTTAATTCCAATTGTTCTATTGCACGTTTTTGATTATTTATTTAGTGTTATAAGAATCTCTTACATATGTAGATATAATTAAATGATGATCATTGTTTCATTATACGTTAAAATCTTATTTAATCTTTATATTACCTTATCTGACTAGATTTCTAGTGGGTTGGGATACGTGGACCCAACCTAAAATATTATGAATGGATATAAAATTAATTCATTAATTAAATAGCTAATTGAAACGTGATATTAATTCTTGATAGGTTTGATATCCGGTTTAATTCCCCAAGGTTAGGGGGTTTGTATTCTAATTCCATATTTCTCACACAAGTTCACATACTCATTTTCCCGTTTTGCATGCATAGTTAATTTAGTTAGAAATTACATTGCTTTTGCTAGAAGTAGAATAATTTGTCAACAATCATAATCTTTTCCTTTCTTTTTGTGAGTCGATCGTTAGGGTTATCCTTAGTATTCGCCATGAGAAATTGTCTTAATCTTTATGTTCGACACCTGATTTACCGGATCATTACTTGAGGGACCAGTTTACACTTGAACCATATTTACATGCATTAGAGATACATTTTGAGTCGCATCAAGTTTTTGTCTCCATTGTCGGGGACTCGATTGATATACTAGGTTAAGGGGAATTAATCCAATAGTTTGATTCTAATTAAAAAAAATCAAGAAAATCCAAAAAAGAAACATTATCTATCCTTAATTGCAAAACACTCCTCCTAATCCCATCATTCCTAAAGTACATGAGAATCCCACAGTCGAGCTTACCTCTGATAGCCCATGCACCCCAAAAGCACCTGTTTTCTGGGTTCTACCTCCTACATCACCCAACTCCATTACGAGCCACACTGTAAGTCACATGCCTAGAGAATCTGATGAGGAAGTCGAGTCCTTAAGTGAGAACGTCATGTCTAATTATGCTAATTATAGTACGAGTAAGGGAAAGTTACCGTATCTCCTTATAAGAAACCTCTTATTGCCCGAGCGAACCGTCGCTCTAGGATGCATAATATTCCTGTAAAATATATGGAAATTTTTTTTAGGAATGGGATGATCCAGATTCTCCTAAGATTTCATGGTATGGAGTCGAAATAGCCCTATCTCGACATTAGAGAGTTCGAGGAGGTATGTGAGACTTTCATGGAACACTCATGAACCCAATATGTAGTGTGTCTCAAGATTTTCCCTTTCTCCCTGAAGGAGTAAAAAAATCCCTACCTTGACATTCGAGAGTTCGAGGAGGCATGCAACACTTTCACAGAACAAGATGTATTGAGTCTCAAGATGTTCCCTTTATCCCTGAAGGATAAGGGTAAGATGTGGCTTTGGTCACTAACACCGAACTCGATATCCATTTTGAGGGACATGTAGGCTACGTTTCTCCAAAAGTTATTTCTAGCACATCGAAATAACTCCATTAAGGATCCAATTGAAACATCTAGAAAAAAAGAGAATGATCATTTCAATGAGTTAGTCAATATGTTCCCACACCACGGTTTTGAGAAATGGAGACTCATCTCCTACTTCCATTATGGGCTAAGATTAACTTCAAAACCACTCATTGAGGCCATGTGCGAGGGTGAGTTATTAGGGTAAGACACTGACGATGCGGAGGTCCACTTTAAGTACATTACCGAGGCTACTCAAATGTAGGACACATCGGACCCAAGTACCCAACCCAAGCCTAGACAAATGTCCACGACATCTTCTGCATCCGGACGCTATCAATTGGATAAGGAAGTTGAACTAAAACTCCAAATTAATCAACAAGAAAAGAGGTTAGAAAATGTGGTTGGAGCTAGGGGAGAGACGTATCCGGCTCCACTCGAGCATTGAGAGAGGAGGTGTGTGCTTTTCATGAGGTGTGACATTCAATGAAGGAATGCCTGACGATTCCTACCCATAAAGTGAATGCCTAACGATTCCTACCCATAAAGTCATACTTCAAGAACAAGTTGAGGATATGGGACCCTTTAAGGGTAATGTTAACGCCTCTCATTAGAATTATTATAACCCTTCATGGAGGAACCATCCGAGTTTTAGTTATGGGCAACCAAACACAGGGATTAATCCGAATTCACTTGTTTCCCAAAACCTTCCACCACTCACACTTTCCTAATAAGCTCCACCCATACAAGCGCCTCCACTTGTGCCTTACATGACCCCACTACGGAAGAGTATCGAGGACACTTTAAACTAATTCATGCAAATGCAGTCAGCAATCAATGCCCAAAATGATAAAGAATTCACTGACTTAAAGGCATCGATCTCTAAGATACAATCTACGTTACGTGTCCAAGAGAAGGATAAGTTTCCCTTTCAAAGACAACGACCTCCTCGAGGTCATAATAGTGTTAGCACTACCCCTAATGCAAATCAAGAACAATGTAGTGAGATAACCACTCTTCATAGTGGATGAGTTGTTGACTTGTCACCTCATCCACATAACGTGCAAAATGACAAGGAGGTTTTGCCTGGCACGAATGAGGACGAAGATGCCACTTGAAAAAGAGTGATAATGAAGACACAATCAGGCCCTAAGTGGTTGTGAAACCTCCTAATATTGGTCCATACCCCCAATGATTGGTCCTTCACTTCAAAGAGGCCTCCTGGGATGATGTCTTAGACGTTCTTAAGAAAGTAAATATTAATTTACCTTTTCTCAAAACCATAAATAAAGTTCCCTCGCATGCTGAGTTTCTTAATGACTTGCTAATGCTGAAACAAAGGCTAAAGGTTAATAAAAATGCATTCTTAACATAAAAGTCAGTTTGGTACTGCTTAGTGACCTCCCATCGAATATAAATATCCGTGTGCACCAACCATTTCGTGCATCATGGGAAAGAATCGAATTGAGATATGATTAACATATCTAGGGGAAAGTTTTAACATTTTCCCCTACTCCATCTATAATCAATTATATTTTGGAGACATTAAGCCCACAAATATGACCCTCCAAGTCACAGATCGTTCCATGAAAATACCTCGAGGGATTGTTGAGACGTGATCATCCAAGTTGATAGCTTTTACTTCCCTATAAATTTTATCATTTGGGATACATAAGCCTCTTCTCTCTCTCGAGTAATAATGTTACCATAACCGTTGGTCACCTATTCTTAGCTACGAATAATGCATTGATCAATACATGCAATGGGTAAATGTAACTCACTTTCAGGAATATGAATCTCGAGACCAATATCTTCAACATCACGAAGCATGTGGGTGATGAGGGCGAGTTATACGAAATGAATCTTATAGAGGATAGAGTACACAAACACGTCGAGGAGAACATGCAGGCAAGCCGTTAGAAGTATGTCTTGTTACGATAGGAGAAAATGATAATTTCTACGTTAAGTAAGAGATATAGGAGGCATGATTTGTAATGTCTTTTGAGAGAGAGAGAGAGATGATTCAAAGATCGATTTAGAGAGAGAGAGTTAGGACATATGAGACTAGAAGAATTTGAGAAAGAATTAGGGTTGGTGGATGAGACCTTTAATGTCAAAGTCTAATCATTATTGGACTCTTTTTGTCACTTAAAGGAGAACCACTGTAAAGATTAGATAGATAAATTCCTTCTTTGTGACCATCCACTAATACCACTTGAGTTGTCGGATGCAATTGAGGACATGACTAGTGTTTTTCCCAATTTAGAGCTCGATCCAAGAATTCTCAAGTGTAAGGGGAAACTAGAATGTCCTTCCAGTTTTCACCGAAATGTTCTCTCCAAGTTGGGACAATTACGCCACAATTTGATTGGGAACCACGATGATTTCATTCACATTATTCATTAGGAACCTCGAGGTGTCCCCATGCCTATGGGGATGATCCCCAATTGTTTTTATTATTGGTTTTCTATGTGAGGAAGATGGAGACGAGGAAAACATTAGACCTTGTTCACGGGGTCATTTGAGTTTTTAGGAGAAAGAAAGAGATAATCGCACCCCCTGACGGATATGGGGGTGATTGTGTGTTGTATACTAGTGAGTAGATTCCATTTTAGGGTAGTTTAGAGGTCCATAGAGGTCACGATTTATGAATGATAGGAGCACCGTTTCACCACATGAGAGAGCATACGGCGGTTCACGATAAGATTTTAAAGTGTATCGAGCTAGATATTGGGTAAGAGAGCCTTGGTTACATTTAGTGAGTTTGAGAAGGATATTACCAACACTTAATTTCTGAGAGAGAAAGCCAAAATTTGAGGGCGAGCACTGATAATGTGAACTAGTTCACCCTGGGTATACTACTAGGGTAGAACGGGCTCAGATTGGCAGAAGGTTTTAGTGAAAACTGAATCGGTTCACCCCAGGGTTGAACCGGTTCGAATTTCTAGGCAGCAGATTCACCCCCCTCATTTTTTCCCTCCTTTACCATTTCATCAAATTCATCCCTCCTCTTCACAAAATTTTCCCTCCCAACATCCCACTAAACCCAAAAAATTTCACCCTTTTATTCCCTCCACCCATACATCCCCTTTTTCAACCCAAAACCAATTCATACCACCTATAAATACAACTTTATCTCCTCCATTCCCTCCTACCACTATCCAAATCTCTAGTCCAATTTCCCAAATGCTCCACTCTCTTTCATCCAATGGATCAAACTGATAACGTCGTCGCAAAATATGACAAAGTAGAAATTCTCAACGACAATGATCACACCTATTGCTCCATCCAAGAGAACGATTAGAACGATGCCTTCTTATCTGCCGCACACACCATACACATCAAGCAACAAGTGATTTGTAATGAGCTACACCAGGCAGTGACTGCCTTAAGGGGTGGTGAAATTTCTTTGAACATCCCAATGAGGATGTTTGGGCCGATTAAGTCCGCACGTTTTACGACACTCTAGTCAAATTAGACAATTTGGAGTGCGAAGCCTATGTGGACGAGACACGAGTTCCATTCTCTCTCCACTTAGTGATCTTGAAAATGAATGCAAAAGGGGTACGCATACCCAAACAATTTACCTACACTACTATGGGCACCCCCCTCTCCATGGATGCCTGCATTGCTAGACTCGTGCCCAATAACGATTGGGATCACGACACTTCATTGCTTGGAGAGTTAGACGAGCGAACCCACTTGGAATTTTTTTTATCACATGTGGCTCAATCTTACAAACCTCAGACAACTCCACACTCCATATACACGAAGCCAAATTTCTATATTTACTTGAGAGGGGAGCTCCATACATCTCGCCCTCACATTTTATAGAAAAATCATACATGTCGTCTATGATAGGAGCAACAAGGTCACTCTCCTTTATGCCTAGTTCATCACGTATATCCATAAATATTACGAGATTGAGGAGACCAACACGCAACCCTGCCTCCCCAAGTTGATTGGTCAAACCTCCGTCACAAGGAGCGTGCACCAAATGGGGGTTTCCCATCCTCCCTTATCGTTGGTACAAGAGGAGGAGGGCATTGAGATGGGGGAGGAAGAGGTAAAGTATGATGAGGACGCTGACCCCGATTACCAGTCTTACTCCACCACTATTTCCCACTTCATTGATGCCTTAGAGACCACGATGAGTGATTTTATTACAGAGTATAGCGATTTTTATGGGTAAATTCACTGCAAACCCTCACGAGACACCACTCATCGTACTAGGGTAACCTAGGGGTTTAACGACTTATTGCATACGCTAAATGCAATCGCTTTCTCGTGAAAAAGGTATTCTATCTAAATAAGAAGTCTTACAAAGATTTGGCCATGTTATGATTCTTTTACATTGTTCGGGCCGAGCATAGTTCTAAGTTAGGAGGATTTGATTCGGCGTAAATTCTTCATATTTATCCCCGTAATTTAGGTACTTTTTTCACTCTGTGCGATGTAACTTATACATTTTTATCTCATTTCATTCCTATTGACCCTTTTATGTAGTTCACTGCGTTTCTTATATTTTTCTTACATTTTACAGGTATATCATGCATCTTAAAGTAAAAGAAAAATCGGACTAAGGACAGGAAAGCAAGAAAGAAATGTCAAGGGAAAATTCGTAATTGTACAGCCACAATCCGAATGCGGGACATAAAGAAGAATTGAAGACATATTACTCACCAGTACATCAAAAGAAACAACATCCAAATTCGAGATATGGTTGGGAAGTTATGAGTGTGTGAATATAAGAAGAAGCAAAGGACCAAAGTGGAGAACACTGAAAATGCGAATCAGTTTAGTTCCAAAGGGAACCGATTCGAACCAAAAGACTTGGGCTATATTATAAAATGAACCGGTTCGGTTCTGAAGGGAACTTGTTCGAAAATATGTTCTTAATTCTTCATCAAGTTACATTATTATGGATTGATTTAAGGTATTTTTTTTCATAAAGTTTGCCTTCTATACCTTGTTCTTAATTCCAATTGTTATTTTGCATGTTTTTTTATTATTTCTTTAGCATTATAAGAATATCTTACATGCGTAGATATAATTTAGTGATGATCATGGTTTCATGCTATGTTAAAATCTTTTTTAATCTTTATATTATCATTTTTGACTATATTTCTAGTGGATTAGGAGACATGAACCTAACCTAAAGTATTATGCATGGATATAAATTTTATTCATGAATTAAGTAGCTAATTGAAACGTGATATTTTGCTGATATTAACATCGTAGGACTTTTAACTCCCTTTACCCTAGGTAACCTGAGTGTTTAAGAGTGCGATGCGCATATCGACAATATTGTCACGTTCTTTACTTTTATTCTTGATTATATATTGTGAGGGTTAACTCCCCCATAAATGTAATTCTTGAAAGAATTTAAAGTTTTCTTTTCAATTAGATGTTTAATTCTTGATAGGTTTCTATATCTAATGTAATTACCCAAGGTTAGGGAGATTTTATTCCAATCCTATCTTTCTCACACAAGTTCACATACTCATTCTCATGTTTTTCATGCATAGTTAATTTAGTTAGAAATTATATAGCTTTCATTAGAAGTAATATATTTTGTCAATAATCATCATCTTTTCCTTTCTTTTTGCGATTCGATTGTTAGGGTTATTAGTCTTCTGCAGTATTCATCTTGAGAGATCGTCTTAGGACCTATGTTCGATACCCGATTTATCGAATCAATAGTGAGAGATTGCTTTACACTAGAACTATATTTACACACGTTAGAGACACATTTTGAGTCACGTCAGCAACCTTCTAAATTCTTCATCTTATTTCCATAATTTCTTTAAACATAGGAAATAACATTGGTGTCGTTATCTTGTCTTGTAGTTTTTGGTCGACTATGACTATTTATTGATCAGAGATGACCAACTGAGGTCATCATCAGCTGATGTAGAGGAGGCCTGATAATACGCAAATATTGCGTATTTCATCTCTCGAACCTACGCATTTTAGCTCCCTCGGGTGCCTTAATCTCTATATTTAAGCCCGTTAACTAGATAGCTTCGGTTTATATTGTTAACATACTATATGAGGTATAATTGGGCTTTTGTAGGTATTTAGGTACTAAGTATGAAGTTTAGACGCATTTCGCTCAAGTTCCGTACGTAATAGCACGTTCAAGAGCATTTTAGTCATTTCACTTTTTGGGCACCTCACCCATCATCTTTACGGAAGTTGTAGCCCTCCTCGCAAGCTTCGCGTGGCCATGAACGGTACGCGATTCCGATTCATAACGAATAATTTAAGGCGATTTCTACGGACGAGAAAATCTTGGAAACCAAAGATCGATCGACGATTTTGGTTGATCGATCGACCCTTCTGTACAACTGAAATTTTGCCTTGATCAATCGATCAACCCTTTTGGTCGATCGATCGATCCCCTATTTTTTACAGATATTTTGCCTTTTCTTTTCTTTTCTCTTTTCTTTTCTAATTTAATTCCAACTTAGTATATATACCAATTTTGTTGTAATAAACACATATACACGATTTTAGCTTAGGTTAGCTTAGGGTTTTGAGGGTTTTGGAGAGTTTGGCTTGGATTCTTCTTAGTTTGACACCCAATTGGGTTGTAAGTTACACTATTCATCATCCTCTTACTTTAATATAGTTGTATTTCATTAATTTCTTGCTTTGTAGTGTAATCTATATGCTTTCTAATTAGGTTTATATGCTTTGGTTTACTCGATTTCTAGTATAGATTTATCGCATTTCTTTAAATCTTTATTTACTGCATTTTTAACATGATTTCTAGGTAATTTAAATTAGGTTGTGTTTGAATTGAACTCACTCGGGTTGACGCGTTACTTTGCTTTGGTGATGGTGTTTACGGGTCTATTTCGGGTGCGTTGTCCTAGTTATTACGCCTAGGAGATTTGACGGGGCATATCATGTATGTCCCGTGCTTATGAACTTTCGTGCGTAATTTTCGGGATATTTGTTGATGACAAAATCATATTAGGCTTTTATGCAGATTTAGGGGCGTGACAACCCTTGGTTCAACTAACTGTCGAAACGAGATGCATTTGTATTAACTCGTCGACTCATGTAACCATTTTATACAAATTAACTCGGGTGAGGGAGATTCGACACAACCTATAGTTTTACCCACTTTCTTAATCTAGTTTCAATACCTTGCCTAGATTAACATTTCCCTTTTATGCATCTTTTACTTTTTAGTTTGTAATCACCTTTGACACTTTTATTTCGGAGTATTAAATCAATTGAATTCTAACAACTTATCCCTGTGGATTTTCGATACCCGACTTACCATTGTGCTTGCCTCGCAAGTGTAGTAGTAACTTAAGTTTTTTTGTAGAGTCGCGGCGAGACAAAAACAACGACTGTGCAACTTACACGCGCACGCTTCTCGTGTGCCTATTAAAATGGCGCCGTTGCTGGGGACGAGTTTGTTTTAAACTTTATTTGATTCACTATTTCATAGTATTTTCTTTCTATTTGTATTATTTACTAATATTTTGCAGGACGTCCACATTTGAGCACTTAGAAACGCTTGAATTTTTTGCGCGCACTTACTTTATGGAATTTGCCATTTGGAGCCCTTTTTGGGGTAAGCATGTCTTATTCCAATTCTTTCGGTAATCATTGTTATAATTCTCGAAATTCTCGCAAGCCTATGACTTTCGGTCAATACTTAGAATCCCAAAAATTTGCAAATTCACATATTACTTTGGGTGAGTATAACGAAAGTAAAAATTTGGGTTATTGGAATTTCGATGATGATGATAATGATAATGATTTTAGGCCTTTACCTCCTTATAATAGGAATTTTGAAACGAATTCGAATAGTTTTCAAAATTCCTATCATAATAAGTTTTCATTTAAGTCCGATGGTAATTTTCAAAGTTCCCATTCTCATGTATCCGCAACTCGACCCATGACTTTCGGTGAGGGTTTGCATATGTATGAGAATGAGAAACTTGAAAATTGTTATCGGGAAGAAAATCGTTCGTGGGAACATGAGTTGGATTTATTATTTGAGTCCGACGACGATTTTTCTTCCGAGACTTTCGAGGTCGAGGAATGTTTTGAACCAGATGAGGTACTTGTACCTACTTTGGAACAAGCCATTCTAGACTTTGCCCATTGCGTAATGATATTGAAAGTGAGAATGATAATGACGTAATGTCTATTTGCAATGAAATGATAATATTTCATTCGAAACTAAAACTTCATGTGATGATGATTCATCTCATGAGTTTGAATTTCTTTCATCCCCATTTTCATTCACTATTATCCCACCGGAACAAGTAGCCGATGATTCGGTTTCAAACTTTAATATTTTAAACCCTATCACCGATGATGAGTATTTGCTCGAGTCGCCCTCCACGATCGTATCTTTGCCTTTGTGTGCGCCGCCTCCCATTCCTACTTCAAAATCATTGGGAGGATATTCGGATTTTCTCGGTCCCCACTTGTTTTTTTCACTCGTTGAATCCAAACCCCCCATCGTCCCTCCAAAACTTTTAATTAACGATGGTTCATTTATTCCGCCTTACACATGCCTTCCGTTCTTAAAACGGAATTCATATTTTTCGGAGGGCATGCTTGTATGTGAGGGTACACCGGTTATCCTCCAAAGTCAAATTGTTTTTGCAGTGGACCCTCAGCTATTTAGACTTCTAGTCTATAGTTAGTGTAAGGCCTAAATTGTAGGTTGTATATAGTTAGCTTTTTATTTTTTCTTTCCTTTTTATTTTAATTTAGTGTATTGTAATTAGTTAACTTTTTATTATTTGTTTTTGCTATGCTCGGTACTAACTTGTTTTGTAGATTCTTTGGACTTGTTCTTATGGGGATCGCTACACTTTTGGGTAATATCGCTCTTTTCCTCTCTTAACTTGGTTCTTAATCTACATTGAGAACAATGTCAAGTTTTAAGTTAGGGGGTGTGGGATATTCTATCCATTTCATTATTTAGTCCATGTTTTTGCTCACATCTTAGTTACTTAATATGCTTTTCTTAGAAAATTCAAAACTTTCAAAAAAGATTTTCTTTCTTTTTTCTCCTTTTTTGGGCATTTTGCCTTTGTTTCCGATGATAAATTTCAATAATTGCCCGATCCAATAGACAACCCAATGATGCATGTTCTCAATTTTAGAAGTTGTTAGTCTTTAGTCGCACTTATTGATATTATGAATAATTTCATGAATTAAACTTTAATCCCATGAGCACATGCACTTTTATTGCTATATTGATTTGGTTTTAAGATTTTTATAACTCGGTAATCTTTTGTTGCATTGTATATATTTACACTGAGTAAGATTTTTACCTTTCGTCATTTGTGAGTGTATACACTATTCTTTTCTCATTGAAAATGTTGAATTCGTTGGTAATCTCACTATTCTTTCATTTGATTGTTCATTAATTGAGTTCATACTTGAAATGTGTTACTTGATCATGATTTTCACATATTGTTTTGATTCGAGAATTGCGTAAACTTTTGGAAATGATCATAGGCCATCTTTGTTATATCACCCATATTAGCCTTGACCTCACCCTTATGTGTTTACCCTCGTTAACCCCTTTGATCCTAAATATTAGCCTTTCATTTCATACCCCAGTCCCATAACCAACTATACATTAGAGTTTTAGCCCATATATACACTTTCCATACCTTTGTTTGGATTGTTACTTGGGATTGAATGATGATGTTATGATATCGGTTCCTTTTTAGGCATATGAGAGTTTGAATAGTAAAGAAGAAAGTAGTGCAAACGTGAAGAAAAAGAGAAAGCAAAAAGCAAAAGAAAACAAAAGAGAAAATGAGAAAAAGAAGAAAAGCAAAAGAAAGAGAAAGTTGTAAATGTTGTATAGCATTCAATAAGCTTTGATTACTCTCCCATTGATATATCTAATGCCGTTTGGAACTTTTTTTCCAATTTTGGAATTGCCCGCATTCTCCCATTATCCCGAGTTTTCATCCCGAACACTTTGAATCCGTACATACATTCCTTCATTTCATACCCTATCCTAGCCTACATTACAAACCTATTGAAGTCCTATGTGATATTAGGTTGATGTAATTTAAAAGTTTAAACAGTTTTGATAATCGTTGAAAATGCATTTTGCCTCTTTTAGTGTGCGGTATCTTTCATTGAGATTACAGTTTTTCAATTTATAAATAGCGTTCTTCCTTTGTGACATGTGTGCGACCTAGTTTTCATTTACATTTACTCTTTATGCCTGCATGTTCCGTGTGTTACCTTTTGTTTCGAGTGAATTCACTTGATGAGTGTAATTCCCGTGAGGATTGAATATATGCTTGCTTTAATGTTTATCCGATTTATATAAGTTTTTTGCCAAATCAAACTTTGCATGTGCTCGCTCCCCCTCCACATTTTAAGGTTTCAATTCTATGAGGTGCATTCTATAATGTTAATGATTTCGGACTTTTGTTTGAATTCATTCAATGTGCTAATAATGTGTATGAAATCCTTTTCGCCATTATTGGGCTTGTCGCATGTTGGATTGGGCATATTTTGAGGAAACCATGGGATGTTTGTGGGTACCATCCCTGAAAACCCTCAAGAGATGACACTCGTCCACTAGGGTGACCTAGGGGTTTAATGGCTTATTGCATATGCTAAATGCAATTGAATCGCCCGCGAAAGTGGCCTTTTGCTTTTATATCATACTTTTGTACTATCTCTTGCTTTTGGTTTGCTTGTAGTTCTTATTGCATCCTATTTCATTGCTAGGGACTAGCAATGCGTAAGTTAGGGCTGTGATAATACACAAATATTGCGTATTTCATGTCTTGAACCTACGCATTTTAGCCCCCTCGGGTGCCTTAATCTCCATATTTAATCACGTTAACTAGAAAACCTCGGTTTATATTGTTAACATGCTATATGAGGTATAATTGGTCTTTTGTAGGTATTTAAGTACTAAGTATGAAGTTCGGACGCATTCCGCTCAAGTTCAATACATAATCGTACGTTCAAGGGCATTTTAGTCATTTCACTTTTTGGGCACTAGCCCATCATCTTTACGGAAGTTGTATCCCTCCTCGCAAGCTTCGCGTGGCCACGAACGGTGTGCAATTCCGATTCATAACGAAGAAGTTAAGGCGATTTCAGTGGACGAGAAAAGCTTGGAAACCAAAACAACAATGCAGTGGCTGATACCTACTTGATCTATCGATCGATCGACCCTTCTTTACAGCCAAAATTTTTCCTTGATCGATCGATCGACCCTTCTGTACAGCCAAAATTTTTCCTTGATCGATCGATCGAACCTTTTGGTAGATCGATTGATCCCCTGTTTTCTACTGATATTTTGCCTTTTCTTTTCTTTTCTCTTTTCTTTTCTAATTTAATTCCAACTTAGTATATATACCAATTTTGTTGTAATAAATAGATAAACACGATTTTAGCTTAGGTTAGCTTAGGGTTTTGAGATTTTGGAGAGTTTGTCTTGGATTCTTCTTGGTTTGACACCCAATTGGGTTGTAAGTTACACTATTCATCATCCTCTTCCATTAATATAGTTGTATTTCATTAATTTATTGCTTTGTAGTGTAATTTATATGCTTTCTAATTAGGTTTATATGCTTTGGTTTACTCGCTTTCTAGTGTAGATTTATCGCGCTTCTTTACCGCTTTATTTACCGCATTTTTAACATGCTTTTTAGGCAATTTAAATTAGGTTGTGTTTTAATTGAACTAACTCAGGTTGACGCATTGCTTTGCTTTGGTGATGGTGTTTACGAGTCTATTTTGGGTGTGTTGTCCTAGTTATTACGCCTAGGAGATTTAACGGGGCATATCATGTATGTCCCGTGCTTACGACCTTTCGCGCGTAATTTCTGGTATATTTATTGACGCCAAAATCATATTAGGCTTTTATGCTGATTTAGGGGCGTGACAACCCTTGGTTCAATTAACTGTCCAAACGAGACACATTTGTAATAACTCGTCGACCATTGTAACCGTTTTATACAAATTAACTCGGGTGAGGGAGATTCGACGCAACCTATAGTTTTATGCACTTTCTTAATCTAGTTTTAATACCTTGCCTAGATTAACATTTACCTTTTATTCATCTTTTACTTTTTAGTTTGTAATCACATTTTACACTTTTATTTCGGAGTATTAAATCAATTGAATTCTAGAAACTTATCCCTGCGGCTTTTCGATACTCGACTTACCGCTGTTCTTGCCTCGCAAGTGTAGTAGTAACTTAAGTTTGTTTGTATAGTCGCGGTGAGATGAAAACAACGACTGTGCAACTTACACGGGCTTGTTTCTCACACACCTATCAAGGCATTTGAAGGCTTAAGAAAATCTTTAAAGGATTATAAGGAAGATTTTGAGAGAGAGCAAAAGCAATGGTAAGAGAAACTGTAGATGGATGAAGATAGAGCAACTGCGACAGAGGATAAAATAAAGGTTATCGATGACAAAATGAAGGTTGTCGAGGACAAGATAAAGGCTACCAAGGATAAGGCAGCTAGCTCAACTAGGGACGTAGCTGCCGAAAAGAAAAAACTTCAGGAGTTGAAGGCCTAGTACTAAAAAGATAAAGAAGATGCCTTCAATAGGGTCTATGATACGACCTTCGCTGCTGCTTCTTTTCAGATTGAATATGGGAAGAAGATATCCTTTAAAAATGGATGGACCTATGCTTTGATGGAGGTCAGCATGATCCTAGTTCCCCTCCCAACCTAAATGAAGAAATTAATGATGAAGAGGGGATAGGGGAATCATCCCTGTCACTTGTAACTGGGAACAAGTCCATCCTCCAAAAGGTATCAACCAAGGACACCGAGAAGTTATGAATCTCTTTCCGCCTGATAACTTGATCTTGTGTTTCTTTTCATTTCATGTTTACATTTGTTTCTTCTTATTTTTGAACTTTGTAATGAAGCAATCCTTTGTAACACATTTGTTTAGTGATGAATGAAAATTTTCTTTTTATCCACTTGCTAGTGTATACCTTTGATTATGCTTGTTTACTCTGCTTTATTGGTCTTGTTATTCTGATACTATTGATCATCAGTTTAATTCCATGAAAAATGCATTTATATTTGATAAAACTAACATTAAGTCATAGAAAAATCTTGTTATAATCTACCTATATAAGTATGACTAAGACTAAATTAGAAGGGTTGTTCGACAAAGACGCATCCGATCAAGTAAAAGGGGCCTACTTACACATGCATTATCTCTTTGATAGGGTTGTGGAAAATAATAAAACACTGTATAAAATGATTCAGAAGATTTAGGATGATCATAATCTTACTCGGGCTCTACTGTCTTTTAACTACGAAGCCAAATATAAAGGACTAAGTGCAGGTTACGATTTTAACAAGAAGCTGCAAAAGATCACATCCTCCTTTAGGAAGAAACAATTCATGTTGAACATGGAGGTGCAAAATTTCTAGGGACATTGATACTCTTATTGAATATGAGAATAACAATTTAAGGAATGGGTTGGAGAGCTTGAAAAAGTTGACTGAGGTGGCGTCGAATGAAGGTACCTCTTTCCTAGAGCTTGAGAATGATAAACTGTCAGAGGACATAGAAATCTTGAAGAAGAATAAGAAGACCAAATTTGGTTAACCTTGCAGACAAGTGGTTGTTTCTTGTTTATCTGAGAATGAAAAAATAACTTAAAAGACCTTGGCCAACCAGGCAATATCGTTAAAAGAGAATGATAAAACCACCAAGAAGATGCAAGACAGGGTGGACCAACTAGCTTTTCACTTCCATAAACAACCCAAAGATCTATGGATGTATGGTTATGATAAGGCCTTAACCCACATGGACAATCATCTGGAGCAAGGTTGCCAGGAAGGATATAAGTGGGGTTACTGAAGGTAGATGACAAGAGGTATTTCTGGCATTAGCATGACCCCATAATGTTAGATTATCCTGACCCTACATTCAAGATTGATGTCAAGTGAATTTTGACCAACACCATTCCCCAAATCATAGTGAGAAAATACTTAGGGGATTATGGTCTTTAGGGTGAAGATGATTACATTCTCCCTCCTCACCTATTGGATCGAACAAGAAGCAACGGGCATAATAGGTTGAGAGATTTTAGAACTGCAACTTTTCCCAAAAGACTTGATGTTCCTCCTGCTAAAATGGATATGGCCAAAGGAAAATGGACCGTAAAGGAATTTGTTTCTCTTTCTTGTTTCTCATTGTATGAAAATTTAATGTAATAAAAAGATTGGTTTTTAGCAGACACATTTATCTATGTAATTTAGTCTTTGATCCATAACTAACTTTTTGATTAGTGTATTGGCATGCAACCAATTAACCTACATAATTGATTTGTGTCTGGTCAAGTTCTGAACATAAGTTATAGGGCCTTAGGTTCTACTAATGCACTTAGATAAATGCTTATAGAACTAAGTGTTTGCATTAGTTACCATTGGCGACCAAGTCTATTAGTAATGTAGTTTTTTACTGAATTTAACTTGGTCGAGTGACATTCCTTGTATTTTACTTTAAGTTATACATGAAGTTTTAGGAACTTCTTATTCATGACTTGTCAAAGACGAAGCCATACATTATGCCTAAAATCATTTTCTTTTTTAAGTTGGAAAAGTTTATTGGGTTTAATGGGACATCTTGTTCGTGACCCGTCGAAGACAAAGTCTATTTTTTTTAAGTTGGAAAAGTTTAAATTTTGAGGTTAGAAAAGTTTGTTAATTTGTTAGGGGATGTGTATCATCACTATATACTAAAAAAGGAACATAAAATGGAATCATAATTGGTAGGAAATCACAACTTTATTAAATTGCATGAAACAATTACATCAAAATTATTGATAATATTTTTTGAGGTGATCAGCGTTTCATGGATTCTTAAATTCTTTCCCTTCAAGTGTTTCCAGGTAATAGGTTCCTGGTCAAACAACTGACGAGATGTGACACGAACTATGCCAGCTTGGTTCTAACTTGTTTCCTTTCTGGATTACCTTCTTAAGGATATAGTCTCCTTCTTTCAAGTTAGTCATCTTAACCTTTTTGTTATAGTATGTAGAAGTCATTCGTTTATAAGAAGCCATTTGAAGTGCAACGTCTTCCATGACTTCTTTAATTATTTTTAGATCCAATATCCTCATGAGATCACTTTTGGGGGATTCAAAGTTCGACACCCGATGAGTTGGAAGACCTATCTAGGTTGGTTCCATGGTTTTGGTTCAAAAATCAGTCATATAAGGAGTCTCACCGGTGGAACTCCTCGGTGTAGTTTTATATGCCCAAAGAACACTGCGTAGTTTATTTATACAATTTCCCTTAGTATCATTCGACCTCTTTTTCAAAACATCAGGTATGCTTTTATTGGTATCTTCTGTTTGGCCATTACACTATGGGTGTCCAAGGGTAGAGTGAAGTTTCTAGATCTTGGACTGAATACAGTTCTCTTTAGATTCCTTATTGTCAAACTGAGTGCCATGATCAGTGATGAAGGTTTATAGCATTCCATACCTGTATATGGACTGGAAAACTCTTTCATGAGTCATTTCAACCAGTGTCTTAGCCTCCACCCATTTGGTGAAGTAATCCACTGCTACTACCTAGTATTTAAATCAACTTCCAAAATAGCAAAAGTCCAAGGGGAAGTAATAGGAGTTAAGGAAGCCCCCAGTCTTATGTGAATTATGATAAACTTCTGACATTTATCACACCTCTTATAAGGAAGTGTGCTCGGTAGGCAAACTTAGAGTAATGATCACTTCTGGATATGCTAATTCTGTAATAAAGTTCATTACGGATTGTCCCTTCAACAATGTCCTTGGATCATTATTGATTTCGTATTCTCCCAACTAAACTGCCCAGAACATTTATCTCCCTATTTTCTTCGGTTTGTGAAGTGCGTGGCGTAGGGGTAAATCTATGTAAACCAAAATGGAATGTGCTTGAAAATATGACTTTATCCTCCTTGAAGCCTCAATAAGAGCAAGGGCTAACTTTTCCAGGTGAGGATGCCTTACTTCAACTCCTCTGAATGCTTTTCTTGTCCAATACTGTAAAAGTAGATGCGCGATACCAATTTGTGTATACGTAATTTTTCACTGGATTAAACTTATTTAACTAGATGTCTATCTGAAATAAATTCCAATTATAATTAAACACTAAACATGCATTTGTATGATTGAATAAATAAATAAGTAATGCATGCAACCAAATAATTTCAGAAAAAAACCGCGCAAGGCTAAATTTTGGAAATCACAACTTACAACACTTTAGAGAAATACTACAATAAATTACCGCAAGAACCCATAAAGACCGCAACCTTCAGCCAACAATGACTCCCTTGATAATAACAAGAACTGAAGTCCCTCCTTCAGCAGTGAATACCCTCGAGTATCCCCCAGATGAGCCATAAAGATAGCTCTCCAAAAGAATAACTTCATGACAGAAGTGTTTGGGTCCCAAAGAATATTCACAAAATAGTTGGTATGTGATTGTGTGAATCAAAAAATAAATTTTGCCCTAAAAAGTGAAGACTATTTTGCAGTTGTTTTGCTGTTTGCATATAGTAAAAGTCTTAATTAATAAGAAGCATAAAATAGGTTTTTATAGGTAAACAAAAAAGTTAAGGCAGCAAAATCTCGTTATAATGAAATTTGCAGGTCATTTGAATGATAGTGAGATGTCGGTAGAATTTCCTTTGAATGATCAATCAAATGGGCCTTAAAATAAAATAGTTTGCTCTCGTTTGATTCATATGAGATCCTGATCATCAAATGAGGTATCTAATGAGATGCTAATGTCATTTGAATGATATAGCAATGTCATTTGAAAAACATAAATGATTTTCTAAAGTCCACCTATAGGTATCCCAGAAAACATTTTAAGCTGGAAAAATGCCTCATTTTGAAACAGAACATTTTAGAAAAGTATCCCAATACTTAGTAAAAAATCTAAGTAAAACAAAACTAAATCCATACCAAAATTAGATCTCGTTGAAGAACTTTGTTGAAGATGCTTGATATTTGGTTCCATCTTCTTGAACTTGTGAACGTGAATTTCCTTGATTGTTGAAACGAGATACGCCATACACAATCTAAACTAAGAACTAGGGAAAAGATGGAATTTGAAATCCATTTTCCAACCTAACTAACATCGATCTAAGAACGGATTATGAAATAGCCAAATATAGATACAATTTTTGTCCCAAAACTAGTAGGGAGATTAGTGGTGGAGATCCCGAGTACCTCTTCAACTTATGAAAGGATTTTTCGTATTCTTTATTCCATTCGAAGGTTTTCTTGATAACTTTAAAGAATGGTAGGATCTTATCAATATCTCGGGACACAAATCGGTTGAGGGCAGACACTCTTTCAGTCAAGTTTTTCACATCTTTCTTATATGCTGGATATTGTATCTTGATAAGTGCCTTTATATTAACTGGGTTAGGTTCAATGCCAATTTGATTCACATAAAAGCCAAGGAACATTCCTTCGTGTACGCCGAATCCACACTTGGTCGAATTTAGATTCATTTGATTTTTTCCAACTGATCAAACATCTGACTCAGGTCTTTTATGTGGTCGGTAGCTACATTGCTCTTGGTAAGCATGACATCCACATATACTTCCATGTTCTTCCTAATTTTCTCTTGGTATGTTGCTCCAACATTTTCAATCCCAAAAGGCATAACGTTGTAGCAGTAGGTACCTCGGCTGGTGATGAAAGATGTGCTTTTTTTTATCTCATGTTTTATTTTAATCTGTTTATAGAAAAAGTAGGTATCCATTAAGCTCAGCAACTCGTGACCTGCTGTTGTACCTATCAATTGATCAATCCTTGGTAAAAGAAAGTGATCTTTTGGGCATGCTTAAATGAGGTCGGTAAAATCCACACATAATCGCCATTTAATATTCTTCTTATTGACCATTACTACATTGGTCAACCAACTCGGGTACTTAATATCTTCAATGAAATGGGTTTTCTGCAATTTTTCTACCTCTTAGATAGCCACATTTTTCTTAGGATTAAAAACCCTTCATTTTCGCTTGATCGACTTTGCTTCTTTATTGATATTGAGTTCGTGGCATATGAAGTTAGGTTATATTTCGAGCATATCCTCATGACTCCAAGCATACACATTCTTTCGCTCTCTAAGGAACACAATTAATTCCTGTTTGAGGAAGGTGTAAGGTTTGATCTAATTTGGTGGTTATTTATGGCTTTTCATCGACTAGTATAATGGTTTTCGTGACCTCCAAAACTTGATTTTTGACTAAATCGGTTTCTTCACATGGTTCCAAAGTGTCGATCTGCACTACAAAAAAATTTCTTTTTACTACGGTGCTCCAGCCGTCTCAAAAAGTCCTCTGACCGTCTCAAAAGCCTTTTGTGACGCCATTTGAGACGGAAAATGGGCGTAGTATTAGACCCCCGTTTTAAAAGCTTTTTGAGACGGCAGCAGCCGTCTGAAAAAGTTTTTTTGAGACGGGAAATATGCCGTCTCAAAAGGTCATTGCTCACAGGACCCTTTTGAGATGGCAAAAAGTTCGCCTTTTAAAGTTTTTTTTAGAGACACCAACATACGTCCCCAAAGATTTTTTTGAGACGATAACTTAACCATCTCAAAAGGTCCCCATTTATGGAACCCTTTTGAGACGGCAAAGAAGCCGTCTTAATAATTTTGGCACCAAAATTATAATTTCATCCATTCCATAATATACTCTATATAATTATAAACAAAACCTCTTAAAAACAATATGACATATTTTGCATCCCATTTCAACATATAACATATAATTTTCCATTCAATTATAATTAAAGTTCATATAAAAAAACAATACATAATTTAAACATTGTGTCCAACATAGATCTTTCTATACAATTCCACTCATCTCATTAGATAAAATACATAAAAAACCATCTATCCCTAACATAAAATGATGTACGCAAAGTAAACTCGCAATCTTCAAGCATACGACCTCCAGCAAAATGACTCAAATATCTTGTCTTGTCCACGAAGGGTTTTCACCTGCAATAAATTTATTAAGTGTGAGTTACCTTAAACAAAGAAGTGATTTTTTTTAATAGTTCCTATAGATGACAATCTTTAAAAACCATGTCAAATTTGTATATCTTCGTATTATTTACTTTTAAAAATACTTAATATTTTTAAAAAAAATCGACAGAGTCTCCTTTATTTATTCATGAAAACCAACCTGTTTAAACATAAAAATTAACTCAAAAACGACAGAAATAGCCCCAGTTTTCTAAACAACTAATATAAGTAAATATACACATTACGACTCCCTTTACTGTTGGACAACATAATGAACAAAATTTAACTTGAATATGTCTCACCCCTGCTTGTGGTTGACAGCAAGACTAAAGAGGACATACGCGACAAGGTCTTTGTTCGAGAGAATAGATGCAAAAGCTCCAACGATAAAAGGCTCAAGTATAAGTATAACAAGTCCTCGTGGGATAGTAAACTTCCTGCAACAAATGGGATACAAAACGCAATTAGCTATGGTTCTGAAAAAGTCAAGAACGATAACTTGATTTAGATACTTGGACAATACTTGTTTAAAACCCAATACAAAAACCAGCTCCAAAGATGTCATGATTATATAAATACAAAATAAGAACAAACACTAAAAACCTAACTGATTTAACTATTTAACACTTAACGGACTGATTACAAACTGAACTAATGACCTGACTTAAAGACTGAAACAATATACTTACAATAATAAAATAGCCATAAAAAGAGTAATGGCATGCCCCATAACCGATTTACGAAGTAATAAAGCAACTAAGCCCACCCACCATACAGAGTACCAGCTAAATCGACATTTAGAGAAGTGCATAATAAATAATAGCATGTCTAGATATAGGCCTAAAAGTATGAATATTATAAGTTATCTTAGTTTTGCAGATGACTTAATAATATTCTCTAATGAATCCAGAAAGAGTCTGAAGAAGTTAATGGAGTTCCCATCCTCTTATGAAGCTCAGTCTGAAGCGTGGACAAAAGTGTTTTCTTCACAAGCTCCAAATGCCCTTCTAGAACTATTCAATATGTGGCTGAGGTGACTAAATTCAGGCATGGATAACGAGTTATTAAATACCTTTATGTTCCTCAATTCAAAGGGAGAATGAAAGATTCTGTTTTTAATTAATTGTTTCAAAGGATAGCTGCAAAAATATTTTAACTGGAAGAAAAAAATCTTATCGTTTGGAGGTAGACTATGCCTTCTTCAATCAGTGTTAACATCAATGCCAATCTACATTCTCTTTGCCCTTTTTGCTCCAAATAAGACTCTTCATCTGATTGATAAACTTCGTAGTTCTTTTTTATGGGGTTTTAATAGGGAAAATGGGAAAAAAATATTAGTGAAGTAAACTTTTCTATGGGGTTTCATCCATGCCTACCTTAAAAAAAATCTATGGGAGCTTGAAGGAAAAGTAAGTATGGAACCTCATTAATGACAATTCAATACTGATCAGAGATGAATGGGTTTGGTCAGCATTCTCTTGTGGAGATTTCACTTTCTCTTCAACAGTAAACATTTCAAGAGATTATCAAATCCATGTAATTAAGGAAGAAAAAAACAAGATAATTGAGAAATATTTTGAGATGGAAGATATAAACTCCTCCTATAGCTTTCTTTAATCCAAGAAATAAGGAATTAGAAGGAGTAAACAATAAAGAGGAGCAACATCTGACTCAGAAACACCAGAAGAGAAAATTTCCAACATAGCTGACCTGAAACAATTCTCATTCCTAGTGAACAGAGAGATAAATACCTACACCAAGAAGAAAAAAAAAAGCAACAATAAGAAGAAACCAATGAAGCATATTCCTCTGGGAAGTCTCATCCAGACTAAAAAGAAGCATTGCTCTCATGGCCAGACCTCTTCTTCGAGAAGATCCTCGAGGCTTACCCTAGTTGCTAAGATTCAAAGTTTTTAATGATCATCTCCCTTATATAACATATAACAGTTATATTTGTTATAACATATATAACATATAACATATAACAGTTAATATATATATATATATATATATATATATATATATATATATATATATATATATATATATATATATATATATATATATATATATATCTTATAACTGTTATAACATATATAACATAACTGTCATATATAACATAACTGTTATAACTGTTATGTCATATATAATAGTTATGTTATATATGACAGTTATGTTATATATGTTATAACAGTTATAAGATATATATGTATATATATATATATATATGTATATGTTATAACAGTTATATATGTTTTATAACATATATATGATTGGGGGTTTTGTTTCTGATGTTATAACATATGTAAGGTGGTTTTTGAAATGGTTGATGAATACCTCATGAATCTCTTTTTTGGTCCTCAATCCAAACATTGTCAGAATGAAAATTAGTATCCCACTCTTATTTTCTTTGATAATATAATTAAATAACTATGTGTTTAAGTCACTATCCTTGAACCATTTCAGGTTTTATTTGTGTCTCTAAAAATCTTCCTTAATTTGTAAGGCTTTGATCAAATTAACTTTAGCACACCACATGTCAATTTTATTGGAAATGGAGGGATCATCTTCAAAAGAAAATTCATTGGCTAAAAAGGATTCTTCCCGAGTTATAACATTTGAAAAATGTTTTTAAAGGAGGATTGACTCCACTCCCTTAGTGAGGTAATAAGCATACTGCGTTTTTTAGCAAAAGAATCCCTAGGATGAGCATGTATAGGTATAGACCAAGAATTTTTAATGACTTGATCTATGTCTTTGTGAAAGCACCCCATTTTTAAAAACTCGAATGGTATAGGATAATTATCCAAATGGTATTTGATGGAAAATAAAAGAGGATAATGGTCAAAGGAATTTTTGGATAGGTGTTGAATAGTGGCATAAGGATAAATGGATTTCCATGGAGAGTTTGAAAGACCTCTGCCTAACCTGGCCAGATGCAAGCTTCTTCAGTTCTGAAATTTCTCCACCTATGTAACCAAGGTTTGATAAGCCTAAAGACATCCATGGAGAGCTTCGACGTATGATTTTTGGGACGAGATATAGTCTGTGAAGCACACACGCCAATTCTGAAGCTCTATCTCCGGCTGATGTGTGGCACGTCGGTGAGAGTTGTTGCAGAATTTTCCGTACGTCGGATAAATAAATGTTTTTACTTCAAACATAATCTTCCATGTTCTCATCAAACCTTGTAGGAGTTCAATTATTTGGGGCTGCAACTCATTATCTCTCAGGTCCTCAATTCTTTTTTAGATTTATTCAGCGCTTCGAATTGCGACTAAAATTCTGCTGTATAAATATTTTACTGTAGCCCTGGTCTTGTCCACAGTGACTCCTTCATCTCCTCTAGCATCTTGATTTCTTAGTTGGTTGCATTTCTTCTCGTAAATCTTCCGAGTGCTATCACCAGCCTTAACTTCTTGATAGAGTTTTTTCTCCCAAGCATACAGCCTTCTTAGCATCAGTGAATGGTTGCCCGATTCCATCCCACCATAGTCATCGAAAAGATCATTCTTAAATTCAGTCCATGTTAAAGAGTTTTTGGAACTTGATGCCACTAGGCTCTTGCATGATGGAGAGTGAGACAAAGTCGAACGCCAAGAGATTGCTTGGATGAGTTTTGTTGAGTTCTCTTTGATTTCCTCTAAGCCAGATTGAAAATTAACCCTGTTAGTCTCTAACATCCTGGATAAATCTTTCCCAGAATCATAAACCCTAATAAAGTAGTCCTCAATATACTTCAAAGCCTCTGACAACTCCCTCCCTCATACTGGTGTATCAATAACAGTTAAACCCTACAGTTGGTTTAAGCTAACATTTTCTCTCTCTGCATATTGACACTACTTCTTGTTCTTCCTCTAGCTTTGAGGCAACAAACCCCATTATCAAAGGCAAACTAAATCAGGGTCGTTAAATCCAATTATTCTCCACGAAACTGATAAAGGCAAACAGAATCTGCAGCAGATAAGTAAAGTCGACCTAGGTGATAAGGTTCAATATGGTGAAAAGCTATTCAGACCTAAGCAATTACTGCCTGCTGAGGAGAATAATACTGAGATAGAGGAAATTAATCAAGATCTATGTAGTAAGGAAGACAATTTCTACCAACACCTCTGCAATGAGGAAAATACTAACTGTGCTACAAATGCCAACTCTGAGGTGCTAACAAATGAAAAGAAAGAGGGTCATCACATCTGTAAAGAGAATAAAGTATGTCAAGAGGAGAGTGGTAAAACTAGAAACCTGTGCAAAATAGTGGATCAATATATCAAGGAGACTAATAAAATTCTTAAGTCAATCATTGAAGCAGACATAGAGCTGGATGCTGAAATTCTTCAAAAGAAGCAGTACCAAAAACCAAGACCTCAGCTGAATAAAAGAAGTTACAAACGAATTAATGAGAATTTTATGAGAATTCATAATGAAGACCTAGCTCCCAATGAAGTTGTTATTATTGACACCTGTTCTTTATCCCCTAGAGGGACAAATATCCCAGACAATGAGTCTAACAGGGATGCTGACCATATGTATTCTACTGATGGGGATAATATTCCTAAAAAGATCTCTACTAATCAATGGAGGGTTCTGAATAACTGCCTGCCATTAGATGATAATATTCAAAATATTGGTATTCCAATGGTGTCCAGATGTAAAGCCTGCCTCCAAAATTGTGAATCATCTCATCATTTGTTTGTTGACTGCCCTGTGATTAATCAGGTTTGGAACTTTTTCTCTAGCTTAATGGGGATTAAGACCGAAAGATTCAACATCTCTATGCTTGTGTTAAGCTGGTGGTTCAAAGCAAATTCTCAAGACTACTTCAAATTCCCGTGCAAAGCTATTCCGTTGGTGGTGTGTTGGGAAACGTGTGGAAAAAAAGGAGAGTCGGTGAGGTTAAAGTATTAAAAATCTATGAGATTTAGTATCTACTGGATGAAACTTTAGAGAACATAAGCATAAATGCTACAATAAAGAGGTAAATTTGCGAGATTTAGCATCTACTCGACAAAACTTTAAAAATCATGAGTTTTAGTCCAGTGCACTAGAGGGTCTTAAAACAAAGTTATAAGAACACTCATTAGAGTCCCTCTATGTGCCATTGCAATAGAGGGTCATAGTGTTACGCACCCGATATTCATTAAGGATTTAGATCACCTTAGAATGAAACACGACTTGCTACTACTAGAGAATTAAGTTCCTTTTTGTCCAGGCAATTATCCCGGCTTGTATTACTCTATAACTGATATTGACAGGGCGAGTATCAAATTCGAAGCGAGCGAGGTCCCGAACTCTCTACTTGTGAAATCTCAAACTTCTTATTTATTTCCATATTGTTGTTACAGTTCACTACCTCAATATTTCCCTTATCATCTACTTCACCTATTTCCATTCTTGAGCATCACTGTTGAATATGCATTTCTTTTAAGAACCATTTATTTGATCACACTAACCCTCCAACCATTTTGTTCTAGAGAACACTTCAATGTTATGAGATAATAACATTCTCTTAGTCCATATTAAGAGTCTGCTTTAAAAAGTATTCAAGGTTGTTCACAGAGGATAACATGAGGTGATAATGCCAATAAAGATTTAGCCCATGATCCAAAATATGGAAATCAATTTGAACTAAACCATATAACTGAAGAGAATGGACCAAATAGTTATATTTTTGGTTTGAGGTATCAAATTGATTTGAACTTGTCTCTAAGTGAAGAAGATGCGCCATCAATACCATCTCTTCCAAGTTCCATTGTGAAGATTGCTATAGCAAAAATAGATTTGGAGGCTCCAGCAGTCTATGAATTCGAAACTGATATATCCCCTATATCAGAGTCACTCGAGAACGAAACTACGGTTCCTTCCAGCAGTGTAAATGTCCTTTTTCTATAGGCCCATATGTATTGAATAATCATGGAGATGGACTTCTGCCACTAATTTGTTAGGACAACCATGACATTATGATCAGTGCAAACAAACCGAGTTGATCGTGAACTCATTTAACAAATTGGGATTATTGCGATTATTGGGATCAGTTCGTATTTTACTTCATAGATTTAACATTTATGTTCCAATAATTTTGGTTTGTTGATTGTAATTTACAGCTATAGCTTAATCATATCAAATTCTTAACTGTTTCCTAATTTTCTTTTGTATTAACTCACAATCAAATGAAAGAATCATTCTTTATTTCATGCTACCTCATTCCTTAAAAACTGGATGCTTATAGTCTCATTTTTGCGTACTGTATTGAATCTTCTTTAATATTACACTCAGAATTTACACATTGTTTATCTCTTCATCTATCACTAATCATATATTTTTCATTTACCCTATGTTCATGTTTTATCCCTTACCATACAACATATTGAAGTTTAAATTCTTAGATATGGAGTACGTCCCCCTTATTGTGTATTACACCTTCTTATTTCATAATTCTAATTCTTACATTTCTTTAAATTTTTTCTTCTGTGTACTTATTTTATGTATTTAATTATATTCCTAACTAGTAAAGTTTTATATAATATAATTTCACATTACTGAGTTCCACTGCCCACACATTGAAACCTTTTCCTTTATTACACTTAGACACTTTTCTTTTTGGTTCCTACTATCGGACGCACACAAAATAAATAGATGAATAGTAATGCTCTCATTTGCACATTTTTGACATGTACTTTTTTGTTGTTTATGTTTCTGATCACAAATTGTCATTATACATCTACGCTAGCATTATCGTTACACTGTTTCCACTCCTTGGCATCATAACTTATACTGCTTCTTTTAATATCCATTAACATTATTTTTCCTTCTCCAAATAAAACAAATTTTTACAATTATAAAGTATGTAATTTTTGGCCCCTCGTCCATCGACTTTTTCCCCTTTCTTATACATTTTAATTATGCTTTTTATCACTCATTTCTTCGGTTTTAATTTACTTCTTGGAATAATATCAGTGTGTGACATGCCATATCTTTTTGCGCTACCTACGACCTTTTCTGTAATATATGTCTCTGATTCTACATTGGACTCTCTATTTCGAACAACTTCCAATCATCACATACTATATGTATATGATTTTGGTTTACTCAAAAGTCCCAGATCGGAGCATGCACAAATTAAACATAACGGTAATGAATGTTTTTTCTCATCATTTACAATATTTTCTCACAACAATAAACATACAAAATATCTCTTCCCACCTAATATCTTTTATTATTTTCTCTAGGTAACCGAAGATCCACTACCACTTGCAATCACATGGATCATCGTTACCACACACAAATCCCGCCTCAAGCTGAATAGCTACAACTTAGTGCATGGTAATGAAAACTACATTGTCTCAAACATTTTTCCATATTCCATAACCGCCCCATTTATAAGGTATTCTACACATATTCGTACAATTAATCACTTACATTTTTTATATTTCTTAATCTCTATCTATTTAATTTACATATAATGAATCACACCCACTCCTTCTCAATCACGATCCTATCATTCTAGATGGCACTCACATCCTCAATCAGGAAATTCAACTATCTTCTCCTATTTCTCATACATCACATATAACTTGTAATATCCCGTATTTTTACGATATTTATTTATGGGATTAATTGAATTAAATGTGTATTAAATTGAAAATTAATTCGGATTAAAATACTAGCGAGATGCGAGTTGGTATTTGATTTTAATGAGTATATATGGCTATACATGAATATTGAATTATGAAATTTGTCGTGAGATTGAAATACGGCAGTTTGGAAACTTTGTTGAGACGCATGTGACAGTCGCGTCAGGAATATAATTATTTTAATTAAAAAGTGAATTTTATTTCTATTAACCGTATGGTCTTTTTGAGTGCGCCAACGCGTCCGGAAGGGTCGAAATAGTCAGAAAACACTTGCCGGGGGTTTAGTTTGGGTCCCGGGGCATTTTTAGGCCATACCGGCAACGTAAAAGGGTAGTTTGGTAATTTTGGAATTTTGGGAATTAAAACCCACGAAAATTAGGAATTAAAATTTGACTTAACCATTACCGACTAAACCCACTAACTACACTAATTGACTTAATGGGCTATGGGAGTTATTGGAAATAGGTTTAGGGTTTCCTAAGACAACCTCTAGCCACCATTGTCATCTTTAGAGAAGAAGTTGTAGAGAGAGAGAGAGGAGAAATTCTGCAGAGAGAGAGAGAGCAATTCAATCTTCAACATCAAATTCAGAGATATATCAGAGGCAAGTGGTTTAATTACGTTAATTGCATTGACTGTTTCTTCCATGCTTAGACATTTCTGAAAATTTCATTATTTTTGGGAGATTGATGAAAACCCATTATATTGGAATTAGAAACTTACATTTTGATGAGGAATCGCATGTATAATTGTATTTAGATGATTATTCTGATGATAATATATCTTGTATGAAACAAAAACGGATTTAATTATGACCATTGATGATCTTAAAAATTTCTAGGGTTCATGTTCTTGAGATTGGGGAAAAATGTAGAGACTTGATGATTGGGTGATGATTAGGACGAATTAACCCCATAAACATGTTATTATATGACCTAAGTATGTTTAGGAATGATTAGAAACCTTGAACAATTGTTGGATTGATGTTTGAATGTGATTAGAGGTGAAGAAAAGTTGGAAAAACGAATTTGGGAAAATCTGGGCTCGAAACTGGCCTCTCGTTAGAAGACCTGCCCAGGTCGTTCGAACGAGCTCGTTCGAACGAGCTTCTAACGAGTTGACCTTTGACTTCTAACGAGGGGGATGTTCGTTCAAACGAGATCTCGTTAGAAAGCCCACTTCGTTCGAACGAACTCTCGTTCGAACAGCCTCGTTCGAACGAGACTTCTAACGAGCTGACGGTTTAGGCTTTTTAGCCTGTTTTGATTTTGCATGTCCCGTAACCTTGTATAATTGTAGAGATAACATTCCCTTGATGATAAATTGATGTATTTGGGATATTTGGGACATAATGAGGAGTAAAACATAGAAGTGTGATTTGAACAAAATGGAAATTATGGATTAGGACGTGAGTGTCTATTACGACGTGAGAACAATTGACGGCTTGAATAATTATATTAACCGGGAATATGTAAATTGTGTAACATTATAAGTCGGTACGAGAATGAGAAGTGTACCACAAATAAATTATGGTGATTACTAAGATGTGTGCATACTTAGTATATGTATATAATTTTACGTGTATGACATACCTACCATACTTGCTATCACGGGAGGTTTACGTTCGCTTAGGGCCTTCTAATCCTTGTGTTGCCCAGATTTAGATTGGTACCTCGAGAACATAGGTCACAGAAGGACTTATTGGGATGTTAATGAGTCTGCTGATCGTGGGAGTGTAGGTATGTGCGTGGCCCGTGTGATGTGACTGTGTTCGCCTCCATTGTTTGTGATTGTTGTTATCTGAGAACGATTCCTGAGAGATTAGGAATGCGTGATCCTTATGTACGTGATGTACCGGGATGGATAGCAGAGTATGTGTGCACCGCAGCTTATTCTCGGGGTGCTTGTACTGTATATTTATGTCGTGAATAATATACACTTAATTAATGAGATCTTTCATGTGGCATTGTGTGTATAAATACGGAAACGCCTTGAGAATATATAAAGTGATAACCTGTATGGTATTGTATGGTTAATATTTGAGAACCCGAATTTAAGTAAAGCCTTTATTAAAGTGATGACGTTAGAATGTATAATGGGAAATCGAGTAGAAGGTAGACTTATGACGGTTTAGTTAGTCATGAATATCACTTAGATGGGTGCTACGGTAGGAGTGCACATTTAGTTGAGAGGTGAGTATTTCATGTGAGTGCACGTCCTAACATGTATTTTTCATTCATTGTTTTAATGTTATTAAAGCACTTGCTATTTTAAAATACTCTCCACTTTCGGGCTCTGACCCGTTTTCTTTCAAATCTATTTTTTTGTAAAACCATTTTAGGTGCCCAGCCACAAGGACACCATGCTTAGGATTCTCATTCAGGTGACGAGCTGTAGCTGTTTGTGGAAGTTACAGGACTTTGCTTGTAGACGCTTTATTTATCTTGACTCTATATTTCAGCTTTCATAAGTTGTAGGGCATGTCGCCCATTTCTATTAGAAACATTTCCTATTTCAGATTTTCAGACTTTTGGCATGTAATTAATTCAGGATACATTGTTTACTTATTTCAGTTGTGGGATTGTTGCCAGGAGTTTTCCTCTGGACTTATTATTATTTTGTGGGTTATTCTATTGCTTCGTTATGGTGAATGGTTGTTGTGCTTTCATTATCCTTTTACTATATGTTAATCAGACTTAATTTAAAATTTGGCAACTTACTTTTTAAATACTAGGTGGTTGGTGATCATTAAAATGTTTTCGACAGTGATGCTGTTAACTGAACCAACTTGGCATTTTGTATTAATTTCATAAAGGAGTAGCTACTTGGTATTTAATTAGTCGGGGTGTCACATAAATCACCTTCCATTTTCTAAAAGGAAGTGTGTTACGAGGCAATTACAATTTATTACCTATTTAATTCCTCTTCAACTTCACAATATAATTTTCTAATATCTTTTTAACATATATTTTCCATTACTTAATTGTAGGAATATTGATGAAAGGAATAAATGGACGACGTAGAGTAAATTTCGTTCCAGTCATGTTCGTCAACATTCACCACATTCTCCTAATACATTTTATTACTACTTTTATATTGCTCTCTATGTAAAAGCTTGACAATGTCTACTTCCATTTCTACTTAATTCCACTAATCATGACTACTCTACGTTTTTAATGATTTTCCATTTTCCTTCTATCTCATTTTCTTATTTAAATTGGCATCATTTATATTGCATATGATAACGTACAATCTGCGCATCGTGCGAGTTTTCAACTAGTTGTGCACAATTTTGGATAAAAGTAGTGCACACATCGTCAAACTCTCTATCATGCAAGTATGGTTTGTTGTTATTTATGTCATGAAATGATGGGAATAGCTATATCATGCAATTACAAAATGTAATTGTTTGACATTATATGAAAAAAGTATGCAAGATGGTGAGATGATTCTCTCCAATTGTAGATATTCCTTCATGGTGCAATAGGATTGATTGAAACCATCCCTTTCACTATGATCATATATATTATCACCTATATTTTCAACGTTCGAGTTGGTGGGGGTGTGAGGAAATGGAATGAATGGTTGATGGATACGATGATGATTGGAGTCTCTATTAATTGGAAAAGTTACTAGACGCCGAAGGAGTATGCTCCAATCGTGACATGGATGTAAAATCGAGGTTCAATTGAGTTTGTTAGAAGTTGAGATAGAGAGATCCATGCGTAGTAATTTATACCATCTCGATCGATATATCACCAATATGGGTCGATAATACCGTGATATTGACGATATGGGCCGATTTTACTGCAATATCACCGATATGAGCCGATAATACTGAGAAATTAATGTTATAGGGTCAATTCACACCAATAATAAAAAACTGAACTCGTAAATCAATATCGGATCGGTGGGTAACAATACCTAGTTAACTCGGTCGTATGATCACGGTATGAGCCTTGACTTTGATCCATGACTGACGCCGTGCAATCTTTGAAACATCGAGTCTAAATTTGAAAACGACCCAAACATTAGGATTAATTTTTCATTTCACTTTATATAATATAATAAAAACTTATCTCCCAAACCCTAACTTTTCTATCTTTGGACTTCCACAAACCCTATCTTAAGGAGTCACAAAAGTAAAGTCCATTCCAAACTACATCACATAAATTCAACACACCAATAGTGAAGTTCGTACATACATATATGTCGTCCGAACACAAATTTAACAAGGCATCAAAGTATACACAAACTTCACTCAACGCAAATAACATAATTCAAATACATAAAAGAAACTAACAATAAAAAGTAAAAAAGCTAATGATAGAAAAGTAGGTAAGGAAATTAACCTATTTATGTCCATATCTATAAAAAATTCTCTCATTTGATTCTATATTCATCATTGATCTTTTCAATGATGACGCGTGTTTGAATTAATTGGGTACATCACATATATCACCAAAAAAAATCATAATGGAATAGAAAATCAAATTAATGGCATAAACTACTTGCAAAGGACATGAATTAATTAACTGTGACAAACATATCAATAATTTTAACTGAAATTCACATAAGTAAGTATACGCATATTCTCATAAATTAATCTTAAAACTAAACTACAACAACCAATTGGCAATCCGAGTTTTCAATTGACTCACCATTAACCTCCTATCACCACTACAAATCAATCTCATACAAAAACTAATGATATGAATTAATAACCAAGAATTAAAATTACCTATTATTCGTATCAGGTCGACAATACTACAACTTGAATGTCCGGGGCTAGATCATATATCTAAATGCCAATGAACCCTGTCAAATACCCATGAATGAAAAATGTATGATTCCCATAACTATGATATTTATATTTAACATATAACTATATATATAAATAATTGTTCATTAAGAGTGAAAGTTTATCACTGCTTTATATTATAGTTATAGTAACACAATAATTAAAAACACCAATGATTTTTTTTCACATATTGAAATCATTCAATGAACAAACACGAAAAAATGTACAAACTATAGGAATTGTATCTCAAAAGTGTACACAATCCATGTATCAATGATTGCAACGATTGAAACACAAATAGAATAAGCTAAATCCTAACTATAAAATACAAATCTAAAATAAAATTGTTGAAACCAATAGTCAACAAAAAAAATACTACTTACCCGATCTTCTCCGCTTAGCCATCGGCTTGAGCTATGGTGAGGGCTAGGGCAGTGAGAGATAACGCTAGGGTGGGGAGGGATAGGTTTTGAGAGGCATGTGGACATGCGATCGATCAGCGTTTGGACATGCGATCGAGCGGCGTGTCCAGAATGTTGAGCAGTGAAGAAGAGAAATGACAGGGGTGCTTTTCCTTTATCTTATTTTTTTCTTAGGTTTAGGCTAATAGGAAGAAGCGGGGAATGAAAATCCATTAAGGAGGGAATCCAAATTATATTAGGCCATCTCATAAAGTATACTTTTTGAGACGACATCTAGTATGCTGTCTTTTAAGTATTACCTTTTGAGACGGGTAAAATTAGCCGTCTTAAAAATTAATAATTTTTAAGACGGTTATTTTTACCCGTCTTAAAAGGTAAGTTTTAGAGACCCAATTTTTTGCTGCCTCAAAAGCCTCCGTAGTAAAAAGCAATTTTTTTTGTAGTGCTGGTAAATGGTGGTGCTCTTCTAAACTTCTTGCTGATCAACAGATGTATAATAGCACTCTCTGGCCTTCATATGATTGCCCTTTACCACGCTAACCCCATAGTGAGTGGAGAACTTCATACACTGATGGACTGTGGATGCCACTGCTTCGAACTTCTTTAATTCAACTCTGATGAGGATTATATTATAAGATGAGGGATTTTTTTTTATCTTGAACGAATAAGCGAGTCTTATCTGTTCTTCATGATAGACAAGTACCGATCAATACTTCTAATTTAACAGTCCCAAAGGGATAGATATTCTCTCCAAAAAAGTCAATTAAAGGTCGATGGTAAGGTTCCAGTTTTCTATCTCTTAGCCCTAGGCTACGAAATCAATTGTAGATTATGACGTTTGTTGAGCTACCGTTATCCACAAAAATTCTTACTAACCTGACATGGTGTACCCGACAAGTAATGACTAGAGGGCCATCATGAGGGTACAATACTCCCAATAAGTCATTATTAGATAAGTTCATGACCAACTTATTTGTGTTCACCTTTCTGGGCCGACCATCTACTCCATCTGTTAAATTAACTTACCTAATGTAGGGGTGGCAATTCGGGTTAGTCGTGTCATTTTCGGGTCGCGTTGATTTTTATTTTATTATAAGTTTTGGGTACTCTTAAATCTATACAAGCTAATAGGGTCATGTTCGGGTCATTTCAAGTTATTACCATAAATGGGTTATCAGGCCAAAAATTGTCGGCTCTAACCTAATGTAAGAGTAAGATTTAGCCTCAATTAGATATGCCTTTCTCTCGACTACTTCATTTCCTCCTCCAGCATCCCCTCATGCAATGAAATGATAACCAAAAGATATCATGCCTACCTCAAGTTTAGGCTCCCTAGGATTCTTCAACAGGTCGGGGTCATCTTCATAATCATAATATCGACCTCTCTTCCTATCATCTTTAATTTTTAAAGGGGATTCTGACTGTTTTCTGGTGTCTCAACCTTCAGTTCGATCAACAAACTTGGTCAATATTCCTCAGCAAATGAGTGAATCAATTTCATTCTTCAAGGCAATACAATTATCGGTGGTATGTCCATGATCTTTATAAAAGTCAAAATATTAGGACTTATCTCTCCGAATAAGCAGCGATTTCAGCTTCTCGGGTCATTTCAAGTCTTTACTTCCCGTAATTACCTCCGAATGTGATGCACATCTATGGTGAGAGGAGTATATTCGTTAGACTTTTTAGGCTTCTCGGCTTTCTTAAATTTCTGCTCATTCTTCTCAGAACTCTTCTAGCCCATAGATTTTGTCTTGGGGGGTTACTTAACAACCATAACCTCTTTGGCATTCATGATCTTCCTAATTTTTTCCATTAATTTAGTTTATGGTTTTGGAGGTTCCTTTGCCAACACATAATATATTTTTCAGAGAGAAACATGTTCATCAAAGCTGTAATGGTCGTTTTCTCTTCGTAATCAACTACCTACAGCTTCTCATTATTAAAGAGAGTTATATATTCTCGGGTAATTTCTCCCGATCACTGGAAGACACTGAGCAAATGGGATACTCTCTTAATTGTATTTTGTCCAAAGTATAAATTACCGATGAATACTTCAGCGAGCTGATGAATATTGGAAATTTGTCCATGGGGTAAATTATTGTATGAAATTTGAGCTGGACCAATTATCATACTTGAAAAAATCTTTGTATCTCATCTCTTCAAGAACATAATTGCTATCAGAAGTAGCCTAGTATTGATCGACATAAAAGACATGATCAATTTTACCATCATAGTTAGGCATTACCATAGGCGGTTTGAATTTGGAAGGTGCGGGGTAATCCATAGTAGTGTGGATAAAGGGAGATCTTTTAACAAAACTCCTCTATAATGTATTTTTAGTCTTAAGAATTTCTCCCAAATGATCTTCCAATCTCTGTATGGATCCCTTCTAAGACTTCTCTTCTAGTTTGAATTTTGTTGATGTAGCTTTGGTGGTCTTTTTGTGCTCCTGTGCTGATCTCTTTTTCTAAGAAGTCTGCTTGACATATGTAAATCCTTTGATGCTAGCCCTGGACCTGATTGACCATTCCCTATGCTTACGGTATCATAATAGTTCTCTGTTATGACCTCTAGTTGCTCAGGAACCAAGACAATCCAAAGAAAATGCCTTGCTTAAGCGTTCTAATATGCTCGGTCATTCAGAATTGAAATATCGACCATCATAGTAATCGGTAGACCGAATTTATAATTTTTCCCCCCAGACGGTAGGATTTATCACGGGAGGACCTAGAATAACTATTTCTCTCACTTTTGGTCAGAGGAGGTGGCATGTCCTTTCGGGATGGTGCAATAGTTGACTTGTCTTACAATGTGTGAGCCACTTGCTTAACTGACTTTTATATGGATTCCTACCCTTTGGAAAGATTGAGTAAAATTCCTTAAGATATGCGACACTAAGAGGAGCATATGTATCTAGGGCATTGCTTGTATATATAAGGTTGCTCTTAGGAATGTTCGTTATCCTTTAAAAAGATTTCTAGGGGAATAAGTGAATAGGATGGGTAGCAAATGATGACCAACAGTCGTTCCCATAGACGATGCCAATCTGTTGATATCTAAAATTGGAAGAGAATTTATCTTAGCTAATAATCACCAATATTGTAATCACGAATAATTAGTTGAATAATGTAAATGAAAATAAAAAGGAGCAACAAAGGTTTTTAAAGTGGTTCAGCTTAGGAAAGCCTACGTCAACTATTATGGTATTATGATTGAATCTAGTTAAATAGAATTCTGGGTAGTCTTGCTTGTGTGTGCTAGACTTGTCCCTTAAGCTAAGGAAAAAAAGATATATATAATGGTCTGAAAACCAAGGGGCGGAATGCCTTTATATATATATATACATTTACATCCATACATAATGAATGAGAATATTTATCTTCTAAGGCATGTGTGGAATATTTCTTGATAATTTTCATGTGAATGACCTTTCTTCTTCTTGACGGTTCATCTTCTTAAGTTAGTCTACTGGTATGCTGACCAAGTAGTTCTAGAGCCGACCAAATGAAAAATAAAGAGCTGAAGTGTATACTCATGAGGACAAGTGTCCTAATATCATAGGTCCACATGGTATGAATAATTTGTCCCACAACACAAGGATTTATCAATAAACCCTACCAATCTCCCACTTAGCCTTAAAGCCATGTATCCATGCACTTGACTCCTATTCCTTATACATGAGTATTCAAAGTCCTAGATGGTAAGATATTTGTAAAAGGGTCCTCCAAGTTATCCTCTGTTGCAATCTTATTCATGATGACGTCTCCCCTCTACACGGTCTCCCAAATCAGGTGATACGTATGCGCAATGTGCTTTACCCTATAATGAGTCATTAGTTCTTTCAAAATTATAAATGCATCACTATTATCACAATTAAGTGTAATAACCAATTTTAGTGAACTAACCACACCCAAATCACTTAGGAAGTTTCAAAGCCAAACAACCTCTTTTGTTTCCTTTAAAGAGAAAACATACTCACCTTCCATGATGGAGTCAGAAATATAATTTTGGTTAATACTCCTCCAACTTATATCTCTACCTCCTAGGGGAAACATATATCCCAAGGTTGATTTACTAATGCTTATCCAACTAAAAATCTGATTCCATGTACCCAATGGGACTAGATCATATATTGAGCAAACCATCACATAATCTCCAGTCCTTTTCGAGTACTTGAGAGTGTGCTTCACAACAACCCAGTTCTCTTCACTTAGATTAGACTGGAATCTGCTAACCATGTAAATAACATAATGAATATTCAGTCTAGTATAGACCATAGTATACATGAGTCACCCCACCACCGAATCATAAGTTATATCCCTCATCCTCTTTTTCTCATCATGTGTCTCGGGACACTAATCCTTAGATAAAGGAACTTCATTCCCGAAAGGGAGAAACCCTTGTCTTGGAGTTACACATGATAAACCTTGGGAGCATTGTGTTGATATGAGTAGCTTGAGATAAGTCCAACATCCTATTTTCCAATCACACATTACCTTTATCCTAAGTCCTTCATATCAAACTGAATAAAGAACCACACTCTTATGCTAGACAATACACCCATATCTTTCCGATTAGAATAATATAATATATCTAAAGTATTAGAAATACCACTACACTTTCATCATTCTTTTTATGCATACAAGTATCAACCACGCATTGATTAAAACCAAAAGATTTGATTGCTTGATTAAATTAGATGTTACAAGACCTTAATTCTTACTTAAGTCCATAAATGGATCTCTTAAGCTGGCACACCTTACTTTCGTAACCCTTCAAAACAAATCACATGGGTTCCATTATGTAGATCATCTATATTACCGCTCAATAATGATATCTTGACGTTTATTTTCAAAATATCGAAATGGAGATATGGAGGATGGATAATAGAATCTGGAGTGACTTAATCATGACTACCTAAAAAAAGGTCTCCACATAATCGATCACCTTTTTCTCAGTGAGCTCTTTTCATAATAAGTCGTACCTTGAAGGTTTTTAGCTTTCTTCTAATCCTTGCTCCCTCTTATAGATCCACTTGCACCGATTGGTTTTATCCCATCTGACAAGTTTATAAGTTTACATACTTGATTCAAATACAGTAATTCCATATCGATATCCATAGCCTTTAGCCAAATCTTATCATTCTCGTCTTGGAGTGCCTCATCATAGTTAATGGTATTCAGTTCGTGTTCCCTTAGGATTTCCCTAAAGTGCTCTCCTAAGTACACCAACCTATTAGGACAACACATGGACCTCCTATTATGATGTGGTTGTACTTATGGACCTTTATAAGTGAAACGTGAATCCTGATCATCGATAATGCTCCCACTATAATCAATTAGTATATTGTCGATATCAGGTTTTATTTCATCATGGCAAGTGGTTTTTATGATCCTCTTAGATATTGAAAGATTATATTTCTTTTGGGTTTGTGGTAAATCAAATAATCTTCCTTCAAGAACAAATAATTTTTGCTAAGAAAGGCTTATCGGTCCATGGGATCATATAATTTTCCACCCTTGGTTACTTTAGGGTATCCCATAAAAAGACATACATCCCTCATTGATTCCAACTTCCCTGGATCCTTTCTTACCACATGTGTTAGGAAACCCATATTCCTATATGAGATAGAGTTAGATTTACCCTTTTCATAGTTCAATGGGAGTTAAATAGACAAATTTAGATGGAACTATGTTCAATAAATATGTAGCCGTATCTAGTTCATTATCCAAAAAGGAATATAGAATATCCAAATAACTAATCATGGACCTTGCCATGTCTAAAAGATCCCTATTCCTTCTTTTTCTACACCATTTTTTTGTGGAGTGAAGGATATAAATAATTGGGTAGTGATAACTAACTCCCATATGTGTTACCTAAACACTCCCAAGAGGTATTCCCCTCCATGATCAGATCGTAGAGTAAAGATTAATTTGTCATAAAACACTCATACCAACCTTATACTATTTGAACTTATCAAAGTCTTTAAACTTTTGATGCATTAGGTAAATGTGAGTGTAAGAAATATCATAATAAAGAGATCCACGAAAATAATCACAAAGAATAGAAAGTAAAGATCACACGCACAACAACAATATACATAGTTCGGTAACTTGCCTACGTCTATTGAGAAGTTATTGTTTTCTTACAGTGTCTCTCAATGATTTTTGTTACAACCCCTTGCCCTGAATCAGGGTGTATAATTTAGTGCATCAAAGTAGAGATTGAGTTGTATAAGGAACTCAATTAACACGTGAATATATCAAGGAGTATCTGAATATCTCTTCTGACGTTATTAATAACTGATTTGACTATATCTGTAATTGTTCTAATATATTTAAAATACTCGTGTGTTAATTAAATCATGATTAGGGTCGGGCAGTGCTTTGGTCAATATGGGTTGGTCGGCTACTCTCATGGGCCATGTTGAATGGGCCCCCATAATTTCCCCTAAAAATTTTGGGCCTCGTGAACTTTAGGCCTATAATTTTTAAAAGGCCCATAACTTGAAATCTTTGTGCTTTGAGTTTGAAATGCGTGTCCTGAACAAATATTCATACCATACTTATAATTAATTTGAATGGACGATGGTATTGTTGTCTGACCATGCATCTATATCGTCAAAAATCATTTTAAGAGATTGTGTTCATCATTGACATCAGGTTTTAGACCATAGATACAGTCCCTCTCGTAAGTTCAGTTTAATTCAGTCTCTTCCTTGCTTGCTAAGATTTATTAGGTTCACCTTCTTCAGTGCCCTCTTTTCTTCCAAAGCTCCATTAATCCTTGTAATTATATCTCTCCTTTCTTAAACTTTTCTTGGAACTAATTGTGTAGCTGTAGCTAGGGTTTTCTCCTTGTTTGTACAATTATGGCGATGCTAGATAATAAAATGGTAGCTGAGTTTAGGCGTCGTCACAATATTCATGATTAGGTAATCATCGACTACGTCTCTCTTCCCCAAAATGTTCATGACATTGAAGGGGGCATTGGATTCACACCCTCCCGTTAACCCAAGGGGGTTTAAGATTTCCCCCAAACCACCTGTTCCTTAGGCTCTTTAAATATTTTGAAAATTTTCCTACCCAGTGTAGCCCCATCATTTGGAAGATAGTTAACGGATGTTATAGAATAAATACCCTTTACAGGATGAAACTGGGCCTTGCTAAGATCTACTTTTGATATGTGTGGTCGCGAACCAATGATGGCTTTATGTATTTAAAAACTCGAAAGGCTGAGAGGGTTTTGGTGGTCAACCTTCTAGACTCCCATAAAGATTACGAGGAACATGGTTTCATTGCTAAAAACTGTCAACGTCCTCTTGCTCGTGAGTGTAAAAGGCACCGAGGCAGTATAATTTCAGACTATGGAGAGGAAAAAATAGGTCGCTTCTTTTTTTCTTTCTCTAGTTATGCAGTTATACTTTCTAAATTTTATCATCGTAGCTAATGCACTTATTCCTTTTCTTTGTAGATTATATGAAAAATTAGGAGCCTGAGATAAGTGAGATTGATGTCGAAGAGCTGCTGAAAACCTAAAATATCAAGGAAAGGCTACCAAACAGCGAACACCCAAGGTCGGCGTCTTATCTGTCGGAATGCAAGAATACGATAACCATCTTTATTACTCGTCCGATCGATAAGGTACCAAACTTAAAAGCTCTCGAGGTTAGTCATTCTGACCCAATTGTGATAGAAAATGAGAAAGAGTAATCGGATGAGGAGTGATGATGCTGGAAATAGCACCACCAGATAAGGTGCTAACAAGCTCAAGCAGGTGATAACAATGGTAGCACAAGAGTATATATATATAGTAGGAGATGAGAAAAAGGGGATGAACACAAAAATATAAGTTGTTCAGCAATTGCCTACGTCCACTGTGCAGGTGAGTGTAAATATCACTATCAAATGAGGCTCTAATGGCCTTAGTAATACAATCACTCCACTATCTCTCTCTACCGTAAATGCAACAGAGTTATGTTTAGGGTTTATATTTCTAGATCTCTTTCAAGGTAGGAGAAGACATGTATGTATACTGTTTGGGGGGTGTAAAGTACCCCCCAAGCATGCAATGAGTATGTGTGTGATGATCTAGCCAATCTAATGAGGACATCTGTCACTGCCACATGTAGAGAATGATGATGAAATATTCCCTCACGTGGAGGGAATGATTTGGTTATAACAGATTTATCCACGTGTTCCAAACCATTCATGCGCATATGAATACTCGGAGCCCTTTGATTGGTGCAACCTCGGCCTGGAAGAGCACGAGTTTGGTGAAGTTCAAATGTGCTTTATTCAGAGGTTTTTCATAATGACCTCGGCCGGCAAGGATGGCCGAGGTTAGGTATGTGTAGTTGTAATGTCGGCTTAGGCCGATGATGATGTTGCCAGATGATTGATCCCATATAATATTATTGATCTTGGCTGATGATTTTAACGTCGGCCTGGGACGATGATGGTCTTGAAGGGTGGTCGAAACCATGAGTTCTTGTTGACCTCAGCTTGATGCCCAATCGAGGTTGATGTATGAAGACCTTACTGATGGTTGTCATAGGCTTCTGGTCACCTCGACTGTTAGAATAGCCGAGGTTAGTTGATTTGAGTAAGAGGGTGCACTTTGGGCATATCAATCACCCATATCCGTTAGTTACCTTGTGAATAGGTGACTAAGGGGTATGCAAGACCGAGGTTGATTTTTTTGTGTGCTAATATTCTCTTGACACATGTCATTTACTGAAGTGATGCGCGTGTTTTAAGGTGATGTGATCATGACATGTCTTTTGGGTTCCCTAGGGCAATGATGGGCCCTTAAAACTCGTGCCTAATCATTTAGTGCATTTAAAACCCTCTTTCTTCCTTCTATCTTTTCTTCCCAGAACTCTTCCCGCTTAAGCTTTCTTTCTGCGATTCTCTCTCTCTTCCAGAGCTCCATTGTTACTGCATTTGAGGGTTTCTCTTGCTTTAAAGTCTCTTCTTCCCTCCTTCACAACTTGTCAGGTATATCATTTTCCACTTTTTCCATTTTTAGCCCTTATTTTTCATTTTTGGCATTTTTAGTGAGGCTTTGTGTTTTTCGGCGAGTGGTTTGTGTTTTCTAGCAAGTCTTTGCATTTCCCGACGACGTTCTTCTTAGTGTTCTTCGTTTTCCTGGTTTAAAAAACTTCCACCTTCCAAGTTTGATTCTTAGTTTAGATACAAAGTTATTTTCCTATTTGTGTTTTTGATTCACAAGTGTTGTGTCATCTGCCTTATACTCCGACCTCTGTACCAACTCATAGAAGAGTTCCCTTCCCTTCGTGAGAAGACTTTTGAAAAAAATTAGGCAAATAGAGTTAGCCCAAGAAAAACCTCGTAGGGATGAGTCCTTTCCTATTAGACCCATATTTCCCCCACCTCTGAAGGTTATCTACCCTGAGCCAGCCGAGGTTCCAGTGGACCCAATACCCATGTCTGAGTCTGAGTCATCTTCCTCCGATACTCTTTCCAAGAGGCTATGGATTACTCTATTAGGTAAGATGAGGTTCCTGAGAAGGCCGAGGTTTCGATTCGTGCCTCATCTTACCAGGGTGCTAGAACCTCACAACCTTCTTCTAATGTTAAAATTATAGGGCCAAGTGTGGCCATTCCCCCCATTAATGATGCCATTACTCTGTCGGCGGCCACCGAGGCTGAGTTTTCTTAGAGGTTCCCTGATGGTGTCCCTGGACCTACCCAGGCCAATGCTGCTAGGGATGAAGATAATCGGAAAGAGAGTGATATTGATACATCTGAGGTAGTCGAGATTGAGAGCTCTGTCAGTGAGTACGACCTTCTATATTTTAATCACCTCTATTCGATAAACTCTTCCATCAACCTTAGGAGACCTCTGAGGGGTGAAAGGGCCTTTGATGGCCGAGATGGGGAGATCTGCGTTTATGAGTATATGTTCAAGTTGGGATTCCATCTTCCTATCTACCCTTCCATCAGAGCCATATTATCCCACATAAATCTATCCCCTTCACAATTATCCCCTAACGCCTAGAGGGTGATGATTGGGGCCATCGCACTTTGGAGGGCTATCCACCACTCAGACCTTCTAGTTAGGGTCTTCACAGGTTGCTACGTTAAAACCACCCTAGCTATTACCACTTCTTATCTAGGAAGTCAGAGAAGAAAATGTTGTTGGTTACCCAGACCTCAAACCACAACTGGAAACCTCAGTATTTCTTTACATTCGGGGTATGGGAATTTGGTCCCCATGAGGCTTCTGGAATGTTAGTTCCAAGGACCCCTCTAAGATGGGGGAAGGTCTCGCTTGCTGCTAAGACCGACCCTGGACTCAGCCAGTATAATTTTCAAAAAGTCAAGGATCTTCAAGATCAGGGGGAGCAGGGTTAGCTAGTTAAATATGAACATATGATGACCCCCTAATTCCTCTCTCAGACAGGCTTTGGGGGGGGGGGGGGTGGTTCATTGACAGAGCTTCGTAAGTCTCATTTTTCATAAGTTATACCTCTTACTTTTCATGCCTCTGATTTACTAACTCAGATTTGTCTTTTGCAGATTTCCCTGAAGGTATATCGGATGACCTCTGGGAAATATCTGCTCCCAGTCTAGTAAAGCTGATGAATAAGAAGGCTAGAAAAAATGCACCGTCGGATACCACCCAAAAGAATATCGACACATCCAAGGCCGATGTTACCAGTAATAGTAAGACTATAATAGACCCGAAGCATCAGAGGTTTGGCAAGACTCAGAGAGGGGATCGTGTCATTCCCATCTCTAGAGACGAGGCCCGGGCTGCTCGTCTTTCTTAGTTGAAGAGCAACGACAGTCTTATTGGTCATAGTCTGAAGGACGCTGATGCTATCGGCTCTGTGATGATTGAAGAGGATAATCATTTCCTACGCTCCTTAGACGTCCCTCTGTTGGCTGAGTTTACCCTCCACAGATCAATTCAGGTACTAGTTTTTTGTTCATTTACTATCCCAAACTGTAACATCAGCCTTAAACATTATTTTTTAGCTTATGTGCTTATACATCTGAGCTTCTACTGTTGGGTGTCTTGTCCATGCATCATTTTGTTGACTGGACCTTGAAAAAGATGCCCCTCATTGAGAAGGGCCAAGAGGCTGAGAGGGTCCAAGCCTCTTTGAACGCAGAGGTTGAACATTTGAAAGAAGAGATGAAGGAGGTTAATAAGCTGAAGGAAGTTGTTCAGCGGAGAGATAGGGATATGTCCGAGATCATAAAGGACCATGATGCTGCTCTAAAGGCCAAAGACGATGCCCTGCAGGCTAAGGTGGCTGCTGCAGTTAAAGATGCTCTTGAGGACGCTTCAGAGAAGATCATCGAAGACTATAAAGTCTCTGATGAGTTGTTATCTTCGACTTTGAATACATTGAAAGAGGTATCAAAGTAATTGGAAAATGGGAGGCCTCTAAGGAAAATGAGTCAGGGAGTCTGACTGCCTCAGATTTTAAAAGTCTGGGCTTTGGTAACCCCCAATTTGCTTAGGCCTTGTATGAGGTTGAGGAGGCTGATGCTGCTCCTGCCGACACTGCTCCCTTGGAAGTCACCAAGACCGAAGATGCTAATCCTCAGGATGACACAACCGAGGTGACAAACGTCGGCCATGATGACACAACTGTACATGCAAAGGATTGAGACTTTTCTTGTGAAGCTTTAAGAGTTGTAATTTTTGTTTCCCTTCTGTACCCCTTAGCGTTTGTAAACTTTGATGGCCTTTTGGCATATCTAATGTGTAACTCTTGAATGTTCATTGATAGATCATTAATCTCATCTTCTTCAGATTATATTATTTTCTTCCAATGTTATTCTTGAATGCCTTGCCTCTTGAATGTTGCTTAAGGTCTGAGACTACCCTCTTACGATGTTTACCTCATAATTTTCACCCAATTTATGATGTTTAAGGTCTGAGGTCACCATATAATAATGTTTACCTTATAATTTTCACCAAATTAATGATGTTTAAGGTCTGAGGTCACCATATAATGATGTTCGACCTCATAATTTTCATCAAATTAATGATGTTTAGGGTCTGAGGTCACCATATAATTATGTTCACCCTCATAATTTTCACCAAATTAATGATGTTTAAGTCCTGAGGTCACCATATAATGATGTTCACCCTCATAATTTTCACCAAATTAATGATGTTTAAGGTCTGAGGTCACCATATAATGATGTTCACCCTCATAATTTTCACCAAATTAATGATGTTTAAGGTCTGAGGTCACCATATAATGATGTTCACCCTCATAAATTTTACTAAATTAATGATGTTTAAGGTCTGAGGTCACTATATAATGATGTTCACCCTCATAAATTTTCATCAAATAATGATGTTTAAACATAATGTAACAAGGTATTGACACTGGAATGACTTTTTTCATTAACATCCTCTTCATAAAATGATACATGTATTACAAAGAAACAACTGCAACATCATATGTAATATTTCTTCAAGTGGTTAGCATTCCAAGGGTTGGAGAAAGGTTCCCCTTTGAGATTTTCTAGCCAGTAGGTACCAGGCACAACCTCATTAACTACTCTGTAAGGACCATGCCAGTTCGGGTGGAGCTTATTTACCTTCTGCAACGTCTTCTTTAGGTATAGATCTCCCACATCTATGGGTATTGATTTCACCCTTTGGTTGTAGAACTTTGCAGTTCTTTGCTGGTAGGCTGCCTATATAATCTATGCATCTTCCCTTCTCTCTTCAATCAAATCCAAGTCAAGTTTTCTCTCTTCTGCATTACTTTGAGGATCATAGCTCTGGACTCTGTGGGTGGGGAGTCCTACTTCTGTAGGGATGACAACTTCTGAACCGTGGGCTAGTATAAAAGGAGTCTCTCCCGTTGTTGTCCTATAGTCCCATAACACAGCGTATACCTCCTCTATCCATCTCCCTTCGGCCTTTTCCGACCTCTTCTTTATCCCGTTAAGGATTATTCGGTTCATGACCTCAGTCTTCCCATTTGCTTGGGCTTGGCTAGGAGAGGAGAAGAGCTACTTGATCCCCACTCTTTCACAGTATTTTTCTTAGGAAGCATTCTTGAACTGGGTTCCATTATCTGAGATGAGGGTGCTTGAAAATCATATTTGTATATGATGTTCTTCCAAATGAACTAGAAGGTCTTCCGTTCTGTAATTGTGATCATCGGCTCAACCTCTACTCACTTGGAGAAGTAATCAATTGCCACCACTAAGAATCGATAGTTGTTTGTAGCTCTTGGAAAGGGTCCTACCAAGTCAATACCCCATATTGCAAATGGCCAAGGTGAGCTGATTAACGTTATAGGTTGATGAGGGATGGTGGAGAATCTCTGACACTTGTCGCATCTCTTCACATAAGCAGGTTCATCTTGGCCAAGGTCTGAAGCATCCCGATTACCCTGAAGCAAATGAGATCTAAAGATCTAAAATTGTCGTGTTTCTACGTAATACGGTCATAATCAAATCATTAATTTAAAGGATTAATTTTATACACATGCAACTACCACATTAGGTTGAGTTCATGCATCCCGACCTTTAAAATCTAGTTGGACATATGAAAATTTGAGAACAACACGTTAGGAATGAAAGAAAACATTTTTATTGATGAATGAAGATGAAGAAAAATGAAATTATTAATGAACAAGCAACTAGAACAAAAATTAAAATAGAAATTATAATGCTTTTACTTGAATTGCAACTTGAAAATAACTAAGGTTTGTTGTTCTTCCTCTTTAAAATGGATTACTATGCTTCCTTAATGAATTAGAAGCCCCCTGCTATGTTTGGGAGGAGTTACAATTTATATTCTACGAAATACAAGAGTTTGAACCAAATAGGACTCTATTTTTACAAGTGGATATGTTCGGAAAATCTAAAACAGAACCGATCCGGGTAAAGGGTTGGGTTCGGTACCATCTTTTGTAGCCTTTACAGAAAACTCCTCGAGCATGGGATCGGTTCGTTATTTGCCAGCTTTGGTTCGGTTCCATCTTTTCGTCTCTTCACAGGAAGTTTTTCCAAGGTGGATTCAGTTCGTTTTTTTCATTGCTTCAGTTCGGTTCCGTTTTTCCATCCTTTACAGAAGCTTTTCCCATGAGGGATTCGGTTCTTTTTAGCTCCCTTGGGTTTGGTTACTGATAAGCACCCAAAACTGTACAATTTATACCCCAAATAGACATACTTTAGTTGATAATTCTCGGCAATATGGGTCTTATGTGCTTAAATGTTTATCTTGTAGGTCAAATGCACGTTGCGGTGTTCAAACGCGTATTTCAAGGCAATTGTGCACAATATGGAGTTAATTACCCTTGTCTTGTATCCTAGCCTACCCAAACTAGTCTAAACCTACCCCGAAGCCCGTGTGTGTTTGTTTGTGCCTTTTTATTATTTTTTAGATTTTTAGTTTGAGTCGTTTTAATTTTAGTATTTATTTTAGATTTATTTAGAATTTTTAGGCTTCATTTTCTATTTTCTATTTTATTTTTATTAGTACAATTTTATTTTATATTAATTTTTATTAGCCTTTAGTTTAGTCTTATTTTATTAGGATTAGTTTTAGGAGTTCATTTTTAGTTTATTATATTTTTTAGGACTTTAGTTTTCATTTAATTTTATGTTTTTATTTCTTTTGTTTCATTTTTTTTATATAGATTACGATTTTATCTTTTAAGTTTTAATATTTTTATTCTTATTGTTTTTAGTTTGTTTTATTTTTAGTTCGATTTTATTTTTTATTTTTATTTTTATTAATTTTATTTTGAGTCTTAGTTTTTATTAAGGATCACAAATTAAACACATACACACTATCCTACACCCAAACATATCCTATACCCATACCATATACCCTACCTCACCCAATTACACGCACCCTCATCTTAAACCTCAAACACTCTCTCTCATACCCCACCATAACCAAAACCCCAAACACCACCCATTCCTCTCTCCTCTCTCCTCTATTATCAACACAAATCCAAACCCACCATATCCACATACCCACAAACCCATCTCTCATCTCTCACCCTACATCTAAACCCCGGCCTGATCAAACTCCAGCAACAAAACCGGCGAACAACCAACCATACCTAACCTACCTTCGGCGAGGAACCCGAACCCCCTGGCCTGTCCCGACCCCACCTCTGTCCGGCGCAAACCTCTAGCCCAATGCCGCCGCGAACCCGACACAAACCTCCAGCCCAATGCCGCCGTGACCTTCTGCCAACCCTCCGGTGAACTCCATCTCCGGTAAACCCCCAAACCACCCTGAGCTCCAGTCCAAACCCGGCCAGAACTCGAACCCAACTCGACCCATTTACCTTGACCCATCTCCAACCCAATTCAACCCCAAGACCCATTTCAAGCTTTAACCCATTTCAGCATTTCTCCCATTCAAGCCACGATCTGCCAAGCCAAAACCAAACAAACCAAATAATAAACTCAATTAAACCCATGTGCCAAATAAAACCTCTTTTACCCCACTTCCCATTATGCCCCCCAACTTATCCCCACTCTCTCATAACCTCACCATCCATATGCACCTTTTATTAAGTCCAAAAATACCCTCAAACATATCCTCACACCTCACCATTTCAATGCACACTCATGCCCCTTTTATCCAAAAATACCCCTAGCTCCAGGGCACCTACTATTCAAAGAGAGTTGAAGACCTTTTTGGAGGAGGGAATAAATAGGAGAGAGAACCTAGAGAGAGAATTAGATAGAGAAACACCATTTTTATTTTTTTAGTAGTTTAGTTTTTTTTTTATTAGAAAAAAAGTCAATAAATTGAGTGTTGTAATTAATTGAGATGATGGAAGAATTGAAGAATTAATGCAATTGAAGGAAATTTTGGTTTGATTACTCCTCTCTATTTTTATTTTATGCTCTTATTTGATTCTAATTTTTATTGGATGATGATTATGGAGGGCTAATCACCCATTTCAAGGGATGATTTGAAACCCTCATGAATCCAATTTTATTTAATTATAAATTCTAATTTTGTTAGTTTCCTTTGATTAGTAAATTTAATTCCTACTTATTTTCACATTGAGAAATGGAAAATCATCCTTGAGAAATGAATGAAAATTGTATTGTCATTCGATCATTTGATTCAAACTAGAGATAGGCTTATCACTTGATTTAAATGTTAGTATAATTTTCATCTACTCTTGTTTATACTTTGTCTAATTAAAATTGGTTTGGTAAATCGATCCTAGCAGGTGATTTATTTAATTGATTTTAATTCATTTAGAGTAGTGCTTGTGGGGATTAAACTTACTTTTCTAAAAGAATATTCAATTAATTCGTTAGTGTAATGAGAACTAGCTTTTGAATTATATGAATATTTTGGAAATTGATGAAATTAAAATAGTGCAAGTTAGAAAAATTTGGGTGAATTGAGGGTGGATTTTCCATCCTTTGAATATTTTATCTCATTTAGTTACATCTCACTCATTAGTTTATATTTTTCATACTTTTACTTTTAGTTTGATTACCCCCTTTTATTTAGTTTAGTTTAAAACCTCAACTCGCCCTATTATTTTAATATTGAAAAAGCTAAAAAAAGTAGAAAAGTGAAAAAGCACAAAAAGAAAATAAAAAATGAATTATAATTTTGTTCCCTTTGCTTTACACCCTTGAAGGTGGATTGATACCCTTACTTACCTCTACACTTGAGTTGTTTTATTTTGTAGGTATTTGAGGTTTTGACTAACTTGGCTTTCAACAACGACATACAAAAAGCAAAGTTATCAAATGGCGCCGTTGCCGGGGAGATCAAAGTTCTTTTTATCAAATGGCGCCGTTGCCATTCTTGGGAGCGTGAAGCACTTGGAGCGGATCTCAACTTGTAGTTCATTTATTTTTTTGCATTTTATTATTATTTTTTTGTACCATTTTTTTCTTTATTTTAGAAGGCTTGTATTAGGATTATTCTATTCTTGGCTTGTATTGCGGTGCTTAGAGATACCTTTATTTTATTTTTCATTTTAAAAATTGTAATAATCGAAGACAAGCGTGATAGGGAAACCGGACAAGGTAGAGAGAGGGAGTCCAAAGGCGAGAATATAGAATCCTCTCTACCTTGGGTCGGTAGGACTCTCGGGGACGACTGAGATAGGCGTGATCTCCCTCCGGTCGACTCAAATTTTTCAGCACCCCACGGCCTAAAAACCGTGGGAAGTACATTTCTTATACCCTCGCGCCTCTCCTATTAGCAAGTCAATTCTTTTGTGTGATTTTATTCTCGCATTTATTTTTTTTGAATGGTGTGATGAATTAAATTACTAAGACATACACCCGGTCACTCACGAGAAGGGATTTCATCAGCCGACTCACTCGCTTATCATTGTGTGCTACCCTATCCATCACTAAATTAAAAATCAATCAACTAGGTAGCCCACTACGAGAAATTTTTGCAAGGGTGCTCACAAAGATATTTTCATGATTTTTTATCGCCCGCGGACTTAATTAAAATTTGACTACCTCTTTCACTAAATTAAAAGATAAAAATTGGCTATGTACTAGTTAGGATTTTTTCTTGACTTGTGTGTGTGTCCAATTCATTTTTTTGTAGTCGGATTTTAGTGAGTTCGTCCATTCAAAGAGTCCATATTTTTTCCCACCTTTTTTTCCAAAAAAAAAAATCCAAAAATATTTTCTTTCTTTCATTTTAGAAAAATTCAAAAATATTTTCTTCCTTTATTTTTACAAAACTCCAAAAATATTTTCTTCCATTATTTGTAGAAAATCCAAAAATATTTTCTTTTCTTTTGAAAAAAAATTACAAAATCCAAAAAAATATTTTATCTCCTCATGGACAAAGAACGTCCTGTAATACCCCGCATTTTTATGGCTTTTAAATTTAGGGATTTATTAAATTTAATTGAGATAAATTAATTTAATTTTAATCCGAATTTTTGTTTTAAATATTTACTAGCATGACGAGAGTTAGTAATTATTGGAAATTTATTGAATGTTACTGGATGAGTATAGTAATATATGCGATTTATTTTATAAAAATTATCACGTGTGAATAAAATGACAATTATGAAAATTAAGTCGGGATGCGCCTGTGTCGTGTCAGGACTAAATTATTATTATATAAAGTGAATAAATTATAAGTTGCCCGTATGGTCATTTCGAGTGCGCAAAAGTGTCCGGAAGGGTCGAGATAGTCAAAATAATGTACCCGGGGGTTTAATTTGGGTCTCGGGGTGTTTCTAGGCTTAATTAGTACCCCGGGAGGGCATTTTGGACATTTCGTAATTTTGGGTAATTAAACCCACGAATTTTCTGGGGTTATATCAGATGGTAAGTGTTGTCTTCTAGGTTTAGCATAACCAAAAACAAAAGACGGCCATTGGAGAAGGAAATGAAGAGCTTACCAAGGAGTTCTAGGCCAAGAACTCCTCCGTTTGCACCGTCATCACCGCCAAAAGTTAGATCGCGCAAAGACGATCATCACCACACTGATTTCATCCACAAATCAGAAATAAAAAAAATTCCCAGGCAAGTATCTATCTTGCTCTATTTCAGTTAATGCTCCAATCATATTAGCCTAGGATTGATTAGGACTAGTTTATATGAAAGAAGAACCATTTGAAGAATTAAATTCACATGTTGTATGAGTATTAGATGTATTCTGGTAACTCAAATCATATGTAGAGACTGAACCACGAAATTTCAGTAAATAAAGAGTATTAAATATGGTAAATGAATGGGAAAGAACTAGAAAAAAGAAATATTAGGGTTCTTGATATTTTTAGGGATTATATCCCTTTTAATTCGTTTTTCATGATGAAAATCTGCATGCTTGACGTAGAAAATCATTTATTTGAGGTTACAATACTTGTAGTTTAAACTATTTGGATTTTGGTAATCAAAGATATCGTTTTGGATGATTTTGGAAGAGGAAACCCGTAATCTGGAAAATTTGCAGGTCTGCCATACCTGCTTGATCTATCGATCGACCCTAGGGCATCGATCGATCGTTGCTTCGATCGATCGAACACCTGCCATAGATCGATCGACCCCTCCTGCATAACTCATATTCCCCTTTTTATAGGTTGATCCAACTTAGATGATTAGACATCCTTGGATATTAATGTTAGAGCATTTTGGGATATAAATAAGACTAGTAGGACTTATTAAAAATATGGAACCTTTAACGTAAGGCGAGATTAATCTTTCATGGGGATGTTTTACACATAAGGGACAATGGGAATATATGTTAAAGGGTGAGACTCGTAAGGAAGTTACGTGGTAAAATAAATGAGTACCTACTGAAATTACACTTAGGAGGATAGGAATCTGCGAGTGTCACTTAATAAGTTGGAATAATCCCACAAATTCGAATAAGTGACAAACCGTTATACGTGATAACTAATTAACGAGTAATAAGGATAAATATCATAATTATGGGTCATGAGAGTGTACCTAAATTTGATATGGTAATAGTAGTATATATATATATGACTGTGTTTATGCATATACTATATACGTGTAAAAATCATACCCACGCTACTTGCTATTCCTGAGGTTACCGCGCTAGGACAGTCTTATCTCGATGGGACCTTTATGGGTGATATTGACTCGTACCCTAGAAGATAGAAATCCTTGGTACAGGCTATTGGATTGATAGTCAGACGGTCCTAAGATACGTGGGGGTATGTACTATCCTCTTAGTGAATTAGAACTATGCTTCGCCTCATTTTGTATGTGTTTTGTGTTAATACAGTTCGAGAGTGATTCCGAACTAGTATTTCCCTTAGTACGAGTGATACGGGGACTGGATAGCAGAGTATGCCCGCACCATAGATTTTATGTGGGGTGTTGTTAGAATATATATATTATATGAGTATTTAATATATATATTTAAATCTGGAAATTGGGAACTACCTGTTGTGATTATGGTATGTAAGAAATGAATAATTAATTCAACTTGGGTATAAGTGTTTGAAAAGCATGATATATTACTGAGAAACTTTATTATTAAATAAGGTTAATTGAGAACTTTGCTTTTAAATAAAATTAACCTCTTAAACATTTGAATTTGTCAGTTTGAAACCTCACGAGCAACTTAAGATAAGATAAGTTAAACTGATGGGAAGAATTAGTGCGATAGGTGTGCACATTAGAAGAGAGGTGAGAATTTCTCAAGGGAGTGTCGCACTAATATGTTGGTTGCATTAGCCGGTAGTAGTTTAAATACTTGCTAAACTAATTTTAAACTGTTTTTACAATCGGCCAGTTTCCTATTTTGTCTTTTCTCTTGTATATATATGTAGATATTACAGGTTGCCCAGCCACAGGGGCGTCTTGCATAGGATCCTTCGTAGGGAACGCGCTGCAGCTTAGGTGGGAGTTGCAGGCCTCTTCCTTAGACGACCTCATTGTTGATTCCACTTCTAGTCCTACTTTATCTAGTTGGGCATGTGTCGCCCTTTTCATTATTTAGTTAGTTTTTGTGATGGATTGTAATTCATTTACTTTCAGTAGTTTTACTTTGGGATTTATTACTATCAGAATGTTTTCTTTGGTGGTTTGAAGTTGGGATTTACTATTGATAGTTAAATTCTTGAATGATCATTTATATCCTTGTTATTATTGTGTGACTCTCAAACTGTTAATTATCAAAGGTTTTAAATATTGGTTTTGAATTAAATTGGGAAATTGAAGTCTAACAAAATGGTTTTGTCACTTAGCTTAATTAATTAGGGTGTTTAATTAGAAAAGTTATTTTTGCGACAGTGATGCTGAGAATGAACCAACCGTTCACCTTGGTTATAATTTAATAAAGGACTGATCACCCGGTATTTAATTAGGCGGGGTGTCACACGTCCTTTACGGGACTACTTTGGTCATTCTTCATTGACATGTGACACGTGTGAGAGTGATCCCGAGTCGTCTCTTTATGATATTTTTAGTGGTTTCACCTTTCTCATGAGTGCCCTTGATACTCTTGACCTATCCATGCACGCACCTCCTACTCCATCGCCCTCGGTGTCAAGTGTCGACATGTCTCATACTTTGTTGTGCACCCACTGTTATTATGCCGATCAGATGTCCCATGAGTGCCCTTACATTACATATCCATCTGAACCCACCATGGAACATGTGTATCCATATGACACTGTTTCGAAACCCACCTCGATCCATTATCCCGATATACCTAATCCCGAGTTGTGTGAGTCCCCAAGTTATTCGTGGAGGTCTGATCACCCTCCTCGCAATAAGAATCCCAACCCGATGTTGTGGATACTCACACATTCCCACAGTCATCATGGCAACCTTGTGTACCCATTCACGATCATTTCCATCACTACACACCCCATGAGCATCAACCAATTGTCCATCACGAAAGCGATCCTTTCGTGTATGATGAACTTGGCCCCACTCCACCCACTTCATTTGAGTATTCTCCATATAGTCATGATCATAGCAAGTTGTGTCCACCTCACCCACCACCATCACCCATCACTTCACCACTATCCACATCCCCTCTCGAAAGCCTCTTACAAATGTTCATACTCGAGCAAGAGCAAGCCACTCAAATTCAAACTCAAGCTCTCGAAAGTCTTGAACAAAGATTAAATGATTTGGAGTGTGAGCGAGAGTCGGACATTCCCATGGCCCCACCCATCGTTGCACCCGTGTGTGATGATGATGTGTCATCTAGTGCCAACAATTTTGAGTGTGACCAACCCTACAACCCCGAGAAGCTCGATGTTGAGACCATTCCATGGTCCGGGTCCCAAGTCGACAACTGTGTTGACTTACCTTTCGATAGTGAGCCTGATCAAATCCCACCATGTCCATATGAACCCCACCTTGCGGTTCCTATTACCATTCCCACTCCCGAGATATCCAAAAATATGCCCGAGATTTTACCTTATGCCCCAATTGCATATGTTTCTGACATGCCCATATCTTTTAGGTTCGCTCCGACTACGAGTTCTCACCATTGTACCGAGATAGCGTTAGAGATGGTTCCCACCTCTCTTGATATGGATCCTATCCCGTCATATTTGGCTCCCCTTGAGCCGAATATTGGTGTTGATTCACCTATCTCGGATCTTAAGGCCTCGTTAGACCCTTTCACCACATCGGATGGAGACATAATGGTGGATAAGTTGATCACTCACTCATTTATTTCCACACTTCCTCCTGCGAGTTCCCTTATGGATCACTCCGCGCATCATGAGGAGTGTGTGTCTCCCACTCTTGAGTTGGATCATCTTCCTCCACCATTTATCCCACCTGATCCACCATTTATCCCACCCGATCCACCGTTTATCTCACCCTTTACCCCACCCATTATTCCTTCCACCCCACCACCTGGTTTGGATCTTGATTTTACACATTTCAAGTTTCCATATACATTTTTAGATCCTCACCGGAAACCATCATCCACTTTCCACGAGAGTATTTGTGGTGATACTCTCCACTTCCGTGACACCGAGCTTGTTCCTCTATGCCCGCCACTCTTTTGTGGTATTGACTTTTCCCATCGACAGCTCCCTGGTGTATCACGGCACGACCATTATCATCGCCCATTCATAGAACGATCGTGTAATTTCTATGAGCCTCACCCCATCACTATTTCCACACCATTTCTCCTTCCTCACCAACTAGAGCACCATGCTTATAGGGCCCTAGTTGCCCTCACCTTTACGCTCAATAAGACCCGTGATCGATGCTTCATCACCCATACCTTTCTTACCCTCACCCTTACCACGATCCCCACCCACCCATGGTCCACCGATACTTTTCATCGCGTGATGCATTTTGCTATACAAGTGCATTGATCACTTTAGCCTGTTTCCAACAAGACTGACACTTCAGTCTTGTTTGGAGGTGATTCTCATCATCCAATTTTTCTGCCACCCCTCTCTATCATAGTTCTTATCCTTATGGTGAGAATGGTTCAGTCTGGCTAAAGACATTAAACTTAGCGCTACCGAGAGGCATCCCGCGTTTTTTGTACTAGTCTCATCCTGTTTGGGGTGGTGTTTCACATCACCCTATGCTTTATCATGCAGATAGACTTGTACACATTTTTTTTCTCTTATCGTTTATTCAGGTTTATTCTTGGCTACGTCTGTCCACTTCATTAGCAGTTCATTCTAGTAATCTCTTTCCTACCTTATACTCTCAATTTTAAAATTATTTTACTTAACATCGAGGACAATGTTCCTTTTTATTTGGGGGTGGGGAATTTTATCAAAGTCGTGCCTCTTTTGAAAATTTTTGAGTTTTAAACCTGATTTTTTAAAATTTCGTGCAGTTTCTTTCATCTCACTCATTGATGTGAATTTTCAATCATCCATCTTTTCAAAGTCTAGGAATCAAGCTAGAGAATATTTTTTCAAAGTAGCTTATGTTATACATAACAATGCATTTTGCACCATGAATTCCTAGACTCAACAAAATTTGCGCACTTATCATGTCACTACGGTTTAGAGTTGAGGAGTACGACAATTCTAAAGAGAACCTTAAGGATCACTAGTAGAGAATTTAGCTTGTGAGATTCGTGTCTTTCACCTTTCAGAGTGTTTTACGCAATCTCCGAGTCACAAGTTGATTCAACTTCGTTTGGGTCCGCATTAAATTGTTGTTTGATCTCATTATCTTTCATAAAATTTTGGCTTGATCACTGAGAATGACATCTTTTTCGAGTTGTATGAAACGCGTGTCTTGAAGTTTGTCCTGATCACTAGATTTTCTCCCATACACTTCACTCATCACACTCCCATGCTTTTCCATATCACATTTTCATTCACTCACCCATTACCTTTCCATATTCTCCCCATCCATATACATATCCCATACCATCACCTATCATCTCTATATCATATTTCATTTTCAAATAAAAGAGTGTTGTTTCAAAATGTTAAACGTCTTCATTGTTGGGTTGAAAAGAGAGAGAATTTTTTTTTAGAAAAATAGCAAAAATAGAAGAAAAAAATAGAGAGAAAAAAAAAAAAAAGAAAAGATAGAAAAGAAAAGAAAGAGAGTTTGTAGTTAGTAGTTAGTTTTGAAATAAAAAACTTTGGTTCTTCATGTATTGAACACTCTTCTCACATATCCATTTTACATCTATCATTTCACACATCCATCACTCATCATTCATCCACTCATCACCACCCAACCTCATATCCCATCCACCCTACATATCATATCCTTCTCATCCCATTTCATCCCCCCTCACCCATATACATCCATATTTCCCCTAGGTGCTCGGGAAAATGATAGTAAACGTGGTGAATAACTCGACGCTCTCACTATAGTGATTAACATTCTTTCATGAGATGATTTTTCTTTCAAATTGTTCGTTCTTTCTTATGTGTGTGTGAGACATTTGAACTTTCTTACATTTACTCACCTCCTCACACACAATAGCGATACACTAACCCAAATCTCGAGAGTTCGTTTGAGAGAGATATATCCGTGAGATTTGAAGTTGAAGCGTTGATTCCGAATAGGAAATTTAAGAATTACTCTTATGATGCTCGGACCATTTTGACTGATTCACCCTACACACGTTGAGTTCTAGGAAGGATGTGCCTTGTGTATTTACTTAGCTAAACTTTTTACACATTTTAGCTTGTATTTCTGAAATCATTTATCTCATGATGGATTGTGCGATCATTCTATGTCTAATAAGAGATAGACTGCCGTTGCAAATAAAGAATTTTGTGGGCATATTCCCTGCAAACCCTCACGAGACACAACTAGTCCTGTAGGGAAACCTATAGGTTTAAAGGGTTGTTGCACATGCTAAGTGCAATCGCAAGTGCCCGCGAAAGTGGTACACTTTTGGTTTCTTATCTTTCTCTTTCTCTCTATCTTATGGCTCGAGGACTAGCAACGCTCTGTTTGGGGGTGGTGTGATAAGCACCCAAAACTGTACAATTTATACCCTAAATAGACGTACTTAAATTGAAAATTCTTGGCAATATGGGTCTTATGTGCTTAAAGGTTTATCTTGTAGGTCGAATGCACGTTGCGGTGTTCAAACGCGTATTTCAAAGCAATTGTGCAAAATATGGAGTTAATTACCATTGTCCCGTATCCTAGCCTACCCAAACTAGTCTAAACCTACCCCGAAGCCTGTGTGTGTTTGTTGTGACTTTTTTATTATTTTTTAGATTTTTAGTTTGATTCGTTTTAATTTTAGTATTTATTTTACATTTATTTAGAATTTTTAGGTTTCATTTTCTATTTTATTTTTATTAGTACAATTTTATTTTAATTTTTATTAGCTTTTAGTTTAGTCTTATTTTATTAGGATTAGTTTTAGGAGTTCATTTTAGTTTATTATATTTTTTAGGACTTTAGTTTTCATTTAATTTTATGTTTTTATTTCTTTTGTTTTATTTTTTTTATATAGCTTAAGATTTTATTTTTTAAGTTTTAATATTTTTATTCTTATTGTTTTTAGTTTGTTTTATATTTAGTTAGATTTTAATTTTAATTTTTAGTTTTATTAATTTTATTTTGAGTCTTAGTTTTTATTAAGGATCACAAATTAAACACATATACACTATCCTACACCCAAACATATCCTATACCCATACCATATACCCTACCTCACCCAATTACACTCACCCTCATCTTCAACCTCAAACACTCTCTCTCATACCCCACCATAACCAAAACCCCAAACACCACCCATTCCTCTCTCCTCTCTCCTCCATTATCAACACAAATCCAAACCCACCATATCCACATACCCACAAACTCATCTCTGATCTCTGACCCTACATCTAAACCCCGGCCTTACCAAACTCCGGCAGCAAAACCGACGAACAAACCACCATACCTAGCCTACCTCCGGCGAGGAACCCGAACCCCCCAGGCCTGTCCCGACCCCACCTCTGTCCAGCGCAAACCTCCAGCCCAATGCCGTCGCGACCCAGGCGCAAACCTCCAGCCTAATGCCGGCGCCCCTTCTGCCAACCCTCCGGAGAACTCCATCTTCGGTAAACCCGCAAACCACCCCGAGCTCCAGTCCAAACCCGACCAGAACTCGAACCCAACTCGACCCATTTACCTTGACCCGTCTCCAACCCAATTCAACCTAAAGACCCATTTCACCATTTCTCCCATTCAAGCCACGATCTGCCAAGCCAAAACCAAACAAACCAAATAATAAACTCAATTAAACCCATATGCCAAATAAAACCTCTTTTACCCCACTTCCCATGACGCCCCAACTTATCCTCACTTTCTCATTACCTCACCATCCACATGCACCTTTTATTAAGTCCAAAAATACCCTCAAACATATCCTCACACCTTACCATTTCCTTGCACACTCATGGCCCTTTTATCCAAAAATACCCCTAGCTCCATGGCACCTACTATTTAAAGAGAGTTGAAGACCTTTTTGGAGGAGGGAATAAAGAGGAGAGATACCTTAGAGAGTGAATTAGATAGAGAAACACCATTTTTATTTTTTTAGTAGTTTAGTTTTTTTTTAGATTAGAAAAAAAAAGTCAATAAATTGAGTTTCGTAATTAATTGAGATGATGGAAGAGTTGAAGAATTAATGCAATTGAAGGCAATTCTGGTTTGATTACTCCTCTCTAATTTTTATTTTATGCTCTTATTTGATTCTAATTTTTATTGGATGATGATTATGGAGGGCTAATCACCCATTTCAAGGGATGATTTGAAACCCTCATGAATCCAATTTGATTTGATTGTAAATTCAAATTTTGTTAGTTTCCTTTGATTAGTAAATTTAAATCCTACTTATTTTCACATTGAGAAATGGAAAATCATCCTTGAGAAAGGAATAAAAATTGTATTGTCATTTGATCATTTGATTCAAACTAGAGATATGCTTATCACTTGATTTAAATGTTAGTATAATTTTCATCTACTCTTGTTTTTACTTTGTCTAATTTAGATTAGTTTGGTAAATCGATCCTAGCGGGTGATTTATTTAATTGATTTTAATTCATTTAGAGTAGTGCTTGTGGGGATTAAACTTACTTTTCTAAAAGAATATTCAATTAATTCATTAGTGTAATGAGAATTAGCTTTTGAATCATATGAATATTTTGGAAATTGATGAAATTAAAATAGTGCAAGTTAGATAAATTTGGGTGAATTGAGGGTGGATTTTCCATTCTTTGAATATTTTCTCTCATTTAGTTACATCTCACTCACTAGTTTATATTTTTCATACTTTTACTTTTAGTTTGATTCTCCCCTTTTATTTATTTTGGTTTAAAACGTCACCTCGCCCTATTGTTTTATTATTGAAAAAGCTAAAAAAAAGTAGAAAAGTGAAAAAGCACAAAAAGAAAATAAAAAATGAACTACAATTTTGTTCCCTTTGCTTTACACCCTTGAAAGTGGATTGATACCCTTACTTACCTATACACTTGAGTTGTTTTATTTTATAGGTATTTGAGGTTTTGACTAACTTGGCTTTCAACAACGACATATAAAAAGCAAATTTATTAGTTCCCTTTTATCAGTCTTTGCAGAAACCTTGCTTTCTTGTGTTTCTTTGAAGCTTTTGGTACAGAACTTGACTTACAACACTGGATACCTGTGAAATAGATTATGAACACACAAAACTCAATGCACTCATTAGAAACTTGTCAATATCGAAGATATGATATAAATCCACTTGGATTACATTACGCGGAGTGATCAAAACATCTAAATTAAGGGGAGAAATGGGAAGAATTTATGCCTAATCAAGCCCCCCTAACTTAGAACGTTGATCTTCCCAAGAAATGTAAAAGAATCAAAACATGGTCTAGCTCCCAATTGAGCTGAATAATTTATCCTTTTCGTTTGGTAACCCGAAAAACCCAAATAGCCCGGAATTGTGAAAAATGAAAAAATTCTGAATTTGAGTCTGAAAAGTGCAACAAAAATGGGGCAAGAAAAAGAATAGAAATTCTCAACAAAAATAGCAAGAAAAGAAAAGATTGAAAAATAGAAAAAATAGAAAAAAGATTTTGACACATGCAAACTGGGACTTTTGTTATGAAATATTGGCTCTCCAAAAGCTCTCATGGAGGATGCAAAAGTCTTAAAAAAGGTCTGTCCTGAAGTTTCCTTTAAAACTGTCATAAGATAGTGGGACACAGTAGTGGAAAAATGGGTTAAAACATCCAAAAAAATTCCCGCCCACAAATATCCTTCGAACGAGATTGTCATTCGAACGAAGTCTCATTCAAACGACCTTTTAACGAAGTTCCATAGGCCAAAGGGAAAAGTCATTGGCAAAATTGTTCGAACGAAATTCTCATTTGAATGACAAACTCATTCGAACGAAGTGACATAATGGTCAAAATTCATTTTAAGCCCAAAGACTTTTTATTCAAAGTTCTAAAATAACCTTCTGAAAATAAACTTTAGTTTAAAATAAAATTACACCCACTTAGAAAAATGTTCCAAGCTCCTATATATATATATATATATATATATATATATATGTATGTAATGCATTCATACCCTAGGAGAGATTGGAACTAAGTTGATGACGTGAAACGAGGCACATGTAAACCGGCAATGATGTTCTCTTGATAAGTAGGCCGCAACGTTTTCAACCTTAACATGTCATAGACTTGAAGGATACGTAAGAACACTATCCTATGGCTCAAACATTTTTGTCCGGAATTGAGCCATGACTACATTAAGACTCAATCGGAGACTTGTATCCTTACAGAATTAATTTTAAAATATATGCATGTGATAATTTAACTTCATTTTAATTTTAAAGTTTCTCCATCACCGCCATTTTAGAGTAAAAATCTCTAGACATCCTACTTCCCTTAAATCACCTCACCTTGAATATATATCGTGGAAAGCTTAAATCACCCCACCTTGAATTGGACAAACCTATATCTTTCAATTATATTCCCGGATAATTTAGGAACCTCTGTCCAACATAATTGAATACCCGACAAGTTTTGGTCCCATAATTAATGAGAGGGACTCCATAGGGGAGGGGATATCATCGATTGTGTCTAAGTTTATACTACCGATTCATTGCTCAAAATAGACCCCACTCATGATGAAATTTTCCTTTGGGGGAATAACTTTTTCACATTTTAATTCTTAATATTATCACTTAAGAGTTTTAATGAATCCATGATGCCTTGACTAATTCCATCTTTGTGTGTGTTGGGGGAGGAGGAGCTTAAATGGCTCGAGGAATTAATCACATCATGATTCATGAAAACACTTATGGAGACTGTGGGGTTTATGTTGAAACCTCTCTACCACTTAGTATTTAAAAAAATGAGGGTTTAAAGAAACTAATGTATTCAATTCCAAAAGACCGAATTTAAAATCCTTCGTAATTTCCAAAAATACTTGTATGAATTAAATATCTCCATCTCATATTTTGATTTTTCTCAAAATAAAATATAATTTAAATTTTCAAAAAATAAAAATAGAGATCTCTATTTAATTTCATGCTTTTAAATTACCTCGATCTAATTCAATTTAGAAAAGAATAAATTAAACACGAATTTTCGAAAAAAATCGGTGAACTAGGTCGGTCTAAAAAATAATATTCATGTTGCCCATAAAATTGGTTGTTCCTAATTATCTAATTAATTGGCACATAAATATGCAACATAATAAAATAATGAGACACACAAGTAAATAAATAACTAATTTTTTGGAAAATAAAGGATATAAAAGCCATTTCCATCATGTCCTGGGCTTTTTCATGAAGTAAAACTCTTCATGCATAAGAATCCTTGTTTAAGAATACCTCTTTTTGGAAAATAGTCCTACTTGAAGTAGACTTCATCAAATTTAAGAGTTCTTCGAGGTTTTGAACACTGCAAAATGACACTCCAAATTTTGGTAACATTCTGAGGAAGAACCACCGTGAACAACCACCGTGAACAACCACCGAAAAACATCCAGGGGACCAAAACAATATTCTTCTAGTGGCAGGATGGATCGATCCAGACTCTTGGTCAGATTGATTTGGATGACCTCGGATAATTCTTCTTTTTCGCAGTGTTTCCATGCAGGAACATCCATAACACATCCAAACTCATGAATCTCCATGAAACTTTGCCAAATACTAAAACCAACCCTTATACATTATTATAAGTACTTAGAAACATTACAAGCCCTTTCAATAGCCTCTATAAACATAGATAATTAAAAAATTACAAAACTTAATTATTACAACTATATTGAATTAAGAGACGAAAAATAACTATGGATAAACTACCGTAGGATTAATTCACACAAAAAATAAGTGTGTGACCATGCTGGAAGGGTCATATAGGAAGAATCCCTACAAAACCATGTTAGTATGAAATCATACAGAAAGATACACCAGTCCCACCACATGAAAAACTAGGGTTTTCTAGTTTGGATAACATGGACCTTTCCAATACATAATTAATCTAAACTAAAGGCTCTAATATCAATTGTTCGGGATCGATATATGTAGAATAAAATTTTTTAGACATGGATCTTCTATTAATCAAACATAGTAAAAAGGTAAAACCAAAAACTATATCTTAAGAACAAACCTAGGATTTAAAACACAATATCTTTGCAGATCCGGTTGCAATTTGATGGGGGATATAAGTATTTATTATAGATGTAGGGATACCTTATTTTGGATCTACAAAATATTTTTTAAACCTTCTGAAAGCTGAGATCTTATAGTGTATGATCCTCCCCAAAGCGAGATAGGTGGGTGGACACATTTTGAGATGAAAACCTTTGCTAAAACTTGAGATGTAATGGTGTCTCTCTGGCCTCCATCAATGAAAATGTGAATTGTGTTTTATCTTACCCATATAAAATCATAATGTAGAGTAATAATGATCAAAATCCATTCCCACACCTTCATATACAAGTACGAAAGGTGGACTTAGGCCAAACTAGATTTCTAGAGAGTATGGTCCAAACTACTTGGATATTTGGATTACACCAAGGACTCAAGACAAATAATTAAATTAGATCCAAAACTATACTAGAAAATCCCAAGTTACATTTATCGTAATTTTATTTCATTTATTTCTTTATTCATAATTTATTCCATTCAATAATTATGACTACATTTGAATTTAATTATCTCATAAATCACTAAGATATAATGAGATCATATATGCAATGTCAATAATGGTACATAATGTTATTCCCCACGTTAAGTTTTTGATGCCCTTTTGGTTAAATCAATGTTCTAAAAATTTACTTTAACCAACATCTAATAAACTACTTGATTCTCAGACTTGACGTATTTTGCGCTATATTGGATTATAAATAATCCACTAATCAAGTTTAGCGGTTAAAATGAATCTTATAAGTCTATGAAGGGGGTATCGCAATCCAAGGTATTTACGAACGTGGATTCCCCTGAAATAAGATCTTATACCTACTTATATAATTACCACCCAATATAAATCATCATTTATTCAATCTAACATTGAATCACAATCATAACATCAAAGATATAATAATATAAGCAATACAATCCTTATAACTCTAGGGATTAAAAATATATGCATCATTTATAAATGGTGTGAGATATCCTGAGTCTAATCAAGACAACTCTTAGACTCAAGTCTCACGGGTGGTCCTGTTCAGTATATTCTTGGGATGTACCAATCATAATCCTCTATTGAACTATCATAAAAGTTATAAATCTATTGTAAAGGTTCTCGTAGTTAGAGATAACTACTAGTATTTCATCGCAACCATTATGATAGGATGTCAACTTCTTATCTGGGTTGTGAAGTTTTCAATAGTTCCGGAACTATATAATCTCCTTGTGATTAACCCTAATTTGACTAACTGGATTTTTTTCTAAGCTCTATTTATGGACACATGAATATGATGTAATATATGTAAACAAATATAAATCATTCTCACAATCTTGATTCTCATTTTACAATGAAAAAATAATCATTTATTGATATATAATACATGTTTTACACAATGTTTTATGAATAAACCCTAACAGACATATCGATGGCATGGCGGGGTCATATGTTGTTTAACAAACTTTTCTCTTGAAACACTATTGAGATATTATATTTTGATACTTATGATTTGTAATTAAATTGTTGTATTGATGTAATTAAACTTGTATTTGTTTAGTTGCATAGTATTCGTTTAGTTGCATATTTGATTTGATTAATTTTAATCGCATATTATATTATGGTTGATGCTTTTTTATTTGAACAAAAAGAATTTTTTTGCTGTTTAGAGCAAGTTTTATGTTCGGTAGTAAATACAGCCAACGATATTTTTAGGGTTATAGTTTTGTCACAGTCAAGACCCTGAATTTTTTATAGGCATAGTCATGATAAACTACTATAACAATATTTAATTTTTATCATGGTACTTGACTGTGATAACAAGGAGTTGTCACGGTCAAGGACCGTAAAAAATGGTATTATCACGCCTAGAATTGTCATGGTCCTTGACTGTGACAATTCCTTATTGTCATGATCAAATATCGTGACCATATGGTTGTTTTGGTGTAGTGAGGGACATTTCCATTAAAATCAAATCAAGTTTATTTAACATTTGAGGCAAGTTGCATTCTAGTATTTTCCTTTTATATGTGTATATGTTAAATTTCACATATATCTATTTGTAGTGCTAAAATCAATTAGAAACCCTTAGAAAATTATGACTTCCTCACATATTGTTGTATTTAGGTGAAATCCATTATTCTTGTATGATTGATGTTAGGTTTTCAACCCTAATAACAATAGAAATTGAATATTGTGCCTTAAACTATCAATTGACATTTTATGGTTTGTAACCACAATTTAAGGATTGATTATTTAGGACTAGATGAAGAATAATATGATTGGTTTTAGACTTGAATAAATTTTGAAATTTGGACGTGCTTAATAGGACCCTACCTAATGATCTAATGGTATCATTCTTGGTAATCATTACTCAAATAATAAGATTTTAGTATGTGGACTTTATATATGGTAGAAGAATTTATGGGAACTCGTTTTATTGTGATTACATATGTTGGAACTCTTAATTATGAATGTAACCCTTATGTTAAATTATACCACCAAAATTGTAGTTACATATTCCCTTTTTATGCGAGAATTCCATGAGACTTTACTAGTAGTGTTATTATTGTTCATAATTAATCAATCACATAGATGAGATAGAAGTAGTATGGGATAAAACTTGTGTTGGTTATTGGATTTATGGTTGTATGGTTGTGCTAAATGATTTGGGCGGTTATGAAAGTTGGATATTAAGTCAATTATTCTCTTACTTTATCTTCTCATAATAAATCCTTAATTCATTTGTCTTAACAACTACCTTATCTAAATGAAAGTGTATTGCTGTGTTCCTTATTTAGATTTCACTTCAGTGAGAGGTACCACACGTGGAATTTAGAGGCAGGTAGGAGTGATGGCTCTAACACTTAATTGATTAATTTACCTTTACTTTAATAATTTATGTTATGCGTAGTTCCTTGTTGAATTATTATCATCTTTACTCCTAGTCTAATGGTTTAAAAGTCCTTCTAAGACTCTAATTGGTAATAACCCAAGGGCGGGGTAGTTGGGTAATGAGGATATAAAACATAAAAATAAAATGCGTGTAAAATTGAGAATGTCATTGATAAATGAATATGTAAAAGATGGATAATTTGGTGAGTGCGGAGGAGGAACACTCGTATGTTGAGACAAATGTTGAGAAGCTCCGACGATGTGTAATAGGGTGGCTACAAATTTTTTTCCACTATGAAGCAGATGGCTACGGGATGTGTGACAGGTTGATATGGCATACCGAATGGTCTTGAGACGATCAGGAAGAAGGAGAACATGTCAATTACATGTTAATTAGGTAAAGAGAATAATTAATTACTAAAATGAATTGACATGATTCTAATAGATGATGATATTATGTATTATACGTTGAAAAGTTCTTATTGATTATATATCTTGTGATTTTATCATCTACATACAGAACTTATTTGAGCCGCGTAGCTTAGCGACTCACTAGGGTTTTGACCCATATTTATTTATGGTTACTTTTAGGTGCTAGGGTTTGACTTCCCACCTAGTATCCCTCATTCCCGTTAGCATGCATTCTCCATTTATCTTTCTTTCAGAATTTAAGTAAGCGCAAGTTTTATAATTGATCATCACCTATTTTAGTTTGTTTTATTCCGTTACATCTTCATCATCATGTACTTCTCAAGAGATTCAAAGTGAAGATAAGTTAGTGATTGAGAAATAATCAAAAATTGAATGAGTTAAATCGTCACTATAATAGGCGAGAAGGTATATGGTTTTGATTTATGTTAAACACTTTATTCAGGGATTCTTTTATAATTTGTTGGAGGACTATTTTTTAAATGATTTTTCCAAAATAATTTTTTTATTTTTACAGTCATTCAAACAACTTTACGTCTTGGTTTGAATGAGATTGAGAGTTCATTCAAACGAACGCCAAACAAGTTTGGTTTGTTCATTCAAATGAGATTTGCCTTGGTTTGAATGAGATAATGTTTTCATTCGAATGGATTTTCTCAAAATTTGTATCTCCTCAAAATTTGTGTTTTGAATAAAATGGGGTCTTGAGATCATTTTTTCTCTGAAATTTTGGCAAGATTTTTTTTCCATACATATCCAAAAGGCCTCTAAATCCTAGGTTGTTTAAAACTCTTTTATTTTCCAAATCAAATCCCTTGAATGATTTATTGATCTTTATCGAACCCTAGAAGAATACCATACATGTTTATATCTTTGCAGAGTATATTCTCCACTACTGACCTTGTGGAGTTGATACTCTACTGCTGAAGAAGATAGAAATACCAATTCCTTATGCTGATAGTTGGATACTGAGGCAAGATGAAATGTTATGCGATGGTGTTAAATCTTCATCGTCTGTTATGGATAGCTTGAATTCAAGACATTATTGCATCACTTAGTGTAACTCTGAGTTTTATAAGTCTGTGGATGTCTGTCCATAACACCTAGTTGGATATAGTGGTTAATATATCTTTGCCCAAAAATAATTTTTTTTTCATCTCCAGTTTTCTGTTTGTAGGGTAGTGGTTTATTTTAAGTTAGATTCAAATATCTTGCATGTTCACATAATTTAACAAGATAAAAATTTAAGTAAATTGAATTTGATGTTTGTGTGACCTACTTTACGAATTATACGTATAACTGGACCACTTTATTGCATTTTTCATATTGTTTTTTTTACATATTGGTATCAGAGCTTATTTCTACAAATTACTTAGATGAGTCCTACTGTCTATATGTATAACTCATACAATAGGCTACCTTTATTTGATGGGACAAATTATTCTTATTGGAAAGATTGATTGAGATCATCTCCAATGCCAATTGACGAGTGCGTTTGGCTTGCAGTTAAAAGGCTGGACTCCTACTACTATGATTAATGATAATGGTTTTAGTCTTAAGACAATGACTAATTGGACTAGATATGACCTTAAATTGTATAATTTTAACTCTCGAGGCTTAAGTGCTATTTTTGGTGTTGTCACACCCGATAAATTTTATCATATTAGGACGTATACCACGTTCAAAGAAGCTTGGGATATCCTCCTTCTCATTTACGAGGGTACCAATACTGTGAAAACTTCTAACCTTTATAACCTCACCATACAATTTGAGATAATTAGCATGCTTGAATCTAAAATGTTTCATGAATTTTATGCTCATTTGTCTGATTATATAAATTCTTGTTATAATCCGGGTGAGAAAATTCTTAAAATAAGAGTGGTTCAAAAAAATTTGAGGTCTCTCCCATATAATTTTTATTCTAAGATTAATGCCCTAAATTATTTGGGAATTTTAGATACTCTTAGGTTAGAAGAGCTCGTAGGTAATCTTCACATCTATGAATTAGATATATTCCCTAAAATCAAAAGAAAAAGGAAGGAATACGCTTAAAAGTTAAAACAAAGAAGGAAAAAAGGATAACTTTAAATGCTCAATCTAAGAAGAAAGAAAATGATTTTGGCTCCGATTTTGAGTTTAATTTCGACTTAGATGATCTTGTCATGTTTGCAAAAAAATTCAAAACAATTCTCAAATTAAAGCTGGAAAATTCTTCCAAAGTAGAAAATAAAAGTTTAAGAAAGACAAAAATTTCAATGCGGGCAAGAATATTTTTGGGAATGATCAACAGAGAGCTAAAGGTGAGTACCTAAGAAAGTTGAATTGAGAGAAGTTACGAGTGAGAAGGGAAAGGACATATAGACCATGAGTGTGTCACTAGGCTTAAGAGGCAGGGAAAAGGTAAAACTGCATATAATGCCACTCTAAGCGATAGTGATGTCGATTCGATGGATTTCGGGGATGAATCACCATATGAGCCTAATATATGTGCGTTCATGGCCGGTCACGTTAGTACTTCTAGTAAGTCCCACACTAGTGAGGACATTTCTAAATGTGATAGCCTCGAAAATATGTCAAACCATTATGGAGAGAGTGAGGGGGGTGTATAAAATTTGAGTGAGGGAGAATGTTCCCTCTAACACACCTATGTCAAAATTTATAAAGAATCCTTTAAAACTAAAAGCAAGATAAAAATTTAAATCTTAGGGTACTGGGTTTAGAAATGAATTTGAAGGTTTTAAGAGAGTGTGAGTCCTTTATGAGTTAGCTCGAGAAGTTGAATTTTTTTTTATGATCAACTTATTGTGGTTAGTAGGGAAAACACCGATTTGACAAACAAAGTGGATAGTTTTACGAGAGATCTTCAAGCTTCATCAGACACCCGTGAGAAACTTGAAGTTCATGTTTCCCAACTCTAAAAAGATCTCGAATATGCCCGGGAGGCCAAGGTCACTTAGAGAACACATTTAATAAGTCTAGAAAAAGTTTCCTCGGTCCCTCATTATGTTTTAGCGAGAGGTAAGGGATAGGTTACGATGGTGCATCCACGTCCAATATCACACTCGAATTGGTTCTCGAGTTTATGGGCCTCGACCTAATCCACCAAGGAGATTTTTTCAAAGGCGTTTTAACCAAGGTACACCCAAAAAAGTATTATGTTTGTTCCCGAGAATTTTATTTTAAGCTAGGGATATTTTCTCACACATGTGTTCCCACACATGCTCCCATACGAATTCACACACATGTACCCGCACATGCTCCCAAATTCACCATAGATATTTTACTAGTCTTAGAGAGCAAGTGAAGTTTTTAGTCAAGACTTCTCAATGTTTGATGGAGGAATTTCAAAGGAAGCCTACTCCTTTTGAGAACACCTCTCGAACTAATGGTTGAGGTCAAAACTTGATTACTATAGGGTTCTTATATTGTTTCTATCTTTTGTCCCTATTACTAGATTGTATTTCTATGTTTACATTTAAAAAAATCCAAAAAAACATTCTTTTCTTTTAAAAAAAATAAAATAAAAAATAATCATTTTATTTTTATTTTCGATAAACATTCTGAAAAATTAAAAAAGATTTTTGCATTTTATTTTACATCATTTATGGATGAGCATTTAAATGTTTGCATTACAATTACATTCCATCCATTCAAGTGAATTATTCATGGTGTTATGAGACTTGGCTTCGTTTATTTGGTATGCTTCATAATGCATGATTAGCATTTCATTATTCTTAAATGATTACTTACTTTATGATAGACTCTTTATATCGCATTTATTACACATATGCATGGACTTTTTGAACATTGTACTTCCCTGTCATATGTCTAATATGGTGTTATCGTCTTAATCGTGCGTAATAATGAACCAAATATGCTGAGAACAAATTGTGCTTGTACGAACCATTGCCCAAAGATTTTTTTCCAAAAAAAAATATTTTTATCTAAAGTAATGGTAGGGAGCTATGAAAGAAGCAATCTTCTTTGGGGTAAAGGACATCATTAGTAGGAGCTTAATATATTATTTCAGCACACAAAAACAGAAGTACAAAGGCTAATTTGTTTTTATTGATGCTTCACTATCATCAACATTATGATTCCTTCGAAAATTTTGAGAGTGTATCTTTAAAATGTGAGATATTTAGGATATTTTATGTTTAAGATCAATGTGTTTGGACAATAAACTTCCTTCACAAATATTAAATATTTTGGCATTACTAATTTGAGAGCCATTAAAATTTGTGGCATTTTGCACAAGTTAAGTGAATTTAACTTGATTTTTCAATATTTTACACCAAATATTGAAATGGAGTTCTTTCTTTAGGAGTATATTGTTGAATTCATGCACCTTTGTTTCATATGCCTATGTTGATTTTCTCGTGATTTAAGTTCAAACAACTTCATTCCATTTCTATGATTCAAATATTTTCATGCTACTCCATGGTGTGATTGTTTGCAGTAGAACTTATAAGTACACTTTAAACTCATATATACTTTTTTATACTAAACAAACTAAATTTTTTCGAAAATAGTGTTGGAATTTCATCGCCAATAATTGTATACGAAACAAAGGTACTTCATTTTTTGAAAATTGTGTTGGATTCATGTGATGATAACATTTATGGATTAGTTTATAATCCTTCATTTATTACAGACAAAAAAAGGTGATCACATATTGAGGGTGAGTTTTGTCCTTTCTTCAAACTCCAATGCGTCATGGTATTTCTTTCATGGACTACACGGTGAAGACTTTCAGTTGAAGGCAATGGCACTTGTGTCCTTTTTTCAAGTTTGGGAGGGAATTAGTTGTACTTTTCTTAGGGTTATTTATTTTCAGATTGTGTGTTGTACCAGAATAGCCAGAGGGAAAGATTCGTAACAGTAAGTTTTATAATTTCTCATCACTTTTTTTAGTTTAGCGTATCCGTTACATGTTCATCATTATGTACTTATCAAGATCTTCAAAGTTAAGATAAGTTAGTGACCGAGCAACAATCAAAGATCGAATGAGTTGAAATCGTTGCAATAATCATTGAGAAGGTATATGTTTTGATTTATGTCAAACACTTTTGTTGATACAAAAAATTATCCTACTACGTGGACCATTCATGTATGAACACGTGTTTCTGGGCATTAATCATGGTCAGTAAGGGCGAGTCATTGACCAACTGAAGGAATGCCGACCAACCGGCTAAAGAAGCCCGACTAACACCCGGAAGTTCGACCAATAATGACAGTAAATCGCCAATAGTTGTATACATTATTAACATTATACAGACGTAAATGCCTATGTTATAAAGGCATTCCATCCTTTAATCTTTCGACTCTTGCATACCCTCAAGGGGATATATATACATTATAAACCCTACATCTAAGGGACACACAAAAAATGAGACAAGAAGCAATTGAACAAGACCAAGGGAATACACAACAGTGGACATAGGTTTTTCCTTTAGCCGAACCACTTTAAAAATCCTTTGCCTCTTTTTTGTGACACCCCGCTTAATTAAATTCCGATTGATCAAGATTTTTATCAAATTAAATCAAGATTTACATATGGCTCATTCTTAGCGTCACTGTCGCAACATTATTAATTACTAACCACCTAGTCTTTAATTAAGTCGATACCAAATTTTATCTTAAAACTTGATCCAAACAAAAAAAATAATATAAGGATCCAAAATAACCATCACAAGGAAAATCTAAGCATGCCACACAACTGCTAAAAGTGTTAGCCGAATACACCGACTGTATAAGCAATCCACCAAATGAAAAGTATAAAGAGAGTAACTGATAGATGCCAAACTGAATGCAAAAAGTACAAGCCAAGGCAACAAGAGCAATAGTACAACTAGAATGTCCCTATCTAGAGGAGAACAAGATAGGCGTCTAAATCAAATATCCTGCAACACCCACATATACTGCAGCTGCGCTCCCTGTAAGAAGATCATACCTAAAGCCCCTATGGTAGGACACCAAAAAGGTTCTGAAAATATTTTTATAGCAAGGGTTATAACCCAAAACATTTGAATATATTTATCAAGTGAATTTCAATGAAGGAAATTAAAATGCATGAATACTCTTCATATTTAAGTTAGTGTCGCACACTCTCTTGAGGACACCTCACCCCTCCACTAAAGTGCATGCCCAATGAAACTATATATTACCCACCTAGCTAACTACCTCGTAACTAGTCTTGTCACATATACTAATTCCCACTACTCTATTCCGAGTGAGTTTAGTTATACATATTATAAGTTATTAATCACATTAACTTATTTAAATAATTCTCATTTAATACCATATAATAATCTCACAAGTTATATAATTAATACAATTCCCATCATGTATTTACCCATATATACTTATACCATATATATGTAATCATACTACAACATTCACACATACCTGTCATAGATATATAACTATCCCCCGAGTAGGTACCCATCGGGTGTTTTCTAGATGCTATCATAACAGGGTATACTCATCCACCTGAAACCCTGACACGGTCAGCTCCCCGTTTCAGAAAAATGTACAAATGCTCTAGAGGCGGCCATAGTTTCCCATAGTAGTGAGATTAAAACACTCAAACAACTCACACCTAAACTCGAACGCTATGACCTGTGGACTATACTCACCCTGCATTCACTAGCCAGGGGATTCATCCACATCGCGCAACCTCCCTGATAGCACTAGAATGGGTATGATTTACTATAAATATTATTCACAAAAATATTTATAAATCATATATATATATATATATATATATATATATATATATATATATATATATATATATATATATATATATATATATATACTACACATTACCGTATATATGTTAAATCTAGGCTACTGGTGTACTAGATCCACACACAAGCCCAAAACATACAAGTCTACTATCCTACTTAATTTTAATTAATCATGAACTAATAAATTTTACTATATTGGTGGCATTCTACCCAATATATTCAGACTATCTCCCTTGGCATGAAATTCAAAATCTCCAATTCATTATTCAATTTCATTCAATTAAGTTTGCCCACTTAATTAATAAGATTTCACATCACTCAATATGAATCTTGATTCTCAAATTGGATTTATCCTCTACTTAACCCAAGGGTGATTTTCACAATTTCAAACCCTAAATTATAACCATTAATTTCAGATCCAACCAACACAAGAATAATTCATCATAGATTAACAATCAGGTCTGAAATAGCGGAAAGGGGAGAAATTTGTCAAAATTACTCATGTCATTCAAACGATCAGCCATGTCGTTCGAACGATAATGACTCTCGTTTGAACGAGACATTAAGTCGTTTTAACGACCCTGGTGTTCTCTCTCCTCTTTCGTTGCCCAAAAAACTAGTCCACCATTATTGTTTTAGAACCTCAAATTCTGTACAGATTATCCCCCAAAACATTCCCAAATTTCATCCTAAATTCACCCATTTGATTTACTCAATTTAACTACATCCTCTACACCAATTGGGGTATCAAATCTACAAATCATATCATCTCTACAGATTTATAATTCCCAAACATGAAATCCCCAAATTCTAATGTAAAATAAACCCTAACATATTAATTAATTCACACCTTCTTTAATATGAATTGGAAAATGCAATTTAACAAATGCAAGTAAAACCACTTCGCTTAGGATTGTAGAATCAAGTCCTTTGATGAAGATGATGAGTTGGATTCAAGGCTCTCCTCTTGTTCTTGAAGTAATATCCTAAAATATCTAAATTCTCTTCTAATTGTTCTCCTCTAAGGGTCTCCATAATTGTGGTATTTTAAAATGAATTAAAGTTCCCTCACCCTCTCACAATTAGGGTTACTAACTCTAATCCCATTTTTGGGCTTATGGGCTTTCTAAAAAGGGCCCAAACACTTAATTGGGAGTTCAAATGAAAGTTAACTTTCACTCATTAACTAATTTAAATTCACTCACTTTTAAATAATCCAATTAATTAATTCTCATAAATTTCACAACACAAGTAATTTACCTATTATTGAATTAATTAATTAATTAAAATAAACAACCCAAAAATTACGAGGTGTTACATACTTCCCCCTTACAAGGAAATTTTGTCCCCAAAATTCGGACGTACCTGCAGTAAATAGCTCTAGATAGTGCTCCCACATGTCCTCCTCACACTCCCAAGTAGAATCTTTAGCACTATGTTGACCCCACTGAACACGGACAAGCGGTACAACCTTAGATCGTAACTGACGCTCACTGCGATCTAAGATATCTACTGGTCTCTCCTCATAAGAAATATCGGGCTGCAAGTCTATCTCCTCAAGTCGGATGTGCCACAATGCCCTCGGACTCCTCTTATATTTCTTCAGTGATGCTACATGAAACACATCGTGGATACGCTGCAGGTGATCTGGAAAACCCAAATGGTACGCTACCGGTCTAACTCTCTCAATGATAGGAAATGGGCCCACATACCTTGGAGCTAATTTCCCCTTCTTGACAAATATCATCACCCCCTTCATAGAGGATACCCGTACTAATACCTATCCCTGATCTCCAACTCCACATGTCTTACATTCGCATATGTGCTGCTCCTTTTTCTATCTTGGGATATACGGATGCACCCCCGAATTAACTCTATCTTGGATGACATATCCCTAATCATCTCTGAACCCAATAGTTTATTGTCCCCCACCTCTAACCAACAAGCTGGTGAGCGACAAGGTCTCCCATACAACGCCTCAAATGGGGCCAAGCCAATAGTGAATTGTTACGAGATATTATACACAAACTCTATCAATGGAAGGTACTGCTCCCAACCTCCCCTAAAATTGAGGATACACATATGTAGCATGTCTTCGAGCATATGATTCATCCTCTCCATTTACCCATCCATCCGGGGGTGATAGGCGGTGATCAACCTAAAATAGGTGCCCATAGCCTCCTAGAGGCTCTGCCAAAAATTCTAAACAAAAATCTTGTCCCTGTCAAACACTATATTGATTGGGACCTCATGCAACCTGACTATCTTTGTTATGAACAATCTCACATACTGCATAGTCTCAAAGTCTGTACGAACTGACAAAAAGTGAGCCACCTTGGTTAAACGATCTACTATAGCCCATATAGAATCGTCATCCCTCTGTGAGACAGGAAACCCCGTAATAAAATACATAGAGATTCTCCCCCACTTCCATATCGGGATCTCAAGAGGCTACAACATCCCTGACGGTCGCTGGTGATCCACCTTCATAATCTAACACGTGGCACACTTCGAGACAAACTTCGTAATATCTCATTTCACCCCCGTCCACCAGTACTGCCTCCTTATATCTTGGTACATCTTGTCCCCACCGAAATGTACCGCAAACCTGGAGCCATGATCCTCCGTCAAAACAGTATGTCTCAAGTCCTTGTCCTCCGGCACGACCAACATTCCATTAAAGCGTAGCCCACCTTCGGAGCTAATGGAGTAGGACTCCGCACCCTTTTCTAGCAACTATTTCACCCTGTCTTGGCACAAAGGATCCTCCACCTGAGACCTCACCACCCACATAACAATCTCAAGCGTGACTGATAGAATCCCCATACATGCTCTGGCAATGTCATCATCGTGCCGAAGTTTGCTCCATTTTTCCTTTAAAATTTCCGCCATATTCTCCTTAGGTCTCCAGATCAACGCATCCGCCACGTTATTGGCCTTGCCAGGATGATACTGAATATCAAACTGGTAATCCTTCACAAACTCCAACCACCTCCTTTGCCTCATGTTCAAGTCTTTTTGCGTGAACAAATACTAGAGTGATTTATGATCTGTGAATAAGGTGAACCTCTAGCCCAAACGGTAATGCCTTCGTATCCTCAAGGAAAAAATGGCCACGTCCAACTTAAGATCATGAGTGGGTTAATTCCTCTCGTGGGGATTTAACTTCCTGGACGAATAAGCTGTAGACCGCTCTTTTTTCTGTAACTCACCTCCGAGTCCCTGCAAGGATGCATTAGTATAAACTCGATAGTCCAATCCTTCCCTCTATAACGCCAATACGGGAGCCAATGTTAGCTTGTCCTTTAACTCATCGAACGCCAATTGACACGAATCGCTCCATACGAAGGGCACCCCTTTACGAGTCAAAATTTTCAATTATCTAATAATCTTGGAGAGCCCCTCGATGAAATCGTGGTAGTACCCAGCTAATCCCAAAAAGCTCCTAATATCAGTTGGTGTCATGGGCTGGCCCCACTCCCTCACCGTCGATACCTTGATTGGGTCTATGGCAATACCCTGCTTTGAAATAATATGGCATCACTTCTCGAAGCCAAAACCCACATTTCTCAAACTTGGGGTATAGGTTATGATCCCGTAACGTCTGCAAGACCATACAGAGATGCTCGACATGCTCTTCCTCCGTGCATGTCGTCTATGAACACTATGATGAACTGATTGAGAAACTCTCAGGAAAACTGATTAATAAGGTCCATGAATACCACTAGTGCATTGGTGAGCCCAAATGGCATCACTTTAAATTCATAAGAACCATACCGCGATAGAAAATTGGTTTTTGGGGCGTCTTCCTCTCAAATATTCCACTCATGGTACCCCGACCATAAATAAATTTTGAAGAAATATGCCGCCTCTTGCAACTGATAAAAAAGATCACAAATCCTAGGCAGTGGATACTTTTTTCTGATCGTAACCTTATTCAATTCCCAATAATCGACACATAAACGGAGTGATCCGTCTCTCTTCTTCACAAATATCATGAGAGCACCTCATGGCGATGTGCTCTGTCAAATGAATCCATGACCCAAGAGTTTCTGAATCGGTTCCCTCAACTCAAGGATCTCCGAAGGGGCCATACAGTATGGCGCTTGGGCTATCGGCCTAGTACCTGGTGCTAGATCAATGACGAACTTAATCTCCTGATTGGGTGGTAACCCTAGTATATCCTAGAATACATCCTCAAAGTCTCTCACAACTGGGATCAAGTGTATCGGGATCACCACCTCCTGCGAGGTCTCTTCCTCCAGGTAATATAGATGAGTGCACGATCCTCCTTCGAGAAGGGGAATTGCCATTAAAAACATCTCTTCCCCGGGATGCCAAAAACTATTGCTCTCTCATAACAATCCACCATCGCCCTATAGCCGACTAACCAATCTCTTCCCAAGAAAAAATTATAATCTAATACCAAAAGGTCTTCTGCAAAACTCAGTCCTCCAATCACTATGTCAACTCCCCTACAAATCAAGTGAATGAGTGATCCTTATCAGTGACTCCACACACATGAGTAGACTCTCATCCGTATATAGTAACTCGATAACTATAGGAAAATTTGTCCTAACAAATGAATGTGATGAACCAGTATAAAAAAGGATTCTACCATCATGACTATAGATAGGAAATGTACCCTCTATTATCGATGGTGCTGGCAGTGCTGGGGGAATAAAAATATCTCAAATATTATACACACGTCGGTACTGCAACTGTCCCAACTACTACGAAATTTTAGGAACTGGTGCTGCTGGAGGTCCCTGCACCTAATGGCCCTGTAGGGCACCCTAATACGGGCCCCTACCTCTCTGTGGACAGTCTATCCTCACGTGGTTTGGCTGGACACAAATGTAACAGCGCCTCAACCCGTCTCTCTGATATTGTCCCTACTGACCCTAATGCAGTTTCCCCTGGTTACTGGCCTTGCTGGCCCTTATGCTGCTATCCCTGGGGTTAGTTCTGATGGCCCTGGTGAGGCTGTGCCGACTGTTGACCCTGATGGTCACCCCCGTTGTTCCCCTGGCCCTGATGGCCTTCAGGAACCTAATGATGATTCGAGACTTGCTGGCCCTACCTGAACCCATATCCTCCAAATTAAAAACTCTTGGCAGGATTCCCCTGATGGGTATCCTGCCCCTGTTGTGCACCACTAGAAGGACCCCCATTAGTCCTTCCCTGTTGGCTCGACTCAACACTCCTCTTGGCTCCCTTAAGAGGTAAGCGATGATCCTAACAATGAAGTAAGGTAGCATTGACCACGTCAATGTAAGTCACCAAATCTGGATTTCCAATCGGATGTTTCCTGATCCTCAGGTCCAACCCGTCTGTGACACCCCGCCTAATTAAATACTGAGTGACCAGTCCTTTATTAAATTTAAAACAGAATTTTCAGTGGATTCATTCCTAGCATGACTGTCGAAAAATACATTTTCTTTATTTATCACCTAATAAATAATTAAGCTAAGTGTCAAAACATTAAATTTTTAATTATACTCAAATTATCCATTAATAAATGTCCATTCTTTAAGATGTAAGACATTTACGTTCCACATAAGTATAGTAAATACTGGACATGAATTAACTACTGAAATAAATCAGACTGGATAAAACATCCCAGTTCAAAGTCTCAAACTAACAAACCATAAAATCCGCAAGTGCAATAAAAATAAACTACTAAAGTAAACTGAATACAATCTCTAATGAAACGACTGAGAATGGGCGAAACAAGCCCTAAGAGAAATGTTTGAATAGAACTGAAGAAAATGATAGAGGCTTCTAATGCAAGGACTTGTAACTCCCACAATCGATGCAGCTCACTAAATGATCCACGCGTCTAAGCCTGGTAACCCTGTGGCTGGGCACCTGATATAATACATTTATATAGCAAAAGAGAGAAGAATAGTAAAAGATGGTTCAGAGCTCGAGTTGTAAAAATATTTGATTTAGCAAGTATTTAAAATTTGTAATAAAGCAAGTATTATGTGCATGCCAGCTTGTCGGACTCTCAGATGATATTCCCACCTCTCATCTATTATGCACGTCTGACGTACATCAGTACCATATTAGTTATGCTACCCAGCCTAACTACTTCGAAGTCACCATACCACCATCTACATCACTAGTAGTATACCCGTATCACCCATACAATACGTTATTGAAATAGTTTATCCCACATAACTAAATATCATTATTCACCGTTCGACTGCTTAATCTTTTACCCACTAAGATTATTTTTTTTCTCATTATTACCTTATCTACTAACTTCACATAGTAGAATTTTCCGAATTTTATTCCTATATATATAGTCACATCATCCCTACATATATACATACCACTTGGCATAAAGTATTTATTATTATTACCATATCTACTAGATACACACAGTAGACATATTCACACTATATATATATATATAGGGAGAGGTTCAGAAGTGAACATAAAAGATGAACATTTTAATGAACCTTAACAAAAACACACCCAACACCCAATCAATATTAATTCCTATGTTGTAATTGGTCCGCGCCAGCGACAACTGATACTCATGTGACATGCGTTATCTGCAATGGACACGCATGTCACACGGATGTATTGAAGAACACGCATATCACAAGCGTATCCGTTGCCACTGACGCGGACCAATTACAACATAGGAATTAAAATTGATTGGGTGTTAGGTGTTTTTTTGGTAAGGGTCATTAAAATGTTCATCTGTTATGTTCGATTTTGAACCTCTCCCAATATATATATATATATATATATATAGTCACATCATCCCTATACATATATATACTAAACTTGTACCCCTTGATTAAGACCACTTGGCGCAATTCATACTCTGCTATCATGTCCCATAGCATCTCTCACTGCATAAAGGACAAAAGGTTCAATCTCTCACGAACCATAAATTCAAAATACATATATTGGAGGCGAGTGTATTCCCAAGCCATATGGGTCACGCACATACCTACGCTCCCATTCAGTCGTCGAAACTATCCTACATCTCAGATAGCACGTAACCAAGTTCATATACTCTGGGTACAAGTCAAATATACCCCCCCCCCCCCATTGGGTCACCCGGGATAAGACTGTCCACTGAGCAAAAACCTCCTCTCGATAGCAAGCAGCGTAGGTATGCTATACACACAATAATAATCATATAATAGGCATTCCCACGTCCCATTAAAATTCAAGGTATTCACCTAACCCTTACATGTATTTTCCATACGTAGTATTCTATCATTACCACTTATAATATAGTTATTTCCGTTATTCCCTCTCTCGAAATTTCCAATGTTAATTCACCTTTCCAAATATTGAAGGTATTAGTCTACGAATATTCCTTAACAATTATACACTATGCTACAATCACCAAATGGTAGTTCCCTATCTCAAAACAACTGTGTAAACCTAATTGGGCAAAAATTTCAATTTTCCAAGTTTTGGTCCTGTCGTTCGAGATGTCATTGAACGAGATCCTATCTCGTTCGAACGAAGCTCAATCTTAACAGTTTCGTTCTACACCCTTAACAGTTTCGTTTTCCACCATTGTTGAACTTAAAACCTCTAAAATAATTAACCAATACACTAATCATTCAATTCCAATGAGCTACCCAACATCTATATATTTTTTCCAACAAAATATCATCATTAAATCATCACTAATCATCAATAAATTAGAAATTCCCAAATTTAAATATCAAGAACCCTAGTTCTCAAATTTATATGCAAAACTTTAAATTAAACCCAAATTAAATCATAAAATCATCATAAATTCGTGGACATAATCCTATCTACAAGAGGGAATCAAAATTTATTCAAATAACTCCTAATTTATGACTAATTCTCCCAAAATTTTCACCAAATTCAACTTTCATCACAATGGAGAAATTACCTAGACTAACATAAACACAAATATTGCTAAGGAAAGCAAGTAATAAACACTTGCCTCAAATTGATGTTCTTATCCGTTAATTAAATTGGTATAGACTTGTTCCTCGTCTTCCGATCTACGCTTTGGTTGGATTTGTGGTGTGAGTTCTTGAGTTTTGCACTAAGAACAACTATGGACTCTCCTACTTCCTCTGTGGTTCTCTCTCCCTTTCTCTTAGGTTTAGAAACTGACAGAGTTCTTCTCACCCACGTACACTCATATTTAATTATCTAATTTTCGTCCATATTATTTCCCCAAAAATCCAAGAGATAAAAATACCCCTACGGGGTGTCAGTTAGGCCTAAAAATATTCCGGAGTCCAAATAAAATACCCGAATAGAGTTTTCTGACTATCTTGACCCTTCTGAACTAAATGGTGCACTCGAAATGTCCATACAAGTTATTTAAAAATAATTTACTTCTTTAATCCATTAAATTAGTCCCGACACGACTCACACGTGCGTCCCAGCTTAATATACCAAACTGTTGTATTTCTCACTCTCAACAATTTATAAATTTCCTAATTCCATATTACATATCCACACAATGATATTCAATAATTTTCATCAATAAATATTAACCCTTGGCACACTAGTAAATAATTATTTTAATCCGAATTAATTAACAATTAATTTCTCGCATTTTAATTTAATTAATCCAACAATAATAATTAATCCCATAATTATTTAAAATCATAAAAAATACGGGGTGTTACACTGTCCACAAACATAACTTTCTTCCTCTCTTCACTACTCACCTTGTCTGGCACAAGATTTACCAAACGAGTGAACTCCTCCTCATACTCAACGGCAGATCGGTCTCCCAGAACCACATTCCTAAACCTCCTCCTCATCTATGTCTCAATGGATGGAGGAAAATACTTGCGGGCGAACCGCACCCAAAACTCTGTAATTGTCATAGAATCTCTCTCGGCAATAGTGGTTATGGACTCCCACCACTGCAAGGCGGCTCTCGTCGACCTAAATGTCACAAGCATCTGTCTCTGCACCTTGTTACAATCCACCATGCAAAAATGCCTCTCCACTGGTAAGCCACAATCACATCTGCCCCACCCTGGAACTCTGGGGGATGGGCATTCTCAAAGGCCTTTCTCACACACTGCTAATCAGACGGCCCCGAGTGGGCCTGCACTCCTGGAGCCATAGGCTACTGTGGCTGAGGCTGGGAAAGTGGGATACCATCATTGTCATGGAGGCATTAATCACTTGGGCCACTATACCCACTACTTGCTCGGTGGAAATGAAACCCTGTGGTGCTTGAGGCTGCAGAACATCAGGCTCCTGAGGAGCCTCACCCTATCCTCCTCGGGAGGCTGCCCTCGTGGTTCTACCTCTTGCTTTCTTGGGCGGCATCTGAAACATATAACGAGTTGTATTCGTTCACCATTAATACAAATATTAAAATAACAGAAGAGCGATAACTAATAAACATAAAGATGAGCCAATAGTCCTAATAATAGGGCTCTATGCCAAAGAATGCAACACGAAAACTAAAGCAAGTCGTACATATCCTAGGTAGACTAGAACCTAATGCTCTGATACCATTCTGTGACACCCCACTTAATTAAATTCCAGTTGATCAGGCCTTTATCAAATTAAATCAGGATTTACATATGGTTCATTCTTATCATCACTGTGGTAACATTATTAATTACTAACCACCTAGTCTTTAATTAAGCCGATGCCAATTTTTATCTTAAAACTTAATCCAAACCAACAAATAAAATAAGGATCCAAAATAACCATCACAAGGAAAATCTAATCAGGCCACACAACTACTAAAAGTCTTAGTCGAATACACCGACTATACAAGAAATCCACTAAGTGCAAAGTATAAAGAAAGTAACTGATACATGCCAAACTAAATGTAAAAAGTACAAGACAAGGGAACAAGCCCAACAATACAAATAGAATGTCCCTATCTAGAGGAGAATAAGATAGGCGTCTAAATCAAATATCCTGCATCACCCACATATACTGCAATTGTGCTCCGTGTAAGAAGATCATGCCTAGCATCCCTGTGGTAGGACACCTGAAAGGTTTTGAAAATATTTTTATAGCAAGGGTTAGAACCCAAAACACTTAAAAATATTTAGCAAGTGAATTAAAATGAAGGAAATTAAAGTGCATGAATGCTCTTCAAATTTAAGTTAGTGTCGCACACTCTCTTTAGGATACCTCACCCTTCCACTAATGTGCACGCCTAACGAAACTATATATGACCCACCTAGCTAACTACCCCGTAACTAGTCTTGTCACATATATCCCAATAATTCCCACTACTTTATCCCTAGTGAGTTTAGTTATACATATTATAATTTATTAATCACACTAACTTATTTATATCAAATCTCATTCAATACCATATAACAATCTCACAAGTTATATAATTAATACAATTCTCATCCTGTATTTACCCATAGATACTTATACCATATATATGTAATCATACTAAAACATTAACACATATATGTCGTAGATATATAACTATCCCCCGAGTAGGCACTCATCGGGTGTTTTCTAAATGCTATCATAACTGGGTATACTCATCCACCCGAAACCCTGAAACGGTTAGCTCCCCATTTTAGAAAAATGTACAAACGCTCTGGAGGCGGCCATAGTTTTCCATGGTAGTGAGATTAAAACACTCAAACAACTCACTCCTAAACTCGAACACTATGACCTGGGGACTATACTCACCCTGCATTCACTAGCCAGGGGATTCACCCACATCGTGAAACCTCCCCTGATAGCACTAGAATGGGTATGCTTTACTATAAATATTATTCACACAAATATTTATAAATCATATCTATATAAATACTACACATTACCGTATATATATATTAAATTCAGGCTAATGGTGTACACGATCCATACACAAGTCTAAAGAATACAAGTCTACTATCCAACTTAATTCCAATTAATCATGCACTTATTAATTTTACTATATTGGTGTCATTCTACCAAATATACCCAGACTATCTCTCTTGGACTGAAATTCAAAATCCTCAATTCATTATTCAATTTCATTCAATTAAGTTTGCCCATCTAATTAATGTGGTTTCAAATCACTCAATATAAACCTTGATTCTCAAATTGTATTTATCCTCTACTTAACCCAAGGGTTATTTTCACAATTTCAAACCCTAAATTATAACCATCAATTTCAGATCCAACCAAAACAGGAATAATTCATCATAGATTAACAATCAAGTCTGAAACAGGGGAAAGGGGAGAAATATGTGAGAATTACTCATGTCGTTCAAATGACCAACCATGTCATTCAAACGACAGTTTCTCTCATTTGAACTAGCCACGAGGTCGTTCAAACGATCCTAGTGTTCTCTCTCCTCTTTCGTTGCCCACAAAACTAGTCCGCAATTAGTTTTTTGAAACCTCAAATTCTGTGCAGATTATCCCCCAAAACATTCCTCGATTTCATCCTAAATTTACCCATTTGATTTACTCAATTTATCTGCATCCTCTACACCAATTGGGGTATCAAATCAACAAATCATATCATCTCTACAGATTTATAATTCCCAAACATGAAATCTCCAAATTTTAATGTAAAATAAATCGTAACATATTAATTAATTCACACCTCCTTTAATATGAATAGGAAACTGCAATTTAACAAGTGCAAGTTAAGACACTTGCCTTAGGGTTGTAGAATCAAGTCCCTTGATGAAGATTATGGGTTGGATTCAAGGCTCTCCTCTTATTCTTGAAGTAATCTCCCAAAATATCCAAATTCTCTTCTAATTTTTCTCCTCTAATGCTCTCCCCAATTTTGGTCTTCTAAAATGAATTAAAGTCCCCTTACCCTCTCACAATTACGGTTACTAACTCTAATACTGTTTTGGGGCTTATAGGCCTTCTAAAAAGGGCCCAAAGACTTAATTGGGAGTTCAAATGTGTCTAAAAAAATCACGAAACCCAATATATATATATATGGCCACTAATTTTGGACTATTTAGACCCTACTAGACTCAATCGTACACTCAAAATCGCCATCCGGATAATTATTTTTAAAAAGTTAACTTTCACTCATTAACTAATTTAAATTCACTCACTTTTAAATAATCCAATTAATTAATTCTCATAAATTTTACGACACAAGTAATTTACCAATTATCAAATTAATTAATTAAAATAAACAACCCTGAAATTACGAGGTGTTACAATTTTCTTATATTTGTCTGTGATCAATTAATTAGATCAATCTAGTTTTTTGCATCAACATATTAGTGCCATCTGTAGGAATGTATTTCTAATCGTTCTCATTCATTCAAACACTTAAATGACTGATATTCCCTAATCAAGTCTCAGGAATAATGGCATTCCGCATGTCCCTTCTACCCCACCGCCATCGAATGAATTAACTGGAATTCTGGACAGTCTTGCAAGAGGCCAAGAGTCTATGCAGGACACTATCAAGTAACTCACGCAAACACTTCAAGCAGGATTACCCGCTCTATTTTCCCATGGAAATATGCCACCACCACGACCAAGAGGTGGCAGGCGAAGTCAGTCAAGAACTACATGGGATACTTCCTATCACTAAGGGTCAAATTCATTACTAAGAGGGTCAGAATCCTTCAATACACAGTCCTACTCTCTAGAGAGGCTAAGTGATTTAGAAATCCTAAGACGTGATTATCCCTTGGATCATTTGGGACCCAGGGAAAATAGAAGTTTTTCTAGGGAAATGTTGGGAAACACTTGACGACCATCTGATCGAAGGGAAAGTTTAGCCTAGTCTATATCAGACGCCCAACGTACTGTTCGAATCGAGAAATAATCCCTAGGAAAAAGTTTAGCGAACAACAGAGCAACAACGCATAGGTCTGATGCTGGTACCAATGCTTAGAATGGTTCTATACAAAGATTGGAGGACAGGCTAGGAGAGATGGCTAAGGCCAAAAACCCACTACAAAGAATCTTTGTAAAAGGATCTCCCTTCATATAAGAAATTGTGGATTTTCCCATTCCAGCAACGTTCAAAGATCCAGTGGTTACACCCAAATATGATGGGAAAACTAATCCAATCCTCTCTATATAGATCAATACCAAACAACCGTCGATATTTATGTAGTGCTCGATGAAATGAGGTGTAAAGCATTCTCTAGAATAATTACAAGATCTGTCAAAATCTGGTACAACAGTCTTCCTCGAGGAAAGATTTATAGCTTCAACTATTTGTCTAAGCTATTTATTAGTAATTTTTATTTTAAAGCCAAGCCTGTAAAAAGGGTAGCACATTTGCTTAGTGTACGACATAAGGAAGGAGAGAGCACTAGGAACTACATCACTCATTTCAATAACAAGAAGCTGGGGGTTATGGATTACGAGGAGAAAACTTCTATAACAACACTTATGAGAGGAATTCTCCTTGAGAAGCTCTATTATACACTTTCTAAGGATCCCCCAAAGACCATAGCGGAATTGATAGCCAAAGCACCCAAAATCATGAATGCAGAGGAAGCAATGGTAGTCAAACGGAGCTTGGGAGTAAAAGATGAAAGCAAAAATGACAAGAAGGATCATAAAGATTCCAAGGAGCATAAGGAGTCAAAATAGAAAGGAATTATAGAAAACCTCAGGAAGTATAACAACTACACTCCACTAATCATGGGCATTCATCATGTCTTGAAGGAGATCAAATATAACAAACATGTGCATTGTCCTGATAAATTGAGAAGTTCCTCTACCATTAGGGACAAAACTAAGTACTGTGAATTCCATAGAGACCATGGTCACACGATAGATCATTGCATTGCCCTTCAAAATGAGATTGAAACTCTCATCCGAAGAGAAATTTTGAATCAGTTTGTTGACCAGTAAAATAACGAAGGAGCTCGGCACAGATCAAAACCTCCTTATAGACCTAGAGAGGAGAAGAAGAGGACTCATGAAGATGACCAGGATGATGATCCCAATTTACCCAAAAAGCCTCAAAAATCGAAACGCGAGGTATTCTCACTCAGTTTTGGTTCTTTTGATTGCCTCAAATAATTATAGGTGGAGATACAAGAGGAGGAGATCATACTGGAGAGCGAAAATCTTACCTTAGTGAGGCTCAAGCTTTCTCGTACATACAAAGGATTAATCGTGTCGAGAAAGATAGACCAAGGAAGGTTAACAAAGATAACTTGGTGATAGGTTTCTCTAAAAATGATCTCTCAGGACTATTGTACCCTCACGATGACCCTCCGGTAATCAAAGTCAAAAAGAAAGATATCAATGTCTCTAGAGTGTTAGTAGATAATGGCAACTCGGTAGATATCATTTTCTATCCTTATTTTAGTAGATTGAACTTTAAACTCAGCTTGTTAGAGCCCTATCATCGACCACTAATATATTTTTGAGGTGAGAAAGTCTTACCTTTAGGAACCATTAAGATGGAAGTGATGATTTGCACATGGCCAGCCAGCCGAACAGAGAAAGTCCATTTATTTGTAATGGATAAAAATGTCTATTCACCTTACAATGTAATTATGGGAAGAGTTGGTGATTGCAAGTAGGTGATTGCCTCAAACTTCTTCATCCCAACTCTTCCCACAAATGGCAACCATCTAGTTCCTGTTTAAGAATAGGATCCAACTTACTGATTGAGATGCAATCACCTACTTGCAAAAAGAATGTACAAAGTCTAACTTGGAGAGTAGAAGCTCTAAACAAATTTGTGTCCCGAGCTACAGATAGGTGCCTGCCATTCTTTAAAGTGCTTAGAAAGAATTTCGAATGGAATGACGAGTGCGGACAAGCTTTTTTGGAGTTGAAAATTACTTAGGTTCACCTCCCCTACTTTCTCGACCAATTATGGGGGAAAATTGTACTTATATTTGGCTATTTTTGAATTAGCCGTGAGCTCTGCTTTGATCAGAGAGGAGAATGGGGTTCAAAAGCCTGTTTACTACACCAGTAAAGCTTTTCAAGGAGCAAAAATCAGGCCTCACCTAGAAAAATTGGCACTGGCATTAATCGAAGTGTCTAGATGCATGAAGCCATATTTTGAATCCCATACGATAGTAGTGTACACCGATATGGCACTAACACACGCTTTGCACAAGCCAGAGAAGTCTAGCAGATTAATGTATTGGCCATGGAATAAGGGGAATATTATATTATCTATGAACGAAGGTCTTCTCTAAAAGGCGAAGCCATAGAAGATTTCATAGTTGAATTCACTTACCCCGAGGTTCTCGAGCAACAAAATTAGCAGACCGAGCAAGGATCCAGAGAAAATAAAGTTAAAGAAGTTGTTGACATTTAAGCTCCCAATGAACTTTTACCAGAACAAGATGTTGCCGACCTATCAGATTCCTATTGCCGAAAATAGGAGATGTCTAAGAAGTGTAAGGAAGAAAGGACAAAGACATCCCACTATGGGATTTTGATAGACCAAGCGTTTGATGACGATCTCCCAATATGGAACTTGTACTTTGATGGGTCATTTTATGCAACAGGCAGTGTAGCAGGTATATTACTTAACACTCCTAATAATATTGATATTGAATATGCCCTGTAATTTCAATTCCAAACCTCAAATAACGAATCAAAATATTAAGCTCTCATTATGGGCTTAAGTCTAGCTCAATCACTGAATGTCGAGCAAGTTGTGGCATATAGTGATTCTTAGTTGGTAGTAAATTAAATATTGAGCTTGTATGGAGCTAAAAAAGAATTGATAAGTAGATACCTATCCAAAGCAATGGAGGTAATAGAAAAATTACTAGTTGTTCGGATGAATAGAATCCCAAGAGTGGAAAATGCCGGAGCAAATGCTCTTGCTTGGCTAGGTTCAACTACCAGAGGTGAACTCCGACGAACTATTCTTATTGAGATTTTGGCCAATAGGATTATAAATTAGAATTTGATGATTAATTTTATTGCTATAGACATAGGACCATCTTAGATGGATCCCATCAGAGCATATATTGAAGAAGGTACTTTGCCGACAGATATAGTTGAAACCAAAAAGTTGAATTATAAAGCTACGAGATATATGCTACACAAAGGTGTTTTGTATAATAGAGTACTAACAGTTAATTTGCAGCGGTGCATTCATCCATCAGAGGTTCCAAACTTAATTCAAGAAGTACATGAAGGATCTTGTGGCGCTCACATAGCAGGAAGAAAACTTCTGCAGCGAATAACTGTGCAAGGATATTACTGGCCAACAATACAAGCGGATTGTGCAGCTTTTGCTAAAAGGTTTAACAAGTTCCAAAGGTATTCGAGCATTCGCAAGACTCCACAGGATGCTCTCACCCCGATAGCTTCACCTTGGACATTTTCCATGTGGGATATAAACTTGGTTGGGCCATTATCGATCACTCGAGGAAGATTTAAGTACTTGGTTTATTGCAATTGACTACTTTACAAAGTGGGTGTAGGCAGAGCCATTGATAGATATGCCTTATGAGAAGGTTTACCAATTCATTTAGAAGAACAACATTTGCAGATATATGCTGCCCTATGCCTTTATCAATGACCATGGGACGTAGTTAGATAATGATGAATTTGATGCTTATTGTGCTCAGTCCAAAATCCAAAAATTACATTCTGCTCTGGGTCACCCTCAGAGTAATGGGTAAACTGAAGTTAAAAATAGAACTTCGCTAAATGGGTTGAAGAAAAGTCTTGATGATGCAAAGGGAAGTTGGATCAACGAGCTACATTTTGTTTTATGGGCATTCCGAACAACCCCGAGGACTGCAATTGGAGAATCCCCATACATCTTAGTGTATGGGACTGAAGAAGTCATACCTGCTGAGTTGGGTATTCTATCCCATAAAGTTTTAAATTTTAACTCTCCTGTAAGTTATCTAATACAAAGATTAGATTTGGATATGCTGGAAGAAGTGTGAGAAGATGTTACTTTGAGAAATGTAGCCTACCAGCAGCGAATTACTCGATTTTATAATAAGCGGATGAAGTCGACCAACTTAGAGGAGGGAGATTACGTGTTGAAGAAGGTTCTCCACAAAAATAATAAACTTGAGGCTAATTGGCGTGGGACATATCATATTTCAGCAGTCATTCAACTTGTAACTTATCAGATTGAGACTTTAGAGGGGAAAGAATTAAAGAATCCATGGCATGCCGAGCATCTTAGAAAATATTACCAGTGATGTAATCAATTGTACTCATTTCAATATTAATTTTTAGTATCGATAAAATGATCTTTCCTCCAATTTCTGTTTTAAATCTTATGGGAGTACTAGTGATATGCACTACACCACCTATACTTGATCTTGAATAGTGATGAAGCTTAAAAGTTACCAGAAATAGTTCAAAATGTTGCTCGGCATAAGAATCTTCTTTAAAATGTTTCTTGGCATAAGCAATAAGTTGCTCGGCACAAGCAAAACTTGATCGGTAGTATACCAAACAGGATATTACTACCTTATGATGGTCAACATGTATAAGGATAAAGTAAGATCTTTATCCTACTGGACAAAGTGTAGGAAGAACGTTGTGAAGATTCCTCAAGAGGAATGTAGGCACATATTCAACATACGCCTGGTCACACCACTGGTAACTAATACAGAAAATCTAAACACTTAGGTGTGTTAGTAAAACCTTTGGAGACACATGGGTAACTAGATACTGCTAGTAGAACCTATGTAATCATTGGTAATTGATACTAAATTTAGATTTTAATCTAAGTGTGTCAATATAACTAGTGAAAAAGAATAAATCATTCACAACAAGAAAATAGTCACATTAAATGATTAACAAGATAAGTTAATAAGGTACACTTCATTTCATTTTTCATTACCTAACTGTGTTTACAAAATAAATACAAGACATTATTATAAAGGGCGTTTTCTCTCAGCTTTGGAAACTAGATTCATGTCAGCTAGAGGATCATATAAAGTGTAAGGAGAATGGGTGAAATTGTAGTCTTGAAGCATTCTTCTATTGCAGCCGCTGGGTCGATCTAGCAAATGAGGAGGTCGAATGATTTCTAGCTTTTCGTCCAGCCCATAGTCTCCCAGATTTTTGAAAATTAAGCACTTGGGAACTGTATTGACGGGAATCCAATTAATATCCAACTTAAAGGGAGGATCTCTAAGGTTTAACAACCCAGGGTTATACCATTTCCAGAAAGGATTATTTTGTTCTAACTTCAGTACTGTTAGGGGATTGGTTCAACCCCATTTGTAGCTGTCATTCTGGGCTTGTTTAAATCGCTCATCAAAATTCCCTAAAGCTTCATTGTACCCCTACATCCATATTTCCCTAGGTTTATTGTGGTATTGAAAGGTTAACCTATCAACTTCGTGTTGCAACTTCTTCAGCACCCCATCTTTGGCTTGTAACTGAGAAGACTGAAGTTGCTAGAATTATGTTTGAAGCTTCTAGGACATCTCAGTAAGGGGTTGGTTTTCGGCCTTAACCTAGGAAAATTGGTTATCAAGGGTTTTTGGAGTCCTAGACTTATCTATAGTACATCGGCCAGGTTTCATTTTTTCCTGGGAAGAAGATGAAGACTTAGTCTTTTTCATTGCTTCCAATTCTTCCCTTAACCTGGCATTTTCAGTTTCCAATAAATGATGTCCTTCATCAGTAGTAGCAAAAGCAGTAGAAAAAGACTTTAAGGATTTTAGATCATCTCTTAAATTATTGTTCTCCTCCTCCAACAGTTTGGCAATTCCTCTGGCTTCCTTCACTTCACAGTTGAGCAAAAATTCCCGTCTTTGAAAGTGAGAAGCAAATTTTTTCAACTTCTATTCAAAATCCCAACCTTCACTTAAGGCCTTATACTTCTTCTCATAGTCATCATGAAAATAAGCCTTGAGCTCCTTATGGTCCTCATGCAGGTCTTTAATCATTTTATAGTAGGAAATATTATTGTATACCGCCCAATCAAGAAGGCATTTCAGATGAAGGTAGGCTTCCTTGGCTTTCTCAAACAAACCTTCCTCGAGCAACATTAGTAGCTCTTCCTCAGTCAGAAATGGATGACCCACTTTAAAATTTTTATTGCATCTCTTGAGTAGCTCGGAGTCAGTAGAGGAGAAGTATTCCTGTTTATCCATGAACTATTAAGAGTAAGAATAATATCTAATCAACAACATTGAGCAAAGTATAGAGAAAAGATAAGCGAAAGAGGAAGAAGATTTCTTTTCATTGATAGATTATTAAGTACAAATACATCAACAAAAAGAAAAGAAAAATTGCAATTGCAAAAGAAAAGAATAGCAAAGGATGCTCAAACAGATTTACACCTTTCTTCATGTCTAGACTAGGCTTAGCAAAAGTGCAGGCAGGAGAAGGAAGAGACGAATGACTGTCAGTTAAAGGAGAAGAGGAGTCAACAAATTGGTGTTAGTCGGTAAAATCCAACACCATAAAGGATTCACTTGAAACTCCATTATCTTTAATATCCTCATCTATGTTAGGAGGAGCTCCTGGGTCATGTCGGAGGAAGAGTTCAGAATCCTAAGGGGTGCCGACCTCCACCACGGTTGCTAACCAATTATCATTGAAGCATTTCTTCCTTGAAAATTTAACTTCCAAAGAATTAGCCCTAATGGCTTTGTCCCAACCCTTGCTTAAGCCAGCCTCCCTGGCCTTAGCTCTTTTAGCCCTCTTTTTAATGACCAGGGCCTTCTCGGCATCAAAATCCTTCTGTGGCTTGGTAATCTTAGCCTGCTTTACAGTGAACAAGATTTTTAAGCATCCAAGTATTTTTACAGATCAGCAACCAGGCCCCGAGCAGCCACTACATCTTCTTCTACAAGTTTTATTTTCTCCTCCCATTTTTTCTTCTCATTGGCCAACGCCTATTAAGAGTCAAGCATTGACTTCTTAAGCTCATCAAAAGCTTCTTTAACCTCATGAAAAGAAAAACTCAAGTTATCTTCCTTATCCAACATATTATTGAAGTAAATAAGAAATTACAAAAAAAAAATAAGGCGAGTTAATGTCAAGAATATCAAATAAAGAAATAAAGATGGCAAAGGAAATTACCATAATTAGGCTTTGAGAAGACCTTTTAGAAATCTTTTATTGGGGCAGTACATCTGTAACACCCTTATGGTCTTGCAATGCACCAGACTTTATTAATTATCTATCCAAACCAGGGCCAAGAGCCACTAGGGAGCTAGAAGCAGATAAATCAACCAACTCTTGTTAGTCGGTGTTGACTAAAGACCCTTCTTCCAGCCTAGAAGGGAGTCCTCTTTTCAGCATCTTTAGAAGGCTTTCATCATCTTTCTTAGATGAGTCCTATGGAGTTGGTATAATCTTTATACCCCATTAACTACTCTCCAAGTATTATGGGCTACCCTAGCTGGAACGACATCAGAATATTGGCAAAATTCAAGACAAAATGGGTTTGGGAGAAAATTAAACCCACATTTAGCAATAAAAATAGAGAAAACTAGTGAACCTCAATTAATGAGAAATTATCAGCGGGCAAACTAGGATGTCTAGTTTTACCCATGAAGGGATATTCCATTCATTTTTGAATTCATCAAGAGAAGTAGCGGGATAAACCATGATTGATGAAGAAGAAAAGGAGAAGGGAAAAGATTCTTACAGAATTTAAGGATTTAAAAAGAACTGAAGAACAGAGAATGATCGCACAATGGAATGAGAAAGCTTGAAGACATAACGGCCGAAAAAACTCAGAAAGTTTGAGATAAAAGGTGATCGTGGCTTTTTCCACCTTTATAGGTTGCCTCAAAATTTGGAAAGGTAATGATTAAAAGGAAATGTCGATTGAACTATTGGCGGCTAAAGACAAAAAAACATATTTTCCCCAAAAAAATCCACTAAAGTTGTGGATAATTATAAAAATACCATACACATTATGCGTCGATAGTTAAAGTCAATAAATTTACATGTATGGGAAGTCGGTAACTGACCAAGCCTCAAAATCATTGCCTGAGCAACTTTAAGAGATAAATGTTCCATACTCTTGTAAAAACCTCAAGCTTGAAACATTGGGGGCTTCTGTTGATACAAAAAAATTATCCTGCTACGTGGATTATTCATGTATGAACACGTGTTATCCATATGGGCATTAATCCAGGTCAGCAAGGGCCAGTCACTAACCAACTGAAGGAATGCCGACCAACCAGTTAAAGAAGCCTGACCAACACCAGGAAGTCTGACCAACAATGACAGTAAATAGCCAATAATTGTATACATTATTAGTATTATATAAATGTAAATGCCTATGTTATAAAGCCATTCCATCCTTTAATATTCCAACTCTTGTATACCCTCAAACGACTATAAATACATTATAAACCCTATATCCAAGGGACACACAAAAAACGAGACAAGAAGTAATTCAACAAGCCCAAGGAAATACACAACAGTGGATGTAGGCTTTTCCTTTAGCCGAACCACTTTAAAAATCCTTTGTCTCTTTTTCTTATATTTATCTGTGATCAATTAATTAGATTAATCTAGTTTTTTGCATCAACAACTTTATTTAGATATTCTTTCTTAATTTGTTCGAGGCATGCTTTTTAAAATGATTTTATAGAAGTTTTTATTTTATTTTTACAGTCACTGAACGACTTTATGTCTTCGTTCGAACGAGATTGAGAGTTTTTTCAAACGAACATCAAACAAGTTTGGTATGTTTACAGAACCTAATTTTTACGAAACTCTTTCGAACGAGATTTGCCTTGGTTCGAATGAGATTCTATTTTTGTTTGAAAGTCTGGTTTTCATTCGAATGACATTTCTCAAAATTTATGCCACCTCAAAATTTGCTTTTTATATAAAATGGGGTCTTGGGATCGATTTTCTTAGAACTTTTGGTGATATTTGTTTTTCCATGCATATCCAGAAGGTCTCCAAAACCTAGTTTTTTTAAAACTCTTTTCTCTTCTAAATCAAATTCTTAGATCATTTTTTTAGCTTTATGAAACCCCAGAACAACATCATATATGTTCATACCCCTGTAGGGTGTAATCTTTATTGCTGACCTTCTGGAGTTGATACTCTACTAGTGAGGAAGATATAAATACCAATTCCTAATGCTAATCGGTAAATACAAAGGCAAGAGGATATTGGTACGGATTGAAGACATTATTGTGTAGCTTAGTGGAGTGATAAGTTTGTAAGTACGTGGATGCTTGTTTGTAATACCTAGTTAAAAACAATGTTGAATATAGATTTTGCTGGAAAGGAATTTTTCCTGACCTCCTTTTTTCAGTTTCTTGGGTTATGATTTTTTTTCCATTTAGAATCAAATATCTTGCAGGTTCACCGAATTTAATAGGTTAAAATTTGGACTAGATTGAGTTTGGTGTTTGTGTGACCTACTCTACGAATCATACATATAACTGGACCACGATATCGAATTCTTTAGTACAGTTTATATGCTTCCTCCACCATATATACATACAAGATTCCTCTATTATGACATTTGAATAGAATTCACTGACAACTTGAAACTCGACACACCTGGATTATGAAAAATCATAAATATGTTGTCCATAACAAACTTAGTAATCATGTGATCTGAATCACATATATATTTCCTTGAGACGGTATTTTAAGTTTGATTCGAACGATCCAAACATACAAGAATCTGTGAATATTTAATTAACTTTCACTATTATAACTTTTGATAAATGTACCTTGTCATATGGTATTATTTAAATTGATATGATAAATTCATGACTTACGTCGATGATCCAATAATCCTTATAAAATCATTAAATTTGGTGTATATATTTATTTTAATTACAAATGAGATGGAGGAGGCATAATGAAGCTTTGTCCGAGTCTTTTTTGACATTTGCAAATATTCGTCTATGTTTTTTGCATCATATTCATACATTATGAATCATTTACGAAATATTCGAGTATGTTTTATAACTCATGATTCACCTTGAGATTATATTAAGTTTTTATGTGAGATACACATACTAAAATGGTTACTATGATTCATTGCACAAATATTCCCGCACTTGAATTTATTTTATTATATTTTATGATAATAAATAAAATAGAATAAACAGGACATGATGAGAATTGCACTTGGATATTTACTGATTCTACTAACCATCTACAATATTATATTATTGTGTCATAAAAGCCATTTATTTTGTAGAGGCCTCTGAATGAGTATGAGCCACACACTGTCATTTTATCACTGATGTATTTTTACTGATCGCGAGGTAACATGCTATAATAACATCTATAACACTGACAATTCATGGGGATAGAGGGCACACAAAGTTACTTGCACATATGTTTTATTTCATTCATCTCACGATAAATAAAATAAAATAAAAGGTGGGAAAATCGGGTACGATGATATTACCTACTAGTTACTAAAGATTCTTCATTTGTTTTTGCAAAAAATGGAGATTGATCAACTAGTTGTCACCCTAAAATTGACAACAGAAGTCATCATCCTTCAGATATGACATCATATTACAAAACTCTTATTAACACTGAGGTAAGTCACCCTCAGCGGTGCATCATATTACAAAAAGCATAACAATATTAGGGTAAGTCGCCCTCATTGGTGCATCAAATTATGGAAACCTTAACAATATTATGGTAAGTCTCCATCAAAGTTGCATTATATTACAAAATCTTACCAAAATTAATAATCCTCCGAGAAAGCGCTATATTAAAATCTCATTGTAATTAGAACAAGTCACTAGCATGTGTACGCATACAAATCTCATCGTGATTTGAAAGAATTGCTAGCATGTGTATCCATAAAAATATCGTTATGATTCGGATGAGTCATTAGCATGTTCATGCATGTAAATCTTTCGTGATTCGAACGAGTCACTGACACGTGTATGTAGAAAAATCATCATGATTCGGATGAGTCACTAGCATGTGTATGCATAAATATCTCATTATGATTCGAAATGTGTCACTAGTATGTGTATGTATAAAAATATCGTTATAATTCGAATGGTTCCCTATTAGGTGTATACATAAAAATCTCGTAGTGATTTGGACGAGACGAGTCACTATCATTTGTATAGATAAAAATCTCATCGCGATTTGGACGAATCACTAAGATGGGTAAGAAAAAAAATCTCGTCATGATTCGGACTAGCAGGTGTACGCATAAAAATCTCGTTGTGATTCGAACGAGTCACTACGTTGTGTGTGAATAAAAATTTCATCGTGATTTAGACAAGTCACTAGCATATGTTTGACAACCCGCCTAATTAAATATCGGGTGACCAAGCCTTTATTAAATTAAAACATGATTCCAATTTGGTTCATTCTTAGCATCACTGTTGAAAATATTTTAAAGTTTTTACTAACCACCTAGTATTCAAAAAGTCGGTGTCAAATTTGATCTTTTACTTAAATAATAACAACAACATGCGGAACATTATTATGAGAATCAACATTCCATGCAATAGTAATATAAATCTATCCACAAGATAAAAGACTGATATAAAAAATGATATCGAATAAACCATCGGCTAAAAACCAATATAAAATCCAATATGAATAAAACTCTCTAAGTATAAAGTCTAACTGATATAATAGAAAATAATTGAGGGTAACATGCCCGAATGAAATACCAAACTGCACCCTAAAATAGGAATGAAGTAACCGAAGCTTCTAAGTACAAATCTTGCAAGCATCCACAAGTGCTGCAGCTACGCATCCTTGGAATGGATCATCCTGCTTGGCATCCATGTGACTGGACACCTAAAATGTTTTGGAATTTTTTTTGAAAGTACAGGTCAGAGCCCAAGTAGAAATCATTTCAAAATATTTAGCAAGCATTTAAATTATAATTTAAATGAACAGTTATTAAATACACATGTTAGGTTGCGAACACTCCATTGAGTTCCTCACCTCTCCTCTATAGTGCGCACCTAACGTTTCCTACACAATCCCACCTAGTCATTTTACCCAAACTAATTAGGTCTCAAGTATTTAATAAACTCCTAATTAATCTAGTTCACCCGTACCGCCCATACAGTATGCTACCAAATACCCTTAATTACCATTAAGTCCTTAGTTAAGTTTCCCCTTAACTTACTCGTACCACCCATACAATACTCCATAGAATTAATTAATAATTAACATCCCTATTATGTTATTGTCTACCCAACATTAACATTTTATATATGTTATTATTCAGCCTTTCCATTAAGTTTATCTGCTTAAACTTTATCTTAGATATTCAGTATCTATCTTCCTACTATTTACACATTAGTAGATTCGTCATTTATTAGATGTACACTATCTAATCTCCCTACTATTTACTCTTTAGTAGATTAATCGTTTTTTAGATACACATTATCTCATCTCACTACAATACGTTAACCAAATAATTTATACCAGTAAGACAAATGACAAGTTCGCCATTCGTATAATTAATCTTTTACTCACTAAGATTATTTTACTTAACATTATTCCCATATCTACTAATTTCACATAGTAGAATTATTCACAAGTATATATATATATATATATACAAATCCTGCACCCCTAGGTTAAGACCTCTTGGCGCAATGCATACTCTGCTATCGTATCCCGGTACATCTCATACTGAATAGGGATAAAGGGTTCAGATAATCTCCCACGAACCATCAAAATACAAATAACACATATTGGAGGTAAACATAGCCCCTAGCCCGATGGGTCACGCACATACCTATGCTCCCCTTTGACCGTCGAACTATCATATCTCAGATAACACATTTCCAAGGTTCTATGTTCTATGGTACGAGTCTAAAAATATCCTCGAAGTCTCATCAGGATAAGACCGCCCAAGCGCACAACCTCCACCCGATAGCAAGCAGCGTAGGTATGTCATACACATAATCAATCAATCCATAGGTATACACGCAACCTATAATAGTCTTAGGTATTCACATAGCCTATCATAATTTTTTTTAGGTATTCACACAACCCATAATAAATCTTAGGTATTCACACAACCCATAATAAACCTTAGTTATACACGCAACCCAATATAAACCTTAGGTATTCACCCAACCTAATTTTTTAAGTTAAATATGTAGTATAATTCTCTTTACTACTTAGGGTACATTGTCCCATTATGACTGTCCTCTCTTTCGGGTTAATTTCATAAAAATCGTAATCATCCGGAGAATATTTCAATTTTTTGGGATCCCATTAGAAGTGCCAAAAATCTCGTTTTAATAATTAAGCCCGAATAACCTTAGCCTTAACTTTCGCATACATGACTAAGTCTCAAAACTATAAAGGCCTAATTCCATCCAATATATCCCTCATAATATTCTAAGGATGTACCAAAAATTCCCCTGATAGTTTATCCGCAAGTTCCGGGCTTAAACATGGGAATTTGCCAAAATCTAGCAAACCAAATTGAGTCATAAATTTTCTGGCAGATTAAACACGTTGTACTAAAATGTCGATTACTCACTCTACAGAACTTCAATTGACTTAATTAGAATCTCATTAGAAAGCTAAGAGGTATACCTTTCCAGTAATGTAAGGATATCATGCTAATTCAAAGCACAATTGAAATGGCATACGTTTAAAGTTATGTCAAAAATTCTGACAGATTATTATGATGGCAGATCAAAGACCCTATAGTAAAACGTTGATTACTCCCTCTATAGAACTCTGATTTACCAGATTCCAATCTAATTAGAAAGATAAGAGATAGACCTTTCCATGAATGTAATGATATCACTCTAATTCTAAGTACAATTGAAATGTGATACGTTTAAAGTTACGTTAAAAATTCTGACAGATTGACATCTTGTGTTCATTAATTAAACCCTAAGTCATTAAAGATTCATATTATCCAACAAAGAACCCATCAAGATTCAATCTTAATCATCAAATATATTCTAATATCCTTTTATCTTCATATAGGGATAATTTCTAACGAAAATTTTACACAAAAACATCAAAGATTCAATCCAAGAATAAAATTCTCCTTTGATAAATATAGAACCTTAGTTTTCTCTTGTTCATCATCTTTATTAATCAAGAACTCAGATTTCTATCCTATTAATCAACCCAAACCCATTGATTTCGTATTATCATCATTAAGGAATATCTCTACATGCATTCCTACTTTAGTTTATGAATTAAATCCTCCCAAATTCATATAAAACTTCCAAAAGCATGAAATCAAACCCTAATCTACATGGGTATTATAACATGATTAATATAAATTTCCATTTAAATACTTGCCTCTCAATATCAGGTCTGAATTTCATTAATATGATGTTGTGGTTGTTCTACCCTCTCTCCGATCTCGATTCCGTTGCATTCGGGGCGAAAAACTGTGTAGGAAACTTTGGTTTTCTCTTCCTCTTCAATGGATTCTCTTCTATTGTGATTGTGTTCAACCTAGCCCCTTATCTATAATGGAAGATATACACTTAATATTTTCGGAGTTCTCTAAACCTGGAACTCCCGAATGATCGAAATACCCTTAAACGATGTCGGGTTGGTCCAAAATCATCCTGGGACCCAAACTGTACACCCGAGTACACTTTTTCGACTATTTTGACCCTTTCGTAACCAACCATAACCTCAAAATTACCATCCGATTCAGTGTAAAAAGTCATCTTAATTCCACCTCAAAATACGACACGCGTGAAATTAAACTTAAATTGAATTGATTTACTCTCAATCACCGAATTGAATAATTTCTCCAAATTAAATAAATTCCAAATCATCGAATCAAATAAATTCCAAATAATCAATTTAATTAAATCCTGGATAACCAATTTAATTTAATTTAATTAAATTTCCTCATAAATATGGGGTATTACATACTTCCCCCCTTACAAAGGAATTTCGTCCTCAAAATTCGAATAAGTCTAGTACTCCTAGGTTTTGACACTACCTTAAACATAGACTCTAAAGATCACTACATATATTTCTACCACCCTATAGTCGCGGATGAGAAAAATTTCATCTTCCTAAGGTTCCCATACACTCTATACCAGTGCATAGATGCACAAATGCTGATCGGCTCCACTAGCCTTAAATCGAATTATAACTATCACTCGTAGTTATAACTACATATGTTTATAATAACCAAGGTACCCAACCCATGTCCTAATGACCCAACATCTCCCCACTTCCAACGTTGCACTAAATTTCATGCGTGGGATGTCTCGCAAAGCGAAATTTAAATAAGGACCCCCCCCCCCAATACACTACTACCTAACATTGTCGGTCGTCAAGATTCGTTAAGTCCTCAGTCCATGGCACGTACCCCCAAAATCCTAATATTTTGACATAAAGGTATACTCGTCTACTCTCATGCTACAAAATATAACATATATCACGGCGCTCTTACTATCACTACTTTTTAGATCGAATAAATCACGAGCTATATCTCTTCGCTCGATAATAAGCCAATTTACCCTGAATCACATCAATAACAAGTTCCTATGCATAGAGATTAATTATAAATATACAACATACACACAAAAGTCAACTACACAATATATCATAACATATATACACATATTTATATATAGGCTCTACCTTCTTTCTGGTGGTACCTAGCAAAAAAGCAAATCATACCCCGGGACAGCGAACACGAGATTTCACTATCACAATATATGATCTCTCAACCCATCACTAACCAATCAAATCTCAAAAAGTAGTCTACTTTATTCTCATAACTCTCGAAAGCGGTAAACTAACATGTAATGTAAACATCCCTTTAGTGAACACACCCACTCTCACTTAGGTGACACCAAAATCTCCACTACCCCATAGTAACTAATTATAAAAATACATAATAAGGATATTAAGGCCAATGCCCCCACTATATTTAACTCACTCGTGAATTAAAGTGATCATAATTTTACTTGTGATGCGCTTGTGTCACCTGAATCAATCCCATACCCCTAGGGATGAACAAATATGTTACTCACATTTGCTATCAGTCTCGCTAGATCCGTCGATTCCTAAACACAACTCTCACACCCGAAATGACCTAAGATCTATTGCAATGGTTGTACATTCAGGATACCATCCTGTAGCTTCCCCTACCTCTACTTAGGGTAATACTTCTCCTTTCATAGCCTACACCCCAATAAGTGAAACATCGTTCTGGAAATTTCTCTACCTCTGATCACGGTCCTGAGAGAATGGATATGCTACTGTTGCTATTGTGGACCTTATTGGTTATAGTTGAATCCACCACTCTCGATTTATTAACTCCTGGGCCTAAATCTCTTAGCCTGATTCCCTTACTGGAAATCTCACCCATTCTGTTGTTGTGCCCCAGTGGCATCGTTCCCATCTACTTCCTAGCCTGATGGGACTCACTTTCTTACTGTGGACAAGTTCAATACTAGGGGCCCTACTCTTCACACATAGGACACCTTTCTATACCATACCCTATCTTTGGCCCCACTGACCATGTCAGTGTGTCCTTCTCTCAAACCTGGTAATCTTGGCCTCATTTTCTACCCCCGTAGTCCCTTTATCTCCGCTAGCCCTATGGACTCGTTGCTGGCCTCAAAGGCCCTAATGGAATCCACCGTCACTCGGTAGGAATTCGGCAGATCCGAATCATATAAATGGGTACCCTAATGGGTATAACCTCCTTTGGTGTTTCAATAACACCATTAAATCCAATCTTGCTCTTCGTGTAGATTCTCTAACCCTCTTGACTCCCTTCTCATAGAAGCGTTAATGCAAACTTGTAAACATACGATTTTTTATGACATCAATACTATTCATCCTAATTGGATTTCCCATCCATGCTTTTGTATTCTACTCATGAGTCGATTATCAACATAAAGAACCTTTATTTTCTTCGTAATCCCTTTCATCGAATACGAAGTTCCCTCAACAAGTGAGCTTCTTTCTCACAATCGGCCTATAACTCCCTCACTTGTGATAAGTTTCTAAACTTAATTCGCATTTAGGTTCGAACAGTAGATGGAATATCTGATAAGCACCCAAAACTGTACAATTTATACCCCAAATAGATGTATTTTAGTTGCTATTTCTCGGTAATATGGGTCTTATGTGCTTAAATGTTAATTATGCAGGCTTAATGTACGTTGCGGTGTTCAAACGCGTATTTCAAGGCAATTGTGCATTTTATGGAGCTAAATATCAACCCCGTAACCTCATCCTACCCAAACCTAGCCTAAACTTGTCCCTAAACCGTCACCCAAGACCCGTGTGTGTTGGTTTGTTCCCTTTTTATTTTATTTTAATTTTTTTAGATTTTTAGTTTGAGTCATTTTAATTTTAAGATTATTTTAGCATTTTTAGGTTTTATTTCCTATTTTTATATTTTATTTCTATTTTTATTAATATAATTTTATTTTATTTTATTAAGTTTTTAGTTTTAGTTTTTATCTTATTTTATTTTACTAGGATTAGTTATTAGGAATTTAGTTTTATTAGATTTTATTTTTTTATTTATTAGGACTTTAGTTTTAAGTTTAATAGATTTACATTGTTATTTCTTTTTAGTTTTATTTTTATTGAGTCTTGATTTTAATTTTTAGTATAGTAATTTAATTTTTAGATTTTTAGTCTTTATAAGTTTTATTTTATTACTTAGATTTTATTTTTAGTTTTTTAGTTTTTAGGGATCACAATTTAAACACACACATAAACACACACCCATATACACAAACACCTCTTATCCTAAACCCTCACCCTCACACCAAACTTCCTACACCCTCACCCTCACACACATTCCCCTACACCCACACACACCATAACCTACACCACATCATCTTCTCCAAATCATCAACTAGAGAGAAAATTCTAGAGAGAGAGATAGGTTAGTTTAGAAAATAAATTAGGTAGAATATTTTTGTAAATAATTTTGTTTTTATCTTTTTAGATATTTGTGAGAAATTAATTGTTGAGTGATTCAAATGAGTGTTTGTATGTAATTGAATATGGTGGAAAGCTCACTTTGAATGGATGTTGCTCACTTTTAATGGAGGATTAGAGTCCAATTTTGCAAATCAAGGAGACTTGTTTGAAGATTTGTCCTCTTACCCTTCTATTTTATTTGTTTATGCCTTTGATTATTAATTTGTCATATTTCATACCATGTTAGGCTAAAACCCCTTTCAAGGGGTGGGGTGAAACCCTTATTTGATATTATTTTAGTTTAATTAGTTTGCTTACTTGAAATATCCCTTTGAATGTTAATTTTGATCCCTCACCCTTAGATTTACGCCTCGAGAGAGGGTAAATGATTTTCGAGAGAAAATCAAAATTCTAGTGATAATACCCATTTTAGATTCCTAGAGATAGGGGTTTCTTAAGTGGGGTACTATCATTTGAATTTCAACTCTAAATTTAATTTCTAAGATTGACATAAATTCTAATTGATCGATCCTAGCGGGTGATTAATTAAAAGGAGCGTTGATCTAATTTTCTAGAGTTGTGAGGTGTTAATTTTAATTTTCTAAAAGATTACTATTCTAATTACACTTGCAACGAGAGTTGGTTTGTAATTTTAATATTAATTTGGGAGAATTCAAATAATTGAATTAATTAATTAGAATAATTAAAATTTGTGGTGTAATCCCATTCCTTGATTGCTCTCACAATTATTTGCCTCACTTTATCTTTTATTTTAGTGTTAGACTTTATTTTCATTTTAGTTACTTTCTAGTTAGTTATTATCATTTTACATTTAGTTTATTTTAGTTTAGATCTCACCTCACCCTTTTGTTTTAATATTGAAAAAGCTAAAAAAAAATTAGAAAAGTGAAAAAGAACAAAAAGAAAATAAAAAGTGAATTACAATTGAATTTGTCTTTAGCTTACTCCCTAGAAAGTGGATTGATACCCTTACTTACCTCTACACTTGAGTTTATTATTATTTGTAGGTATGTGAGGATTTTGACTAACTTGGCTTTCAACAACGACCACACGCAAAAAGCCTCGTTATCAATATCTATCAATAAAATTTCACTGAAATTTCTCGTTTAATCCCATAGACTCCTTATATGTGGTGACTAACTCTCATTACTTTATGCTTCCCCTAAGAGCTCAAAAATTTCCCTTGAAATTTTAATCCCGGGTGTCGCTACACTCCACCCTATACAATTGCCTTTGGATTTTATCCTTCCATTGCCTCATAACACTTCCTCTCTTCCTTAAATCCCTACAATAGCTCTTCAAAATAGTCCCTCTGACTCCCCCCCCCCCTTTTTTTTGAATTTACGGGGTGAGTTTGAAATTACACCACCATTATCAACTACGGTGTTTGGGAAGCTACCGTTCCTGAGCGATTATTCTATTGTCACCTCCCTGAACAATAACAATCACCATTTCTATAATACTCCATGTCTTCTGCTGAACCTCTCCTCCTGCAATCCTTCTAACGACCCTTGTTAGTCATTCCATGATGTTCGGTGTACGAAGCCCAACCGAACTCGTATATGAATCACATCAACTATACTTAGTAGCAGGAGGACGAAAATGCACATACGTAAAGGAATACGACAATCCTATCATAAGTCTCTACATCAAAGAATGCTATCCTAAAACGTGAAAAGCCGCAAAGATCCTAAGGACACTAGAACCTGATGCTCTGATACCATCTGTGACAACCCGCCTAATTAAATACTCGGTGATTAGGCCTTTATTAAATTAAAATAGGATTCCCATTTGGTTCATTCTTAGCATCACTGTCGAAAACATTTTAAAGTTTTTACTAACCACCTAGTATTCAAAACGTCGGTGTCAAATTTTATCATTTATTTAAACAATAACAACAACATGCGGAACATTATTACGATAATCAACATTCCATTCAATTGTAATATAAATCCATCCACAAGATAAGTGACTGATATAAAAAATGATACCGAATAAATCATTAGCTAAAAACCAATATAAAATCCAATATGAATAAAACTCTCTAAGTACAAAGTCTAACTGATACAATAGAAAATAATTGAGGGCAACATGCCCGAATGAAATAACATACTGCACATTACACTAGGAATGAAGTAACCGAAGCGTCTAAGTTCAAATCCTGCAAGCATCCACAGGTGTTGCAGCTGCGCATCCCTGGAATGGATCATGCTGCTTAGCGTCCCTGTGACTAGACACCTATTACGTTTTGGATTTTTTTTTGAAAGTACGGGTCGGAGCCCAAGTAGAAATCATTTAAAAATATTTAGCAAGAATTTAAATTGTAATTTAATTGAACAGTTATTAGATACACATGTTAGGTTGCGAACACCCCATTGAGTTCCTAACCTCTCCTCTAAAGTGCGCACCAAACGTTTCCTACTCAATCCCACCTAGTCATTCTACCCAAACGAACTAGGTCTCAAGTATTTAATAAACTCCTAATTAATCTAGTTCACCCGTACCGCCCATACAGTATGCTACCGAATACCCTTAATTACCATTAAGTCCATAGTTAAGTTTCCCCTTAACTTACTCGTACCACCCATACAATACTCCATCGAATTAATTAATAATTAACATCTCTTTTATGTTATTATCTACCCAACATTAACATTTCATATATGTTATTATTCAGCCTTTCCATTAAGTTTATCTACTTAAACTTTATCTTAGATATTCAGTATCTATCTTCCTACTATTTACACATTAGTAGATTCGTCATTTATTAGATGTACACTATCTAATCTCCCTACTATTTACTCTTTAGTAGATTAATCGTTCTTTAGATACACATTATCTCATTTCACTACAATACGTTAACCAAATAATTTATACCAGTAAGACAAATTACAAGTTCGCCATTCGTATGATTAATTTTTTACTCACTAAGATTATTTTACTTAACATTATTCCCATATCTACTAATTTCACATAGTAGAATTATTCACAAGTATATATATATATATATATATATATATATATATATATACAAATCCTGCACCCCTAGGTTAAGACCTCTTGGCGCAATGCATACTCTGCTATCGTATCCCGGTACATCTCATACTGAATAGGGATAAAGGGTTCTGATAATCTCCCATGAACCATCAAAATACAAATAACACATATTGGAGGTAAACATAGCCCCTAGCCCGATGGGTCACGCACATACCTATACTCCCCTTTGACCGTCGAACTATCATATCTCGGATAACACATTTCCAAGGTTCAATGTTCTATGGTACGAGTCTAAAAATATCCTCGAAGTCTCATCAGGATAAGACCGCCCAAGTGCGCAACCTCCACCCGATAGCAAGCAGCGTTGGTATTTCATACACATAATCAATCAATCCATAGGTATACACGAAACCTATAATATCCTAAGTTATTCACATAGCCTATCATAAGTTCTTTTTTTTAGGTATTCACAAAACCCATAATAAATCTTAGGTATTCACATAACCCATAATAAACCTTAGTTATCCACGCAACCTAATATAAACCTTAGGTATTCACCCAACCAAATTCTTTTAGTTAAATATGTAGTATAATTCTCTCTACTACTCAGGGTACATTAGACCATTATGACTATCCTCTCTCTGGGGTTAATTTTGTAAAAATCCTAATAGTCCGGATAATATTTTAATTTTTTGGGATCCTGTTAGAAGTCCCAAAAATCTCGTTTTAACAATTAAGCCCGACTAACCTTAGCCTTAACTCTCGCATACATGACTAAGTCTCAAACCTATAAAGGCCTAATTCCATCCAATATATCCCCCATAATATTCTAAGGATGTCCCAAAAATTCCCCCGATAGTTTATCCGCAAGTTCCGGGCTTAAATATGGGAATTTTGCCAAAATCTAGCAAACCAAATTAAGTCATAAATTTTTTGGCAAATTAAACACGTTGTACTAAAATATCAATTACTCACTCTACAGAACTCTAATTGACTTGATTACAAGCTCATTAGAAATATAAGAGGTAGATCTTTCCAGGAATGTAAGGATATCATGGTAATTCGAAGTACATTTGAAATGGCATACGGTTAAAATTACGTCAAAAATTCGGACAGATTACTATGCTAGAAGATCAAACACCCTATAGTAAAACGTCGATTACTCCCTCTACAGAAATCCGATTTACCTGATTCAAAGCTAATTAGAAAGATAAGAGATAGACATTTCCATGAATATAAGGATATCACTCTAATTCTAAGGACAATTGAAATGGCATACGTTTAAATTACGTTAAAAATTCTGACAAATTGACATCTTGTGTTCATTAATTAAACCCTAAGTCATTCAAGATTCATACTCTCCAACCAAGAACCCATCAAAATTCAATCTTAATCATCAAATATATTCTAATATCCTTTTATCTTCACATAGGGATAATTTCCAATGAAAATTTTACAAAAAAACATCAAAGATTCAATCCAAGAATCAAATTCTCCTTTGATAAATATGAAACCCTAGTTTTCTCTTGTTCATCGTCTTTATTAATCAAGAACTCTGATTTCTATACTATTAATCAACCCAAACCCATTGATTTCATATTATAATCATTAAGGAACATATCTACATGCATTCCTTTTTTAGTTTATGAATTAAATCCTCCTAAATTCATATAAAACTTCCACAAGCATGAAATCAAACCCTAATCTACATGAGTATTATAACATGCTTAATATAAATTGCCGTTTAAGTACTTGCCTCTCAATAGCAGGATTTAATTTCATTAATATGATGGTGTGGTTGTTCTCCCCTCGCTCCGATCTAGATTCGGTTGCGTTCGGGGTGAAAAGTTGTGTAGGAAACTTTGGCTTTCTCTTCCTCTTCCTCTTCAATGGACTCTCTTTTATTGTGATTGTGTGAAACCTAGCCCGTTCTCTCTAATGGCTGATATACACTTAATATTTTCGGAGGTCTCTAAACCTCCAACTCCCAAATGACCGAAATACCCTTAAACAATGCCGGGTTCGTCCAAAATCATCCCGGTACCCAAACTGTACACCTGAGTACACGTTTTCGACTATTTTGACCCTTTCGGAACTAACCGTAACCTCAAAATCACCATTCGAGTCACTTTAAAAAATCATCTTAATTACACCTCAAAATACGACACGCGTGAAATTAAACTTAAATTGAACTCATTTACTCTCAATCGCCGAATTAAATAATTTCTCCAAATTAAATAAATCCCAAATCATCGATTTATTTAAATCCTAGATCACAAATTTAATTTAATTAAATATCCTAAGAAATATGGGTTATTACAATATGTATGCATAAAAATCTCACCGTGATTCGAATTAGTTACTAGTATGTGTATGCATAAAAATCTTGTCGTGATTGGGATGAGTCACTTTCATGTGTATGTATAAAAAATTTGTCATAGTTCTTATGAGTCAATAGCTTACATATGCATAAAAAAACTCTTTGTTGTTCGCACGAGTCACTAGCATGCGTATGTATATAAATCTCATCGTGATTTAGATGAGTCATCAACATGTGTATGCACTAATATATCTATGTGATTCAGATGAGGCACAAGCATGTATAAGAACCAAAATCTCATCCAAATTCTGATGAGTCACTATATAAGGACATATTTCATAAATGTTTGGACGAGAATTTGGATAATAGAGTTCCAACTTTTGACGGGTCAAATTATGCCTGTTGGAAAGCACGCATGAAATCTCACCTAAAGGCTATTGATGAACGTGTCTGGGTTATGTGTGAAACAGGGTGGATGACTCCCACTGTCGCTGTAGAAAATGTAACTACTTTAAAATCTGTGACTGCAGGGACTGAGGATGAATTTAAATGGAGCACATATAACTCACATGGGCTTAGTGCCATTTCTAGAGCCATCACACTTGACGAGTTTCGATCATCATGACGTGTACCACGTCTAAAGAAGCATGTGATGTTCTGCAACTTACCCATGAAGGCACAAATACAGTGAAAGAATATAAATTGAAAAACTTAACTACTCAGTTTGAAACTATCTCCATGCTTGAAAATGAGTGTTTTGATGAATTTTATGCACGCTTATTTGATATCGTGAACACTAGTTTTAATTTAGGAGAACACATTCCTGATGCTAGGGTAATTAAAATAATTTTAAGATCACTGCCTAAGAGACTTATCCCCAAAGTCACTATGTTAAATTCATTAGGTAATTTGAATATGCTGAAATTAGAGGAGCTAGTTGGAGACCTACAGACCTGTGAAATTGATATGTTCCCTAACACGATAAAATCAAAAGATAAAGGGATAGATCTTAAAGCCCAGGCCAGAAAGAGTGAAGGGTCAAAGAGAGGCGAGTCATCTAAGAAAAGAGAGGAATAGATGTCTGATTCTGTATCTAATTTTGACTTATATAATTTGGTCCTTTTTGCTAAAAATTTCAAGAAATTTCTCAAATTAAAGAAAAATGGAAATTTTAAAGATAAAAATAAATTTGAGAAAAAGAAATTTGAGAAAGATATAAAGGACACCTCTAAGAAAGAAAGTGAAAGATGTTTTGAGTGTGGCGGTAGCGGTCATAGGGGGTTTGAGTGTGCAACTAGGTTGAAACGCCGAGAACAATCCAAATCTGCGTTAAACACCACACTTAGTGACAATAGAAAGGTCGAGTCGGTGGACTCTGGAGACGAGTCATCGTATGAATGTAACTTCACTGCATTCATGGCTAGTCATGTGAGTACTGACAGTGCTCCTCACGACGATGAGGATGCAAGATCACAAGGACACCTCGATTGTGATAGCAGTGTGAGTGAGGGGGATGAAGATGAAAGTGAGAGAGAGAGTGATCTCCGAAGCGCGTACACTGATTTATATGCTGATACTTTAAAAACCAAAAAGCATAACAAAGCGTTAGCTCTTAGGATTGCAGCTCTAGAGAAGTAATTATGAGAAACGAGAGAGATATAGACCGCTTGTGTTGAGAGATAGAAAGTTTTTAGAGAGAGAGAGAGAGAGAAGGTGTTTTTATGAAAGAAAAAGGGGACTTGACTAAGTAAGTGGCTGATCTGACGAGTGAGCTCCATTCCTCACTGGACACTCGAAACAAACTGGAAGCCCTTGTAGACCAACTCACTCAAGACCTTGAGAGAACCCATGAAGTCAAGGTAAGAATTGAGGACTGATTTGGTAAGATGGGAAAGATGCTCCTCACCCCTGCGTTGGGTTTAGGTGATAGGACGAAAAAAGGTTTTGATGGCGCTTCCACATACCGTATGACATTAGAATCGGTTCTCGAGTTTATTATAAATCCTTATGGCCACCCACCTAGAAACCAGAAGAGATTTCATCCAAGAAAAGAAAACCAAAGTCGGCCTAAGTCTACATATTTTTGTACTTACTGCAAAAGAAAAGGCCACCTTCTTGAGTTTTGCTATAGTTTGGGTCAGACACAATGTACTTTTTCTCTGCCACATGCCACTACTAATTTTGAGATTCTTCGAGAGCAATTTGAGTATCTAGTCACCACATCTCAGAGTACAGTAGAAGAGTTCCAATGGATTTCTATGACGCCAATGGACACTTCTAAAATCCCGACTAGAATCAACAATGACAAGGGAAAACCATAAGGTTACCACTACTTGGGTGCCTAAACACAACACAAAATCCTTTATTGTTCATGTTGCTCTTATAGCACATAATTCCCTATAGTGGTACTTCGGTAGTGTGTTTTCCAGGCACATGGATGGTGACATCTCTTTATTTACCTCACTCGAGGATCATAAGGAAGGTGACATCACTTTTGGAGATGGGAGAAAGTCTAGCATAGTAGGACGAGGTAGAGTAGAGTTACCAGGATTTCCTAAGATTGAAGGCAAATTTACTCAGCATTAGCCAGTTGTGCGATGTTGATTTTGCAGTAAAGTTTGACTGAAATAAATTTTATCTCTATGATCAAACCGGTAAACTTTTATTGCAAGGGATGAGGACTAAAGAAAATTGTCATGGGATCATGCCTGAGTCCTCATTTGTCTACAACAACGCCACGATAACTACTATGGATCTGTGGCACCAACATCTAGGTCATGTGAACTTTTGAGATTTGGAAAAGTTAGCCAAAAAAGACCTAGTACATGGCGTGCCATCACTTGGACAACCAACTTTCGCAGTGTGTGGACCATTCCAGTTGGGAAAGCAAATTTGTAGCCCCCTTCAGAAGTTGAATTCTATTACCACGTCTCGCATCCTTGAGTCGATACATATGAATCTTATGGTTCTTACTCGTACTGAAAGTTTAGGTGGTAAGAGATACATTCTTGTGATGGTAGATGATTTCTCACACTAAACTATTATAGGTTTTCTGAGAGGGAAATCCAATGTTATGGACTTTCTTATGACCGGTGACGTGTCCTGCAAAATAAACACGGTGTCACTATCAACAGAATACGTAGTGACAATGACACTAATTTAAAGAAGCAAAATTAGATATTTTATGTGATAACCTCATTACAAAACACAAACTTTTGGTCGATAGGAATCCTCAGCAAAATGGGATTATTGAGAGGAAAAATCGTATGATTCAGGAGATGGCTAGATCTATGCTTTTGGGTTGTAATGTTGCAAGAACATTTTGGGCAGAGGTAGTGTCTATCGCATGCCACACAGTGAATAGGGTATATCTTCATCCACACACTCTTACGATGCCCTACGAATTGTAGACTGGAAAGAAGACCAAACTTTTATATTTTTCGTGTCTTTTGGAGCAAATTCTACATCCTACATGATAGAGAGAAATTAGGAAAGTTTGACTCCCGGAGCGATGAAGGGATATTTTTAGGTTATTCATCGTCTAGTAGAGCTTATCATTTATATAACCTGAATATCTCTAAGGTTATGGAGTCAATAAACGTCACTGTTCAAGATGACGAACCACCGACGTTTATTGATTCTAACCTTTTAGGTGAGGGTGATGCCCCTACTGATGATCCCATTATGCCTCCCACACCTAGAGTGGATCCCATTCTTGACTTAGGGGACACTCCTGCTTGGGTTCGCAAGATTAATGATCCTTCTACTATATTAAGAGATCCCACCCTTGGGGTCAAGACTCATTCTTAGTTAGAGAGCGTTGTTAACCATGTTTTCTACACGTCCAAAGTTGAGCCAAGAACTATAAGGAAGCACTCAAAGATATGTGCTATGCAGGATGAGTTGCTTCAGCTTGAAAAGAATGACGTCTGGGAACTAGTCTCCCGACCTAGTGAGACAAATGTGATTGGTACCAATTTGATCTTCAAGAATAAGGTGAATGACATGTACCATCATTCAAAATAAGGCTAGGTGGGTCGCTCAAGGCTACACATAGATTGATGGTGTAGACTTTGATGAGACACTCGCTCCTATTGCTAGGCTTGAGTCCATCCGCTTACTACTCACCATCGCATGTCATCTGCGCTTCAAGTTATATCAAATGTATGTTAAGAGTGTCTTTCTGAATGGCACTCTATAGGAGGAGGTTTACGTGGAACAACCAAAAAGGTTTGAACACCCCAAGCCCCCTGATCACATCTACTATCTGAGGAAAGACTTGTATGGTTTGAAGCAAGCACCCCGTACTTGGTACGAAAGGCTTACTTCCTATCTCTTAGCCCGTAGCTTCAAGAGAGGGGGATTTGATATGATGTTGTTCATTAGGAGAGATGATGGGGCTATTGTGGTTGCTCAGGTCTATGTGGACGACACAGTCTTTGGATCCACCTGCTCCCAACATGCTCAGCACTTTGGGGAGGAGATGAAGAGTGAGTTTGAGATGAGAATGGTTGGTGAGCTTACTTTTTTCCTTGGTCCCTAGGTTCGTCAACTAGAGGATGGTATGTTCATCTCCCAATCCAAGTATGCTAGAGATCTTGTGAAGAAATTTTGTCAAGACTCCGCTAAGCACACACGTACACTGATGAGTACCTCAACTAAGCTTAGTAAGGACACTTCAAGAAAGGATGTAGAGCAAACCTTGTATCGGAGTATGATAGGTAGTCTTCTCTACTTGACTTCTAGTCATCCCGATATATCCTTTAGTGTAGGAGTCTGTTCGCGATATCAGACATCCCCAAAAGAGTCACACTTACTCACTCTTAAACGTATTATCAAATACATGAGTGGGACTCTTTCACTTGGCATTTGGTATTCCTTTGATACCAGTGACCGTTTATCCGCCTATTAGGATGTCGATTGGGCCGGGGATGCAGATGGATGTAGGAGCACTTCTGGTGGGTGTTTCTTCTTTGGTTCTTCTCTTATCTCTTGGTTGAGCAAGAAGCAAAACTCCATCTCTTTGTCCACTGCGAAAGCTAAGTACATAACCATAGGGAGTTGTTGCACGCAACTTCTGTGGATGAAGAAGATGTTAGACGATTATGGGATATCACACAACACCATGACTACTTCATGTGATAACACGAGCACGATACACATATCCCGTAATCGAGTCCAGCATTCGCGCACAAAACACATTAGGATACGCGAGCACTTTATCCGTGAGCTTGTAGTGGAAAAGGTCGTATCCTTGAGTTTTGTATCTACCGACCTCCAGTTAGCCGATATCTTCATGAAGCCTTTTGATTCCCTTAGATTTGAGAGTCTTAGGATGTCTTTAGGAATTTTCACAGTTGACTGAGGGGTGGTCACAAGGTCTAGAGTAGATACACTTTTCATTGATCATATTATTTGATTCCTATCTCTAGATTGTATCTTTTGTATATTTATTTGTTTGATTTTTTATTCTTTTTAAATTGAAAAAAATCCAAAAAGATTTTCTTTTGATAAAATTTTTTGAAAAACACAAAAAGAGTTTTGTATTTTGTTTACATCATTTATGAATGAACATTTAAGATAACCATAGTCACAACTTCATTTCATATTTCACGTGACTGTTTGATAGTGATTTGAGATGCAACATCATTTCATCCATGTGCTTTACATTGATTGGAGTATTTGAGATGTGATTCGTGATATCTTCTGCATGTTTGTCTCATTATCTCCTTTATTGCACACCTTCACGGTATTATTTGAGTATTGTACTTATCTATCACATATTGGCTCGAGTGTTTCCATCTCAATACTGTCTATACAAGGTCCAAAAATGCGATAAAACTTGACAAGATAGTAGTTCATGTAAAAATTGTTTACCATGAGAAATAAATTGTAACCAAATATGATGAGTGACTCATGGGAAAAGGGCTACGAGAGCTTAAAAATTAACTCATCGAGAAAGCCACCGTTTGAAAAAGAGCCCGAAATTTTTTAATGGCAATAAAAAGTAAAATATGCCAAATCAAATGGGCCAATAGGTTTTAGATTCATCACCTCAAAAAGAAAAATATAATGTATCATTATTTATGAGGGAGTTTGGATGGAAAGAAATGAAAAACGGGTTTGCACATCCTTGAAAGTCATGAAAAAGCGTTTCACATCTTTTGGACGTTATTGGTGTGGAAATCACTTTGAGCTTTGATTTGCTGATTTGATTGAGTCAATTTGTTTTAATTCCACAATTTTTACACCTAAGGAAGATGTTGAGTTTATTAGTTAGAAATATCCAACATTCATTATGCACATATGTTATGGTTGTATGTATTCATTTTCCTGTTAAATTTTCTCGCATCCCCTCATTTCCGCTATCATGGCCTTGGTTGTTTTGGTGTTCTTTCATGGTGTGATTTTGTTTGCTTTAAAAATTGTGAAAAATTCAAAAAGAGAAAGTTTATTTCCATGTGACATTATCCATTTGCAGTGTGTATGTTCTTCATATTTGTCTATTTGGGGACATCATAAAAAGGGGGAGAACGAATTATGGGTGATAATTACTTGTTGATTGTTTGTTTATATATTGATTTTCTTGCTCATAAAATAATTTGTGTATGTTTATCATTATATTTCAGATTGTTGCACGTCACGGGTATTTGTTTCTTGTCTCATGTATGTAGGTATTAAAATGGAGAATCCTTTTTGCACACCCTTATGATGAAAAAAAAAGTTTGAAGAGTTGAAGATCATCGAATTTGTGACGACACACATTTAGTATTTCTAGTTTTCGTGTTTAATGGGGATACATATTTTGAACATCATAATTCGGATATTTTTATGTATATACCGGCATAGACATAGGGGGAGATTTGTAAGGACATGTTTTATAAATATCCGGGGTAGAATCTAGGAATTTTCCAAATATCCTAGATCACAATTAGGTATGTCTGATACCGCAACATTCGACATGTCTCCATGATCATCCTCGATGGACTTGATACGAATTCATGCATCCATCATCTTCGTACGTGCATCATGTGACAAGCAGCATACACTTCAATAGTTCCCACTACTCCACGTACTTATCGTAAAAATAATTTTAATTGGAGTGTTTAATTATTTGCATAAATAGTTGGAAATATTTTTTAAATAAATTTTCATAGTCTGGAAGATGATAATCACGGAAAATCTTTTTAAGGAGGTTTTCTAAGACACGCCACTGATGTCATTCGAACGACATCGTATCTCGTTCGAACGAGATGCCATCTCGCTCGAACGACACTGTGTTTCACTCGAATGACGCACTGCCTCAACCTCTTATTTAAACAGTGTTCATACTAAACGTTTTCTCAAGTCTGCATACCTCTGTTTCTGCAAAACATACCCTATTTCCAGACTTCATATTTTAAGGTTACAATACCTTTTTGATTCACAAATATTTCCCAATTCTTTATGTGAATCCTATAAACCCCAAGGAAGATTATACTACTCATCTGGAGTACACTTGTGGAGAAGACGAAGCTTTTCCATTGCTGACCTTCTGGAGCTCTTGCGAGAACTCTAGCCGACGACATCGAAACCGACGCCTGAGGGTATTTCGTATGTCACTACTTGTATTTTCATTGTAATCCGTGTAAATCGTTCTTTACAAAATTATAGTGAAAATAAGATGGTTTGGCCCTTGTGGGGGATTCGTCCTCAACGGTGATTGTCTTGCATGCTTAGATTATTTCTTTATTCAATCAAGTTTGTTTGCAAGAGTTAAGACTTATTGGGACTTAAATTGGAATTTAATTAAATAAGTTTGACATTGATTGATGGTGCACTCTCACACTAGCATGTGTATACACAAAAGTCTTGTCCAAATTCAGATGAGTCAAAAGCATATGTATGTACTAAATTTTGTCAAAATTCTGACGAGTCACCAGCATGTGTATGCACAAATTATTTCCTAGATTTAGCTAGTCACCAACGTGTTTATGTACAAAATCTTGCCTAAATTGAATGAGTCACAAAGTAGGTGCTTATTTATAATCTTGTCCAAAATAAGGGGCAATTAAAATATTCTGTTATACCAACAAATGTTAATTCTAGAAAAACAGAGTTACAAACAACCATAATAAAATCGCGGATACATGTTCAATCGAGAGTAATGGGGGCTATGCCCAAATACTCCGATAAATTAAAATAGGGAGTAATCAAACAAACTCAAAGTATATCATTCGCTAAAAAAATGACCACGTGTTCCATTGGAATAACCCATTAGATCCTTCCAATAAACATCCATAAGAAATATTTAACATGATCCATCGCAACAAATTTTGAGCTTCATCAAATTGAAGTATGAAATATGAGATCCATACCCACTATCCACAGGTTGATTGAGCGAATCAAAACTAACTAAAATTATTTTTCACACAATCGATATGTTTCATGAACACATCTACTCTGTATAGTAAGGGCAAATGTAGGAGGGACTTAATGATAAGCCTCTCATTTAATTATCAAAATCAAATTAAAATGGTTAGTCTTGATAAAAGTCCATAATACCACATGTGTTTGTGTAACTGAGATATTATCGTGTGTGTCCAATATATCATGCATATTTGTGTATTATTTATGAATCAACTAGACAATATTCTAGTATTGAGGGTGCAACATATACTATGGGACACATGCCATCCAAATTAGGACATGTGTCACCACAGGTTTTTGGATACAGGTCTCCATAATAAAATTGACAGATGGCAGTCCACTTAGTTTATTTGGCTATAAGATGTCGTTTCTTCATCATTAAGAGGACAAGTGTTTTGAAAGAGGAAGCCCGAAATCCCTATATCCTCCATTATTCATATGAAACAAGCCCTACTTTTACACAAACAAAAAAGGCGTTGTTGTCTTTACCTCTCCTCTTTATCACAATGAGTTTTTCGGGGAACAGTACTTACCTACAAACTACGCTAATATTGACTACGACTATGACTGACCCGTAGGCGTAACCAAAGTTGCTTAAGTAAAAAGACGTAACAAGTAAGGTATTTCCCCATTCAAACTCTCTTACATCTACATATGCATTTATTCCCAAATTGTTTTTCAAAATTGTCATTCCTTCAAAATGATAACCTGTATCTCATTGAAAAATCTATGCCCTGCAAAACAAGAGCACAGAAGGATGTAAATATTGTTAGTTTAACTTAAATTTCAAAGAATTTAATCTAAATAAATTGATAATAACAATATACTAAATTGGAAGATTGAGAATCTATATGTGTGATTTATATTCCTAACATGCACTTTAGGTGGGGTGTGGTTATCAATTAACTTGGTTGGTACTTGACACATACCCATATCATACCAATTTTATTTTGGTTTGTCCAATTTCTGTAGTTTCCATTTTTGCAATTTTATGAAAACACATGAAAATATCAAACATTGTTGTACATCGCCTTTTTTCATTAACTTTTACTTTCAGCAATTTTATTTTTTCGAAATTTTTAGTCTCATTTTTCTTATTTATCATCACTTTTATTTTTGATGGTTTGCTTTTCGATAATTTTAATTTACAAATGAAATAACTAAACTAACCTACAAAATATCAAATAACACATAAATGAATATGAATGTATATATTTTATTTGAAAAATTACTACCTATATTTTCAAGAGCTGTAACGTCTATGAGAAAATTAATGGGTGAAATCACTTTTTAATATTACTTATAGTGATAATTAAGTCCAATTAATTATAGAAATTAACAAATATGATATAAATTTGTTATTACTAGCATACTAAATCCATATATTTCCTTTCAGTATTTTAATTTTGGTAATGTAATATTGGTAAATTGATTTTTTAATATCTAAACCAAAACCATTTACAAAGTTTACGGTAATTTTTATTTTGGTTATTTCATTTTTTCGTAATGAGAAGTAGTAAATCAAAATCATATTTTGTTGAACCAAAACGGTGGGGTAAAAATCATACCGTGACCATCCATAATTCCCCATACAATATGATATATAGTTTAATGAACAATAAAATGTAAGACAACAACATATTGGGATATATAATGTGGACAGTGTGGCGACTCTATTTCTTATTCACATATGGATTAATAGATAGTTAAAAGATATTTTCATGAGGCAATCAGCGATCCAACCTTAGCATGAATAGTTTGGAACTAAAAGTAACATCTTAAACCATGTTTAGTGAAAATTCCTACTCCTTTAAAGTAGACCAAAATACCTTTATTTTGAGTTATTTTGGACCATTATTTTGTCTTTTTTGTTCAAAATTTAAAATTAATATATCCCAAAATACAAGTTCATTTGAGATAAAAAAATTATATATTTGAAAAGGTCTTGATGAGATTTATCAAAAGAGATCCATGAAGGACATATAATTTTGAGGCTTGAAATTTGAAATTTTATACTGCAATTTTTGATGTGTTTTCTTGGTGGTAAAATTTCATACTGAGAAATATGTAATAACCCTCACATTTGATAGCATATTTTATATTTATTTACTATGTGTAGTAATTAATTATAAAATGATGAATGTTGAGTAAATATTAATTTAATATGGGAAAGGTTAATATTTACTGAAATGTTGTATGATTACCTGTTGAGTAGGTAAAAATATCCATGTGGTGATTTATGGTGTCATAAGATATAAAATGACATTTTGGTTTAATGAAAAACCGGAAGTAAAATGAGTTATAAAATTTCCAAATGATGATTTGGAGGGTGTAGTTAGTCCCAGTAGGTGTGAGACAGTCAAAATAAGTGCCATATTGTATTTTGGCATTTTGGGCACTTTTGACTGGTTATAGCTTAAAGGTGTAGTTGCGATTTATTATATCGCGTATTGGTCATTTAAGTGGACAATTCTAGACTTAAGGCCCGATTAAGTCTTGCTAACCTTATTATTTTTCCCTCATTTCTCTTTAAACCCAATTAAGCCCTAGAGAGAGTAGAGAGAGAGGAAGAGAACTTTGGAGAAAAGAGAGATTGGAGCTTGGATCTTGCGTGTATCTTCCTCAAATCTGATTTTCCTACATCAAGGCAAGTTATCTACTTGCTATTATCTGATTTAAGTAGAATAATTAGTGTTGATAGTTGTGAATTTGTTGTGTTTAACCATTTTAGGGGTTTATTGAATTTATGGGTATTAAACCCTTGGAAATGGATTTGGGTATTTAATAATGATAAATGTTGGAAGTCAGAGGGATTTACGGTGTAGTAATTTTAACAAATGATTTCGGTTGGGGTTAGTTTTGGAGTTGGGTAGAAATTGGATTTCAAGACTCCATAGCCATTCTTGGCATTTTCGCAGGGGCGAATCGATTCGACCCCTAGGGGGAATCGATTCGCGTAGAAGAAACTTCCCAGGTCCGTGTTTCCGAATCGATTCGGGTTAAGGCCGAATCGATTCGGCAAATGCAGAAACTAGAAATTTTCTACCTAACCGATTCGCTTTCAGAGAGAATCGATTCGCTGGGGCGAATCAATTCGGCCCTTAGGGCGAATCGATTCGGTTCCAGCAGTTTCGGGTCTTTTTCTTTTTAATTTTCATCCTTCTTCTTTAGGATTATGACCTAGGAACCTTCTTGAATGAAGTAAACTTAGACTCCTAGAGTATTAGCTGAGTTTGGTCGTTACCCTAGACTAGAAATGGGTTCATATGGGGTTTATTCCGGGGAGGTTTAAAGTAATGTTAAGGCATTACTTCTTTTATTAAAAATTTTAGAAGTTAGGAAGTTAAGTGCCCTAACTTGGAGACTTAGGGGCTTATCAAAGTTATATGAACTTTGGGGATTTATAGGATCATAATGATCATTTGGAGATTTAGTTGGGACTTGAAATTGAGGAATATTAATGATAATATTCGATGGGAATTAGGTTCGCATAAAATGAACCCAAATGATTTAAAGATGATAAGTTCCACTAAAATGAACCCAAACTATGTTGATGATGATGGGTTCAAATAAAATGAACCCAGTTGTTTAATGATGATAGGTTCGAATAGAAAGAACCAAACATATGGATATTGGAAAATGGAATTTGTAATGGTAAATTGAAATAAAAATGTGATATAATATGGTAAATGCTAATTTACTTAAACACACCTATCTAAATGACATCATAAGGGAAGTTCGAGCGCTTGGTGATGCCCCCTGGCTAGTGAATGCAGGGTGGATATAGTCCTAGGCCATATGCGGGGTTTTGTTTATTTTCTGCGCTGGTTAGGGGATTTCGGGTGTGGTCCTGACTTTCCGGCAGGCCTATGGCCGCTTCCCGACGTTGCGTTATGATCCCAGGTTGTCTTGTATAGATAGGCCCTGGAAGATGATGGTCATTTAGGGGCGCGCCCAGTGGGGAAACTCAGAGGGGCGGTCTTAGAATCATTATATGTATATGAATATAACTTTTCTGCATCAAGTGGGACTTGATGGTTATATGCCATAAAGAGCATGGATACGTGCCATAAAGATCACGGTAATGAGATTAATGAGATATGTGCCATAAAGAGCACTTGATATTAATGATATTCCTATTAAGGAATGGAAGGATGAGATAGTAAGATAATTAACTGTGGAAGTTAATAAATGGTTTTATTCCTATTAAGGAATACAAAAGATAATGGAAATTTGAGAAATGAGGAAAGGTTTTTAAATTTAAGTTATTTACTTTTCTTCCTTTTATGTAAATAACATTTCATTTCATCATTTAGTTAAATCGTCTTAAATTGTAATTTAGGTTTATCATGTTAGGACAACATGACATATTATCATCCTTATCACTCATGCATAACTGTTCTTTTCTATCATGCTTTTTATTCTTCTGGTGATCATATAGAACCCGGCCCTGACCGGTTTACTTTTCTTGTTGTATGTATGATTGTATCCGCTCAGGTGCTCCCCCGCAAGGACGCCCATTTTGATGTTTACCTTCCTTTGCCTTCGACGAGCTGTAAGATTTTGCGGGTTATTACAGGACGTTGTATTAGACGCTTTCATTCTTGTTATTCTAGATATGATCGGGTCTTTTCACTCGGGCGTGTGGCCCAAACATTTGTATTTGATAAATGAATGTGTTACATAAGATATTAAATTATTGTACGGTGTTCTATGTAGCTGTGGATCGACAGCTTATTCGGTCCATTTGTATACATTCGTTTTAGTTGTAATATATATATATATATTTATGGAATTCCACTTGCTTATCAGATTGGGTTGTTTAAATTTAATTTTCATAACCACATTTTTAAAATTTTACATTTTTGGCAACCTGTTTTCTGATTTATTGGGTGGTTTTTCCCGTATACTGAGTATATAATTGCAAGGCTGAGAATGATATATATCCATGATTCCTATTACATTTGAGTATCGGGCTGGCCACCCCTTATTTCGGATCGCGGGTTGTCACAGATGGTATCAGAGCATCAGGTTTTAGAGTCTTTATGATCTATGTGGATTCGTCACGTTCTACCGTAGCGTTCTTTGATATAGAGCCTAAGGTTAGGACTGTGTAGTTGTCTATGTTTGAGATCTTCTGCGAGATAGATAACATTTTAACTCTATTGTTTCTTCATCTCGAACGCCACCTAGAGAGGTTGCCCAGCGAGACGTAATAGGGTTGTAGAAGAGGAGTTAGATTCACCACCGCCGCCACAAGGGACCGTTAATGCTGCGGATGAAGCAAACATAGTAGCTCAAGCGATTAACACCGCCATGACCGTAGAGGTCTAACCATTTTCCATAGGCTCAACAATGGGCTCACGATGTTCAAGTTCCTATAGGACTTACTCCATGGGAAAGGGTTAGAGAGTCCTTTCTAAAGGGAAATTCCCTGGTATTCGAGGGAGTCATGGAGGTTATCAAAGCCAGTAAATGGAATGAGGACAGACAACGCCACCTTCGAATGATAAAATGTTGTGCAAGGAGAGAGATCTATGGCGGAATATGTAGAGGAGTTTACACGATTGGCGTATTTCATCCCGGATGAAGTGGCTTCGGAAGATCTCGAAGTTTATGTGAGGTCTAGACTGGAGAACCCGACATCAATTGCTGCGTAATCCAGCCTTATAAACTTCTGGTGGGGTCATGAATGCAGCCTCACCCCATTTCCATGAGCATCGGTTATATACACCGGGTAGCAAGAAAGCTACTGTCGTGGGGCAAGCAGGAAAGCTTGGAGAACATGGGATTGGAGGAGGAGCATTTCCCTCATCCCAACCTTCGGGTTATGAGCAGAATGAGAGGGACCCTAGATAAGGGGTTTCGTCTCAGATACTACATTTTGTAGGATTTATTGCGGGTGGGAATAAATTTAGGCACGGTAAAGGGTGCTTTACAACATGTTGGTCGGGATGGTCATGGAGGTAAAGACCATTTGGGGCCAGGGTATTTCCCAGTTTAGAAATAACGGGGGTTAGTTTCCTAGGGCTCCGTAGCAGCCACACGTTTAATTTCCACCTCAGGTACCTGATCTGGTTGTTCCCGTGCAGTAGGGATAGCTACTGTATGGAAGAGTTTATTATATTCGGGAGGTTATATTTCCTCCAGCATCGTTAGCACCGCCCGCTATTGAGGGTAAGTTTTTACTCAGAGATACGTGAGTTATGTGTTATTCTATGCGAGTGTTACGCGCTCATTTGTTTTACGCGCTCTTCTCAGATTACAGAATTGATAAGAATCTGCTGAGAGCTTTTTTTTCTAGTGTTGAGTTTTCTATGAGTGATGGTTCGCTCGATTCCTTGTTTCTATGCATAGAAATTTCTTGTGGTATTTTGTGATTTGAGGTCGATCTACTCGTCCTTAACATGGTCGGGTATAATATGATTTGTATGCCTTATCTCCACAACCGACATAGTTGAGTAGTAGTGTATAGGAGGGGTTCCTTGTTTGGATTCCGCTTTTGGGAGACGCTCCACGCGTGAACCTCGACGACGTTGGAAGTGTAGAGATGTTGTTCTTGCTTCTTTTAGTTAATTTTTTTTACTTTATTTTATTTGTTGGGTGGAAAGGTTTAGCCGAGATTCATGTAGATTAGTGATTGATGGCTATTAAAGTGCGAAATGGAAGCACTGTAAATAGTTATCTCCTCTGAACGATGTGAGGGAGACCGGGATGCGAAGTTGAGTTAAGACTTCGGGTTATGCCTTGATAAGAAGGCTATATATATAAAAAAAAAGGGAGGTACCTATATTGTGGGATATATAATTATAGGGGTTTAGTTTGGATTTGTTTGATTTGTTAAACCTTCAGTGTTTATATGGTAATGTATATAAGTAGAATCTTTTCAGTCCCGAACATGTGTCTTAGACCTGTATACCTTGATGACTGACAACGCGAGGTAGTAGTGTAACGGGAGGGTTCCTTGTTTGGATTTCGCTTCGGCGAGACGTTCCACGCATGAAACCGAGAAAATGTCGGGAGTTGATAAAGGTCTTGGGCATTAGGGATATTCCTAGTACTATGCGTATACGACTTAGATAGGATATAGGTAGGTAGACCTTAGGATTGTTTGGACATAAGGCCTTTAGTTATGTGACGTTAGTTTAGGAAGGTTGTCGAGAGTTGACCACGAATAGATTGTGTGCTAACTCTAAGAGGGATTGATTCCCTAGTAATGATAAGTGGGACATATTGAGAAGTTTAGTTGGTTAGGCTGAAGGAGATGAGGCCTCTCGTAGTTAGAATGTCACGTTGGCAGCTCAATTTTTCGAAAGAGGGCTAAATTGATTTTCACTCCTGAGCTATGTTGTTAAGCTCGAGGGTGGATTCAATTTACTAGTCTCGGCCAGGATGGGGAGTAATGATACTGGAGCATGGACCAAATGTATATGCACCTCATAAGCTAAGACTTGTCAGGAGTATTATCCCTTTTTCGAATTAAAGTTCATCGTGGGGGTGATCGTCGTATAGGAAGGGAGATGCTACTTCCTGGGCAGAATTTAGTTTTTCGTGCGAGCAACACTTCTTTGCAAGATGTCGTAGGAGAGGCAGGGGTGGTTAAGACCACATATACAAGCTGTTGTTTGAGGGAACAGTGTCCTGCTCTATCGACCTTGAGGGTGGGGTGCGTTTCCATAAGAGAATTTTTGTCCCGAATGAAATGGACTTAAGAAGGGCATACATGGTGGAATCTCGCGGTTTTAAGTTTATGGTGCATCCGAGTAATGACAAAATGTGTCAAAATATGCGTCGCTAGTAGTAGTGGCCGGGCATGGAGAGGTTGTTGGACTACATGGGTTACCCTTGATGTTAGTTTCCGACTGAAACAGAATGTTCGTTTCTCACTTTTGGCTAGTTTTAAAGGCCATGGGAATCAAATGGTGGTTAAGCACTTCTTATCATCCTCCACAGACGACCAGACCAAAAAGGGTAAACCGCATGTTGGAGGATATGCTCCTTATGTGGGTGATTGACTTCAAGTATAGTCGGGAACAGTGTCTCCCACTAGTTGAATTCGCTTATTATAATTTGTATCGATTAACTATTGGGGTGGCGCCTTATGAAGCCTTGTAGGGTAGGCCTTGTGGATCTCCTGCTTGTTGGTTAGAGGTGCGAGATGATAAGTCTCTCGGACCTGGAATAATCCGAGGTACTTCTTTGAAAATTGAGCTCATTCGAAATCGCATTCGTATAACCAACATCGACAAGAAAACTAAGTCGATACGGGGAGATGGCATGTGGAGTTTGAGGTCGGTGGACCAAGTGTTGGTGCTAGTATCGCCTATGAATGACATTAAGCATTTCGAGTAAAAGGAAAACTTGCACAGTGTTACGTTGGACCTTTCCTATATATTATACGGTGGGTCCGGTAGCCTATTAACTTGCTTTACCGAAACAATTGTAGCAAGTTCATAACGCGTCCCATATCTCTCCTGTAAAGTAGTACAAGAGATGTGATGGTGCCTTTAGGCACGTTTCCTTCGAGGATTTTGGGATGCAACTTGTCGTTCCTTATGGGGAGTAGTCGGTGGCTATTTTAGAGCGGGGAGACCGGCGATTGAGATCGCTGGAAGTACCTTTAGTTATGGTGCAATGTAGTCACCATAGTGTCGAGGAATCGACATGGGATCGCGAGGATGACATGTGGGAAAAGTATCCGCATTTCTTCTTACGAGGTATACCTAAATTTTGGGGGCAAAATCCCCTCTTAAGGGGGGGAGTATGTAACAACCCTCACGTTTGATAGCATATTTTATATTTATTTACTATGTGTAGTAATTAATTATAAAATGATGAATGTTGAGTAAATATTAATTTAATATGGGAAAGGTTAATATTTACTGAAATGTTGTATGATTACCTGTTGAGTAGGTAAAAATATCCATGTGGTGATTTATGGTGTCATAAGATATAAAATGACATTTTGGTTTAATGAAAAACCGGAAGTAAAATGAGTTATAAAATTTCCAAATGATGATTTGGAGGGTGTAGTTAGTCCCAGTAGGTGTGAGACAATCAAAATAAGTGCCATATTGTATTTTGGCATTTTGGGCACTTTTGACAGGTTATAGCTTAAAGTTGTAGTTGCGATTTATTATATCGCGTATTGGTCATTTAAGTGGACAATTCTAGCCTTAAGACCCGATTAAGTCTTGCTAACCTTATTATTTTTCCCTCATTTCTCTTTAAACCCAATTAAGCCCTAGAGAGAGTAGAGAGAGAGGAAGAGAACTTTGGAGAAAAGAGAGATTGGAGCTTGGATCTTGCTTGTATCTTCCTCAAATCTGATTTTCCTACATCAAGGCAAGTTATCTACTTGCTATTATCTGATTTAAGTAGAATAATTAGTGTTGATAGTTGTGAATTTGTTGTGTTTAACCATTTTAGGGTTTTATTGGATTTATGGGTATTAAACCCTTGGAAATGGATTTGGGCGTTTAATAATGATAAATGTTGGAAGTTAGAGGGATCTACGGTGTAGTAATTTCAGCAAATGATTTCGGTTGGGGTTGGTTTTGGAGTTGGGTAGAAATTGGAGTTCAAGACTCCATAGCCATTCTTGGCATTTTCGCAAGGGCGAATCGATTCGGCCCATAGGGCGAATCGATTCGCGTAGAAGAAACTTCCCAGGTCCGTGTTTCCGAATCGATTCGGGTTAAGGCCGAATCGATTCGGCAAATGCAGAAACTAAAAATTTTCTACCGAACGATTTGCTTTCAGAGTGAATTGATTCGCTGGGGCGAATCGATTCGGTTCCAGCTGTTTTGGGTCTTTTTCCTTTTAATTTTCATCCTTCTTCTTTAGGATTAGGACCAAGGAACCTTCTTGAATGAAGTAAACTTAGAGTCCTAGAGTATTAGCTGAGTTTGGCGTTACCCTAGACTAGAAATGGGTTCATCTGGGGTTTATTCCGGGGAGGTTTAAAGTAATGTTAAGGCATTACTTCTTTTATTAAAATTTTTAGAAGTTAGGAAGTTAAATTCCCTAACTTGGAGACTTAGGGGCTTATCAAAGTTATATGAACTTTGGGGATTTATAGGATCATAATGATCATTTGGAGATTTAGTTGGGACTTGAAATTGAGGAATATTAATGATAATATTCGATGGGAATTAGGTTCGCATAAAATGAACCCAAATGATTTAAAGATGATAGGTTACACTAAAATGAACCCAAACTATGTTGATGATGATGGGTTCAAATAAAATGAACCCAGTTGTTTAATGATGATAGGTTCGAATAGAAAGAACCAAACATATGGATATTGGAAAATGGAATTTGTAATGGTAAATTGAAATAAAAATGTGATATAATATGGTAAATGCTAATTTACTTAAACACACCTCTCTAAATGACATCATAAGGGAAGTTTGAGCGCTTGGTGATGCCCCCTGGCTAGTGAATGCAGGGTGGATATAGTCCTAGGCCATATGCGGGGTTTTGTTTATTTTCTGCGCTGGTTAGGGGATTTCGAGTATGGTCCTGACTTTCCCGCAGGCATATGGCTGCTTCCCGACGTTGCGTTATGATCCCAGATTGTCTTGTATAGATAGGCCCTGGAAGATGATGGTAATTTAGGGGCGCGCCCAGTGGGGAAACTCGGAGGGGCAGTATTAGAATCATTATATGTATATGAATATAACTTTTATGCATCAAGTGGGACTTGATGGTTATATGCCATAAAGAGCATGGATACGTGCCATAAAGAGCACGGGAATGAGATTAATGAGATATGTGCCATAAAGAGCACTTGACATTAATGATATTCCTATTAAGGAATGGAAGGATGAGATAGTAAGATAATTAACTGTGGAAGTTAATAAATGGTTTTATTCCTATTAAGGAATACAAAAGATAATGGAAATTTGAGAAATGAGGAAAGGTTTTTAAATTTAAGTTATTTACTTTTCTTCCTTTTATGTAAATAACATTTCATTTCATCATTTAGTTAAATCGTCTTAAATTGTAATTTAGGCTTAACATGCTAGGATAACATGCCATATTATCATCCTTATCACTCATGCATAATTGTTCTTTTCTATCATGCTTTTTATTCTTCTGGTGATCATATAGAACCCGGCCCTGACCGGTTTACTTTCCTTGTTGTATGTATGATTGTATCCGCTCAGGTGCTCCCCCGTAAGGACGCCCATTTTGATGTTCCCCTTCCTTTGCCTTCGACGAGCTGTAAGATTTTGCGGGTTATTACAGGACGTTGTATTAGACGCTTTCATTCTTGTTATTCTAGATATGATCGGGTCTTTTCACTCGGGCGTGTGGCCCAAACATTTGTATTTGATTAATGAATGTATTACATAAGATATTAAATTATTGTAGGGAGTTCTATATAGCTGTGGACCAACAGCTTATTCGGTCCATTTGTATACATTCGTTTTAGTTGTAATAGATATATATTTATGGAATTCCACTTGCTTATCAGATTGGGTTGTTTGAATTTAATTTTCATAACCGCATTTTTAAAATTTTACATTTTTGGCAACCCGTTTTCTGATTTATTGGGTGGTTTTTCCCGTATACTCAGTATATAATTGCGATACTGAGAATGATATCCATCCATGATTCCTGTTACGTTTGAGTATCGGGCTGGCCACCCCTTATTTCGGATCGCGGGTTGTCACAAAATAGCATTGTGAAATTTCACAATGAGAAATAGCAATGTAAAATTTCACAGTCAGAAATAGCAATGTGCTATTTTACGTGGTGAATTTTTTTAGCCTTCCCATTGTATTTATTTATGTGCCTGAATATATATATATATATACAAGTGCGCTTTTTGAACTTCGAATTTCAATAATTTTGCATTGCAAAATATGTTAAATCTAATTTCGAAATGGTTGTAAGAATAATCATATAATTTTCTAAGCCCCTCTAGAATTCAATGATGAAAAATATGTATTAATCTTTGTTTACTCATTGAATATTTTATGGTATTACTCCTCTCTAGGGTTATATATATATATATATATATATATATATATATATAGGGGTGTAAAACGTACGGATACGGAGAGAATACCATAGTATCCACATCCGTATCCGCCAACTCTCCACACTATCTGTATCCGTATTCATATCCGCCCGGATAATAATTTCAGCTATCCTTATCCGTATCCTCTCGGATTTCCCGATTCGGATAATAGCCTTATCCGTTTTTATTGTTTAAGATACATTAAGATACACATAGCTTATTAAACACTAATTTAATCAATGAATTAAATATATAATTTTCCATTCCATGTAAGATATAGAGAATGCGTAAAGCATCAAATTAAATTATAAAAGAAGGTTCAAACAAAATTACTAACCTTTAATGCGAATTTTCTTATTCAATTGTGATAATCCATTGAAATTTATATCCTCTTCAGTTTCTCTAATGTTTGAACAAAAATGTAGTGAAGCATCATCTTACCTGAAAAATATAACTCAATTAAAAAATTAACTGAGAAAATAAAGAATGTATTACAATAAAGAAGGGACGTTATTTTTTACCCCTTAGGATCATGAAGTGTGTCATTCTCATCTCATTTCCTTTGTATCCTTGTCGAATTAAGTATTCAGGTAATCACAACTTGCAAGTTAGTAGTAATGCGTAAAGATAAATTAAGATATTAATTGTTTGAACATACTAATTCATCCAAATAAAACTTCACCAATATATTGTACTAAAACGATAAATCCATGACTTTAACAATACATGTAACATAAGTTTTTCTTATACATAAAAGTTTCTTCCCCCAAAATCTGCCCCCATGACACAAAAATTATCATCTTTAACTTCCAAGGTCCCACAAAGCTGTATTGGACAAGAATAAAGAAAAAGTTACAAACGAATTGTTAGCATTAGATATTCATTATCACAAGAAGAAGAATACTAACAAAGATATTCAATTAATAATAATACCTGAAAATAAATTTTCGAGATCCTAGATATTTATTATCATCAGCAACCTTTAGATTTTCTAAAATTTTTACAAACAAATAATAGGTTAGTGTTTATTTATGTTTAATAGTAATGACAAATATAAAGTTTATTTTGACTCACCCAACTTCTATCAGACAGAAGGCAACCAATCTTTCAAATAAGGAAAAGTCTCAATAATCTCAGAAGCTAAAGATGAACGTGTATCATCCACAATCTTATACGCCCAATTAAAAACTGACTCTAATGCAACGGTAGTAACATGAATAGCTAAGATATCACATGACATATTCACAACTGTGAGGAACTTTGGCCCATTAATCTTCCACCAATGAAAAATATCAAATGCAAACGCATTATCATCGTCGTGGGGGAATAAAGAGTCCTCCAAGTACTGTTCTAATTCATACTTCTGAACAATAGATGAAGCATTAGAGGGATCCATAATAAACCTTTAAAATCCTCTTGTAAATTTAGCTCTTGCTTGGGGAATAGTATTAACTTCACGGGTAGACTGCTCACATTTATCCCCAAGTGTGATGGGAGAACACGAAGATTCACTATTTAAACTTTTATATTCAGCATATAACTAAAACAAAGCGGTGCGAATTCTATGAATGTAACTCTCTGCCAAAGAACCATAAATCTCACGATAGGCATAATGAACAAAGTCCATTTTTTTCGAGGGTTCAACACCAGTCCAAATGTTAACACCAAACTACAATCCTCCCAATACTTGTCAAACATTTCTCCCATTTTCAACGCCATCAAATGAATATAATCCACATTACTTTGCATCCACTTATTCAACTGATAATTAATATTACAAATATCATTGAAATAGTAGTTTGTAGTTTGGTATTTTGTCCCTGAAAGACGATTTGTCATTTCATAAAAAAATTTCAAACATTCATAAATTTTCCCCCATTCCCAATCATGCTCATTTGGAAGAAACTCATAATCACGATCCAACTCTTCCAAACGCTCAAAAGATCCTCTAAATTCTATGGCTCTATAGCATAAGATGTGTATAATTCCATTTAGTTTGACAATCTAAATCCACATTCTTTTTAGAATTCAAAGGAGTCTGTCATAACGCAACATTCCATATTTGATTTTTTTAAAGTGATGAACCAACGTGCTTAGCATTGCTACGAATTATCTCAATAAAATTATCAATCACTTTCAACTCATTCCTAACAATAAGATTAATAATATGAGCAGTGCAACGAGTATGGGACATATTACGATTTTGGAGAAGAACTTTCTTACCATTCAACCATGAATTAATATGCTCTACCGTTGGTTTATTGTATCCAACATTATCCACCGCAATTGTCATAAGTTTTTTTTATCAATATTCCACTCTAAGATTCTAGTTTTCACCCATTTAGCTACATTTTCAACATCATGTGGACATTCAATTCAACAAAAAGAAATTATTTTCTTATGCAATTTCCATTCATTATCTATGTAATGGAAACTCAAACAATAATACCCATTTCCTTAATGTTTAGGAGTCCATATGTCTGTAGTGAGGCTAACCTTAGATGAAAGACTTTCAATGATGTTGTAAAGTTTTTCTTTTTCACATTTAAAACCTCTTTTTAAATCATTTCTCACAGTAACTCTTGACCAAAATTTATAACTAGGATAACAATAAGAAAGCCAATACCTGAAGTACTCGTGCTCAGCCATAAGAAAGTAATAATCATGTTTAGCAACTATTTGAGCAAATAAAAGTCTATCCACATCTGGGTCAAATTTGTAAGTTCCAAAATTTGGAACCGGATCCCTCGATGACTTAACCGCGCCAATAAGTTTCTACCTAATGTCTCATCCACCCACAACCTTACGTTTACACAATTTGAGATGGTCGCTCAAGTGTGAGGTTCCTTTTGAACTGCCCGTATCAAACTTTCTTTTGCAATGGGTGCAAGTCGTTGTAACATAATTATCTGGATGAACCTCTCTATTAAAATCAAACAAAACGTTAGATGTAAGTTTTTTTTTCTGATTCGTCTCTATACAAACTTTATTCTCACTAGCAACACTTGCACGATCCAACAAAATACTCTCCAATGGAACATGGGAAGATTCATGCGTGGAAGGATTATTTTGATTAGCTTTTGTAGACAAATTAAACTACATTGTGTTGATTATAAAAAGTAATTGGTAAAAATAACATTGAATAACATAAATTGTACAGAGATATAAAAGAAATTAAAACAATCCTGAATAAAAAAATAGCAAACTCACAATATTCCATTAAGGGGTTGCATGAATAAAAAAAGCCATGAATTAAAAAACAACAACAAACTCACAATGTTCTAACAGCAAACCAAAAAATAAAGAAAATCGTTCACAACATCAATAAAGATGAAAACCACTCATTGGTATCTACTTTCAGCACTCTTTGTTCATGGTATACCCTCTCTGTAATTGTCCGTCAATATATAACAGACAATATAAGGTGAATGTTAATCTTTTTTACATGATTACATAATAACCTACATAGGCAATTCATAGTGAATAATGAAATTAAATGTCTTATTTTTGGATAAAGAGGAACTTTATATGGTGGGTGTCTCTCATTTTAAGTTCGATATGAACTACTGAACAAATGGAACCATCACAAATGGTCAAACATATGTAATTCATTTAACCCTATTTACATGAAACTAAAAGTACCAATTTGTAAATACCTAGGGAAATATAGATTAGGATAACATGCTTAAACTAAAAAATCAAAGAAATTATACAGAAGTAGGTCTTCTACCAATGAACCGATTTAGAGTGATGAAAGGAGGTAAGGGATTTGGCAAATGGTGAATAACTGAAATTGAAGAAATTATACAAAAGTGGGTCATTTACATACTTGTTGTTGGACTGGACCAGATGATTAGATGGAAGAGGCATCAGGTAAGGGGCAACAACTGACCGGGGGGTGGAGCGACAATAGCGATCGACGACAGCGGAGAATTGGGGAGAGCAATATCGCAGAGTGGGGAGAGAAAAGGTTTTTGCAAAATGGGGGGGAAACGGTTGTGTGTTGTTTATTAGGTTATGAATCTAGGCTAGATTTTTAAATTTTTCATAATTATACTTATGCCCAACTTTTATTTTAAATTTTAGTTTACGTATAAAATATTATATAACTAATATTTTAAACATATGTTAGATGGATATGGATATCCAGTAAAACAGATATCCGGTAAAGTAGATACTCCGCATCGGATACAGATTATCTGTGTTGGATACTAGTACTATCCGTATCTGTATTCGTTTTCTTGGATATCTGTATAGAGTATCCATATTCGCATCCATTTCCATTTTTTCAAATAAATATTCACAAATTTGGATATCGAACGGATGCAGATTTTCGAATATTCATATTAAAAACAATATCACATTTTATTTAGGATTATATAATTTTTTTTTTCATAAAACGCTAAACTATACGCGGTATCAACAGGGTTCTAATACCAATTGTTGGAGCGAACGTCCAAGGGTCTATTGAAAATGCATATAGATTGAACTATAAAAAAATTACACATACATAAAATCCTACAAGGAGGAATTAGGATTTACCTTTCAAGATCTATTTGATTTGATCTTATCTTTGGACGAATAGAATATGCGATGGCTCGATTCACCCCACAGTCTTATGCAGTATTCCTGATATGGACAGTCACGAGTAGAAGGAGGGATCCTATTTCGTGACCACCTTCTTGTCTCCTCTTTCTTCTCTACTACCTCTCTTTCTCCCAAGTCCGAACTTGGGTCTTTTAAGTATCCAAGAGTGATGGCTAGGTTAAGAAAGAATGAGACCTAGGTGCATATATATAGGCTACAATAGGGAGCCTAAGGAGAGATAAAGATGTGGCTCCTAATGGACCTGAGAAAACCTAATCCTTCTTGGATCCTAATCTCAGTCCATTAATTATAATTAATAACACTAAATAATTCTAATTACAACTCCACTCCTTATCTAAAAATTACATTTTGAGCTCCTCAATATTAATTACTTAATTCCCCCACGTTAAGGTTACAGATACATGTTAATAAAATAAATTACTGATAATTTATTTGATTAACTTCTTTAAGTACTTGAGCGATTCAACTTACCTTATTTATAGTGATAGATTAACATAATACACCTACACGACTTGACACATATAATCATATCAAGGGGGTATCACCAGTATCTATACCGAGACATGGATTCTATCCATAAAAGACTTTCACTATACATTAATCAGCATTACCCAATTTATCAAGATTATTGATCCAATAATGAATCTCACCCGATAAGTCAAAGTAATAAATAATTAATGCATGTGTCCATCAATCATATCCTGATTAAGATCCTTAAGTAAACCTAATAATTACGAGGTGTACATTGTCTTATAAAATTAGTATAAAAACATTGATCTCAAATTTGTCCCGTTCAATACACACAAAGTGTACTAGCACAATAAGTTGAAGCTATAAAGTTTCCCATAATCATGATAGACCTAAAAAAATATTGTGCTACAGCCCTACTGATGGTGTGTCCAGTTCTATCTCAGACTTTGAACGATAAAACTTATATTTTATAATAACTGGTGATCTGATCCTTTGCGTGTAAGTCATACTCTACACACCAGAACACCTAATGAGAAGAATTAAAGACACCAGCAATATATAAAATATTTAAAAACATTATGTCCATATATGATTCTCATTAAAATGGGAATAACTAATTTTATTATAATAATAAATCTATGACTAAAATATTACATAAAGCATGGTTTTAGTCTACTTCGATAACACAAATGTGATATCGTGTTATTAAAAATAAACTTGGTAATCCTTAATAAATTGTAACAGTATGTCAAATACTTATATATGGTTGGGTGGTGGATAAAACTTTATAAACATGCACACACACACACACCTTGTATAAGCATTTTTTGCAACGCGAATAACCATAGTTTTGCATTGTGAAAAATGTTATATCTAATTTTGAAATGGTTAGAATATTAATCATATAGTTTTTTTAACCTTTATAGCAAGAACTAATACCATAAAACACTTAACAAGTAAAAGTGTTTATTAATCTTTGCTTACTCATTGAATTTTTTATGCTATTAGTCATCACAAGATGAGTTCAATATATATATATATATATAAATCATCATCCTTTCCTTACTACCCCAAAAATACAAAAATAGCATCCTTCAGCCAGACACCCTTGTCACGGTCAAAGACCGTGACAAAAAAACATGCATTTTTTTATCAAGGTCTTTGACCGTAAAAAAAATATGCATTGTTTTGTCAAGGTCTTTGATCGTGACAAGTTCTTGATAACAATTATCACGGACTTGTCATAGTCAAATATCGTGATAAGTATACTTGTCATGGACATATTACAGTCAAAGACCGTGAAAACCTTATAAAATTATCACGGTCAAAGATAGTGACACGTCTGTGACAAGTGTTATAAGCCACTCCTTTTTGCCTCGTTTCGGTTCCCTCCTCCCTCTCTCAGTGTTCGTCTCCCTTTCTCCCTCAGTGTCTACCTCTATCTCTCCTTATCCACCATCTACGTTTCTTTCCTTCTCTCTCTCTCTCTCTCTCTCTCTCTCTCTCTCTCTCTCTCTCTCCCCTTTGTGTGTGTGGATTAGTGTGTGGGGGGGGGGGGTCAGTGTGTGTATGTGGGTGTGGGTGTGGGTCAAGGTATGTGTGTATGTTTTGGGTCACTTTGTGTGTGTGGGGGGGGGCAAGATTTCAATGTGTGTGTTTGGATCAGTGTGTGTATATGTGTGTGTGTGGGCCAAGATTTCAATGTGTGCGTGTGGGTCTATGTGTGTGTAGGGGGGTAGTGTGTGTGTTTGAAATTGAAATTGGTATTGAAATTGAAATTGATATTTGAAATAAAAATTGAAATTGTTATTTGAAATTAAAATTGAAATTGGGTTTGAAATTGAAATTGGTATTCAACTTTCAAATTGAAATTTTGTTTCTCTCTTTAATTGCATCAACGACGACCATCTCGCTCTCTCTTTCTCTACACACATTTCAGTACATCTCTCTCTCTCTCTCTCTCACCCTCTCTCTCTCTCTCTCTCTCTCTCTCTCTCTCTCTGTATATATATATATATATATATATATATATATATATATATATATATATATATATATATATATATATATATATATATATATATATATATATATATATATATACATCTCTCTCTCTCTCTCTCTCTCTCTCTCTTTCTCTTTCTCTCATTATTATTTGCATTGTTGTTTGGGATTCTTGAATTATTATTGACTGGTGGATTTGAACACTTTGATGGCCATTGAGTTGGTTGGCCCTAGGTCGTTCTAACATTTAATGTTATGATTAAACTAAATATAAATAAGACATAATTAAATGAAAATACTATAAATTTTAAAAGCTTGTTGTTAAACAATTAGTAATGTGAAATAATGCTTAACTATGTATAAATTATCACTATAGACATTATTACCAAATAAGTAACGAGGGTGAAAGGTAATAAGTAATCATGCATTCACATGAGAATACATGCATGAACGCACCCCTCAAAGCAAGTATTATTTAACAAGTAACGAGGGTGAAAGGTAATAATTAATCATATACAAGTTAATTTAGCATAAATTTACACATGCCTATATTATACTAACAAGAACTGCAATAGAGAGCCATTGGCTCCTATTTCACGCACCTATTTTCCATCATAATAGTATTCACATTGGGAGAACCCCAAATGTGAATGCTATTATGATGGAAAATAGGTGAGTGAAACAGGAGACAATGACTATCTATTGTGGTTCTCATTACTATAATCTAGGCATGCACATGTAAATTTACATTAAATCAACTTGTTATATAACACTTGCTTTGGGGGGGGGGGGGGGGGGGGGTATGCATGCATGCATTCTCATGTGAATGCATGACATAATGGTTCTATAACATTTATAAATACTTTAAATTATATATAGTGTACATAGATACTATCCTTCTAGTTCTTATACGTATGCCTTCAATAGCCCTTCGACCCGTTCGAGAGTCATTGCCCCTGTAATGTGATCTCTCGAATTATCTCATTTGGACAGTTTGGGATAAAATAGTTTTTGTATAATAATATTATTATCGGCTTAAACTTGTTACTTTGGGGGGAAGTTTTGTTACTACATCTCAACGTTCTCTGGGTACATACTAGATGATGTGGTGTTAAGTGTGATTTCAATTGATAAATTGAAATAACACTTACACTTGCGAATCTATGTCATGTACTTGGAGAATTATGGGGATATGCTGGAAAATTTACCTCAAATTGTAACAATGTGCATGAGCTGTTAAGTATATTACAAAAATATGAAATCTTGAGTGGGATAGGACCACTCACCATTTTGAGGAGATGGGGGAAATATGATTCATATTATTTTTATAATATCACACCGAAAGATGAAATGTGAATCTTGTAGTAAATCATTTATTGGAAATTAAGTGTTCACACTTTTGTTTATACTAATTCATGAATATACACTTCTTACCCATAATAGGTAATTGTTTGTAGTAGCTGTGATGCGATATCCGATATACAAAAAGTGTATGGGTGAGACAACTAGGCTAGGGGATGTGTTTCATTGAGCTGCTAATGAATTTGTGAAATATCCAAAGAGATGTCATAATGATGACGAGTTCGTGTGTCCGTGTGCTAAGTGTAGGAATGTTAATGTATTTGAGAGGCAAACAATTGAACGACATTTGTTAAGATGGGATATGAAAGATAGTTATCGATTTTGGATATTTCACGAGGAATCAAAACTTCCTTTTGTCCATGAGCAACCTTCACAACAACCTTCAATAAGTAGGATAAATGTACAAGGGAAGGAGGACAATGTAGATCATAATATGCTAGAGGATTCAGTTGATGATGCGTATGGAGTTCATGAAGTGGAAGGGAATGAGGTCATTGATGATGTATAAGGTTCAGGTGCTCAAGAAGATATCGAAATAAACCTTGGTGATAATTAGTAAAGTTTAAAATTTAAGGCGACCCAGTCGTTGTACTCTGGCTGTGAGAAAGATCAAATAATTTTAAATTCCATGGTTGGTTTGCGTAGTTTGAAGACCCAATATGGTTTTTTTGGCAACAACATGACAGAATTTTTGAATTGGCTGAAGGCTTGATTCCTAAGCAGAATACGCTTCCAAATAGTTATCCTACTATAAAGAACATTTTAAAAGATTTAGGAATTAAGTATAAATCAATTCACGCTTGTGTGTATGACTGCATACTATACCGAAAGGAGTATGAAAATCTCGATCAGTGTTTGATATGCGATGAACCTATATATGTCCAATCTACTGGCAAGGAAGGCACAAGCTCAAAATTTCCTCAAAAAGTGTTGAAATATTTTCCACCTCGTCCTAGATTGAAGCAATTTTTCATGGTACCATGGATAGTGGAGGGAATGAATTGGCATGCCAGGGCATAAGTGGGGTATAATCTCATGCGTCATCCTATTGATTATACATCTTAGAAGATGATGCGTTATGAGTATCCCAATTTTTCTCTAGAATACCGTAACATTCGTTTGGCAATATCAACATATGGTTTCAATCCATTTGGAAATCTAAGCACCAATCGGAGTGTATGGCTAGTGATCCTAGCCCCACTCAACCTCCCTCTTTTACAGTGTATGAGATATGAATATTTGATGTTGTCTTTGTTAATACCTGGGCCAAAGGCACCAAGTGAAGACATCTATGTCTACCTAGATCCTTGGGTAAAAGAATTAAATGAGTTGTGGGAAGAGAGTGTGCAAGCATTTGACTCTTTTAAAAAAGAAGAGTTTACGTTGAACGCTATGATGATGTGGGAAATTCATGATTTTTCAGCTTATGGGATATTATTTGGTTGTGTAGTACATGGTTATTTAGGGTGTCCTATTTGTGGAGAGAAGACTGAATCTTTGTGTCTCACCACTAGCTCAAAAAATGTATACCATTGCCATAGGAGGTTTTTCCCCCCGCTCATAGTTTCAGATTTGAGAAAGGTTCTATTTTTTTACTGGGCGGGGTTGAGCATAGGCTACCTATGAGAAAAATTTCAGGTTCTAATTGTGGTGCATTTACTTTGACGAATGAGGAAAGGAAGGTCTTTTAGACACAATATATAATTTGAAGGTTCCATCTAATCTTTCGTCCAACTTGCAAAGGATGGTGAATTATGCTACCCATGATTTACATAAGGTTAAGTCATATGATTGGCATGTGATCATGCAATTAGTTCCTCTATTATTTAAGAACTATTTTTACAAGACCAAGGATTTGCGGAGGGCTATTATGCAAATTAGCATTTGCTTCACACTTTTATGTAAGAAGGTAGTCAATCGAGATCATTTAGTGGCCGAAAAAGTAGCAGTAACCGAAGCGATTTGTGTGTTGGAGAAGTACTTTCCTACATCATTCTTTGACATAAGTGTTCACTTGATGGTACACCTATGTGGTGAGTTACTTCTTTGAGGCCCAGTTAGATATCAGTGGATGTATTCGCTTAAAAGACTAATGCAAGTTTTCAAAGATTACGTAAAAAATACACGATACATTGAAGGATCAATTGCAGAGGAATACATCACCGTGGAGTCATAAATCTATACTAGTGAATATGTGCTTGAATTGAGCAGTGTAAATAACAGTCATGAGTTCATCGATGAGGGTGGTCAGGTGATGGGCAAACAAGTGAAATTAACGAGTTTACAACATGAACAAGTAGCTCATTATCTATTTAACACAAATGAAGATTTTGAAGAATGAAAACGTAAGTTTGTATTATATTAAACTTTTACACATGATTAAATTCGTAATACGTTCGTCACGATCCATGCCGAAAATATGATGCTTGTGGGAACAATAAAAGACGAAAAATGATAGAAAAACTAGACAACGAATTTAGGTTGTGGTCATCACACGAGGTAATTATAATGAACATGCCTCTTATTAAATGTCACATTACAATAAAGATTTACAACAAACCCAATTAATTTATCTATATTCTCAGCCCTTAAAGACGGGTGATGCAACATCAAGGCTTGATCGTCTAGCCACTCGACGCTTGTTCATGGTACAAGATTACAAAAAGTATCAATTGTACGAGGAAAATACAAATGTAGAGAACTCGGGCATTTCAGATAAGACACTTACTTATTTTCGAGCGAGCGCGAAAGATAAAACCTCCTTGAAGTTGAAATGACTTAGTATGGTGTAATTCGAAATCTATTTGAATTAGACTATATAAGCTTTAAAGAGGTTGTGTTTTACTGTGATTGGGTAAGAGTTGAGGATAAATTTTTTTGTAAAGTTGATATTGGCATCAATTTGATCATGGTTGACTTATCTAAGTTGAAGAGCAACGAACATGTTAGCGATGATCCGTTGTTTGTGTTTTTCAAAAGATCAACCATGTGTTTTACTTGGAGGACATCAATAACGAGTCGTGTTCAAGCGTCCTGCATGCACCAAAGCGTCTAAAGAGTTGTGTTGATGACTTGGTTGCTCCTACTGAATATCAATCCATTTTTATGATAACCCAAATTTGAAACAATTTTTAGATTTGTAATGAGCGATCCAATTATTTGTAATAACCACTGGGTGTAGTATTCTAGTGTTTTATTATTATTGGACGACGGTTTAATGCTTTTAATTCATTTGTACTCGATCAGTTTACTGCTTGTAATAACCAGTGGGTGTATTCTTCTAGTGCTTTTTTACTATCGGATTTAAATCAAAATTGATTTTTTGGTTAGTGAATATGTTAATTTGGATTTTAATCAATTTAATCATTAATTCAATGTCCATGACATGACCTGATATTAAAATAATATTTTTCTATTTATAATGTTGTTAAATTGTATAATAGTCCAATTTATTTGGATTTGATCATTTTCTCATATACATGTTTGTACTAATACCAATAATTTTTCCATGTAATGTCTTCATCGGGGCATCATGGTAGCGGAGGAGACGACGGATCATATGCCACTAGGCCCCCAAAATGGGGCAAATTGGGGGCCATCATCGAGAACAAGATGACCTTACTATCTAGATCCTTGGAGTTATTGAAGTCGATCATTGGCCTAGGGTACACGAATTGGAGGAAGGTGCCAAATGAGCTCAAGATGGTGACCTGGGGGCACTATAAGTAATGTATTTGTATTTGTATTTGTATTTGTATTTATATTTGTATTTATATTTATATGTTATAACTTAAATACAACTAACACTTAGTTTCTTTTTGGTTTGTATTTATTTGATGGGAATAATTCAACCTGCCCCCACATGTCCGCAACTCCACGTTTGAAAATTTGAGAGATCAATATTAAACGTGAAAGAAAAATATGCAGGCACGGTACTTTGGGAAGACCCGAGAGTCCATTATGATAGTGCATGATATTGTCCCGATGAAGGAGCCAATCTCATTGGCACAGTGGTAGATAATTGTCGACAATGAGATCGAGGAGTGATGATTGACATCTCGTCAATCAGGGAGGACAAATCGGGCGAAAAAGGTGGACGTGCACTACTACGGTCGAACGTCTTACACCAAGTTGGAGCACGGGATGGTAAGATTTTATTTATTTTTAATTTTAGTTTTATGGTATTCTAATTTTCCATTACTTTGCGTTACTTAATAATTCTTCATTAATTTATTTCAGTAGACGGGGAATGGCCCTGGGGTAGGCCACATAGGTATGATGCTTATGTGGCAATTCAGACAAAGAAGGGCAAGGATAAGGAGGTGTCCCCGAGCGTGACAGCCACAATTGTAAGTTATAACTACTTAATTTTTTTAATTACGTTATAATTTTTTTATAAAATTAATTAACTAATACTTTTTGCCATTTTAGGAAAAGGTTAAGGAAGTGCATGAGAAGCAGTCTGATGCCAACGAAGCTGTAACGACCCGTATTTTTAAAGAATTAAGAATAAAAAATGAATTAATTTAGTTAAAATTTATATCACACGTGTGATGTAATTTAATGAAAATATGATGGGTTGATTAAGCTATTAACTGGAGAGAAACGATTAATGATTATTGAATAAAATTACTAAGTGAATTGTAATTATGTAATTGATGTCACAACGAGTGACAGTGACATGATAATATGATATCTCAACCGGATGTCGTGAACGGACTAAATAAGGTAGAGATAGAAAATAAATTATGAATAACTCACATAATGATTTTCATGTTACGATTCAGTCTAGAAGGGTCGAAACAATAAAAATAGTATACTTGGGTATGTAGTTTGGGTCCAGGGACAGTTTTGACATAATTGACAACTCGAGAGGGAATTTTAGGCATTTTATAACCTAGGGTCAAGGGAATTTCAGGATTTTTAGTATTATAAATAGTTGTGGTGATGGGAAGCTAGGGTAAAGAGATTAGAAAACAAGTGGAGACCAGTAGAGAGGAGAGGAAGAGTTTTTTTGGAGCTCAAGGAAGGATTTTGGGAGAATTAAATCTCAATTTAGCATCACAGCTACTAATGCATTAAGGATTAGAAGAGATGCTTTATCAAAGAGGATCAAATCAAACCACTTCAATATAAGACAAGTATTTATCTTGCAATTTTTATTGGTTATCATACCCATGTAGAGTAAGAACTTGATGTTAAGGACAATTCATGTTATATTTATAATTTGATGGGGAAAATTATAATTGAGAATGGGATTTGATGTAATATAAATCAAATTACATGGAAAAAATAAAATCAAGAATTTTGGGAAATGAATCATGGATGAAATCTCGATTTTTAGTGAATTCATTTGAATAACACAAAATTATTGAATTTATGATCATGAGGTGTTAAATGTGATTATAGGATGATAATATATGGATTTTATTCATAATTTACATTTGAAATCATCCCTAAATATATCTTTGATGTTTAGTTATGTTAATTTAGAAATTGGGATATTCATATGAAGATTTGAGGGTTGGGATAGACTAGAAATTCGTAACAACTATGAAAAGAAGAAGAAAACTATTACATTTCAAATTGATTCGGCCCAAGGGAGAATCGATTCGGCAAGGAGAATCGATTCAACTACAGGACGAATTAATTCAGTTTGCCCAGAATTGGAAATTTTTTCTTTCAAACCCAGAAATTGTGGGTGATTCATGAGAAAACGTTTAGGACATTTTTAAATTATGGAGATAAAAGTAAAAATGTTAGAAGACCTATAATAGGGATTAGGTTGATAGAATTTGAGACGAGTAAGAGTGGGATAATTGACAAAATATCCATAACTGATAAATGGAAGAAATTTGGAACGGATTACGTAAGAATGAGAGAACTTACGCTATGGGGGAAATGAGTAAAGATTTCAGAACGGGTGATTTGAATTATTAAAGTGAGTGATACTAGAAATTACACGAATTGGAAGATTGATGGAAATGTATAATACGTCGAATATACGAGTGACTTATACTACATACAAGTTTATGAAATGGGCTGGTGTGTATACCTACTTAGTAATATATAAATAGGTTGTGTGAATACCTATAGATATTATATGATTATGTGAGTGAACATACCTACGCTGCCAGCTATCAGGAGGTTTACGCGCAGAGGGAGTTCCCACCTTGACAATCCCAGTGAGGTCTAGATTAGTGCCCCAGAGCATGGAACTTAGGGAGGTTCACTATGTGTTGTGTATTAGTAGGATTGGTAGGTTTTTTGGGTAGCTTAGATATATGTGTATCCCAAATACTTATAACCATGTTTGTCTCCATTATTGTTTTGATTTATTTTAGGTTTGACGAGACATACCGAACCAACAGTCCTTACTTGAGTACGAGAGGTACATGGACATGATTGTAAAGTATGCAAGCATCACGAGGGACATTCTGGGGATGCTTTGTTTGTGTATATATTATATGTGTGATGTATATATATATATATATGATATGACAAATATAGCACCCCGCCACGGATAGGTACTCATACATGGGCGGGCTTATAGGCCGCGGCCCTAACCAACAGGGCGCGGCCCTAACCAACAGGGCGCGGCCCTAACCAACTCGCGTTACATACACAGGCCGCGGCCCCTCCCTTGGAGGGCCCGACACCTTCTGTTCAGCATATGGTGCCGCACTTATCATCTATCTTATAGGCCGCATCCCTCTCCACTGCAACCAACTACGGACCATGTGCTCATAGCACGTGACACCTCACATCACTCTTATAAATAGAGGACCGCACCTCGAAATAAGGCATGGAATTCCTCTCCTCTGGAACACTCTCTACAACGCTTGCTTAAGCCTCGCACGGCTCTCCCCGTACGACCTCAACATACGACTTGGGGGCTACGTGGCCTGACCTCCGGCACACCCGGAACCTCGACAGCCATGTATTCTCCCTATTTCTCATACTTGTACGCCTCTCTAGGCAGGCTTATATTGTAAAGTGCATCGTATATAATGAGAACGGAGCAACACAGTGGACGTAGGCCTATTTTAAGGGCTGAACCACTCTATACCTTGTTTTCTATCTATTTACTTGCTTTATCAACTTATTCTACACTTACACTTGATCTGCTGGTACGAGATCTACCTGTGTACGATTTCTCGTATCATCAGTTTGGCGCCGTCTGTGGGAACGAGATATTTCAATCTTGTTTCTCTACATTTTGAGTTCATAAACACCTTATATTACACATGGGGATCTTTTGGATCAGAATCTCATGTGTGAATTTTGGTTAGTTGAGCTCTGCTTCATATTCACCCCTTTGATGGTTATTTCCCAAGTCCAGACCTACTCTTGGACCTCTGTTTCATAACTTTAAATCTGTTTTGCATTCCCCGATGATATCGTTCCACCTAGATGGTGCTGAAAAGCACGATGGGTTTTAACCCCAAAAAGATGAACGATTAGGGAAGGATTGTACCTATTCCTGTTTTATTGTACATGGCCTGTGATCTAGGGTTTATCGTTCAAGCTGTGCCACTTTGTGCATCGAGAGGTTATGTCCTCATGGATAGACCCTAGTAGGTATGCTCTCCACAAGTTTTGGGAGAAAAACTCAGTTCCCGGGCTTCAATTTTGGGATTGTGCCTTCACTGCCTAGGTAGGGACGCGGTGTGGTAGTTCAACTACCTTACATACCGCGACCTCTACTGGGTTAGTTGTAATACAGAAGCTTCAAAACATCAGGGGATGGACTCAGGTGGTCTCTAGCTCAACCTTGGTGTATATCATACAAGGCCGCGGCAGTGCACTTATGTGCCTTATTGGCCGCGGCCGCGGCAGTAAGCCCATGTGACAGTGCAAACGCTGCATCCCCATTTTTCTACTTGGTTACTCCACTATTTGTGAGATTACTTACTGCTGTTAGTTTTGTCTCAGATTATATATATATTTTGTAAAAGACTAACAAAAGCAGAGGATGGAAGGAGAGTCCAGTCAAAGCACAGAAGTCAAAGACGAAATTGTGCAGCTGTACAGCCATCTCAACCATCTGTATGACAGCCATGCCTCGCTCCAGACCCAGGTCAACTACCTAACTCAGAGGGTACTCATGCTAGAAGCCGCGGCCTCACCCAATACGGGCGCGGCACTCATCTCAGCAGCACCCGCGTGCTTGACGACCGCGGCATCTTCAAAGGATGCAGCTGTAGAGGCAATCAGCGGCCAAAAGAGGAAGGCAGAGAAGAAGTCAGGGCCCTACACCCCGCTGGCCTACCCGATTGAAGTGATACTTGAGTACATCAAGGAAGATCAACTTTTGAGGTGGCCAGAAAAGCTGAAAACTCCGCCCCACAAGAGAAGCAAAGCCGCTCAGTGCCAATTCCATCAGGACCATGGCCACGAAACGGAGCAGTGCTACGCTCTGAAGGATGAGATCGAAAGACTAATTGGGCAAGGGATGCTGAGGAGGTTCCTCAAGAATGATTAAAGGCTGCAGCCAGACCTAACATAGGCCGCAAGCCACATCTCTCCCTTGGTTTTTCTGTTTTTCAGATCTTTCTGTTTATGTTTGAGGAAGCTCATTACAGCCTTTATCTTCAAGATTTTATGTTTTATTAGCAAAGCCATCAGCTGAAACATACATATATAAATATATGGATTAGCAAATTTTGCCATATCTCATTCCTCTCTTGTTTTCATAATTTGTCATCTCACAAGAAGACCTTTTGTCTTAAACAGATTCCAAGGGAAGAATAACACATTATCTTGGAAGATTATTACTATTTTGGGATGCACCTATGGAGGGATTGCGGTCTTAATTAGCTCAAAAGTTCCCCTCACGATGTGCAACTGTATCTTATCATATGATGATTACAATCATGAAAGCGTCCGGGGATTCAAGGAGCTTTTATTAGCCACGGGGGCTTACAATGCCTGTTCTCATCTCTTGGGACGCGTCATCAAGCCGGGAGGCTTATAATCTCTGGCTATGGAGGGCTTTGTGTATATCAGTAGCTGTAGGCGGCTTAATAACATAGCCCAGCCGGGAGAGGCTTGATAATGTCTCACACATTAGCTGTGGGTGGCTTCATAACATAACCCAGCCTGGAGAGGCTTGATAATGTCTCACACATTAGCTGTGGGTGGCTTCATAACATAACCCAGCCTGGAGAGGCTTGATAATGTCTCACACATTAGCTGTGGGTGGCTTCATAACATAACCCAGCCTGGAGAGGCTTGATAGTGTCTCACGCATTAGCTGTGGGTGGCTTCATAACATAACCCAGCCTGGAGAGGCTTGATAGTGTCTCATATATATTAGCTGTGGGCGGCTTAATAACATAGCCCAGCCTGGAGAGGCTTGATAGTGTCTCATACATTAGCTGTGGGCGGCTTAATAACATAGCCCAGCCTGGAGAGGCTTGATAGTGTCTCATATATTAGCTGTGGGCGGCTTAATAACATAGCCCAGCCTGGGGAGGCTTGATAGTATCCCGTATATTAGCTGTGGGTGGCTTGAAAACATAACCCAGCCTGGAAAATGGAGCCTGGAAAATTGCTGCAGCCCATCAATATGGCTGAAGACATCTGAGGCACTCTTACAAGACTAGAAGAGAATCCGCAGCCCTAAAGCCATACTTCATTGGCACCGCGGCCTAGGCGATCATCTACAGCATGAAATTGTCCCAACAGGCCGCGGACTTCACGAAGAATACACACATAAAGTGGTGCTGCAGCCTTGTGTCCAAAGGGTTTAATATTCAAAAGCCCCTCCATGTCGATATGGCTATGGTCATCAATTATTGGACTGGCGGTTCAGTAAGCGGTTATTGAAGAAATTTGTCATAATACCGCGGCAGTTATAGAAGCATTTTAAAGATGTCAAGATTTCAGAATCCATGCCATGAAGCCGCGGCACACTCTGCATCATAAGCAAGTCATCATACTGGCGACTAAAGCACCGCGGCATGTATCTAATCCTTGTTTCAACAAAGAGTTGGGGCCGCAGCTATTAATATTAGTTCGACCAGGTTCATTCAAAGGCAAACTGCAAATTTATTATGCTAGGCTGCCGCGGCCATCACTATTAGTTCATGCAAGTTCATTTAAGGCAAACTGCAAATTTATTATGATAGGCTGCCGCGGCCATCACTATTAGTTCATGCAAGTTCATTCAAAGGCAAACTGCAAATTTATTATGCTAGGCTGCCGCGGCCATCACTATTAGTTCATGCAAGTTCATTCAAAGGCAAATTGCTAATTTATTATGCTATGTTGCCACGGCTATTATTAGTCCTATGAGTAAGTACATTCAACCATTCATCAAGGCATGAGAAGGAAAGTGGGCAAAGAGATGCAACAAATAAACTTTATATAAAGCGGAATATATGGCCGCAGCCTTAACATTATAATGTTTACAAAACTGGGCCGCAGCCACAACAAAGATAAAATGACAAAAGGGACGCAGCCCTATGAATGATGAAAGATTACAAGTTCAAGATGCTGCGTCGTCGTTGTCATCAACCTCATCACCTTCCCCGGCCGTCTCAGTCTCTTCATCATCTGCCGCGGCCTCCGCCTCAGCTTCGGCTCTCAACCTGGCTCTTTCCTCAGCTGCAGCCTTAAGCTCAGCAATGCAGTCCTGGTGTTCTGCATCACTTAGCTTCCAGCCAAGGACAATCTCCTTGGCCTCAGGGAAATTCTTGATAACCCTCTGCCGCAGCTCCTGGAAGCCGCGGAGGTAGGCCCTGTTATTTATAAGGAAGAATTCCTTGGAGTTTTTGAAGGACTCCACAGTTTGGTCAATGGCCATTTGAAGGGCGTCTTTATGGTCCGCCTGCATCTTCTGTATGGCCGCGACATTGTTGGCCTCCAGCAGTTCATAGTTTTTTTGCAGATGGGCAAGCTTGCTATTGGCCACTTCAGCGACCTGGGAAGCGGCCACGGTCTGAGCCTGGGAGGCTTTGAGAGATTCCGCGGCCTGGCTAAAGTTGAGCTCTGCCTCCTCCCTGGCTTTGTTAGCCCTCTCCAAATCCATCTTTGCTGCCTCAAGAGCCGCGGCAGATGACATCTTCCCAGCTTCAAATGAAGAGGTCCGTGCAGCCTGCAAGTCCGCGGCATGGGCACTCTTCTCGATCTCCTTCAGCCTGTACAAGGCCTCGTACTTCCTCTTCTGAACAACAATCACATCCGCGGCCTGAAATAAAGAGGAAATATGAAAAATACATGTGGTGTAAAAGTTGAAAGAATGACGACAGGTACGTACCCTCAGAAGGCTGTGGAGGCCGCAGTCCTCCAGGTCGTCCTGATCTTCCTCGACCAATCTGTCAAGGTCCGCGGCATCTAAGGCTTTCTTCATTCTTCTGGCAGCCTTCGCGGTGGTATCCCAGGAAGAGTTGGGATCAGGTTGTCTTAGTTGTGGCCGCGGCCTACCATCAGGTCTAGCTCCTCCACGAAATTGTGGAAGTGGCAAGTTGGCATTAATGGCCACAACTGGTGGTGGCGGAGGTGAGGATTGTTGGGCAGACATATCAGGAATCAATCCTGCCGCAGCCAGATTGGCTCCAATATCGTCATCAAATGTTTGAGATTCGGGAGCAGTGGTTGGCTTCTCCGCGGCAGGAGTAGTTTGTTCAGTAGTTTGTTCCCCCAAAGGTTCCGCGGTGGGGGCCTTTGTCTTTGCCCTCTTCCTCTTTCTGCTCCGCGCAGTATTATTGAGGACCACCGCGTCCTCGTCCATCTCCGCCAATTGTGCGTTCAGCAACTCCCTGTCCACTTCCTCACCTGAAAGGGAGAAACAATGTTAAGCACAAGCATTTGAAGAACTCAAAAATCAAGTTGTAATCCGCAGATTAAAAGTTACCTTCCACGGCCATTTTCAGGGGGATCGACTTATTAGGGAAGAAGCCTGCGTTGAATATAGTGGCAGAGGTCACTAGAGTGCTGAATCTCTTCTTATCAGCAGAAACAGCCGCGGCCTCGGCAACTCTCCTCTCCTGCCGCGGGTTGAGTTGCAAATTGTCAAGGACTGCAGAAGACATTACAAGGGTTGGTATAAAAAAGTGGCAAATTATAAATAGGAGACGCGGCTATTAAAAAGATACCTAGTTTGGATGGGGTCCCCCATCGCTGCGGCATTTGAAAAGACCTCTCCCTCTCATTCTCTTCAGGGTGGAACTCCCACCCCTCTCCAGAAAGGAAAAAGTACTTCCCTTTCCAGTTCTTTACACTGGTTGGCCTCCCAGTATATAGGGTCTCATCCCTGCCGCGGATGGAAAGGTAGTAGTAGCCCGCGAACTTTACAGAGTTCTCTTTCGGGCGGTAGAAATGGAAAAACTCCGCGGGAGTAATGTCCTTTTTGAACAAATTCTCCCAAAGAACGACCGCGGCAAGAACAGCTCTCCAGCCGTTGGGATCTAACTGGGCTGGGGCCAGTTTCATAGTTTGAAAAAGTCGACGGATGGGAACAGGAACAGGCAACCGCAGCCCGTAAATAAATGCATGAAGTGGAAAGCATATCCCATCAGTGAGTGCCGCGCACGGCCTTTGGTTCGCGGCAGGAGCTGAGCATATCAAATTTAATGGAAATTCGAAGGACTCCGCTACCTGGTCGACCCAATCTTGGGTCATGATGCTGTGGATGCCAAGAGCAGCTAAGGGTCGCTCAGCCCTCCCAGACGTACCAGCTGGGGGGTCTCTAGATTCCGCGGCAGTACCTCCTGCCTCCAGTGGATGATTGCTCGAATTGGCTTCTTCCTCCATCGGCACGGACTGAGAATCAAGCTTAGAATCAGAGTCCGCGGAATCAGAATCTAATGTTATGCAGTTGGGGCAATCCTTCAATTGGCAAGACCCTATTGATCTTAAGGGGGGCACGAAAGAGAGTTCAGGAGGAGAAGTCCCAAAGTGCTTTGCCCAAAAGCCCTTCAGAAAGTTGTCTGGGTCAAAGCTCATATGGCTGCAGCAGTACCTGAAAAGCAGACCGCAGTTAGGTGCCGCAGCCAATATGGTCCTAAAAAGCTCCTAGGAAGCCGCGGCAGGATTATTAATCTGATTAAAGTGGAGTAGCAAGATGGGCTAAACATGCCAAGTGTTGGGTTCTAGAGCCCTAAAGGATGTTTGTAGCCGCGGACTAAAGTTATTGAGATAAAGACAAATTCTGCGTAGCCGCGGAATCTAATCTAAAACTGAGTCACTACAGGCTGCAACCTTTATTTAATACTGGTTACAACCCTTATTTACTACATGCCGCAGATGATTTTTATTAAGCAATGAAGGATATGTTGACTGAGCAGCTCTAAGTTATTTAAGAAATTATTTCACTCCGCGGCCTCAAACACAAACAGGTAATTACTTCAGCAGTTGTAAATCCGAAGATCAAAACCCTAGAACACTCAAGAACACAATGGGAACTCAGAAGCCCTAAAGTTTAACCCTAAACTGCAACATTGATGTTCTATTCAAAACCTATTACCCAGTACAAATCCCAAAACAACTATGCAGAAAAGAGCATGGCAAATCTAATACGAAGGAGAATACATGATTCTAGGTTGAGATATTTACGAATGCAGAAGTTAAAGAACTGTTAAAAGGTTGATGGGTGGAAAAGTTACCTTTTAATGAAGAAACCGGCGGTGCTCAGCCTTCAACCACCACGGAACCGCCACACACCGCTTTCGAAAGTCGCCGGAAAACGCAAGAACAAGGAGGAACAGAATTTTCTCTCAAGGTTTCGAAAATGTAAAGAAGTCCACGGCCAGAAGCCATTTATATAAGGGAACGCGGAAGATGAAACGTCGCCTTGATCAGGCCGCGGCACGTCATGCAACACCGCTGCCTGGGATCAAACAGGCCGCAACATAATTCAATAAGCACGAAACATCTCTCAGCATCCGCGGTTGGTACATAATTCAGCCGCAGCCCCAACATTCTACCAATTGGCACTACGGCTTGGGGGCTTATTGATATGACAAATATAGCACCCCGCCACGGATAGGTACTCATACATGGGCGGGCTTATAGGCCGCGGCCCTAACCAACAGGGCGCGGCCCTAACCAACAGGGCGCGGCCCTAACCAACTCGCGTTACATACACAGGCCGCGGCCCCTCCCTTGGAGGGCCCGACACCTTCTGTTCAGCATATGGTGCCGCACTTATCATCTATCTTATAGGCCGCATCCCTCTCCACTGCAACCAACTACGGACCATGTGCTCATAGCACGTGACACCTCACATCACTCTTATAAATAGAGGACCGCACCTCGAAATAAGGCATGGAATTCCTCTCCTCTGGAACACTCTCTACAACGCTTGCTTAAGCCTCGCACGGCTCTCCCCGTACGACCTCAACATACGACTTGGGGGCTACGTGGCCTGACCTCCGGCACACCCGGAACCTCGACAGCCATGTATTCTCCCTATTTCTCATACTTGTACGCCTCTCTAGGCAGGCTTATATTGTAAAGTGCATCGTATATAATGAGAACGGAGCAACACAGTGGACGTAGGCCTATTTTAAGGGCTGAACCACTCTATACCTTGTTTTCTATCTATTTACTTGCTTTATCAACTTATTCTACACTTACACTTGATCTGCTGGTACGAGATCTACCTGTGTACGATTTCTCGTATCATCAGTATATATATATACTTGTGTACTATATCTACTTATGTGAAACAGTAGAATGGTTAGATGACGAATATTTTAAAAGTAAATTAAGTGGTGAAACTTAAATAATCGATTCAATAATAAAATGAGAACAAATAATTTTTTATTGAGACCTTGTTAAAGTATAATATGGGGATATACATGAGAGTGATACTATCGAGATTAGTTAGATACCTTATCTAGTTGGGCAAGGAATGCTAGTTAAGTAGAATACGTTAGGTGTGCACATTAGTTTAGAGGTGAGAATCTCAAGTGAGTGTGCATGAATAATACATGTGTAATAAATAACGGATTTACATTGTGATTAAATACTTGATAAATATTTTCAAAATGTGTTACTTGGGCTCTAATCCGTGTCAAAATATTTAAAAAATATTTTAGGTGTCTAGCCACAGGGACATCCAGCTTAGAGATCGTATTCAGTAACACGTAGCTGCAGCATTGTGGAGGCTCGCAGGATATTTCTTAGACGTTTCAGCTTGTTCTCTCTAGATAGCATGTTTCATTATCGGTTATCTATCAGTTCATCTAGGCGTGTTGCCTTCAGACTCTTTATTTATTTTAGTTATGTAGCAGTCTGTATTCAGATTTTCTTTACTTATTTCAGATTATTGTTGAATTTTATGGTTATTGAACCGATGGTTTATTTGGCTTCCTTTATTTAATTATTCATATGTGTCATGTGATTGTTTAGACTATATTCATGTGGGAATGGTTTAATTCATTCAAATTATTGTTACGTGTGTTAATAATAAAAGATAAAATTGACACCGACTTTTTTCATATAGGTGATCAGTAAATAAAACGTTTTTGGCAGTGATGCTAAGACTGAAACCATTAATGATTCTGATTTAATTTACTAATGGACTGATCACCCATGATTAAAATTGGTGGGGTATCACATAAGCATCTTTGGCTATGTATTCACTAAGCCAGTACTCGGAACGGATCACTAGGGTAGGACTAGGGGCTGAGTGTCACACTCGGCCTATTTTAATCACGTGTGATTAGGACTTTATTAAAACAAATAAGATTCTCATTTGTTCATTCTTACCATCACTATCAAAAACCGTTTTAGATTACTGACCATCTATTTTAAATTAAGTCGGTGCCAAATTTTATCTTTCATTATAACAACCACACACAAAATAAAAACAATAACCAAGCCATCCACACAATAATAGGGTCTAAAATATCACATGATAAATAATTGAATAAAATAATACTTAATAAACTATCGGTTCCGAAAATAAAATCCAACTACAAGTCTATAGTAAATAAAACCAAGTATGACAAATACTGAATAACTGAAATACTGAATAATCTGAAGGGACAATATGCCCAAATGAAATACTGAAATGAAATCCTATCGAAGAATGAATAATTGAAGAATCTATATCAAATCCTAAAATCCACCATAATGATGTAGCTACGCATCCCTGGAATGAGTCATCAAGCATGGTGTCCCTATGGCTGGACACCTAAAATATTTTACAAACATAAAAAAATTGATTTGACACGGATCAAAGCCCAAGAAAACCTGTTGAGAATGTATATCAAGTCTTAAAATCACAATTTAAAAACAGTTATTACCAAATCCTACAAGACACCATAATGATGTATCTACACATCCCTAGAATGAGTCATCAAGCATGGTGTCCCTATGGATGGACCCCTAAAATATTTTAGAAACATAAAAAAATTGATTTGACACGGATCAGAGCCCAAGAAAACCTGTTGAGAATGTATATCAAGTCTTAAAATCACAATTTAAAAACAGTTATTAGATACACATGTTAGTTCCACGTACACAACTTTGAGTTCCTCACCCCTCATCTAAAGTGCATACCTAATGCGTCCTACCTAGATATGCTACCCAGCCTAACTAGACATCCGTATCTAACTAACCACAAAAACTATTATGTAACTGTCCATAAAATACGCTACCATACTACCAATCAGTAATATTTCCCGCATATTATTATTGAATCATTTTTATTAAGTTTCCCATACTTAAGTCACTTTTAGATATGCACTATCTATCTTCCCACTGTCACACAAGTATAATAATCACACATTATTATAATTCCATTAATTAAGGTTCATCACACTGACGTTACTACTATATTTACAATATCTATATTTTCTACTATCACACATAAGTAGAATAAATCACACTTGTATATATATATATATACACACACACACAACTATAGCATTCCCGGGGCTCTCTTGATACTAGCATACTTTGCTATCAAGTCCATGTACCTCTCGTACCAAATCAAGGAATGTTGGTTCGGCATGTCTCCTCGAACCCAAAAATCAATCAACACACAATGGAGGGGAACATGGTTCTAAGCCTTTGGGATACGCACGTACCTAACGTACCCAAATGACATGTCACTCCTACTAATAGACTACACGCAGTGAGACACTCTAAGTTCCATGTTTTGGGGCAAAAATCCAGACCTCGTTCGAATCACCAAGGTTGGATCACCCTCTTCACAAAAACTCCTATGATAGCAGACAACATAGGTATGTTCACACACATAGAAAATCACATCATAGGTATTCACACAACCTATATATATATATATATATATATATATATATATATATATATATATATATATATATATATATATATATATATATATATATATATATATAACCAGCTTAGGTATACACACAACCTATAAGTATGTCCAGTATAGGTATACACACAACCTACAAGTATATCCAGTACGTAGTATTTATATCTCTCGAATACTCAACACACTAACGATTCACACATAGTATTATATTCGTATTTTTCGGTATCACTCATTACCTGAAAGGTCGCAATTAACCCTTAAGAATTTTCAATAGTTGAAACATCACTAACCTACTTGAATAAATTTTGGGTTATCATCTACACTTCCCGTTACCCTTTTAAAATTCTTGATACTTAACACAATTGTTTAAATCTCATAGGCCCTAGTATCATTTTACGCTCATTATGACTCAGCCTAAGCACTGAATATAGGTATATTGATATTCTCAAAGCCTCATATAGTTCATAAACCATTATGTACTCTGATTTAATTTCCGACTAAAGATATCGATCTTGGACACCCTTCCGTAGAAAATTCATAACTAATTAAAAAAATTAAAAAATATGAAACTGGCAGCCACATGTTCGTAATGAAGAGATCTATATCCATGACCTAAAACCTAGGGTCATTCAAACGACATATTAATCTCATTCGAACAACATGCATATCTCATTCAATCTCGTTCGAATGATCTCAGCAATTTCTGATAGCTTCGTCCAAAACTCATTTTCCCCTATGGTTAACACCTCAAACCTTCATGAAACTCTCCCAAACTCCTATCCAACATACCCAAACTTCAAACACGTATAGGGATAATTTCTAATGTAAATAATACATCAAATCTGTAAGAAATCTACCCAAGAACATATTATATTCCAAAATTCTCAAAACCCTAGTTCATAGTGTTCTTCATGCATATTCATCAATATACCTAGATTATTTTCAAGTTACTCATCATATAATTTTAGGATTCATATTATGTACATAAAGGGATTAATTATACATTAATCCTACTCCAAATCATTAATTATACCTAAAGAAAATCCAAGAATACACTCAAATCTTGTAATTTCAACCTTACACTACATGGGTATTATAACATGCTTAAAAGAATTGCAAGATAAACACTTGCCTTGGTCCAGTAGGTATCATATTCATTAATTTAGGATGAATTTTCTCTTTCCTTGCCCTGATCTCGATTCTGGCGATGCACGTGGTGCAAAATGGTGTGTGAAGTCCTAGTGTCCTCCTTTTCCTCTCTTATGGCCTCCTTTTCACTATAAAGTGTTATAAACCCAACCTCCCACTCCAATGGGCTGATATACTTCTTAGATTTTCGTAGTTCCATCTACAACAAACTCCTGATTGACCACAACGCCTTATTTGGTGTCAGTTTGGTCTAAAATCACCCCGAGACCCAATCAGCACAGCCAAGTACACTATTCTGATAATTTTGACCCATTCGGAACCAACTGTGACATCAAAATCACCATCCGAGTCACTCTACCATAATATCCCATCTCAACATCATATAGTATGCTCTCGACTTCCGATTGAAATCTAACATAGTCACTTCACTATTACTCATTATGATGTAAAATAACAAATCACTATTCGCTTAGTAATTATATTCCATAAACGTTAATCGTCATCTCTCCCGATTAATGTTTTAATCAACATAAAATAATTAATTCCACTAAATTATGCCACACGTGAAATTCCAAAAATCACCGAATTTATTAATTTTTCTAAATACTCAAAAATACGAGGTGTTACATACTTCCCCCTTACAAAGAAATTTTGTCCTCAAAATTTGGATAAGTCTGGTACTAATAGCTTCGGATATCTCTTCCCACAACATCCATCTCTTCCTAAAATCAAATCTTGTTACGTGGTTTCCCGCTACACTTCTACTAATGGTACTCCTCAGTTCGACGGTTTATACCCTACCGTTTAATACTAGTGACCAACTCATTCTAATCAAATTACACCAAAATTTTCCATCATTATTCACCATATCCTCTCGGCAACTACACAACACATTATAATTTGTCCAACTCTTTACACTACGATGATCCAATCTACTAACGGTTAAAGTATTTCTTCTACGGGGGAAAGTTCCAACATCCCCATGTTCCAACTCCCTTATTTACATACCCTTATGTTCCACTAATACATTTACACATCTTCTAACTTTGGACGATACTAGAAATCCAACCAACTAGGGCACCCTTACACCTTGTATATCGCGCATAACTGCACAATTTCTACCAGGCTCCTACTAGCCTTAAATCATAAATAACCTTCAACTCATGGTTTTAACCACACATTCGTGCAAAAATTAATGTACGAGATACACGTCATAAAGACCACACATCTTCCCACTTCCGACGTTCGCTAAGGTTCATGCGTTGGACGTATCGCAAGCGATATCCAAACAAGTGACCCTCCCGATACATTACTACCTAGCAATGTCAGTCATCAAGATCCGTGGGTCCAAAGCACATAACAAAGACACCTAAAATCCTATCTCCCGACACATAAATCAAATTGTTAGCTCTCCATCACCCAGGGAGTAATACAACATTGTGCTATCACTATCACTAAGTTCTTAGCATTAAATCAATAACGATCCAAACCCTCCGCTCGATAATAAACCCCAAATACCCTGAATCACATCAGTAAAATTCCCCACGCACTAGGATCAAATATAACGGGACGATCATACTCTTCGAAGTCTATAATACAATAAAATATATGCAGGGTCGACCCTCTTTCAGGTGATACCTCGCAAAATAATAATCTCACCCTAGAATAACGAGTACAAAGTCTTACCATAACCGTCCATTATCGCTTGAACCCCTACTAACCAGTCACTACACAAGATAATAATATGCTTTACTCTCATAATTATCAAAGGGAGAAAAAACTACCACATAATATAAACATAAAAAAGTCTCGCTACCCAACAGTAAATACATTTATAAATATAAGATTGATAAGGCTAACGCACCCATTAAACCCAACTCACCCACAAATTTTAGTGTTTCCATCTATATTATGACGCACCCATTAAACCCGAAACCTACCTCATACTCATAAGGATACGACACAATTTTTACCTCCATTTTCTATCTTCCTTGCCTGCTCGCTAGGTTCCTAAACATAATTCTCACATTGGAATTGACCTAAGATTTGTTGCTTGATGAACAACACCGACGCACCCCACGGTGAAGTGATTAATCCGATAAGCCCTAGCCCAGGAGATGATATATCTTCTCCTTCAACTCCCTCATCTCAGATGGGGACATGCGATAAGGTGATTTAGTGATAGGCCTCGTACCCGATGCTAGGTCAATAATGAACTCAATTTCCCGACTGGGGGTAGCCCAGGTATCTCCTAGAACACGTCCTGAAACTCCCTCACCACTGGAATGTAGTCTAACGAAACAACCACCTCCTATGAGGTCTCCACCTCAATGTAATACAGATGTCTGCGTGACCCTCCCTCAGGAAGAGGCATTGCCACTAAGAACATCTCCTTCCCTGGAATTGAGAACACAATAGTCCTCATGAAGAAATCCCCCATTGCCTAGTATCCAGCTAACCAATCCATATCCAAATAATGTCATACCCCTCCATATATAACACGAGAAGGTAGGCGGATAAACATAATCAACCCACATCGATGATCACACCCATACAGATCGAGTGTATAAGTAACCCACTACCCAACGGTGACTTTACACACATGAGGAGACTATCGGCTATTTCTAGTGGACCGACAACTTGTGCAAATCTGGTCACTACAAAAGAGTGTAATGCCCTCATATCAAATAAAATCCTACCCTTACGCCCATGAATAGGAAACATACCTTCAAAAGTTAGCGTCTCCTGCGATGCTCGTGGCATAAATGCATACTAAACATTATAAGCACATTCGTACCGCAGTTTGTGAAGGTAAGATCGATTCAAAATCTCTGATACCAATTTAAAAATCTTATGTGATATTGATTATATGTGGATTTGCAAATTTCCAATTTTAAACTTATTTAACTAGATGTCAATTTTTAATCCAAATTAATTAAACCCTAACACATGCATCTAGGTGTATAAATTGTCCCATCATAAATAAACATAAATTAGTGACATAAAGATTTCACGAAAAAATCCCCCGCAAGGGCAATACATTTATTTCAATAAATGTAACAACACTTAAAGAAATCTATAATGAATATTCCTCATAACACTCACATATGTCGTAACCTAGAATCAACAATGGATTGATTGCAGACAACCCACAAGAATCGCAACTCTATCTTCAATAAGGAACACCCTCAAGAACTCCTAAGTCACCGCAATCGTCAACCAGCACCTCCCTCAAGAGCTACCAAGTCAGCCATAGAGATTTCATCTCTACAAGAGAAACTTCACCAAAGATGTATCTTGGGTTCCAAAACAATTCACTAAAGCTATTGGGACGATTTGTGAATTGAAAAACAAAGGTAAAAACCCTTAAATGAGAAGAAAAAAATTATGCAGTTTGTAGTTTTCGTAAATTGAAAAAATTAGGTCTTTTGAATAAAAAAAGGACTTAAAATAGGGCTATTTATAAAAGAAATTGAGTCGGCATCTCCGTTTAAATGATAATGGGATGTCACTCAAACGAAAGATGATGTCTCTTAAAGGGACTTCACGCGACCTATCAAACTAAGTTAAAAAACTAAAGCAGTTGCATGTCATTTGATGAAAAACTTCAAGTGAGGTTCACTAGAGGTATCACGCGAAATACTATGTCGCTTGAACGATTTTGACCTGTCATTTGAACAACATAGCTGACATGTAGTTTGAATGACATCAGTGTAAAATAATTTTTATAAAAATTCCGCCTCAGGACTTAGAAAAAATTATTGTGACAAAAAATTATGCCTCAGATATTTGAAATCATTTTAGAAAAATATCCCAACCCTTTAAATGAAACATCAAGGGAGTTAAACACAACCTTATCCAAATCTATCTTGCAGAGGCTTGTTTATTGAAGAATGTTGATGTTCGGATCTGTCTTGATGCATTATTGGTCTTGAACTTTCTTTGACGGTTGTAGTAGTATACGATCTACTCTAATGTAAATGGACTATGTCAAATTTGTCCTTAAAAATCTCCCCATATACCTATGCCGGTTCAAACTAAAAATATCTTAATTATTAAATCAAATGTTATATACAAATCTAATACCCTCCCATGAACCCAAAACTGAGAAGGTACTAAAAATGCAAGTCTTTTAAACTTTCCTAATAAATCTTCAACTTGAAATCTTCAAATCTCCAACTTTTCTTTGTCATTATCAAGGTGTGCAAAATATTAATCTTCAATTTTTGTACCTACATACATGAGAGAAAAAACAAATACCATTGTGACGTGTCGAGTTTGAAATGAGATAAACATAAATCAAAACAAATATCAAATATCAAATCTATGCCATAATTCAAACTCCCCCATTAAATCATAATTCGTTCTCCCCCTTTTAATTTGTCCGAAATAGGACAAGTAAAGAATAAATAAAAATAATCATGGAGTGTCACGATAAGTAAAGAAAATCAGCTATGATCATCAAAGATAAACTTGAAAGCATTCACCAACTATTTTTGATTTTATGAATTTTTTCAATAAAATCAGATTTTACAAAAAAAACACAGACACCATTAATTTACACTAAGATAACCAAATCGTGGAAACGAAATGAATGGGAGTGAACATATTCAATAGGTAAATCAACTCAAACATACATAACAAATGTGTATGATGAATATGGATATTCCTAACAAATGAACTTCACAATCATCCTTAGGTGAAAAAATGTTGAATTCAAATGACATTGACTTAATCAAATCAGCAAACCAAAGTCTCAAATAATTTCCACACCAATAACATCTAAAACTTTTTAATACTTTTTCAAGAATTTGTCAGGACGTGCAAACCCGTTGTTATATTTCCAACCAAACATCCTCATAAGTAATAAATATTTTTATTTTTCTTCGGGTGATGTAAATTCTAATGCCCCCCCCCCCCCCTTTTGGCATATTTATCCTTTTATTGCCTTTATATTTTTTTTTCAGGCTCTTTTCAACCTATTTGGATCTTCTCTACTTTTTACAATGCCACACTTTTTTAGGTCCAATTTAAACGGTGGCTTAATCGCAAAGGATATTATGATTACCTTTCATAGCCCTTTACAATTTTTCACATATATATATTGAAGAAAATTCCTCACGGACAACAGTTCTTACATGCACTACTTTCATTGTCAAATTTTATCGCATATGATTCGTTTTGAAGACATGGTTGAGATGGAAACACTTTGACCAACATGAGATAGACAAGTAAAATAATCAAACAAATCCGTGCACGTGTAATCTCAAATCTCATCTTAATGACTCCAAACATTATAAAGCACATGGATGAAATGATGTATGGTCTCAAAACACTATCGAATGGTCACATGGATATGGAATGATATGTAATACCCCGCAATTTTGTTTAATTTTATTTAATGGGATTAATTAAATTTAAATGGGAATTAATTGGAAATTAATCCGGATTTAAATACTAGCGCGACATGAGTTGGTATTTGACTACGATGATAATGTTGAATATTACTGGGTAAATATAGTAATATACAATTATTGAATTTATTAAAATTGTCGCGAGTCATAAATACGACAACTCGGGAAATTAAGTTGGGACACGCATGTCAGTCGCGTCAGGAATCAATTTAATTGGATTTAAAAGTAAATTATAATTTTATCATTTGTATGGTCATTCTAAGTGTGTCAACGTGTCCAAAGGGATCGATATAGTAAGAAAACACTAACCAGGGGTTTATTTTGGGTCACGGGGCATTTTTAGGCCAAACCGGCAACCCAGGAGGGTATTTTAGTCATTTTAATTTGCAAGGGATTTTGACCCACGAATTTTAGGCCTTATTTATTAGCCAATATTAGGGCCATTAGGGACATTATCAGCCAAAAAGCAAGAGTGGGCAACGTGAGAAAGAGGAGAAGTTACAAAGAGGGTTTCCAAGCCAAAACCACCACACACCACCATTATTCACCGGATTTATCACCGGAGAGAGAGGGAGAACCAGACATTAACATCACCAACGGATCAGAACGTCGATTTTAAGTCAAGTGATTTGATTTCATTAAGTTTCAGCGAATAATTCTTTCATGCTAGCGAAGGATTTGGTGATAGCCTTGAATAATGATGAAAACTCATGAAATTTGGAGAAGAAACCTAAATCTTGTATATGATTTGCATGTAGATTAGTTCTGGAAGAAATTCAGTAGCAAAATCATAACCCTAGATGAATCAAAAATGGATTTAGGAAGAGAAATATGATCGATCATGAATAAAAGAGAAAAAATAGGGTTTTTATGTTAATATGAAGATTTAATCCAAAAAAGGCTAAATATTGATGATTTAAAAGTTTTGGAACGTTAAGAATCATGTAATTAGGTTGTATAATGAACCTATATACTTATATTAGGATTTCACAACATGTAATGAAGTTTTGGGACAAATCTGGGACTGAAAAATGAAGTAACACGTAGCCTCATCTGCTTGATCGATTGATTGACATTCATAGGTCGATCGAATCTCAGGATCGATCGATCGATCCGCCCAGAAATGGTGACTTTTTCCCCTTTTTAATTGTAAGTGTTTCCGACCATCGAAGGGTTATTTGGGGATTATGTGAATACATTAGGACTTGGGGGAGACCAGAAGGGATATATCTTAAACCCGGAACATGTTAGAATTGGGTTGGAATGTAGCGCTGAATTTACGAGTGTCCTACGAGTAATTTTCTTTTTTATGATGCGAGAACATGATTTGAATTCCGAGGAGTGATAAGTTAGGATCTTGGGACATAAATAAGGAGTGTAGAGTACTAAATTAATATGTGGGAAAGTTAGGAGACTTAGTAACCTCTTTGGTTAGGGTTTAAGTACTCAAAATTAACAACGTGAGACGTATCAGCAAAATATATTATATATCATTCGGAATTTTATTAATGAACGGATTGGACGAATGGCATAAGGTTGAGAATTTACCTTTAATAATACAACAAGTTATCTAAGTTATGTGAATGCTTAGTATATTGTTATTATGTGTATGACATACCTACCATATTTGCTATCACGGAAGGTCGGCTTTCGAAACAGGGCCATCTAATCTTCGTACGCCTTCGGGGAGATTTAGATTGGTACCTTAAGGACATAGGACTATGAATTGATTATTTGTGAGTTGATAAGTCAGATGACCATGAGAGCGTAGGTATGTGCGTGACCCATGGGTCTGTGAACTATGTTCGCCTCCAATATGTGTGATTTTTCTTATTGAAACGGTTCTTGAGAGATTAGTAACACGTAGTCCTTATGTACCGTGACATTTTAAATGGTATTTAATAATGAGAATTTCCTATCGTAGCTGTTATACAGTAATGTAATTAATTCAAAGGTTAGATACATGCACGATATATTAAAATGTTATGAATAAACTCCCATATTATATTGTGAGGAAAGGAAGGGGTACAGACTGTTTAGTTAATGGCACAACTAGGATGGGTTAAGGATATACGTTAGGCGTGAACATTAGTTGAGGGGTGAGTAACCCATGCCAGAGCACGTAACTAACATGTATATATTATTCACTATTTAATGCAATTAAACACTTGCTATTTTAAACTGTTTTCACCTCGGACTTTGACCCGTTTGTTTTCAAATATATATATATTTTTAAAACCTTTTAGGTGCCCAGCCACAGGGACGCCAAGCATAGGAGTTCTATTCCATTGACGTGCTATAGCTGTTATCGAAGTTATAGGATCTCAGTAGTATACGCCTCCACATTCTACATTTTATTCTATTTCTGGGTCATTCATATATTAGGGCCTGTTGCCCCTTTCCATTTAGAGACAAATTTCTCATACTTTCAATTTTATTTCAGTTTTGAAGTTATTTATTTATTCAGACTTTGTATTGGGATTTTATTCAGTATTTGGATTATTCAGGGGAGTGTTACTCTAGACTCATTTATTATTCCATTATTATTATTTCCATTGTGATTGTGATGTGGGTGTGTTATAGTTAGCTTATAATTTAATTGGTTGTATGTTAGTTTAATTTAATAAAATTTGGCAACTCACTTTTTAAATATTAGGTGGCTAGTAATTGTTTATTAATGTTTTTGACAGAGATGCTATAAACTGAACCAACTTGACATTTTGTGTTAATTTGAATAAAGGATTAGCTTCCCGGTATTTAATTAGTCGGGGTGTCACAGGTGGTATCAGAGCATCAGGTTCTAATGGCCTTAGGATCTGTACGGCTTGTTATGTTTTCGCGTAGAGTCCTTTGATATAGAGCCCTATATTTTTGCATTGTTATACTCTTTTTTTATCTGACGTTCTTCAGCTATTTTGAGATATTAACTATGGACTTATAAAATTTCTCTCTCATTTCAGATTTCTCTTCGACGTGCACTACGAGTTCCCTGGGGTGCCCAGCCTGAGCCACAACCTGCACCAGTTCAAGGTTCTATGAACGTTGCAGAAGTTTTTGCCATTGTAGCCCAGGCGATAAATGTCGTGTTAGTAATTGTGAAGGAGGCACCACCTCATTCACCGGTGGTAGCCCCAGTCTAGGCTCATGCATTCTCATCTTCTTAGGAACGTGTTCGTGATGCCTTTCAGAAGGCTCACCCTCTGGAGTTTGCAGGTAGCTCTGACGTCGTTGTGTCTGGTCATTAAAAAAGGACATCCAAAGGCACTTGAGGATGTATGAGTGTATTTGACATCATCATAATACGTGTTCAGTGCATCATCATAATGCTGAAGAGTCTACCTGGGAGCGCGAGGATGAGATGCGCGAGCGTTATCGAGAGTTATTTTTGCCAGATAAATTTTATTTCCGAATTTCGGGATGAAATTTTATTATTTGGGGGAAAGTACGTAGTACCCCATAATTTTATTGATTTTATATAATGGGATTAATCAAATATAAATGGTAATAAATTGGAAATTAATCCGAATTTAAATACTAGCGAGACGTGAGTTGGTATTTGACTATGATGATAATGTTGAATATTATGGGTAAATATAGTAATATATGATTATTGAGTTCATTAAAATTATCACGAGTCACAAATACGATAATTCGGGAAATTAAGTTAGGACGCGCGTGTCAGTCGCGTCAGGAATCAATTTAATTGGATTTAAAAGTAAATTATAATTTCATCATCCGTATGATCATTTTGAGTGGGTCAACATGTCCGGAGGGGTCAATATAGTGATAAAACACTAGCCGGGGGTTTAGTTTGGGTCCCGGGGCATTTTTAGGCCAAACTGACAACCCGTGAGGGTATTTTAGTCATTTTGATTTTCAAGGGATTTTGACCCATAAATTTTTGGCCTTATTTATCCACCAATATTCGGGCAATTATCAGCCAAAAATCAAGAGTGGGAAATGTGAGAAAGAGTAGATGTTACAAAGAGGGTTTCCAAGCCAATACCACCACACACCAACATTATTTACCGGATTTGTCACTGGAGGGAGAGGGAGAACCAGCCATTAACATCACCAACAGATTAGAACATTGATTTTAAGGTAAGTGATTTCATTTCATTAAGTTTCAGTGAATAATTCATCCATACTAGCATAGGATTTGATGATAGCCTTGAATAATGATGAAAATTCATGAAATTTGGAGAAGAAACCTAAATCTTGTATAGGATTTGCATGTAGATTAGTTCTGGAAGAAATTCAGTAACAAAATCATAACCCTAGATGAATCAAAAATGGATTTAGGAAGAGAAATATGATGGATAATGAATAAAAGAGAAAAAATAAGGTTTTTATGTTAATATGAAGATTTAATCCAAAAAGGCTAATTATTGATGATTTAAAAGTTTTGGAACGTTAAGAATCATGTAATTAGGTTGTATAATGACCCCATATACTTATATTAGGATTTCACAACATGTAATGAAGTTTTATGACAAATCTGGGACTGAAAAATAAAGAAACACGTAGCCTCACCTGCTTGATCGATCGATCGACATTCATAGGTCGATCGATCGATCATCGATTGATCGAAACTCATGATCGATCCCCCCAGAAATGGTGACTTTTTCCCCTTTTTAATTGTAAGTGTTTTCGGCCATCGAATGTTTTATTTGGGGATTATGTGAATACATTAGGACTTGAGGGAGACCATAAGGGATATATCTTAAACCCAGAACATATTAGAATTGGGTTGGAATGTAGCATTGAATTTACGAGTGTCCGACGAGTAATTTCCTATTTTATGATGCGAGAACATGATTTAAATTCCTAGGAGTGATAAGTTAGGATTTGGGGACATAAATAAGGAATGTAGATTACAGAATTAATATGTGGGAAAGTTAGGAGACTTAGTAACCTCTTTAGTTAGGTTTAAGTACTCGAAATTATACAACGTGAGACGTATCGGCAAAATATATTATATATCATCCGAAATTTTAATAATGAACAGATCGGACTAATGGCATAAGGCTGAGAATTTACCTTTAACAATATAACAAGTTATCTAAGTAGTGTGAATGCTTAGTATATGGATTATTATGTGTATGACATACCTACCATACTTGCTATCACGGGAGGTCGGCTTTCGAAACAGGGCCATCTAATCTTTGTGTTCCTACGGGGGGACTTAGATTGGTACCTTAAGGACATAGGACTGTGAATGTCTTATTTATGAGTTGATAAGTCATATGACCATGGGAGCGTAGATATGTGCATGACCCATGGGTATGTGAACTATGTTCGCCTCCAATATGTGTGATTTTTCTTATTGAAACGGTTCTTGAGAGATTCGGAACACGTAGTCCTTATGTACCGAGATTCGATAGAAGAGTATGTGTGCACCGCAGCTTAGACTAGGGGTGCCCTCTTTGTATATTAATGTTGAGAATGATATACTTGTGATTTTAATGGACTCTTGGTTAAAGTGTGAATATAAATTATTGTGACATTTTAAATGGGATTTAATAATGAGAATTTCCTATCGTAGCTATTATACATTAATCTAATTAATGCAAAGGTGAGATACATGCAGGATATATTAAAATGTTATGAATAGACTCCCATATTATAATGTGAGGATAGGAAGGGGTATAGACTAGTTAGTTAAAGGCATAACTAGGACGGTTAAGGATATACGTTAGGCGTGCACATTAGTTGAGCGGTGAGGAACTCATGCGAGAGCACGTAACTAACATGTATGTATTATTCACTATTTAATACAATTAAACACTTGTTATTTTTAAACTGTTTTCACCTCGGGCTCTGACCCGTTTACTTTCAAGTCTATTTTTTTTTGGTAAAACCTTTTAGGTGTCCAGCCACAGGGACGCCAAGCATAGGAGTTCCATTTCATTGACATGTTGTAGCTGATGTGGAAGTTACAGTATCTCAGTAGTAGATGCCTCCACATTCTACATTTGATTCTATTTCTGGATCATTCATCTGTTAGGGCATGTCGCCCCTTTCCATTTAGAGACAACTTTATCATATTTTTAGTTTCATTTCAGTTTTAGAGTTATTTAATTATTCAGACTTTGTATTGGGATTTTATTCAATATTTGGATTATTCAGGGTAGTGTTACTCCAGACTCATTTATTATTCCATTATTATTATTTCCATATTGATTGTGATGTGGGTGTGGTATAGTTAGCTTATAATTTAATTGGTTGTATGTTAATTTAATTTAATAAAATTTGGCAACTCATTTTTTAAATATTAGGTGGATAGTAATTGTTTATTGATGTTTTCTACAGTGCTGCTATAAACTGAACCAACTTGACATTTTGCATTAATTTGAATAAAGGATAGCTACCCAGTATTTAATTAGTCAGGGTGTCACAGGATGTTGTGACTTGGTCATACTAAATGTCCATCGATAAACAGTGTGAACAAAATAAAAAACTCTTTTTGTCTTTTCCAAAAAAAAATTCTCAAAATAAAATATTTTTGGCTTTTTCAATTTTTTTCTCAAAAATAGCAAATCTCTTCAAATTTTCCAAAAATTTTCAAGAACAAAAATATTTTTGCGTTTTCAAAAATATATAGCCAAAATAGAAAATATAAGTACAAAAGTGGTACACACTCGCAACATTCATAAAATATCATCATGAAAATCATTCAAAGCTAGCAAACAAGTCTATACCTCAACCGTTAGGTGCGATGGAGTTTTTCAAAGGTGGTAACATCCTATGAATAACATTCATCAAGTCATATGAAGTTTTAGCCAAGAACTTTTCGTGTTCCCTAATATGTCCAAACTCTCTCATGTATTCTCCAGAAGCATCATGTGTGGGTGCATTTGTCATAGCTTGATGTGGCAAAATTTTGTGCGACACATTACCTAACTTCAAAAAAAATTCCCTAAGGTGTCCTCTCTTCTTGCAATGGGTGAAAATATACACGGGCCTAGGAACAAATCTCCTAAAACATCTAGGAGTATCTATCCTACAATAAATGGGATGCCTAGGTCGGTTGTGTTGAGATCCATAAGGATCTATCACAAACTCGGGAACTGGGTCGGGTGTAACGTGGGAAGTGGACACACAGTCATGACCTATTCCTAATCTCTCAACATTACCCAAAGAGGGACCGAGGAGCATCTTTCCTACCTTCTTAGATGTATCCTCTATAGTGAATTTTACCTCCTAGGCTCGTTCGATATCTCTCTCTACGTGGACCACACGGGCTTCGCGTTCACTCTTTTTTTGACCTACGACAATCAACTGCTTACTCAAAGTAACATTCACCTACTCGAGTTGACTTGTCGACGCCTCAAATCCAATCAAAACCTCTCTCTCTCTCTCCAAATCTAGCACCCTAAAACCTAATTCCTTATTCAACTTCTTTGTCTTTAAGGTCTCGTCGTACAAATCTCCAAATGTTATCTAAAGCTCACTTTCACCCTCACTAGCATACTCACTAGAAACACTCAAATCATCATTAGGGCTCTCATGTTCACATATATCCTCAACGTCGTGGGACAAACTAAGCGTGCTCACATGATTAGCTAAAAAGTCAAGACACATCCCATGTGAAGATTCATCCCCAGAATCCTTCTCCACTTCCTTACTATCGCTAAGAGTCCCTTTCTCTTTAGCCTAGTGGACACTCAAACTCCCCATGCCCCTTACCCTCATATTCAAAACGTATCTCCTTTTCTTCATTCTCTTTCAAACCGCTCTCTTTGGCTTCTTCTTTCTTTTTATTTTTCTCAAAACATCCTTTATTAGAAAAAAAATCTTTTGAAAATTTGAGAAAAATTTTAAAAATTTTAGCAAGCACGACCACGTTATAAAAATCAAACTCGGACTCACAAACTTTCACTTTCTTTTTCTTCTCTCTCTTGGACGCTTCCTCATTTTTCCTAGACTAGTCTCTAAGTGTTATCCCTTTATCCTTAGACTTGACAATGATAGGAAACATGTAAATTTCATATGTCTGGAGGTCTCCTATTAGTTCTTTTAACTTAAGATTGCTCAAATTTCTTAAGGAATTCAAAGCAATCACTTTCAAGATAAAACGTTTAGGCAACGATATCAAAATCTTTTTAACTACTAGTGCATCAGGAATGTGCTCACCAAAATTAAAACTAGTGTTGAGAGTATCAGACAAAAGTGCATAAAACTCATTAAAACACTCAGATTCAAGCATGGTAATAGTTTCAAATTAAGTAATTAAATTTTGTAATTTAGACTCTTTCACTACAGTCGTGCCTTCATGGGTAAGTTGTAAAACATCCCATGATTCTTTTGACATGGTGCGTGCACATCATGATGCATCGAAACTCGTCAGGGGTGACACCTCCAGAAATTGCACTTATCCCGCGAGAATTAAAAGTGTTCCATTTAAATTTGTCCTCACTCCGATCAGTCTTAGGCTTAAGATTAGTGACATTATTAGCGATAACCGTGGGAGAAGTCCACCCTCTTTCACACACAACCCAAACTCGCTCATCGATTGCTTTTAAGTGAGATTTCATATGGGATTTCTAATAGGCATAATTAGACTCGTCAAAAAGTGGAAACTAATGATATAAGTTTTCATTTGGAAACATTAAGAAATCTCAAAATCACATTTTTCAAAAAAATCAATATCGCAAAAATTTTGCAGAAAAAAGGATCACTCGATAAATTAGAGAAGCCCGCTCTGATACCAATTTGAAAAGGTAAAGATCACCTAAAAATCTCTTTTACCAATTTGAGAATGCTATATGATATCGATTGCATGTGGATTTGCAAATTTCCAATTTTAAACTTATTTAATTGATGTCAATTTTTTACCCAAATTAATTAAACCCTCACACATTCATCTAGGTGTATAAATCATGCCATCGTAAATAAACATAAATTGTTGACATAAAAATTTTAGGAAAAAAATACCCCTGAAGGGCAAAACCTTTATTACAATAAATGTAACAACACTTACAGAAATCTGCAATGAATATTCCTCAAAACATTCACATAGGTTGCAACCTAGAATCAGCAATGGATTAACCGCAGTAAACCCACAAAAATCACAGCTCTATCTTCAGCACGTAACACCCTTAAGCACTCTCAAGTGATCGCAGTCATCAGCACGCACCTCCCTCAAGAACTACCATGTCATCCGTAGAGATTTCGTCTCTGCAAGAGAAACTTCACCAAAGTTGTATCTTGGGTTCCAAAGTAATTCACTAAATCTATTGGGAGTATTTGTGAATTGAAAAACCAGGTTAAAAACCCCTAAATGAGAAAGCAAAAATTTTGCAGTTTGCAGTTTTTATAGATTGAAAAAATCAGGTCTTCTGAAACAAAAAGGACTAAGAACATAGCTATTTATAAAAAACTTGAGTCAGCGGCTTCGTTCGAACGACAATGGGATGTCGCTCGAACGACATATAATGTCGCTTGAAGGGACTTCGGGTGACTTATCAAACGAAGTTAAAAAAACTAAAATAATAGCATGTCGTTTGATGAAATACTCCAAGAGAGGTTCAAATGATGAGAAGCCAAGATTGTGTGATAATTTATTAAATTCGCAAATATCTAATTTGGCACACTTATTTAATTTCAGCCCCTAAACATGCATCTAAATCAACCCATCAAACATAAATAGATAAAGCATGAGACACAAAGTTAAGGAAAAAAACCCTTTTGGGTAAAACCTTTTATTTCTAGAACTTTGAATAATTTACAAGAACATTGACTTACATACAACCTGATAATCGCCCACAAGTGTAACGCACGGTGTCTTCGGTAAACCTTCAAAGCAACGGCTAGAAACAGTGTCGACTGGAATCTCCCGTGGGAACTCCAGGTGGTCAGCAATGAAGAAGAGAGACGGCTTGTCCATAAGGGTTGAACAAATACAAGGATTGTGTTCTAGGGTTCCAAAAGATTCACAAAAGTAATTGGGATTTTTGTGTGTGAATCAAAAAGATGTTTGGCACATAAAAAATTGAAGTCTTATTGTGTTTGAACTCTTAGAAACGTTTTCTCAAAGACTTGAAAAAAATACACCAACGAAGTAGGAATATATAAAGAAAATAAGAGTCGGTGGAAAAATATCATACGGATCTGATCGGACTTATCCCAGGCAGACTGGTCCGGTATGGAGGCGGATCGGTCCGACCTCGGATCGGTTCTTTTAAAATATGGCTTTATCGGTTCACTACCAATCCGGGGTCTACTGGATCTTCAGCAAGGCGGACCGGTCCGGGTAGAGGGCGGATCGGTTCGGTAGGAAGGCGGACCGGTCCTAACTTCTTATTTTTATAAAAAACATTTTATAAAAATTTCCCAATACTAAATATGAACTTTAAGGAACGTAAAAACAAAATTTTACCAAGTTCATTCTCGCATAGGCTATGATGTTGAAGACACTTTGATATTCGGATCCGTTGATGTAGATGCGATCTTGAGTTTCTTCAATGGTGTAATGACGTACGACATACAAATTGATAATGGACAAAAATGTCCTTACAAATGAGGTATCACGCGAGATAATCTATCGCTTGAAGAATTTGTTTGAACGATTTTGTCCTATCGTTTGAACGACATAGACATGTTTTTTCAATGACATCAACGTAAAATAATTTTTATAAAATTCCCCCTCGGGACTTAGAAAAATTATTTTGATGAAAAATTACACCTCAGATGTTTAAAAATATTTTTGAAAAATATCCCAACACTTATAATGAAAAATTAAGGGAATTAAACACAACCTTACAAAATCTATCTCGCAGAGGCTTATTTATTGAAGAATGTTAATATTCGGATCTGTCTTTATGCATGATTAGTATTGAACTTTCTTCGACGGTTGTAGCAATATACAACATACTCTAATGTAAACGGACTATGTAAAATATGTCCTTACACAGTTGTCCCTGTAGCTGTGGGGTTGGCGGAGTTGATATTGCAAGGTCTTGTGCATCTGCTGCCCCTGTTGTACTCCCTACTGTGGTACTCTACTCTGCTGTGAGCAATCCTTCTCATGATGACTCACCTCCCCACAAATAAAACAACGAAAGTGAAGTTTTTCTTCTTTTGACCCTGTTGGTCCGGTCAAGGCTTCTCCTCAGCTCGCTGCGAACAAAGTCGACGCTCGTGGCCATGATTTCCTCATTTATAACATCTCCTCTTGAAATCTCCCTGCTTATGGCTTTTTGGCCCCGGTGGCCTTGACTCTGCTGACCATTTCCATTATTCTCTTGGCTTTGATGGCCCCGAGTACCCTATCGTTATTTCTTCAATGTTACACTACAACTATTTCTTCCTGACCTACCTGACAAGCTAGATTCCCTTGTTCTTTTGCTCCCTATTGGCTGGAAATGATTCTCTCGGTAGTGTAATAATGCGGCAGTAACTACTTGTGCTATAATACCAGCCGCCTATGTGGTTGTGACCATAACTTGTGGTACTTAAGGCACCAGTTGATCATGTATAGCATTACCTCTTCCAAACATCTTAGCCTATTATTCCCTCCTAGGTGACATTTGAAATCATGTCAAATTGTATGAGTTCACAGTCAGAACAAATATAATAGCAGAAGAATGTAATCTCAAATATGTAATCATGATTGAAACAATCTTAAAAAAAGGGCTCTCGTAATCATGAATGAAACAATCTGAAAAATAGGGCTTTATGTCAAACAAATGCTATGCTGAAATCGTAGTAAGCCGTACAGATCCTATGGACACTAGAATCTGATGCTCAGCATCATTATTGAAAAAGTTTTTAAATTACTAACCACCAATGTTAAATTGAGTCGATGCCACTTTTTATCTTTCATTATAGTGGCCAAACGCAAAATAAAAATAATAACCAAACTATCCACACAATAATAGGGTCTAAAACATCACATGATAAATAATTGAATAGTATAATATGTAATAAACCATCTGTTTCCAAAATAAAATCCAACTACAAGTCTATAGTAAATAAAACCAAGTCTGACAGTTACTAAATAACCGAAATATTGAATAATCTGAAGGGGGAACATGCCCAAATGAAATATTGAAATGAAAGCCTATCTAAGAATGAATAACTAAAGCATCTATATCAAATCCTATAAGCCTCCACAATGCTGCAGCTACTCTTCCCTGGAATGAGTCATCAAGCTTGGTGTCCCTGTGGCTGGACACCTAAAATATTTTGGGAACATAGAAAAATAGATTTGACATGGGTCAGAGCCCAAGAAAACCTTTTGAAAATGTTTATCAAGTATTTAGATCACAATTTAAAAGTAATTATTAGATACACATGTTAGTTCCACGTACGCTCCCTTGAGTTCCTCGCCCCTCATCTAAAGTGCACACCAAACACTTCCTACCTAGCTATGCTACCTAGCCTAACTAGACATTCGTATCTAACTAACCACAAAAGGTTCAACTCCCCCATAACTGCCCATACAATACGCTACCGTACTACCAATAACTAATATTTCACGTATATTATTATTGAATCATTTTGATTAAGTTTCCTACTCTTAAATCACTTTTAGATATGCACTATATATCTCCAACTGTCACATAAGTTGAATAATCACGCATTATTGTAACACCATTAATTAAGGTTCATCACTTTTACATTACTTTTAGATATACACTATCTACCACACATAAGTAGAATAAATCACACTTGTATATATTTATCACACATATAATATTGCAACTATAGCATTCCTGTAATATCCCCCTCATGATGTTGGCATACTCTGTTATAAAGTCCATGTACCTCTCGTACCAAATTAAGGTCTAGCTATTCCACATGTCTCCTCGAATTCAAAAATCAATCAACACACAATGGAGGCGAACATGTTTCTAAGCCTTTGGGATAGGCACATACCTAAGGTACCTAAATGACATGTCGATCCCACTAATACACTGCACATAGTGAGCCTCCCTAAGTTCCATGTTCTAGGGCACGAATCCAGACCTCGTTGGAATCGCCATGGTGGGATCGCCCTCTATGCGGAACCTCTCGTGATAGAAGGTAGCGTAGGTATGTTCACACACATAGAAAATCACATCATGGGTATTCACAAAACCTATATATATATATATATATATATATATATATATATATATATATATATATATATATATATATATATCCAGCTTAGGTAAACACATAACCTACAAGTATGTTTAGTATAGCTATACACACAACCTATAAGTATATCCAGTACATAGTAATTATAACTCTCAAATACTCAACGTACTAAGAATTCACACATAGTATTATATTAATATTTTTCAAGTATCACTCGCTACTCGAAAGGTCCCAATTATCCGTTAAGAAATTTCAACAGTTAAAACATCACTAACCTACTAGTATAATTTCTAAGTTATCATCTACACTTACCGTAACCGGTTTTAAATTTCGGATACTTAACACAATTGTTTAAATCTCGTAGGTCCTAGTTTCATTTTACCCTCATTATGACTAAGCCTAAAACCCGATTATATGTCTATTGAAATTATCAAAGTTCTCATGTATCTCACAAACCATTCTATACCCTGATTTAATTTTCGACTAAAGATGTCGATCTTGGACACCCTTCCCTAGAAAATTCATAAGTGATTAAGAAAAATAAAAAAAATACGAAACTGGTGGCCACACGTTCATAACGAAAAGATATATCTCCATGAACTAAAACATAGGGTCGTTCAAATGACATAATAATCTCATTTTAAGGACATGCAAATATCATTCAATCTCGTTCGAACGATCTCAGCGATTTCTGACAACTTCATCCCAAACTCATTTTTCTCCATAGTTAACACCTCAAACCTTGATGAAACTATCCCAAACTCCTATCAAACATGACCAAACCTCAAACACATGTCTAGGGGAAATTTCTAATGTAAATAATACATCAAATCTTTAAGAAATCTACCCAAGAACATATTAAATTCCAAAATTATCAAAATCCTAGTTCATAGTATTCTTCATGAATATTCATCAATATACCCATATTTCTTTCAATATACTCATCATATTATTTTAGATTTCATATTATCTACATAAATGGATTAATTCTACATAAATCATACTCCAAATCATGAATTACACCCAACGAAATTCTAAGAATACACCCAAATCATGTAATTTCAACCCTACTCTACATGGGTGATATAACATGCTTAAAAGAATTGCAAGATAAACACTTATCTTGGTCCAGTAGGTTTTATTTTCATTAATTGATGATGGAGTTGCTCTTTCCTTGCTTCGATCTCGATTTGGCAATATCTGTGGAGCAAAACGATGTGGGAAGGCCTAGTTTCCTTATCCTCTTCCTCTCTTGTGGCCTCCTCTCTCTCTAAAGTGTTCTAACCCTAACCTCTCACTCCAATGGGATGATATAATTCTTATAGTTTAGGAGTTTCATCTGCCACAAACTCCAGAATGACCAAAACACCAATATTTAGTACCGATTTTGTCTAAAATTGCCCAGCGCCCAATCAACACACCCAGGTACACTATTATTTTTATTTTGACCCATTCGGAACTAACTGTGACCTTAATATTACCATCTAAGTCACTCTACCATAATTTTTCCCATCTCGACCTCATATAATCTTCTCTCGACTCCCGATTGAAATCTAACACAGTCACTTCACTGTTACTCGTTATCATGTAAAATAACAAATCATTATTTGCTTAGTAATTATATTCCATAAACATTAATCATCATCTCTCCCGATTAATATTTTAATCAACACAAAATAATTAATTCCACTAAATTATGGCACACGTGAAATTCCAAAAATCACCGAATTAATTAATTTTTCTAAATACTTAGAAATATGGGGTGCTACTGTCATCTCTCAGATGGGAAAATCGAGGCTCGTCGAGATTGAGACTAGAAACACCGTGTTGGCTCGTAAGGTGGACACCGATGACGATAAGATGGAAAGGTTGGATATGATGGTCCTAGATATGTACACCTTCAGGAGGCGTCAATTGGGGTCCACCTCGTATAAGGGAAAGGAGAAGGGGAAATAGGTAAACGATTATGACACTACTCCATCTCCGATACACACGGACTCGTCAATACGCACGGACTCGCCACTTGCATATGATCCATTTCCCATCTTGACCCTGGCGAATGGCATAAATCAACAATTAGTTGGCCGATCATGTTTTCAATAGACATATTTAGTGGCGCGAAGATAGTTAGGGGGTTATTGGACCTGGACACACACCGGGTAGTTTGGTTCATCGATGTGCCATTCAATATTTTAAGGCAAAGGTTCACATCACGCATATTGTGCCCGAAAGAGATAATGCACCTTTGTGGTTGTAACAATAATGCGACATTCGAAGAATTGATGGATGTCTCAATTCATATATAGTGTGGCCTACCTTCCTCCTCCGACCTATTCTCGATCCTAGTCCATGACATTATCTATTTGTATTTATTTTATTTGGATATTAGATATTGAATATTGAATATTGGATATTACTTGTATTTTTTTATTTGGTTATGGATATTTACATGATGGTTGGCTATGGTTATGGATATTTGTATTTATTTATTTTAGTTATGGAGTATTGAATGTTTCTTGATATATATGCTATTCGGACATGTTTAAATATGTTGTAACGGGTAAAAATATATTGCAGGGCAGTGGCAGTGGCAGTGGCAGTGGCAGTGGCAGTGGCAGTGGCCATATTGCCCAACAGTTTTCTTTTATTCTGGCCAATTTTGTCATGAATTTTGACCATGACAAGTCCATGCAAAGGAAACTTGTCACGAACTTATCACTCTCAAAGTCCATGATAAGTTTTCCTTTGTCCCCGACTTATCATAGTCAAAGTTCGTGACAAGTTCATTCTTGTTACAGACTTTGATCGTGACAAATCCCTGACAATTATCTTTGTCACCCCCAAACTTGTCACGGTCTTTCACATTAACAAGTTTGCCTTATCATGGTGACAAGGGGCAATTTTTGTGTAGTGCCTTAATCCTATCACATGGGGTCGCCCACATGGATTCTTGATTTGGTGTAAATATTTCATATTTATCCCCTTAAATTCGAAACTTTTACGATCCCGTACACTGTAATTAGATTGGATTTATCTCATATTTATGTTATTAAACCTATTTGTAAAGTATTTCTTATTTTGTGTATTTCTTTCTTATTTTACATGTATTTTGTGCAAGTGGATGGAATAGGAAAACCAAAACTAAGAGAGAAATGAACGAACGAAACATCGAGGGAATATATATAATTTTTAACCTAAACCCGAATGCGATGACAAGAAGGTAAAGTGAAGATCTTGAAGCTATGAGCATACTCGAAGAACCGACACCCAAATCCGAGCTACGGTAAAGAAGTTACAAGCATTTGAAGATGATAAGGAAATCGAGGGGCAAAAGTGGAATTTCAAAAATCCACTCAGATGAACCGGTTCACCCCTGGCCCAGATCGGTTCGGTTGTTCAGATACGTGATTTTTTTTTATTCGTTATTTTTATCTAGAGAGTTGTATGTGTTGAAAACACTTCCAAAACAACCTAGGATGGTCACTACACCAAAATGGTCAAATTGGCACCCTTTAAGCGGCTAGCCTTATCACGGTCATTGACCCTGACAAAAAAACACGCATTTTTTGTCATGATCAATGATCGTGACAAGGTCGTGACAATACCGAAAAGTTTTCACGGTCAATGATCGTGACATGTCCATGATAATTATGTCAGTAAAAAATCCTCCCTCTTCTTTCTTCCCACCGATTCTATTCCCTCCATTTCTCTCTCTCTTTAGCGGCTGCTCACTCTCTCTCTACAACTTTGGTATGTATTCTCTCTCTATTTCTCCTCCATTTATGTATATGTGCATGTGTGTATATATGTGTGTGTAAATGTGCATATGTGTGTGTGTGTGGTGTATATATGCGTGTGGGGAGGGAGGCGGTAGGGTTGGGGGGAGGGGAGGGGGTGTATGTGCGTGTGTGTGTGTGTGTGTATGTGTGTGTGTGTGTGTGTACATGTGCATGTGTATATATATATATGTGTGTGTGTGGTGGGCAGGGCAGCCGGGGGGCGAGGGGGGGCAGCGGTGTATATGTGCGTGTGTATATTTTTTTTAATTAAGTTTTTATTGGTTTATTAGATATTGCCCCTCATATTGTAGTCCCCTTGTGAAAGAATTTATTGATTTAATATTCATTGGTTGTTAATTTTTTTTATAAATTAATAATTAGTGCCCATTTCATATGCAAGTAGGGTTGCCCTTCATTGTAAACTAGTAAATTAATAATTGTATACTTTAATTGTTAGTTTAATTGACGAAAAGAATTAATTGAGTAGATGAATTAGAAGGAGTACGGGATACACATTTGTTGTTGCCATTGCGGTTAGATTATAGTCGATCGATGTTGGGTTGGTTAATTTTAAAAGTGGCATGAGCACTGGATTATTGTCCATATGGGGGTGGGATTTTTCAACTTTTTTTAAAATTACTTTATATAGCGAACAATATATATATATAGTATGATAATTAAATGAAACATACTTGAAATTACATATAGTGCGCATAGATACTGGCCTTCTAGTTCTTATGTGTACGCATTCGATAGCCCTTAGACCCGTTCGAGAGTCATTACCCCTATAATGAGATCTCTCGAATTGTCCCGTTTGGACAATTTGAAAGTGCATAATTTTTGTATAAAATTTTCTTAGTGGCTTAAAGTTGTTACTTTTGGAGGAAGTTCTGCAGTCGTATCCTAATGTTCTCTGGGTACATACTAGATTGACAAGTGTGACTGTTATTTAATTAATCAATTGAAATAACACTCACACTTAGCAATCTACGTCGTGTACTTGGAGAACTACGGGGATATGCTGTCGAATTTTTCTCAAATTGTAACAATGTGCATGAGTTGTTAAGTGTATTATAGAAAAATACGATCTTGAATGGGATAAGACTACTCACCCTTTAGAGGAGATGGAGGAAATAGAAATTTCTATTATAAATTGAATTTGAATTTGAAATTTAAAAATCTAATATAAATAAGACATAATTAAATGAAACATACTATAAATCTAAGTTTTGTTTATACTAATCCATGAATATAAGCTTCTTACCTTTAATAGGTGATTAGTTGTGGTAGCTGTGATGGGATATCCGAAATACAAAGAGTGGATGGGTGAGACAAATAGATTGGGGGATGTGTTTCGCAGAGGTGCTAATGAATTTGTAAAATAATGATAAAGAGTTTTCGTGTCCGTGTGCTAGCTGTAAGAATGGTAAGGTGTTTGAGTGGAAAACATTTGAACTACATTTGTTAAGATCGGGTATGCAAGATAATTATCGATTTTGGAGTTTTCATGATGAATTAAAAGTTCCTTTTGTCCCCGAATAACCTTCACAACAACCTTCAATAAGTAGGATAGATGTAGAAGGGGATGACGTAGATCATAATATATTAGAGGATTTAGTTGATGATGCGTACGGAGTTTATGAAGCAGAGGACAATGAGGTTACTGATGATATACAAGGTTAAAGTGCTCGTGAAGATATCATGATAAACCTTGATGATGACTACTAAAGTTTAAAATTTAAGGCGACCCAACCGTTTTACTCTAGCTGTGAGAAAGATCAAATAACTTTACATGCCATCGTTGGTTTGCACAGTTTGAAGACATAGTACGGTTTTTCTAGAAATAGCGTGACAGGAATTCTGAAATGGGTGAAGGGGTTACTACCTAAGGAGAATACGCTTCCAAATAGCTGTAATGTTATGAAGAACAATTTGAAAGGTTTGGGAATGAAGTATAAATTGATTCATGCCTGTGTGTATGACAGCATACTATACCGAAGGGAGTATGAAAATCTCGATCGTTGTCTAGTTTGCGATGGACCTAGATATGTCCAATCTACAAGTAAAGAAGTCACAAGCTCAAAAGTTCCTCAAAAAGTGTTAAAATATTTTCCCGTTGGGCCTAGATTAAAGCAATTTTTCACAGTACCATGGATAGCGGAGGCAATGACTTGGCAAGCTAGGGCAGAAGTAGGGGTAATCTCATGCGTCATCCTATTGATTCTACATCTTAGAGGAGGATGAATTATGAGTATCCCAATTTTGCTCGAGAATAGAGCAACATTCATTTGGCTATATCAACATATGGTTTCAATCCATTTGGAAATCTAAGCACCAATCAGAGTGTATGGCCAGTGATCCTAGCTCCACTCAACCTCCCTCCTTCACAGTATATGAGACCTGGATTTTAGATGATGTCTTTGTTGATACCTGGGCCAAAGGCACCAAATGATGACATCGACGTCTACCTGTCTCCTTTGGTAGAAGAATTAAATGAGTTGTGGGAAGAGGGTGTGCAATCATTTGACTCTTTTAGAAAATAAGAGTTTACGCTAAAAGCTATGTTGATGTGGTCCATTCATGATATTCCAGCTTATGGGACATTATCCGGTTGTGTAGTACATGATTATTTGGGGTGTCCTATTTTTGGAGAGGAGACTGAATCTCTTCGTCTATCCTTTACCTCAAAAAATGTATACCATTGCCATAGGAGGTTTTTACCCCCCGACTCATAGTTTCAGATTTCAGAAAGGTTCCAATTTTTTATTGGGCGGGGTTTAGCATAGGATACCGCTGAGACAACTTTCAGGTTCAGAAATTGAGAGTAAATCTTTTGAATGTGTCCCTACTATGCCTGGTCAGAATCCCAAATTTAATAATGTCAACAACGAGCCGTGGTCAATTGTCCTACATGCTCCAAAGCGTCTAAATAGTAGTGTGGATGACTTGGCTACTCCTACCGAATATCAATCCAATTTTATAATAACCCGAATTTGAAACAATTTTTTTATTTATAATAAATATTCCAATATGTACTTTATCAATCCATTTTTAATGCTTTTAATTGATTTGCACTTTATCATTTTCACTCTTGTGTAGTGTGCGTGTGGGGGGGGAGTAGGGGTGGGGGTGGGGATGTTTCGTATTTTTAGTAATTGTACATATTATGAGCTAGTTGTTGTTTTGGAATTCAGAATTGAGGTGTTAAATAGTAACAATTCATTTGGATTTGTAGTAATTGTACATATTTGCATGTCTTCTTCTAATTCATTTTGATTTGTACTAATAACAACATTTTTTATAGTAAATGTCTCCTTCAGGTATTAAAGCGAGGATGATGATGCTGATTATGATGATGTTGTCTGGGCTCGGTGGTAGCGGAGGCGACGAGGGCTCCTCGGCCCCTAGGCTCCCCAAATATGGCAAATTGGGCATGGCCATCGAGAACAAGACGGGGCTATTAGCGAGATTCCTCGAGCTGGTAAAGACGATCATCGGCCCGGGGTACACTAGTTGGAGGGAGGTGCCAAATGAGCTCAAATTAGCTATTTCGGTGGCACTACAGGCAATGTATTTATATTTATATTTATATTTATATTCATATTTATATTTATATTTATATGAATATGAATATGTCAATTTCAATTTCGATTTTGATTTCGATTTGGATTTTATTTTATATTAATATTTATATTTATTCGCAACTAACATTGTATTTGTTGGACATAAACAATTCAGCCTGGATCCAAAGCTACGATATTTCGTCTTGGATCAGTTAAGGGAGAAACACAAGACGTGGAAGAAAAATATGCGAACTCGATACTTTGGGAAGACCCGAGAGTCCGTTATCCGAATGCGTGAATCCGTCCCGACGAAGGAGCCGATCTCATTGGCACAATGGAAAAAGTTCATTGACAATGAGATCGGGGAGCGACAATTGGCATCTCGCCAATCGGGGAGGGAAAATCGGGCAAAAAAGACGGACGTGCACTACTCCGGCCCAACGTCTTATGCCGAGGTGGAGCATAGGATGATGGTAATATTTAATTTTTCTATAACTACACAAATATATCTGCATAGGCTCGATACTAATTTTACTTTATTTTATTTCAGGGGGCAGAGAGTGGCCCTAAGGGTAGGCCACATAGGCTTGATACTTATGTAGCTATTTGGATGAAGAAGGGGAAGGATAAGGAGGTGTCTCCAAGCATCGCGACCATGATTGTGAGTAATCCGATAGTTTACTTTTTTTTAATTACATTATAATTTTTTATTTACTTATTTTACTAATCATGTGCTTTTTGTCGTTTCAGGCAAAGCTTAAGGAAGTGCATGAGTCGCAGTCTGATGCCGACAAGGCATCTTTGTCCACATATGCACTCAGCCAAGTGCTTGGCACTGATCGTAAGAGGAGGACAAGGGGTGAGCTCGTGGGTGGCCAAATCTAGGATCATCAGATTGGAGATGAGCGACACCGGGTTGGCTCGAACGGTGGACTCGCATGACGCGAAGTTGTCCCGTTTGGAGGTGACGGTCCAATATATGTTCTCATTCATGAAGCTTTTATTGGGAGGAAACCGTAAGGGGAAAAGGAATGAGAAGGTGGTGGAGGAGGAGGTGCAGGATGATGAGGATGTGGACCTCGCTGCTTTATCGTTGACACGTGCGAACTTTGATGATCCACTCCCCTATTTGGCTCCCTTAAATCAACCGATGTCCACACTTGGTTGGCCGAGCGTGTTTTTACTGGACATATTTCATGTCCAGGGCGAGGGTTGAGGGACTCGAATACCGTCCAGGGTATGCCAGTTCATGGACGTTTGCTTCAAGACATCGAGTCCAAGGTGCTCATCAAGCATGTGATACCCGGTAAGGAGAACTTAGCCTTGTGGTTGTGAAAATAATGCGGCACGATGTATATTGCTAGGTGTGTCAATTCGTATATCATGTGGCCTACTCACCTCCTCAGAGCTAACCTTACCCCAGACATGTAGTGACATTATTTGAATTAAATTGTTTTAAGTTGTTACATTTGAATTATATTTGAATTATATCGTGATGCATATTGTTTTGAATGTATATTTACATTATCTCTATTTTATTTGGATATATAATGTTTGAACAGGTACAACGTTGCTATAATAGGTACAAATATACTGCTGGGCAGTGGCATTGACCATACTACCGAGCAGATTTTTTTCAATCCTGCCCAGAATTGTCACGGTCATTGACCGTGACAATTTTTTAAAGAGTGTCACATTTTATGACCGTGACAAAACTTGTCATGGTCAATGACCGTGACAAGTCCGTGACAATAAAAGTTTTCACCCCCAGAATTGTCACGGTCATTGACCTTGAAAAGTCCAACTTGTCAAGGTCAATGACCGTGACAATTTGGCAGATTTGGTGTAGCGGGTGGCAACTTTGTATTGGGGTTCTCTTACTTTAGTTTTTCATAAGTTTTAACATAGTTCTGAGAGGAGAAGAAGGCTAAGAAAAGAGAAGACTAAGAACTCCATTATTTTTCCTAAAATTTCGATATAATTATTGCTTTCTTCTTTATTTCTTTCAAGCTTGATGCTCTATATGATGTTTCTTCCTAATTTCTATTTTGTGATTATTTACATGTTTGCTTGCAATAAATACTTCATCATGTCTTCATGCAAGGTAAAAATCTCATGCATAGTTAGCATTTCCATATCTGACTAGATTTTTAGCAGGTTAGGGTACATGAACCCAACCTAGGTATTATGGATGAATATAAAATTTGATAGAATTTAATAAACAATTAAGAGGCTTTATACTTTATCAAAAAAAATATTGTAGACCTTTTAACTTTGTTTGCCATAGGTAACCGGAGTATTTAAGGATATAATACATGTGTCGATAATTTTATCATTCGCGTTAAATTTATTTTTGACTAGATATTTTGCAGAGTAAAATCCTCATATATTTAGTAAAATAATTTTAAGGTTTCCTCTAAATTATATATTTAATTCTTTAATTTTTTAGATTCAATATAATTACCGACAGTTCGGGGGAGTGTATTCCATCCCCATTTTCCCATATAGTTTATTTCTAAGAGTAAAAAATTTAGTCTCGCATTAATTAGTTAAATTCATTAGTTACTTTTTATTAGTTCATAGGACTTTGCTTACACAATTTCATCACATGTTCTTATTTCCTTAGTGGATCGATAGTTAGGTTTTAGACGCCTACCCATAGTTGTTGTCGCGACTTTTGTCCCATTCTCTGAGTTCGATATCCGACTTACTAGGGTATTACTTAAGAGATCGACTTATATTTGAGCTATATATACATGGATTGCACACACTTTTTGAGTCGCATTAAGTTTTTAGTGTCGTTGTCGGGGAGTAGATAGACACTCCAAGTTAGGTCGAGTTAACGTAAGAATTTGACTCTAATTTATCAAAAAATCAAAATAATTCATAATATCAAAAACATAAAAAATATAAAAAAAAATCCAAATATCTAAAAACATCTGAAAAGTAAAATAAACATAAAAATATTCTCTCTAGCTTTAAGTGAAAAAATACTCAGCCCAATCAAAATCATGTGCCTATAGTCGATCTCCAACCTTCTAGCAATAACACTCCAAACACTCAAAATTTCTAGATCCCACCTCCGACACCGAGTAGTCATACCACGAGTCATACATCTAAGAACTCTGGTGAGGAAAGTGATTCAATAAGTGTGAGTGCAATGCCTGATCATGCTAGTTTCGGGATGGGTGAGGGAGTGATGTTGTATCTCCCCATAAGAGACCTCTTATACCCCGAGCGAACCGTTGCTCCAAGATGAAATATAGTCCCGTATAATGTAGGGAAGTTTCACTTAGGAATGGGATGATTTAGATTCTCCCAGCATTTCACAATATGGATTCAAAAAATCCCTACCTCCACATTAGAGAGTTTGAGGAGGCGTGCGAGATGTTCAACGATCAAGCTTGAACTAAAGACATAGTGCACCTCAAGATTTTCCCATTTTATCTTAAAGTCAAGACCAAGACTTGGCTTTGGTCAATAGAACCAAACTCAATAGCCATATGGAGAGACATGCAAGCTAAATTTGTCCAGAATTTCTTTCCCTCACATAAATCCAACTCTATTCGAGCTCAAATTTAGGCTTATAAGCAAAAAGATAATGAGGCTTTTGATAAGTGTTAGGAAAGGTCCAATGATTTAGTCACACTATGGATTTGAGAAGTGGAGAATCAGCTCTTACTTCCATCATGGGCTTACCCAAAGCTCAAAATAAGTCGTTGAAACCAGGTGCCCGGGAGAGTTCTTCGAGTTATATGCGGTTTATACAGAGAAAAAATTTAAGTATGTCACTGAGACTACTTAAGCTTGGGATACATCGCATCCGAACACCCAACCCAAAACTAGAATCACATCCACAACTCATTTTGCATCTGAACTCTATCAATTGGATAAAGAAGTCGAGTTAAAGCTTCAAATTAATCAACTAGCCAAGCCAAGAGGTTTGAAGACATGGTCCAGGAGAGATGTATCTGGATACACTTGAGAAATAAAGAGGGGATGAGTGCAATTTGTGAGGTGGTATATTTAACAAAGGAATTTCCGACGATACCCACTTACAAAGTTATGATTTAAGAGCACGTTGAGGTGGTGGAAGCTATAAAGGTTAATTTTATGCCCCTTACGGGAATTATTTTAATCCCCCGTGGCAAAACCATCCCTATTTTAGTTACGGGAAACCGAATGCGGCGATGAACCCGAATCCACACGTTGCCCAATAACCGCCACCACTCCCACCTTATCAATAAGCACCACCCAAGAAAGCGCCTCCTCCCATGCCTTATTTGATCCCACAAGGGAAGAGTTTTGAGGACACTTTTTCCCAATTTATGCAAACTCAATCAGTGATCAATGCTTAAAATTCCCAAACTTTTGCCGATTTAAAGGTATCGCTTTATAAGTTGCAATCTTCCTTAAGTGTCCAAGAGAAGGTCACATTTCCCGCCCGAGGCTGACCAAATCCCCAAGGTCAAAACTACGGTATCTTTAATCCCAATAAAAATCAAGAGAAATATAGCTCAGTAACCACTCTACATAGTGGAAGAGTTGTTGACTTGTCACCTCCTCCACACGACGTGTAAAAAGACAAGGAGGTTTTGCCCAGAATGAAAGAGGTTGAATATGATGAGAGTGAAAAAGAATACACGGTTAGGCCCGAGGTGGTAGTTAAACCCCCTAAAGCTGCACCATACCCTCAACGGTTAGTCCCTCCTCCTAAAGATATCGGTCATGATGACATTATAGATGTGCTTAAGAAAGTTAAGATTAATTTTCATTTCCTTGAGTCTATCAAGCAAATTATCACGTATGCAAAGTTTCTCGAGGACTTTCTCACGGTGAAACGTAAATTGAAGGTAAAGAAAAAGGTGTTATTAGCACAAAATGTGAGTTTAGTACTTTCGAGTGACCTCTCACCGAAGTTGATAGATCAGGGATCCCCCACCATTTCATGTCTTATTGGAAATAATAAAATTGAGAGAGCTTTATTAAATTTAAGGGTGAGTGTCAACATTCTACCCTATTCCATCTATATAAGAAGCTTGATTTGGGAGACCTTAAGCCCACCAAAATTACTCTTTAACTTAGGGATCATTCCCTAAGTATACTTGGGGTAGTTAAGGACGTGATATTCCAATTCAACACTCTCTACTTCACGGTGGATTTCGTCATTTAGGGCACAGAGCCCTCCTCCCCAGTAAGTCATCATGCCCGTTCTTAGCTATGGATAATGCATTGATTAATATGCATAATGGGAAAATATAACTCATGTTTGGGAACATGATACTAAAAATTAATATCTTCAATACCACCAAGCAAGTGGGTGATGAGGATGATTTACACGAATCGTATCTTATCGAGAAGGCAGTACATGAACGGATTGAGGGTAATAATTTTGGGGAACCACGTAAGGTGTGCTTAGTGGCAGTTATCGAGAGAGGGACAGGGAATGTAGGTGAGAGAGAGAGAGAGAGAGAGAGAGAGAGAGAGAGAGAGAGAGAGAGAGAGAGAGAGAGAGAGAACTAAGATGAGAGTGAGAGAGAGTATTCTGAGATTGATCAAGAAGGGAGTTAGGGGATATGAGCCCAAAAAATTTTGAAAAGAATTCGGCTCGATGGAAGAGAGACTCTCTATTAAATTCCAAACGTTATTGGAATATTTTAGTCAGTTAGAAGATAGTAATTCTAAAGATAGGATAGATCAATTCCTTCTTTGTGATCATCCACCCATGCCACTAGAGTTTTCCAATGCGATTGAGGATATGTGATAGGTCGGGTCTCGCTGCGGCATCGCGTCACCGACACTGGTCATTTGTTATATTCGGCTCACCAGCTCTATACAAAAACCTAAACTATGACTACACTCTTTTAAGGGAGTATAGCGGCTAGTTCGGGTATCGAAAAATCAACAAAGACGAGTTGCTAGAATTTAATTAGTTTAATACTTCTAAAATAAAAGTGTAAAAGAAAATTATAAAGAAAAAGGAAAAGATGCAAAAAGGAAAAGATGAAACTAGGCGAGTGAAAATTAAACTATGTTAACAAAGCGAATAAAAACTATAGGTTGCGTCGGATATCCCTCACCCCGAGTTAATTAGTATAAAATGGTTACATGGGTCGACAAGTTATTAAGATTGAGTCTCGTTTCGACAGTTAATTAAATCAAGAGTTGTCACACCCCTAACTTATATAAAAGTCTAATAAGATTTTGGTGTCAAAAAATATCCCGAAAACTACGCACGCAATATCGTAAATACGAGGCATACATGATATACCCCATTAAATCTCCAAGGCGTAATAACTAGGATAACACACTCTAAATAAACCCGTGAGACTCCATCGCCAAAGCAAAGCAACACGTCAACCCTAGGTGAGTTCAATCCGACACAACCTAGACTAAATTATCCGCTACACATATTTAACAATATTAATTAAACTAACTAATTAATCAAAGCAACACTAAAGAAATTAACACTAATAATTAACTAGGCATAGAAATTGATGGAAAGGCGTGAAAATAAATGGACAAATCATAAATAAGAGAAAGATGATAATGAATAGTGTCCACTTAGATTAATGGATGTCAAACCACCAAGAAAATGGAGGAGAGGGGTGGCCTCCACAATAAACCCCAAAATTATCTCTAACCTAGGTCTAAAATAAGAACAGGGAAAAAAACTAAGATCCTCACTAAAACGAACTAAGTGGTCCTTTTATACTAAGTTACAAAAATAGAATAAAAGAAAAAGGAAAATAAAATAAAATGGGGATAAGTCTCCTAATTAAGGAAGAAAAGAAAAAGGGAAAATAAATAAAAAGGCAAAAAGGGTAGCTGGCAACAAATATCTTGGCCAAACAGAGAACCGGTCAACCGAGGCCTCAGGTCGATCAACCGGGGAAAAGGGGATGGGCACACTATCAAAACTCCAAGGCAAAAGCCGAAAACCCGATCGACAGGAGCGCGGTCGATCGATCACTGTTGAACAACTTACAACGCATAATGGTGCAGCACCCACTTCACAGCCATGGCAAAAAAAACCAAAAATCCCATACCATCATCAATGACCCACATCACTGCGACGACCACAATTAGTTGCGAAACCACGTAGACTACCAACTCGAGACCTGCCATCGCCAATAATAGCCAAAATTGACATGGGTCAAAAACTCAATGGATATACCCTTAAGACCCATTTCCACCATTAATGACCGAAACCCAAGCTCCGAAAATGGCCAAAGAGACTCATTTGCGTATGTGGACCAAAATCGAGCTCCAATTTCGGACAAAAGTCCTCAATTTGGGACGAACCCAAAATTCGAGCAAAACCCTAGCCTAGGGCCAAAATCGACATGTCTAAAATGGGTTTGCTACAAAAAACGAGTTAGGGACACAATGGCTATTATATGAATTGTTAATGAAAGAGAAAAGGGACATGGAGGTCATCAATGAAATTGTTATTTTTCTTATAAATCTTTTCCGATTAAAGGTACTTCTTTCCTTCGTTCAGACTCTGAATTGTGCACCGTTCATGGCCATGCGAAGATTTGCCCGAGCGCTATAACTTCCATGAATACTTCGAGCAAAAATCTCAAAGTGTGAAATTATGAAAATGCCCCTAACGTGCGAATCACGACGGAACTTAACCGGAACGCGCTCAAACTTCATAATAAGCACTGTAACACCTATAAAAGCTCAATAATATAACAAATAACATGTTAGTATATTAAATGGAGGTTGTCTTGTTGTCGAGCATAATTATAGCAATTACGGTACCCGATGGGGCTAAAATGCATAGGTTGAGGGTATAAATGTGTATGATTCGATACGAATCAGTATGACTAGAGTTTTGTCTGAGGTAGAGCCCAATACAGGCATTCTCGACTTTAAGGGAAATCTAAGCTTAGCATGTTCTTCAAAATTTCACTATGAAAGTCTCTCCAAGTTTAGATAGTTATCCTACAAGGTGATTTGGAACCACGATGATTTTGCTCATCTCATTCATCACGTGCCTCCGGGTGTCCAATTTTTCTATTGGGTCGATTCCTAATTATTTCAAATCTTGATTTATGAGTGGGAGAGATGGAGACAAGGATAGTATCGGACCCCATTCACAGGGTTTGGTAAGTTTTAGGGGAGAGAGAAAGGTCATCGCGCCCCCGACGCGTATGGGGTGAAATTGTTGTATAGTTGAGAGTCGTGTGAGTTTTTAGGGTGTTTAGGTGTCATTTGAGTCGACGTTATAACGGGTTAGGAACAATAAATTGGCCTTACCATTCTCGAGAGAGAATAAGTTATTAAACGGAGAAATTTCGAGGTAGTCCGGTGCCTAAAGTTAAAAGGATGGTTTTAGGATTAATTCTAGAGGAAAAATAATGTTTCCACCATTATTCCTAAGAAATTTAGAGAGTACCCAATTGTTTGGACATAAAATTTATCCGAACCGATTCGACACTGGGATGAACCGGTTCACCAGACCCACTTTCTAAAATGTCTCTTCCTCTTCATTTTCCCACCTCATTCATCCCCCAAAAAAATTTCCACCCTTCCACTCCCTCCAACCCCGCCCAAACTCCTAATTCATCCCTCACCATCCCTTTCCCTTCCACCATTTCATTTCCCACCCTTTCCCCACCCCTCCCCACCTATAAATACCACCCTCTTCTGCCATTTCTTCCACACATCCAAACTCTACTCTTCTCCTCTATTATTCTCCTTAAGTGTCTTCCTTCTAAATTTTCAATCATGTCTCGATATACCAAATATGACTCCATTGAGAGGAATTGGATTGAGTTTCATTTCGAGCCCACCTGTGTGGTATTTATCAAATAAAAGGTCCAATGGATGACCTTCCCAAGGACGTCACTCCACGTTTCCGACATCGTGGGTGGTGAATTGGTTGAATCCCCCCCCCCCCCCCCCACACACACACCAATTCGGTCTATTATCAAGTAGTGTTCCTCTTTTATGGCACGCTCGTGCGCAAATCCCAAGGACGATATGAGGCCTATGTCCATGGCAAGAGGGTGTCCCTCCCTTGCTATTATTCAAAGAAAGATGAGGTCACACTACACCAAAATTGGTGAATTATCATGATAAAAAACCTTTATAAGGCAAACTTGTCATGGTAAAAAATCGTGACATGCTTGGGGGTGACAACTTTTTTATCGCGGTCGAAGTCCGTGACACGTTTTTCATGTTACGGACATGGCACAGTCAAAGTACTTCACAAGTCCGTAACAATGGAAACTTGTCACGGACTTTGATTGCAACATGTCCATGACAAGTTAATAATTGTCACAAACATGTCACGGTCAAAATCCTTGACAATACTACGCAGCAGTGAAAACAACTATTGGGCAGGATGGCCACTGCCACTGCCCAATAGTATTTTATTACCTATTACATCAAGAATATATGATATATATCTTAGCCAACATTCATTCATTCATTCATAATAAACAAAGACTCATAATAAATAATAAATAACACTCAACTTTCAACATTCAATATTCAATATTCAATATTTAATATTCATATTCATCATAAACAAATACTAATCAAATTATTACAAATAATTGTCCATTCGTCATCATTTGAAGGAGGAAGGTAGGTCATACTACATAAGAATTAAGACAACCCTCAATAGTACGAACACCTTATTGCTCGTTCAACCAAAGGAGTTCATTCTCTTTTTCCATGAACACATGCATGATGCGAACCCTTTCCTCGTGTGGTTGCAACGGAAGGTTGTGCACCATAGTACCTTGGCATGTATCCGAGTCCCTCAACCCCTAGTTATTTTATTGCCACCCCCTGTTTACTATATACACTACACTAATCAATTGCTGAAAATGGCCTTGGGATGACGGGGGTATGGATGGGGATGGCGAATATGTCACATAAAGACAGGGGGAGGGGGTATCAGTGAGGGTGAAGGTGAGGGAGTGAAAGACAAAGTAGGGGTCCCCTTGTCCACCACTTTCTTCTTTTCCTTCCCTGAGCTGAGATGAACTTGGCCTTTAAGAGCAAGCTTGACATACTCGAACATTTTTTGCATTGTTCGCTCCAAGTTTTCTAACTTATTGCCGTGGTTAGTCATCAACTTTGCGAGCTAGACATGCATTGTTCAACAATCTCGGTGATTTTCTACTTCCCAACTCGAGATCTCACCCCCCATGTACGTCCCCTTGTGATCCCGCTTGAACACTTGGGTGAGTGCGTCCGTAGCCAAAGATACCTTATCATCATCACTCTGGGGGTTGTGGCGGCCACATTCGGATTGACCTCCACACCCTTCCCCTTCTTCGTTTGAATTTCCACATAGGCATCGAGCTTATTTGGCTTACCCTCACGGCCACTACCTCTCTCCTAAAATAAAATAATGAAAAGTTAGTAAATTATTATACAATTATCACTAAATAGAATTAAATAAAAAGTAAAATGAAATAAATTAAAAACTTACCATCTGGTGCTCTACCTCGGCATAAGACCTAATCCCTGAGTAGTGCACGTCGACCTTCTTGGCCCGATTTTCCTTCCCGATTGATGAGAGGACAATTGCCACTCCAAGACCTCATTATCGATAAACTGTTGTCACGATCATGCCATGGTCAATCATCGTGACAACAACTCCGTATTTTTTGTCAAGATTGTTAACCGTGACAACTCTAGCCAGGTGAAAAGTGACAAAAATCCTTTTTTAGTGTACTATCGACGGGGTTCATTATCCCTCAACATCACACCTATCCAAATAATGCCCCCTAGTCTCCAAACAAGAGTGCCTTGAGAGGTGGTCACCCGGGAGGAATGGGCGACTGACACTTTTTCAGTCTGGCTACTTTCCGAACACATTCGTTATGCCCACCTAATCACTTGGGGTACAATTCTTCCCACCACGAATAATTCCTCACACCGCCTCCACCACATGACCTTTCTTTACCACCTCCTCGATGAGCAAAGCCATAAAAGCCTCCCCACATTTACCTTCAAGATATCGTTTCCACCGCCTATGACACGAAGGGCAAAATGACTCTTCCATATGCAAGTTTCATTTGTAACCTTTTCTCCAATGTACATGTACCCAAGGGAGGTACATACACCAGCGTCCCAAAGCCAATCAATGCCTCCTCTATTGAGCGTAGCTTTAGACAAATATAATATGTCCACCCTCCTCCTCCTATTTTTGAAGATGTGGAGATAGAGGAAGGTGATGACAATGAGGATGGTGATAATGATGTCCAAGTTAGGGGGATGATGAAGAAGAAGCGAGCGATTTGAAATACGAGCCCAATTTTGACGAGACCGACTATCAATTGGTAGTTATCAATCGCCAAATTGATGATTTAGAGACTCGGAGTGAGAAGTTCATGGATCACTATTGGGAGGATAGGTGCGCTTATGGACGTGACACAAGCCTCGTTATACACTTATAACTGGACATATACCACTTGAACATGGGTCATGATGTGCAATTTCCTACTTACTTCTATCACCCATACGACTGTGAACTCGACGCACCCGACCCTTCCCATTGAAGACATGGTCCATTTTGTATTTTTTTTATTATGTAGTTCTTGTGCGCTTCATTATGTATTTTTTAAGATCTATGTAATATCTATCCCTTTATAATGCTTTGTCTTTTCTTGTCTATTAATGAAAAGTTGCATTTTCCTTATTTGTTTTTTTTATTTCGCACCTTTTCTTTTCCTATTTAGATTTTAGTCTTTTTCATTGAGGAAAATTCACAAGTGCGTCTTTTAAAACTTCACAACTTTTTAAATGCCCAAAAAAAATAAAAAATTTCCAAAAAATTGAAAAATATCGAAAATTGCAAAAGAATTAGAACATTTCAAAATTTTCCAAAAAATTTGAAAATTTCCAAAACAAATTGAAAATTTTCTAAAAAGTCAAAAATATTTTTCTTCAAAATAAATAAAAATTGGAATTTAAAATCTTTAAAAAAGTAACTAAATTTTTTCTTGAAGTCTAAATTTATAAAAATCTTATGCACTAAGAGAAAATTGACGACTTAACAAATAAGTGTGGAGATTTTTGACCCAGTGAGAATTTTGAGCCAAGCGTTTTTTTCGAGTTATTAAATCAATCCGAGTTAAAAATTAACTTAAAAGTTCTTTTAAGTGTTAAAAATTCATTGATGATCTGTAAATCATTGCTTGATCAGTTACGAAAATGAGTGAAATATTATTTCATAAACGTGCTAAAAATATCTCAAAATTAAAATTAATGTCAAGACGCATATGGTGTCTTAATTAGTAACTTGAATAAATGAAGTTAGGCCATCGTTTGTTAGCCAAAAATATTAAGCCTTAAAAAGTTGCGAATTTTTTTTATCCTTCTACATGCCCAATTGAGTCGAATAATTTATACCCTTTTCGTTTGATTAACCTGAAAAGCCCAATTTCCCATGTCCAAATGGTGTATAAAAAGGGGTAAGAAAAATAGAAAAAAAATGCTCAGTAAAAATTATAATAAACAAATTGAAAAAAAATAGAAATAGAAAAATGAGAAAACTATGAAAATAGAAAGAAAAAAAAAGTTAGCAATAACCCAAAAAAGTACCAACGAACATCTAAGAAAATTTTTAACTCCAAATTCCCAACCATTTCTATTTTTATCCAAAGCAACATAACCCAAAAAGAGTCATAACCGGTTCGAATAATGAAATTAATTATCGCGTAAAGAGCTAAAACAAAAAAATAATAAAAGAGAAAAAAATGGTGCAACTAAAAGATGATGTTTCTCGTATTTCAATGTTCATAACTCATTCATGAGATCATTGTTCACCCAATTCTGTCTTTCAATTTGTGTGCATGAAATCGTCTTCCATTATATTTACCCTCAATATCGCGCACACTAAGAGAAACTAACCACGTTCCAAGTGATTCGTTTGTAAGTGCATCTCGTGGTAAGTTCAATCAAAGTAAATTTTCGGGATGTAGCGTAATGATCAATTGGTGAAACTTAGCGGTTTGATTTTTCGGCTTCAGACATGCACACACACAGTTATGAATTGATATTATTGAATAAAAATTTAAAGTGAATATTTTTTTAAATTTAAATTATATAGTTTTTTATTACTTTGATACTTTATTTGAGTCCTACTTGGGTAACCTAGGGATTTAAAGGCTTATCGCATCGCTAAATACAACCGCTTGTCCGCGAAAGAGGTATTCTATTCAAATTATTATTTAAAAGCTTCTTTAGATCACACGCTTATTCTTTTTCCTTGCTTGGGACGAAAGTTAGGGGGATTTGATTCGACGTAAATATTTCATATTTATCCGCTTAATTTCGGCACTTCTACTATCTCGTGCATTGTAATTAGACTGGATTTATCTCATATTTGTGGTACTAATCCTATTAGGAAAATATTTCTTATTTTGTGAATTTTCTCTTATCTTATAGGTATTTGGTGAAAGTGGATGGGAGAGGAAAACCGAAACTAAGAAAGAAATGAAGGAAAGGAACATCGAGGTCAGATAGGTAATTTTCTAGCAGGAACCCGGATGCGAAGACAAAAAGGAAAAGTGAAGAGATTGAAGCTACGAGCATATTGGAAGAAATGAAACACAAATCTGAGTTAAGGTGAAAAAGTTACGAGCCTATGAAGATGAGAAGAAAATCTAGGGGAAAAAGTGTAATTTTAGAAATTCACTGGGGCGAACCGGTTCGGTTGTTCAGTTACGGATTTTTGTTTTATTCCTTATTTTTAGCTAGAGATTTGTATGTGTTGAAAACACTTCCAAAACGGCCTAGGATGGTGGTAACTTTGTATTAGGGTTTTCATACTTTAGTTTTTCTTAAGTTTTAACATAGTTTTGAGAGGAGGAGAAGGCTAAGAAAAGAGAGGACCAAGAACTCCATTATTTTGCGTAAAATTTCAATATAAGTATTGATTTCTTCTTTATTTCTTTCAAGCTTAATTCTCTAAATAATCTTTGTTTCTTATTTCTTTTTTGTGATTATTTACATGTTTTCTTGAAATAAATACTTCATCGTGTCTTTATGCAATGTAAAAATCTCATGCACAATGTTTCCATGAGCGACTAGATTTTTACCGGGTTGGGGTACATGAACCTAACATAGGTATTATGGATTAATATAAAATTGGATAGAATTTAATAAATAAATAAGATGCTTGATACTTTGTCAAAACGAGTATTGTAGACCTTTTAATTTCGTTTGTTGTAGGTCACCTGTAAGGACATATTTTTATAAGTCCGTTACCAATTTAGTATGTCATATACCGCTACACCGTCGAAGAGCTTTCAAGAACATTCAAGCATCAAAGACGGATCCGAATATCAAGTTTATTCATCAAAACAGACTCCGCGAAGTTTACTTTGGTAAGGTTTTGTTTTAAATACCTTAACTTTCCACTTAGATCTTTTGGGATATTTTTATAAAATATTTTCTAAGTGTTGGAGCGGACTTTTTCGTCAAAATTTTAGAATGAGTTTTTTTTTCTAAGTATTGGAGCGGACATTAAAATAATAATTTTTTGACACAACAGCCATTCAAACGATATCTGTACGTCCTTCGAACGACATGGCAGTGTCGCGCAATGTCGTTTGAACGACATTTGTCCTTCGTTCGCGAGAGATCCCCTTCTCGTTCGAATGAGCTCTAATACCGAGGCGGCGTGTTTTCTTATAAATACTCATTAAATGGTTTCGTTTTCATTAAGAAGTCCCAGCATTTTACAAAACAGAAAAATTGCGAAAGCAGAATTCTTTTGGCTTCTTCCTTTTAGGGTTTAATCCCTTTTGTTTTCAATTCACAAAAATCCCATATGCTTTAGTGAATTGTTTTGGTGTTCAAGAACACAACTTTTGCTATTTTTTATTCTTTGTGGGGAAAACTCTACAACCGGAGAGTTGCATGCTATTGTGGAGGGAGTCTCTACAGAGTGTTTTGGGTTACCGTCCTTGTGGTATAGCTGCACGTGAACCACTGTAGATTTCTAGCCGTTGCTTTGAAGGTTTGACGAAGACACCGTGCGTTACACTTGTGGGCGATTATCAGGTTATATGTACGTCAATGGTCTTGTGAATTCTTCAAAGTTCTAGAAATAAAAGGTTTTGCCCTTCGGGGATTTTTCCTTAATATTTATGTCACATGCTTTATCTATTTATGGGTTGACACACGCACACACATAGATGCATGTTTAGGGGCTGAATTGATTTGGTTTATATAGACTCTAATTATATAAGTGTGCCAAATTAGAAAGTTGCAAATTTATTTAATCAATTATCACACACCGTGTTTATTACGTTTTACATCACAAGAGTATTTAAGGATATAATACGCGTGTCGATAATTTTGTCATTCACGTTAAATTTATTTTTGACTAGATATTGTGCAGAGTAAAATCCTCACATATTTAGTATTTAAATAATTTTAAGGTTTTCTTTGAATTATATACTTAATTCTTGAACGTTTTAGATTCAGCATAATTATCAACGGCTCGAGGGAGCGTATTTCATCCCCATTTTCTCATATAGTTTATTTCTAAAAGTCAAGGTTTTAGTCTCGCAATCATTAGTTAAATTACATTCATTAGTTCGTAGGACTTTGCACAGATAATTTCATCACCTTTTCTTATTTCCTTATTGGATTGATAGTTAGGTTTTAGATGCGTGCCCATAGTTGTCGTCGCGATTTTTGTCATGTTCTCTGAGTTCGACACCCGATTTATCAGTGTATGACTTGAGCAACTAGCTTATCCTTGAGTTGTAGATACACGCGTTGCACAAACTTTTTGAGTCACGTCAATTCTCCTTTTTCATTATATTCTATTTTAAGTAACATTATCATTCAAGTCTAATTCCTTAAGATCTCTCATAGTAATTTCCTCTCACGTTAGCTTAGGGCAGTCACTTTCTCCTTAACCCTCTTTATCCAGTAATCTTCCTCTTGTTATTGGTGCATCTACTAGTCTACGCAACACATGTTCGTACCATCTAAGTATACTTTCTCTTAATTTATCACTAATAGGAGTTATTCCTAACCTTTCTCTCACGTAATAATTTTGAATCTCTTCCCTTAAAGCCCAACACTCGTCTCTATAGAGGGTCGCTTGACTAACAACTATTCTATAAATTTTTCCTTTTAATTTATTAGTTATCATCTTATCACATAACACCACACTTGTTTATCTCCATTTCATCCAACCAGTTGATATTCTACTCGTAACATCCTCATCAATATCCTCAGTACTTTGTATCAATGAAACAAAGTAACAAAATTTATTTTGTGGTTTATCACTTTTTCTTCAATCTTTAACAATATGCTATCAGACGCCTCATTATTAAATTTACATTCCATAAATTCAGTTTTATTTCTACTGAATTTTAGTCCCTTAAACTCTAAGACATTTCTCCAAATAATTACTATCATCGCTGAGGACTCTTTCGAAGTGTCTACTTAAACTATATCATCCGCAAACAACATACACCATGGTATATATTCTTGTATGTCCTTAGTAATATCATCCAATACTGCGACAAATAGGTAAGGACTTAAAGCCGATCCTTGATGAAGACGCACTTTAATCGTAAAATCATTAGTTATCCATAATTACTTCTTACCCTAGTCTTTGTGTTATCGTAAATACCTTTAATAACTTTAATATAAGTCGTAGGGATTCTTTTCCTCCTAAAATCCTACCATATTATATCCTTAGGTACTCTATTATATGCCTTTTCAATGTTTACAAAGATCATGTGTATATTTTCATTCTTACAAAGATCATGTGTATATTTTTATTCTTACTTCTACATTTTTCAATTCACTGTCATAATAAGTAAATAGCTTCCGTGGTAGATCACCCTAGCATAAATCCAAATTAATTGTCTGAAATAGTTGACTCATATCTTAATCTTTGTTCTATAACCTTTTCCCATAATTTCATACTGTGATTCATCAGTTTGATTCCTCCACAATTACCATAGTTTTGTATATCTCATTTATTTTTATACAAAGGTATTATGGTACTTTTTCTCCACTCATCTAGCATGTTTCTGTCTTTTAAAATTTTGTTAAATAAACATGTTAACCATTATACCCCTAGACTTCCAAAGGTTCTCCATACTTCTATGGGTATTTTATTTAGACCAATCATTTTATTCCTTTCCATTTATCTTATTAATATATCTACTTATTTTTCAGTAATCGGACATACCATTCCTGTATTCGGTTTTATGTTCTCGATATCTTTTTGGGGATATTCGTCATTCAATAATTCTTGAAAATACTCTTTCCATCTATCTAGAATTTCGTTATCGTTAATTAATATGTTTTGATTTATATCTTTAATATATGTTACTGGACCCATATCCGTTGTCATTCTATCTCTATTCTTTGCCAATTTATGTATCTCATTTTCACCTTTCTTGGTACCTAGTTTACTATAATGATTATCTAATGCGTTTTGTTGTGTATTTATAATAATAGTTTTTACTTTACTTTTTAATTTCTTATACCTTTTGAAGTCTTCTTGATTTTTACTCTTTTTCCACTCTTTAAAACTTACTAATTTCTTTTGTATTATTTATTGAACTTTCTCATTCCACCACCAAGTCTATTTTTAATGAATATTTTTTCATTAGTCTCACCTAAAATTTGCTTACCTATTTTCTCAATATCATTCTTTGTTCTTGATCAAATGTTGTTAACATTATCGTCTCAATTCCACTTCATATTTACTAGGAGCTTCTGCCAAAATTCAATCTCTTTGCATCCTTTTAAATTCTTCGATTTTATATTTTGATAACCTATTTTCACTTTTCGATACTTAAATCCTTTAATGGTTAAATCTATTACTAATAGGCGATTTAGATTTTTTAAGCTTTCACCCGGTATAACTTTACAGTCTTTGCATGTGTTCAAGTCTCTTATTTTAAGTAAGCAATAATTCATTTGAGTTTTATTCTCTCTGCTTTTAAACGTCATCAAATTTTCTTTCATTTAAAAAAAATGTGTTTGTCAACGTTAGATCGTAGGCCTTAGCAAATTCTAAGATAGTTTCCCCTCCTTCATTTCTCTTACCAAAATCACAACCTCCGTGTATTCTTGGATAACCGTCCGGTTCTACTCCTGCATGTCCATTCAAGTCACCTCCTAAAAATATCTTTTCATGCATAGAAATTTGTTGTAATATTTCATCCAATAATTTCCAAATAATTTCTTTACACTTTCATCTAAAGCTCCTTGGCGTGCGTAAGCATTTATACCATTCAATATTATTTCATCTAAGACAATCTTAATGTTCATTAATCTATCTCCCCATCTTTTAACATCCACCACTTTATCTTTCATATAGTGATCGACAAAAATACCTATCCCATTTCTACGATTATCTCTCCCTCCCGAATAAAATAATTTGTAACATTCTCCTATCTCCCTGGAATTTTCACTCTTCCATTTAGTTTCTTGTAGACACGCAATGTTGACTCTTTTTTTCATTTTAAGGTATCCATAAGTTCTTTATACTTGTTAGTTAGTGTTCCTAAATTCCACATACCAAATCTAATTTTTATGTGTGTTAGTTTTATTTACGTTTCTTATTTTAATTTGAGAAATTTTTATACACACGCACACACATAAATATTAGACAATGCGAAATTTGAAGTTTTTTTTATCATGCAGCTATTTCTTATTGTGAAATTTGTCTTTTGATAAATCTCAATGCGACCTTTTCAAATATATAAATTTATCTCAAACAAACATATATTTTGGAAGATATTTAATTTGAAAATTTGCATGAAAAAAGACAAAATAAGGATCAAAGTAAGTTTGTTAAAAAAATCCTATAAACACGTGCAACGACACTTAAACTAAACATGCTCCGAGTCATTTCTTGTCCCCGTTTATTTACAATGAGGATCAAATAATCACGTTATTTTCATTCTAATTTTAATCCTTATATATATATATATATATATATATATATATATATATATATAAGAGGAGGGACTTTTGGTCTTTCCCAATTGATGGTTGGGATTGAAAGTTGGTGAATTTAGTGTTTATCAACTAACGACTCAGATTTAATACGATAGTTTGTATGCAAGTGTTCAAGATGGTGCAAAGGAGAGAACATTAATCAATACATACAGTACACCCATCAATCGAATGTGCCAGTATACACAAGGCTTAAGAAAATGTGTTGTTAAACACACTCTTCTCAAGCCAAGACCTCGATCCATATGCTTTACCAACTCCCCTCATTTCTCACTCTACAACTCGCAACCCAACTTCTCACTATAACCCAACAATACCACCACTATAGAGCTCTCTCTCTCTCTCTCTCTCTCTCTCTCTCTCTCTCTATATATATATATATATATATATATATATATATATATATATATATATATATATATATATCAAAGCTACCGGATCTCTCTCTCTATCAAAGCTACCAAACCTCTCTCTCTCTCATAACCACACCCGGATGTTCCTTTCATAACCACACTCAAGGACTATCCATCTTTGCACTGGTTCCAGGTTCCTTTTTTTTCGATTTTTGCCATTTAAGTAAGAAATAAGTTGCTTACATTATGACACCCACGTTCTTATTTGTCCTGTCGCTTTAGAAACCCAATTGATCGGATGGCTATTTATTATTTGAGAAACCCAATTTGCTTTTTTTGTTCATAGTGTTTACTTTGTGCTCTCATGGACGAAGATTGGTCTAGACGGAGGTTGTCACCACTTCTACATTTGGGTCAGTTCATTTTGTTAATTCACTTCTACCTTCATTTTTTCAACCAAGGCCGGAGATGGATCTGATGGAGATAGTCATCGCCGGATTTTTTTTTACAACAAGTGCTGATTTTTTAAAATCAGGGGCTGACTTTTTGAAGTTTGTGGTGGCTGTGACTTTATCGGCAACGCGAGGGGAGATTTTTTAAGTTTCGGTGATTTCACTGTTTTTAATCTATAGTTTAGTGTGGAACTCACATGGTTAGTTTTTCTCTTTTTTATTTATTTATTTCTTACACATCATTTTGTATTTCAACAATGGGTATCATGGATATATTTGCTACCAGTGTATCAACAATGGGTTTCATGGATAACAATTCATTTAAAATACGTATCATGGAGAAAAACTTTATTAACTTACCCATTTTTGCATCAAATCACCGTACCTATTTGCATGTTTTTTAAGGATGTGTTCATTGAAACATGAAGGGTAAGTTTTTTTTTTAAAACGAATAAAGCACATAAAGAAAGAAGAAGCGTAAAGTGATAAAGAAACAAGGTGCGTGTTCAGTTTTGGTTTGAGCATGGTGGGTGGAGATTCGTAGGTGGGTGGGTAATTGCCACCACATCTTCACATTATAGTCCAAGTCTTGGTGGGTGCACAGATGCTTATTCAGACTTTGATGGTGGGTGCACGGCTTGGTAGGTACACGGATGGATGGGGTGAGTGGTAGGAGGGTATGGGTTTTAGGTGGGTGGGTGGGTGGGTAGGGGCTGATTTTTTTGTCATCGCACTATGTTTTTGTGACCAAGAAAAAATGCTAGACTATGTTTTTGTGTTTCCCTGCATATACATATATTTATATTATGTATTATTTTGGTTGGGTCTATTCATTTTTCCAATTGTTTATGCATCTATTTTTTTGTCTTTTATATTGATTTTTGTGGATTTAGTAGCTTGCGTCACTAATTGAAGTTGTATATATATTCTTACAGGAACTTTAGGTTTAATGGATATATATTTTCACCTCCCAATTTATTCATTAACATTTCATTATATTTTTTTAAGTTCATAAAATTTTAGTTGTAAAATAAGAACTTTTTCATAACTCTGTTATGTTTTTCAAACAGAGTTGTGATTTATTTACACCATAAAAAAATATTACATTTACTTTTTTTATATAACGCTAATTTGGATTATAGTGTTATATTTTTGTCTTGGTATGTGTGCAAATCAGATTGAAGGAAAGAGAGCAGTAATGATCTTGACTAGACTAATTAATTTAATTGTATGAAATGGAGTGTTACATGATTAATTACACAAGTTTAAATAAGTTCCTAACTGACTGCCCCACTATCAGACTAGGGCACAGGGTATCAAGCCTTAAGCAAAACAAAAAAATTATAAATAAATTTTCCAATAAGTTTTCAACCTGAAGTAACTAAATGAACTAAATTATTTCACATCATACATGTAAACAATAACTTACGTACCTGTTCAAGTTTGATCTCACATTTGATGAATTGTGGAGCTAAATTTGACACATTATAAAAATATTATAAATTTCTTAAATTTATTTTTATTAGTAAAAATTCTATTAACACGCTAATAATAACTTAAAAGTTGTTTCTATTAACATGGTATCCTGCACAGAGGCGGATACAGGGGGGCAAGGGGTGGCCTTGGCCCTCCAAACTTCAAAGAATTTCAAATTTTAACCCAAAGTATCAAAATTTTATGAATTTTTTTTATATTTTTATAGTTTTGGCCCCTCCAAAAATAGATATATATTGTTTGGTTCTCTCTTACTTACATTTCTGGATCCTCCACTGATTCCGCATATTGTTTGTTTTTTTATATTAAACATATTATTTTGGAATTTTAAATGTCCCTTTTCTTTGTTTAAAATTATTTAGGGCCCTCACATTAACTTATAACTCTGTGTTCGTTCGTATCATGTTATCGCGTGTCTTATTTTGTCTGACCTATACTATTAGGAAATATCCGAATCATTTTTACAACCATGCCGACAAAATATCCAAAACGTTTTTACAACCGTACCATCGACACGGGTACACCCTGGTATATATATATATATATATATATATATGGAGAGGTTTAAAAGTGAACCTAAAAGATGAACATTTTAATGAACCTTAACAAAAAAAACACCTTAACAACCCATTAATTTTAATTCTTATGTTGTAATTGGTTCGCGCCAGCAGCAACGGACACGCGTGTGACGTGCGTTTTTTAATACACGCACCTTACCCCCCGCTCGCATGTCACACGCGTGTTTGTTGATGCTTGTGCGAACCAATTACAATATAAGAATTAAAATTAATGGATTGTTAAGATATTTTTTGTTAAGATTCATTAAAATGTTCATCTTTTAGGTTTACTTTTAAACCTCTCCATATATATATATATATATAGAGAGAGAGAGGTTCACAAGTGAACCTAAAATATGAATTTTTTTAATGAATATTAACAAAATAACACCTAACAACTCATTAATTTTAATTTTCATGTTGTAATTGATCCGCACTAGCAGCAACGGACACGCGTGTTGATCGATCCCCCCTTCACCCGCCCTTGACCTCCCCCACACCCCAACCTACCACCACCATGGCAGCCCTTATGACAACATGACTGCCATGGGGGGGGGGGGGGGGGTGAGGTGGGGTGCTGGGATCGATCGACACACGTGCCCGTTGCCGCTGGCGCGGACCAATTACAACATAAAAATTAAAATTAATGAGTTGTTAGGTGTTATTTTGTTAAGGTTCATTAAAAAAGTTCATCTGTTAGGTTCACTTGTAAACATCTCCATATATATATATATATATATATATATATATATATATATATTAGGCGAGTAGAAAAAGTAAAAAGAAAAGAAGAAAAAGGAACCAATAATCTTTAAAAATGTCGAATGTCCTCGTAATTTTGAATTTTAAATTCAATTCATATCAGTCCCATGACAGTTACCGAATATTTTGTGACATGTATCACGGAGGAGAAAATCTCTATTACACACTAAAGGTATGCAAAGTCGGTCGAATGCACATTGGTAACATCATAACAACAAAATGTTGTCTGTTTAAGAGAAAACATGGCACCAACGCCCATAGGATATCAGACTATCTCCTCTTATAAATTACACCCGCCTCTTTTCTACTAATACCAATTCCACTACCAATGTTCTCTCACCCTTAACATTCTCTTTTCAATTACAATTTAAATTTGATGATATACACTATGGATGTCTTCATTCCCGAAGAATACATTACCAGACGAAGAATGGAAAAGAAGGCAACAGCCATGGCTGGAAAAACTGACAACAAAAGAAACGACAATGAGAAGAGAGTTCGGCCACAGCCTTTCGTGGTCTCTGCTACCAGCTCCGGCGGCTTCACTGATAATGTAATCTTTAGCTGCTTTTCTGCCTAGTGTAACTCCACTGTTAGGTTTATCTACAAAATGTGAGCTACTAGCAACATGGTGGAAGTTTACTACAATTTTGTACATTTAATCGGAATACGAGAAACTACCAATTTATTACTTCAATGGAAATACTTATGTTTGTATAATTAGTGGGTCTAGTGTCAGTTGAGATTAATTCAGTAATGGAGGATCGTGGTTATGTTTGTATAAATAGTGGGTTTAGTGTTAGTTAAGATTAACTCAGTAATGGAGGATCTGTGGTTATGTGGTGTTTTGTACATTGATATTGCTTGAAAGAGAGGATGTCGGAGTTTTGCCCTTCAAAAACATGGGGCATTTTATACGCGCGTGACTAATGTTGGCATTTTATCGGCATTGCAAGAGCCCACATCTTGAATTAAGTCAAAATTAGGTGGTTCCTTTTTTTTTTTTTACTTTTGATTTTTTCTATTTTTGATCCGATTTTTTTTAATTTGGAATGAAATTTTAATTCGTCGATTTTCGATTTTCTGATTTCCGATTTTTCCAAAAAGTTAGAACTATGCCGATCGAATTTTTTGAATTATTTCCCGATTTTTTTTTTATAGTTTTTCATATCCCACAGCGGTTGGAAGAGGGAGAGGACTCCAAAGTGTGCTCTATAAAAAGAGAATATCCTCATAACTTTTACACAAATGAAAAAATAGATAAAATCCTCATTACATGTTGGGTTAAACATTTTTTCTTGTTTCTTTAAAATGAGAATTTCGAGTAATCGAAAATTTATTTTTTTAAAATTTTTCTGGAACTGTTTGATTTTTAATATATTTTGTGAATTTTCGATTTTTGCCGATTTTTTGATTTTCCAGAATTCGATTTTTTTTTTATTTTTCGAAAAAATTGGATCGAAAATCGGAATATTTATTTTATTTTCGAAAAAATCAGAATTTTTTTCGAAGAGACATTTTTCGATCCGATTTGACCGAAATACAAGCATAGTCAAAATGGATCAATATTTTATAAATCCAATTTAGTAGATATATGGGATATGGTGAGTATAGTAGATACATATAAATACTGTAATCAATAAGTTCTACTTTGTGCGCAATAAAACAGCTAGTTTTGCGTTCAAAATCTCTTAATGCGGCGCATTTGATGTAGAATTTGAATAATATTTCGACATAAGTGTATAGCCATCAATAGTGCTCAGAATGAATCATACCTCGTGGATGAAGTTATAGGTTATGTATAACAGGATTACGAATTTATTAATAATTATTAGTTAAGCGAAGACCATTTGTGAGTAGGAATATTTTTACCTCTTTTTTTGAATCGATGAAAGTTGTAAATGCACCCTGTTGATGTCTAAAAATGAAATGGGTCCAAAATTATAATTACAGATAAAATAAAGATAATCAAGCAAGAGAAACAAACAACAAACAAAGTTTTTAAGGTGGTTCAGCTATGAGAAAAGCCTACGTCCACTGTTTTTAGTATTGCTGGTGGTTAAAATAGCTCACGGTCGAGTAAGTTTGTGCCTGATTGAATTGTCCCCTTAAGCTAAGAGAGATCATGTAATTATAGTAGTTAGGAGCCCAAGAGATGGAATACCTTTATATATCCAGACATTTACATCTGTATACAATAAATAAGACTATTGATATTCACAGGTACATGTACAAGAGCTGTTAGCTATTTCACTTGAGTGATTTATTCTATTCTTAATGGTTTGTATTTTTTAGGTTGGTCAGACGGTTGGCCGACTAAGTGTATCTGGAGTCGACTAAGAAAGTAAGCGTTGTAAGAATTGCCACGTAGGAGGACATGTGTTCATTTTTCATTGGTTCACGTAAATGAATAATTTTTACAAATAACAAAAGCCCCCAATGCTTCATGAGTATGGAGTATTTGTTCCAAAATCTTTCTCGGCGTGTATTGGTCGGCAGCCGACCTCCTAAACTTGTAAAATTTTCGTCAGTATATTTGATAGTGGCATTTTTGTAAATAGTACGAACTTTAGCGAACCACCAAAGGGTACGCTGGTCTTTTTGCATTTTGGGAAGCATGCGGTCGCCAACAGTTCAATCGTTTGTTTAGTTTAATCAATTGATTTCTATTTTCTAGGTAACCTATAAAAGGACGGTTATTTCCTCCACTTTTCTTTACCTCAAACTTTCTGAACTTAGGTTTCCTCTTTCTTCTCACGCTTTCCTTCTCTACTTTCGTTGTTTGCTATTTGCCATTATTTCTTAATTGTTGTAAGCTTTCTTGCCTTAACATTCTTTGATTTTTTTTATCTTTCGAATATGGTGTACATTATAGACGAATGTTCCTTCGAGGAATTTAGGAAAAGAAGAATGATTCCCAGTTAGGTAGGTTTAGAAATAGCTAAAGGGCTTGTTGATGTGTTGTCATTGTCTCAAGGTCATTAGATCCCAACTTTGTTCATTACAAGAACTTGCAAAATTGGCAACAATATTTAGCTACACATGCCATTTTTTATGCCAAAGATTCCCTTTTGGCGACAAAATCTTATTTATGTTGCCAAAAGATAATTCTACGTTGTACTTTTGGCAACATAAAATAAAACTTGTTGCCAAATGTTAACATTTTAAGCGGGAAAATAGCAAAGTTAAAAAGGAAAAATATTTAACTCTTGGCGTCAAAGTTATATGTTGCCAAATATTAGCTAATTGTTGGCAACATAAGAGTGTCTTGAGAAAAATAAATGACTTTTGGAAACAAAGTAATTTATGATGCCAAAAGTATTTATATTTTTTTTAAATGTATAACACTAAATGATAAAAAAAAACGGTTCTCTAGAAATCAATCCAGTCTTACTCCTTGTTGATGTAAAAAATTAGATTATCTCTAATTATTCAATCACAGATAAAAATAAATAAGAAAAAAGAATTTTTAAAGTGGTTCAGCCATAAGGGAATGGCCTACGTCCACTGTTTTGTTATTGCTGACTATTTGGGAATTCTCGATAACAGATTTTACCAAGAAATTCCGAATCCCCTTACAATGAGGATGATACAATGTATTTATAGCCCTGAGGTTGTACATGTGAAAGGGTAATACATAGCTGTTCAATAGGCGTATACATCTGTATGATAATAATGAGCATTTAATGCGCATTCGATCTGTTGATTATCCGATCATTAATGCTCTGTGCGAGATGCAGCTCGGACCGCCTAAGCTGCTCGAATCGCCTAAGTAGCTCGGTGTCTATGAGTTGCTCGCAGTATACTTGATGCTCGGAGCATCATAGTTGGTCGGGGAGGTTGAGTTCCTCGAAGTCAGGGTGTTATTCAAAAATGTTTGTAGGTGCCATGTAGAGTGACACGTGCCTCCACATAATTGATCCACGTCAACGGACTAATTTTGGTATCAACAGAAGCCCCCAATGTTTTACAGTTCGAGGTTGAGGAGTGTGGAACATTCTTCTCGAAATATGGTGGGATTAAATGGTCATCCTAAATTTTAGGAGTGTTTTCCTTGTATTTATTTTTCCTTTCGAATTTATAGAATCAGACTCTTCGAATTTTTCTAACTGCTTTGGTCTCCGTGCCCTTTTTGTCTTTTTAGCTGCCGGTAGCGTAAACGTCTTTCTTTGTAATCATTATTTTTACCCATTCCCAAGGTGAGGTATTTAAGCGTTGCAGAAAATCCTATCGTCTTTTACTTTTTCAAATTTGTATCTTTGAGTTCTCCATTTCCTCTCTATCTTGTGCGTTCATTCCTTCCATCGTTCGTTGTCAACTGATCCATCCTTTTTCTGTAAGATCTCCTTCCTTCTTTTTTATTTCCTTTATTCATCATGGTTTACCTTATGGAGTCTCTGGATAAATTTCGTTCTGATTTCTCTATTCCTTCATGGGTCGTTTTGGAAGAACTTTCCGAACCTTCAGATTATTTTCGTTTCGCTGAAGGACATTGGTTCCCCAGTCTCTTTGTAGCTGAATGTGGCTTTTCTTTTCCTCCAAACCTCTTATGTCTGGAATTTTGTCAATATTTTGATGTGGTACCTGCAAAAATAGCCCCCAATACATGGAGAATAGTTAATGGAGTCCATAGGTTAAATCAAATTCATAGAACTCGTATAGGAATTCCAAAAATTATGTTTTGCTATAGATGAGATGTTAGCGATAGTACTTTTTACTTGAAAACTAGGTTTTTAAATAGGGCTTTAGTCGTCAATCTCCCAGATGCGAACAGGCATTACTTCGAGCATGGTGTTGTTATGCAAAATTGGCAACATGCTCCACTAATTGGAAATGATGTATATCAGGGTCCTAGATGCCCTCCCTATGGAAATGGGATAGGTTGTTTTTATTTCATTTTATTTTTGAAATTATGCTTTCTTTGTGTTTGATAAAATGTGTCACTGATATTTTAATTTTCATTTATTTGCAGTTGACAGCAAAAGAAGGTCTCCAAAAGAGACAGAAGTTAATTTAAAGCATCTAAAACTTATCTGGGGCTTGCATCAAACTGTTATCGACGAACACATCAGATCAACTTCATACTTTTTGCAGTACAAGAGTTACACCTCGTCTTTTAGTGCTCGTCCGATTTTAAGTGACATAAAACTAGTACCAGCTTTTGAAGGTTCTTCTCCTGAGTCACATATTCCTCTTAGTGACAGAATGAAGAGAAGAAGACCTCCTGCTCTCTTCGAGTAATCTGCCTCTGTTATTGGAGAGGCAAAGAAAAGCAAACAGGATGTCCTAGAAGAAGGGACAAGACAACTTGATGCACCTCCTCCCGCTGCTACTAAGAAAGTTGCTGAGAAGCCCCTGTGGCTCCAAGCAAGATTGCAGATATTTCCTCTCCAAGCGAGGTTGTAGTTATATCACCGACCAAGACGACATCCTTGGTCGGGAATGTTCCTGCTCCCATGAGGAAGTTGAAGAAAAGCTCCTCGATCAATTTGGCTGAATCCATCTCTCAGCCTCTGACTACTGGAAGTGGTGTTCCCACTTTCGTTGCTCTGAGCTCTGCCATGAGCTCGGTGAAGTCTTGGATCATCCCCGAGATCCAAGGTATTGAAGAAAATCTTTCTCAGGATAGGGTTACCACCTTGGCAGTTCAACACGTTGCCTCAGTAAGTATTGTTAATCTAAACTTTCACTTTTTTAATGTTATGCCCTTGCACTGACTTGCAGTTATTTTCTTTTTCCAGTTGGTAACTTTCTTTAATACTATTCTGAAGAAGGACGAGGCCATCAAGTGGTCCATCTCCTGGGGTGGTGTAGAGGAGGCTTTTGTAGGTTTGACGCAGTCTTTAAAGGATTCTCGTCAGAAGTATGTCGATCATAAAGCTGCTTGGGAGAAGCAGCTTAATTCCACCGAGCAAGAGATGGATCAGGTTGTTGAAGTCTCTAATGGGTTGGAGAAGAAAATAAAAGACTTGGAGGAGAAGAACAAAGATCTCGAGGGGAAGATCCAACATGCTAGAGAGTTTAAAAATAAGCTCAAATCTGCTGAGGAAGAGCTAAGTAGACTTCGTGACGCTGGTCGTCAGAAGGAAGAGGCAGAAAGGAAATTGAAAGTTGTCGAGGAGCTTCTATCTGAGAAGCTTTCCTCGAAGAAGATGAAAAGGAAATTGGTTGTGAAAAAGTCCTTCAGTGTTGGCTGGGACAAAGGTTGGAATAAGGGTTTGGCTGCCATGGTCTCACAAATGGAGTATGGCAGCCTTAAATATTTCAGGGATGGTTGGGTGGCTGCTCTGAAAGAGATGAATGTCGATGAGAACTCCGACCTATTTCAGCGACACATTCCTGGCCCCCCTCCTAATCTGTTGATGTAAAAAATTATATTATCTCTAATTATGATAAAAATAAATAAGACAAAAGAATTTTTAAAGTGGTTAAGCCTTAAGAGAATGGATTACGTCCACTGTTTTGTTATTGCTGACTATTTGGAAATTCTCGATAACAGATTTTACCAAGAAATTCTGAGTCCCCTTACAATGAGGATAATACAATGTATTTATAGACCAGAGGCTGTACATGTGAAAGGGTAATACATAGTTGTTCAATAGGCTTATACATCTGTATGATAATAATGAGCATTTAATGTGCATTCGATCTGTTGATTATCCGGTCATTAATGCTCTGTGCGAGATGTAGCTCGGACCGCCTAAGCTGCTCTGATCACCTAAGTAACTCGGTGTTCATGAGTTGCTCGGAGTATACTTGTTGCTCGGAGCATCATAGTTGGTCGGGGAGGTTGTGTTCCTCGAAGTCAGGGTGTTATTAAAAAATGTTTGTAGGTGCCATGTAGAGTGACACGTGTCTCCACATAATTGATCCACGTCAGCAGACTAATTTTGGTATCAACAGAAGCCCCCAATGTTTCACAGTTCGAGATTGAGGAGTGTGGAACATTCTTCTCGAAATATGGCGGGATTAAATGGTCATCCTAAATTTTAGGAGTGTTTTCCTTGTATTTATTTTTCCTTTCGAACTCATAGAATCAGACTCTTCGAATTTTTCTAACTGCTTTGGTCTCCATGCCCTTTTTATCTTTTTAGCCGCCGGTAGCGTAAACGTCTTTCTTTGTAATCATTAGTTTTACCCATTCCTAAGGTGAGGTATTTAAGCGTTGCAGAAAATCCTATCGTCTTTTACGTTTTCAAATTTGTATCTTTGAGTTCTCCTTTTACTCTCTATCTTATGCGTTCATTTCTTCCATCGTTCGTTGTCAACTGATCCATCCTTTTTCTGTAAGATCTCCTTCCTTCTTTTTTATTTCCTTTATTCATCATGGTTTACCTTATTGAGTCGCTTGATAAATTTCGTTCTGATTTCTCTATTCCTTCATGGGTCGTTTTGAAGAACTTTCTGAACCTTCAAATTATTTTCGTTTGGCTGAGGGACATTGGTTACCCAGTCTCTTTGTAGCTGAATGTTGCTTTTCTTTTCCTCTAAAACCCTTATGTCTGGAATTTTGTCAATATTTTGATGTGGTACCTGCAAAAATAGCCCCCAATACATGGAGAATAGTTAATGGAGTCCATAGGTTAAATCAAATTCATGGAACTCGTATAGGAATTCCAAAAATTATGTTTTTCTATAGATGGGCTGTCAGCGATAGTACTTTTTACTTGAAAACTAGATTTTTAAGTAGGGCTTTAGTCGTCAATCTCCCAGATGCCAACAGGGATTATTTCGAGCATGGTGTTGTTATGAAAAATTGGCAACATGCTCCACTAATTGGAAATGATGTATATCAGGGTCCTAGATGCCCTCCCAATGGCAATGGGATAGGTTGTTTTTATTTCATTTTATTTTTGAAATTATGCTTTATTTGTGTTTGATAAAATGTGTCACTGATATTTTAATTTTCATTTATTTGTAGTTGACATCAAAAGAAGGTCTCCAAAAGAGACAGAAGTTAATTTAAAGCATCTGAAACTTATTTGTGGTTTGCATCAAACTGTTACCGATGAACACATCAGATCAGCTTCATACTTGTTGCAGTACAAGAGTTACACCTCGTCTTTTACTGCTCGTTCGGTGATAAGTGACATAGAACCAGTACCAGCTTCTAAAGGTTCTTCTCCTGAGTCATATATTCCTCTTAGTGACAGAATGAAGAGAATAAGAGCTCCTGCCCTCTTCGAGAAATCTACCTCTGTTGTTGGAGTGGCAAATAAAAGTAAGCAGGATGTCCCAGAAGAAGGGACAAGATAACTTGATGCACCTCCTCCCGCTACTACTAAGAAGGTTGTAGAGAAGCCCCCTGTGGCTCCAAGCAAGATTGTAGCTATTTTCTCTCCAAGTGAGGTTGTAGTTATATCACCGAACAAGACAACATCCTTGGTCGAGAATGTTCCTGCTCCCATGAGGAAGTTGAAGAAAAGCTCCTCGGTCAATTTGGTTGAATCCATCTCTCAGCCTCTGACTACTGGAAGTGGTGTTCCCACTTTCGTTGCTCCGAGCTCTGCCATGATCTCGATGAAGTCTTGGATCATCCCCGAGATCCAAGGTATTGAAGAAAATCTTTCTCGGGATAGGGTTATCACCTTGGCAGCTCAACACGTTGCCTTAGTAAGTATTGCTAATCTAAAATTTCATTTTTCAATGTTATGTCCTTGCACTGACTTGCAGTTATTTTCTTTTTCCAGTTGGTAACTTGCTTTAATACTATTCTGAAGAAGGACGAGGCCATTAAGTCGTCCATCTCCTCGGGTGGTGTAGAGGAGGCTTTTGTAGGTCTGACGCAGTCTTTAAAGGATTCTCGTCAGAAGTATGTCGATGATTAAGATGCTTGGGAGAAACAGCTTAATTCCACCGAGCAAGAGAGGGATCGGGCTGTTGAAGTCTCCAAGGGGTTAGAGAAGAAAATAAGAGACTTGGAGGAGAAGAACAAAGAGCTCGAGGGGAAGCTCCAACATGCTGAAGAGTTTGAAAATAAGCTCAAATCTGTTGAGGAAGAGCTAAGTAGACTTCGTGATGCTGGTCGTCAGAAGGAAGAGGCAGAAAGAAAATTGAAAGCTGCCGAGGAACTTCTATCTGAGAAGCTTTCCTCGGAGAAGATGAAAAGGAAATTGGCAGTGAAAAAGTCCTTCTGTGCTGGCTGGGACAAAGGTTGGAATAAGGGTTTGGCTTCCATGGTCTCACAAATGGAGTATGGCAACCTTAAATATTTCAGGGATGGTTGGGTGGCTGCTCTGAAAGAGATGAATATCGATGAGAACTCCGACCTATTTCAGCGACACATTCCTGACCCCCCGTCCTACTCTTGGGGAAGAAGAAGAGGACGAAGCTGCCTCCGAGGAATCTTCTATGGTGGTTGGGGATCAGGTCCCTATTGTTGAACTTCGCTACGAACAGCCCCAACCAACTATTACTCCTACCGACCAGCTTCAATCAACCAATATTTCAGCCGAGCAGCTTTCAGCACCCACCGAATAACCTTCTATGCCATCCGAGCAACCTATCTCCTCGTCCCAGCTTCCCAATAAAGTTTTAGGAGACAAGGAGAAGGTGTAGCGTTGTTTGAACTTTTTCTCTTTGCTTATTTTTGTCAAATATAACTCTGAACTATGCACTTCTCTTTTATGATGCAATAAAATTTGAAATTTTGATTGTTCGTACTGTTGAACTCTTCTTCTTGCTCTGTTTGCACTCTTATTGATTCTTGCTATCTCTTCCTTCTACTAGTTTATGGATAGGATGGAATTGTTATCAGCTCATGATACAAAATTACTGAAACAATGCAATGAATACTTCAAAGTCGGTCATACAGATATGACTGAAGCTCAAATCGTTGATATCCTCGGTCTAGATGCCTCAGAGCGAGCAGTTGAAGCTTACCAATATTTAAAGTGTCTGCTCGACTGGGAAGTGTCTAACAATGTATTATATTATGAGATGATTGAAGACCTCCAGGGCACTCTCGAGGAGCTTCAACAACAATACAAGGAATCTACAGCCCTCTTGCACCAGGGATATGAGAAGAGGTATCAACAACTAAGTGCTGATAAAGGGTATGATAGATTGATTGCTGCCTATGACATAAAGGAAAGAACTCTGAAGACTGAGGTTGAAGAGCATATTAAGATCGCAAAGTTGTTGGAGCAGGAAAATAATAACCTGCGAGGAGAGATTCTCAGTTGAAATATGCAGTGTCTTCCTCGAACGCTTTGGTTCCTGTCAACGATGAAGGTTTTTCTTTCTTGGAGGTTGAAAATTCCAATCTGGGAGACGAATTGGAAACCTTGAAGAGAGTTGGTCCTTCTACCTCTACTCGCGGACGAGCAAGATATTCTCGGGGATGAGCAAGGGTTGCTCGAGTTACTATTGAAGAATCTAGAACGCAGGTAGCCTTGGAGAATCAAGCATTCCAGTTGGTGGCAAAGAATCAAGCATTAGCTGAGATGTCCAAGAAGATTCTAAATCTGGATGAGCAGCTCTCTCCACAAAAGTCTGCCTTGGAGAGTAAAGAGATTTTAACGAAGAACCTCCATGAGCAACTGGAGAGGTTAACCTATCAATTCCACAAGCAGCCCAGGGAGTTCTGGATGGCTGGTTATAATGAAGCCCTCTACCATCTAGATGATCGGATCCAAAATGCAAATAATGTGAATTACAAGTAAGGATGGTTGAATGCCTTGGGCGTGCTGCAGTTGGAACATGGTCACTATTTGTGGGATTACTATGACCCTGGGTTGCTCGATTTGTCGGTGCCACCTTTCAAACTGGATATGAGCTGGATTCCTACTCGGGCCATTCCTCAATGTCTGATTTTAAAGTATCTCGGTGACTACAGTCTTCATTCTAACTTCGAGATATCTCGCCCTGAACACCTACTTGATCGTCCCTCAGTAATGAATATCAAGATGCTTAAAGATATAAATTTCATCAATTCCCCCTATGCCTTAGACGATCCTCCCGCTGGTGAAGAACCTATTTCAAAGGCAGAGGGGAAGAAACCAATAGAATAGGATTCTTGATGTAACAATTTTTTATGTATTTCATTCTCAATGTATTTTGTTTTGGATTTAATGAAAAACATCTAGTTTTCTTTGCAATTTGTCATTGTCTTTGGAAATATTTTGTAAGACATTTTCTAATGAATGTGCATGTATATTTGTTGAAAAGATAGAGATATTTTGTGCTATTTTAAATTGTCGATCAACTAGAGTTGGTGAAAATTTATTGTCGACTATCTGAATTTATCTGACGACCAAGCAGAGTTGGTGATATTTTTTTTCTCAACCAACTATGGTGGTAGTTTAAAATGCCATAAGTTTCAAGAACTTTATATTTTTAATTTTAAGCCCTGAAATGACTTTCATTTATTTAACCAATTGTTTCCGACCAACTGGAGTTGGTGGTTTTTGTTCCCAACCAACCTTATTTGACAGATTTTTATTCTCGACCAACCTTAAATGGTAGATTTTCTTTCTCGACCAACCTTAGCTGGAAGATTTTCTTCCTAACCAACCGTAGTTGGTATTTCTAGAAAAAAAAAATTATTCTCGACCAACTTATAGTTGGTGGATTTTCTTCCCAACCAACCGTAGTTGGTATTTCTGGGAAATTTTTTTATTCCCGACCAACTTATAGTTGATGGATTTTCTTCCCAACCAACCGTAGTTGGTATTTCTGGGAAATTTTTTATTCCCGACCAACTTATAGTTGGTGATTTGCTTCCCAACCAACCGTAGTTGGTATTTCTGGGAAATTTTGTATTCCCGACCAACTTATAGTTGGTGGATTTTCTTTCCAACCAACCGTAGTTGGTATTTTTGGGAAATTTTTTATTCCCTACCAACTTATAGTTGGTGGATTTTCTTCCCAACCAACCGTAGTTGGTATTTCTGGGAAATTTTTTATTCTCGACCAACTTATAGTTGGTGGATTTTCTTCCCAACCAATCGTAGTTGGTATTTCTAAGAAATTTTATAGTCCCGACCAACTTATAGTTAGTGGATTTTCTTCCCAACCAACCGTAGTTGATATTTCTGGGAAATTTTCTATTCCCGACCAACTTATAGTTGGTGGATTTTCTTCCCAACCAACCGTAGTTGGTATTTGTGGGAATTTTTGTATTCCCGACCAACTTATAGTTGGTGGATTTTCTTCCCAACCAACCGTAGTTGGTATTTGTGGGAATTTTTTTATTCCCGACCGACTTATAGTTGGTGGATTTTCTTCCCAACCAACCGTAGTTGGTATTTCTGGGAATTTTTTTATTCCCGACTAACTTATAGTTGGTGGATTTTCTTCCCAACTAACCGTAGTTGGTACCCGACCAACTTATAGCTGGTGGATTTATTGATGCGTAGTGTGTAGCACTAATACTCCGAAAAAAATTTAACAAAAGGAGAGAATTGGGCGAAATATCCAAAACTTTATTCATATCGAAGAAAACTGCATTACATAGAGATTAAATTACTGATAATATTTGCACAGATGCTCTGCGTTCCATGCATTCTTAAACTCATCTCCTTCTAAGGTTTCGATTCTATACGTTCCTAGTCGAACAACCTCTGTTACTCTGTAGGGCCCATGCCAGTTAGCTTCCAGTTTGTTGTGCTTTTGAATTACTTTCTTTAGCACATAGTCTCCTTCTTTTAGGTCGCATTTCTTTACTCACCTGTTATAGAACAGAGCTGTCCGTTGCTAGTATGCAGCGTTTTTGATTGCTGCTTCTTCTCTAACTTCCTCGAGCATATCCAAATCTAATCTTCTCATCAAGTCACTGATAGGAGAGTTGAAATTCATCACTCTGCGTGTGGGGAGACCCAGCTCGGCAGGTATAACAGCTTCACTTCCAAATGCCAGCATATATGGAGATTCCCCTGTGGCTTCTCGTGGAGTAGTACGATAAGCCCATAGTACAGAATGCAGCTCATTGATCCAATTTGCCTTTGCATCATTTAATCTTTTCTTCATGCCATTCAGCAGTGTTCTGTTCGTCACTTCAGTTTGCCCATTGCTCTAGGGATGGCCTGGTGCAGAGTGGGTTTTTAATATGTTCGACTGATGACAATATGCAGTGAATTCCTCGTTGTCAAATTGTGTTCCATGGTCGGTGATGAATGCATGAGGAAGACCATATCTACAGATGATATTCTTCCAAATAAATTGGTACACCTTTTCATATGTCATATCGATAAGGGGCTCAGCTTCCACCCACTTAGTAAAGTAATCCACTGTGATGACGAGATACTTAAACCTTCCTCTGGTCGTTGGAAGTGGCCCGACCAAGTCAATTCCCCACATGGCAAATGGCCAAGGGGAAGTAATGGGTGTCAACAATGCTTAGGGAGTTCTTTGGATGGTGGAGAAGCGTTGACATTTGTCATATTTTTTGGCATAGGCTATGCAATCATCCCTCATTATCGGCCAATAGTATCCCTACGTCATTATCCTTTGTAGAAGTGCCTGACCTGCTATATGGGCTCCACAGGACACTTCATGGACTTCTTAGATCAAGTCTTTCACCTCGGCGGGATGTATGCATCTCTGCAAGCCAGCTATAATTCCTCGTCTATATTGAACACCATTGGTCAATACATAACGAGCATCTTTAAACTTTAGTTTCTTGGCTGTAAGTTTATCAGTTGGCAAATACCCTTCTTCAATATATGCCCTGATAGGATCCATCCAAGATGGTCCTAAATCAAGGGTAATAAAGTTCATCATCATATCTTCATCTATGCTCCGACTAGCCAAGACTTCGATTGGTATTGTTCTTCGTAGCTCGGTGCGTGTGGTTGATGCTAAACGAGCTAAGGCATCTGCTCTGGCATTCTCCAATCTTGGTATTCTAATTATCTGCACTGCCATCATACTTGATAAAATCTCTATCGCTTTTGTATTATACATGATCATTAATTCTCCTTTAGCTGCATATACTCCCAGTGTTTGATTTACGATCAACTGCGAGTCACTGAATACAATAACTTGCTCTGCCCCCATGGTTTTTGCCAAATTAAGACCTGTAATCATAGCTTCATATTCAGCCTCATTATTAGAAGCCTTGAATTGGAAGCGCAGAGCATACTCCAAATCGACCTCATCCGGGCTGTTTAAAACAATCCCTGCCCCACATCCTCTAGTGCAAGATGAGCCATCCACATATAGGTTCCATATAGGTACCTCATCTTTAAATTTTTGATAGGACAGAGTTCCTCGATGAAATATTTATTGCTTCCTTTTGTCCTCCTCTAGCACTTCTTGCTGCTCGTCGACCATCTTCTCTTGCTTGACGACCAACTTCTCTTGCTCGTCGACCAACTTCTTTTGTTCGTCGACCAACGTAAGTTGATCAGGGTTTAAATTCGATGATCCTGTAACATCCACAGGTTGGTCGGTATCCAACTTTTGCTCCTCGGAGGTATCAGGATAGGTGAACTCTGTTATAAAATCTGCTACTGCTTGCCCTTTTAGTAACGATCTACGCTCATAAACTATGTCATATTCACCAAGTTCTACTGCCCAGTACATCAATCTCCCTTCTTTTTCAGGTTTATGAAGAGCTTGCCTCAATGGCATATCAGTATACACAACTATGGTATGAGCTTGGAAGTATAGCCTCATTCTCCTACTTGCCTCGATCAATTCTAGTGCCAATTTTTCCAGTCTTGGATATCTAATCTCTGCTCCTCGAAAGGATTTGCTAGTGTAATAGATTGGTTTTTGTACTCCATTCTCCATTCTTATCAATGCCGAGCTAACTGCATTCTTCGACACTGCCAAATACAAGTGTAATCTTTCCCCCATCACTGGCCTGGATAACAGTGGAGGTGCTCCCAGATATTTCTTCAATTCTTGAAAAGCCTTCTCGCATTCGTCATTCTATTCAAATGTTCTTCGGAGTGTTTTGAAGAATGGGAGGCATCTATCTGTTGCTCATGATACAAATATATTAAGTGATGCAACTCGCCCAGTGAGACTTCGTACTTCCTTCTTCTTCGTTGGACACCGTAGTCCCAATAGAGCCTTGATCTTCTCTGGGTTTGCTTCGATTCCTCATTGGTTGATAATATACCCGAGGAACATGCCTTCTCGTACTCCGAATATGCACTTGGTGGGATTCAGCTTCATTTAATATTTATCCAGTTGATCAAAGGTCTGGCCTAAGTCAATTAGATGGTCAGCAGCCTTCTTTCTCTTCGTCAGCATATCATCAACATAAACTTCCATATTGCCACTGATTTGTTCTGCAAATACCTTGTTCATCAGTTGTTGATATATTGCACCTGTATTTTTTAAACCAAAAGGCATAACTTATAACAATAAGTTCCCCTAGGGGTAATGAAAGAGGTACTCTCCCTATCTTCAGGTTTCATTTTAATCTGGTTGTAACCAGAATAGGCATCCATGAAGCTCAATAGCTCGTGTCTCGAGGTAGCATCCACTAATTGATCAATTCGGGGCAAAGGAAAATGATCATTTGGGCATGCCTTGTTAAGGTCGATAAAGTCTACACACATCCTCCATTTGTTGTTTTTCTTCTTCACCAACATTTGCCAACCAGTCTGGATATTTGACATCGTCAATAAAGCAAGCTTTTTGGAGCTTCTCGACCTCCTCTTGTATGGCTTGGTTCTTTTCGGGGCTGAACACTCTTCGTCTCTGCTTCACTGGCTTGATATCCTTATTCACATTAAATTCGTGACATAAGAAATTTGGATCTATTCCTGGCATATCCTCATGACTCCAAGCAAAAGTTTGTTTTCTGCTTTTTAGGAAAACTATCAATTCCTGTTTTAGTGAGGCATCTAACGACGAACCTATTTGAGTTGTTCATTTCGGGTGCTCGTCGTCCAAAATGATGTTTTCAGTAGCTTCCACCACCTGACCTTTCACGAGTTGCGATTCGTCTCTAGGATCCAATGTTTCAATCTTTGTACCTTCATCCACTTGGTAGGTCGTAGTCTTTTTCCTAGATTCCTCCAATTCTTCTTGTTCGGAAGATGAGTAGTAACATTCTCGAGCAACTTTTTGGTCACCCTTTACAACTCCTACTCTAAAATTAGTTGGAAACTTCAGACATTGATGTACAGTAGATGGTACTGCTTCGAACTTCTTCAAACCTACCCTTCCCATGATGATATTGTAAGCTGACTGGACATTCTTATCCATCACAAAGAAATGTACTCTTTCTGTTCGACAAGCAGGCCATGTACTGATGAACATATCCAACTTGATCGTCCCAAGTGGAAAGACTTTCTCGCCAGTAAAACCGAGGAGGGGCCTTTGATAAGGTTCTAATTGAGACAACTTTAGATTTAAACTATCGAAGCATGAGTAGAACATGATATCCGCCGAGCTACCATTATCCACCAGTAATCTTGAGATTATTACTTCCTTCATCCTCATTTTGATCACCAGTGGATCATCATGAGGATATAGTACACTTGCGAGGTCGTTCTTAGAGAAACCAATGACCAGTTTTTCTTTGTTCACCTTCCTCAGGCGATCATCCTCAGCTAGATTTATTCGCTGAATGTATGAACAAGCTTGAGCCTCATTGAGGTAAGCTTTCATTTCCGCAGTAAGGTCCCCACCACCTGTATCTCCACCTATAATAACGTTACAATCAAATGATCCAAACGAATTAAAAATACCTCACGTTTTGGCTGTCTTGGTCTCTTGGGGAGATTGGGGTCGGCTTCTGGATCATCTTCATGATCTCTTTTCTTATTTTCTTCTGCTCAACGAGGAGATCTAGACCTCTGTCTTGCTCGGTCGTTGCTTTTTCTTTCATTTCTTCGATCAACATACTTGGCCAGCTTTCCTTGTCTGATGAGTGTTTCGATTTCATTCTGGAGAGCTATGCAATTTTTGGTTGTGTGACCATTGTCTGTATGGAACTCACAATATTTGGCCTTGTTCCTCTTATCAGGATCTGACTTCATCTTCTCAGGCCAGTTTAGTTCCTCGCTGTTCTTGATTTCTACCAGGACATGGTTTATGTCTACTTTTAAAGGAGTATAATTTTCAAATTTCTCCAATACTTCCCATGATGGCTTTGTTTTTGACTACTTGTCACCACCATTGTTTTTATGTTCTTTATTTTTAGCCTTATCAGCCTCCACCTTGGTCTCTTTGGTGTTCATGTTCTTATTCGCAGCCATAGCCTCCTCGGCATTCATGATCTTGGCCGCTTTTGCCATTAGTTCTGACATTGTTCTGGGTGGATCTTTGGCCAAAGTATAGTACAATTTATTGGGCAACAGTCCACTCATCAAAGCAGTAATTGCTGTCTTTTCCTCGTAATCAATAACTTCGAGCTTCTCGTTATTGAAACGAGTTATGTAATCCCTGGTGCTCTCACTTATTTTTTGTCTAACACTTAACAAATGTGCCACTCATTTAACTGGTTTTGCTCCAAAACAAAAATTTCCAATGAAGAGATCGGCCAATTGAAAGAAAGCGAAAATCTTTCCCCGGGGAAGATTATTGTACCATATTTGTGCAGATCAGGTAAGAGTTCCCGAAAATGCCCTGCATCTCATCTCGTCGGGCACGACATAGAAGTCGATAGCAACTTGGTATTGTTCTATGTGAAGGACAAGGTCAGTTTTTCCATCATATTTAGGGGTCACCACAGGTGCTTTGAACTTCGATGGTGTGGGAAAATCCACAATTGCCTGTATAAAAGGCGTCCCTTGGACAAAAGTTCTTTGTAGAGGATTCTTGGCCTTAACCATTTCCCCTAGTCTATCATCCAATCTTTGAATAGAGCCTTTTCATGCATCCTTTCCCTCCGCGGGCCTATTGGTTCGAGCAATTGATCGTGTTGAAGTCGCTTCCTGGGATCTATCTTGTCGAGCAACTGGTTGTGATTGGGCAGAACCCTCCCTTAGATCAGATGGTCGTCAAAAGTTTCTCGACACAGCCTTAGGAGGACTTTTATTCTTCCTAGGGCCCAATCGATCAAAAGGAGAGGCCTTACTTAATCTTTTCAATGCACTAGTCCTTTCTGGAGAGAGAGTGATGTGTTGTTCAGTATCTGTGGCTCGTACTGACGAAGTTCGACCCGGTTGATAAGAAAAATCATCAGATTTCTCAGTGCGATATGAATCTCTTTTCCTAATACGCGAAGAAACCAAATGGGTATTTCTTTGAACACTTCGTTGTCCTGAATAGGTCGGTGCTCCACCTTGGATAGTTTGCATGAGTTGTCACATAGTCTCTTGCATAGCCGTCTGGCCTTGAGCCAAATTGGCCATAATTCCAGCTAGATCTTCGACATTTGGAGGAGCGGATGGATTCAGGGGGTTTCCAGCATTTCGATTACTGGATTCAGGATTATCATCCATTGGTGATAAATTATTTTGGTGAAAAATGAGAATTTCAATCGATTTCCACAAACGGCGCCAATCTGTTGATGTAAAAAATTAGATTATCTCTAATTATTCAATCACAGGTAAAAATAAATAAGACAAAAGAATTTTTAAAGTGGTTCAGCCTTAAGGGAATGGCCTACGTCCACTGTTTTGTTATTGCTGACTATTTGGGAATTCTCGATAACAGATTTTAGCAAGAAATTCTGAGTCCCCTTACAATGAGGATGATACAATGTATTTATAGCCCTGAGGTTGTACATGTGAAAGGGTAATACATAGTTGTTCAATAAACGTATACATCTATATGATAATAATGAGCATTTAATGCGCATTCGATCTGTTGATTATCCGGTCATTAATGCTCTGTGCGAGATGCAGCTCAGACCGCCTAAGCTGCTCGAATCGCCTAAGTAGCTCGGTGTTCATGAGTTGCACGTAGTATACTTGTTTCTCGGAGCGTCATAGTTGGTCAGGGAGGTTGAGTTTCTCGAAGTCAGGGTGTTATTCAAAAATGTTTGTAGGTGCCATGTAGAGTGACACGTGTCTCCACATAATTGATCCACGTTAGTGGACTAATTTTGGTATCAACACCCCTCATCCGTGAAACCCTAATCCAACCTACCCTTCACCCCTTCACCTTTTACCCCACAACTACAGACCTCCAGTCCTTTTTTTAACCAGCGACCAAACCACCATTCCATACCACCACCTTTCCCTCTCTCTCTCTCTCTCATCTCCGACGAGTGCTACAAGGTCAAGAGAGGTAATTTCACCCTAAACACATGTAACCCCTCTTATTTATTATCTCTTCTTCCTACGCTCCTTTATGTCATCATCGTTTATCTCTCTCTCTCCCTCTCTCTCCACAAACACACTATATAACATTGTTAGGGTTGTTTATTAAGGTCACTTTATAATATATGATTTTTTTAACTATTAATGAATGGATTCTGTAAAATGGTGTAAGGATATGATTTTATAAATATCCATTATCAATTAAATATGTCGTATAACGCTACAACCGTCGAACAAAGTTCAAGATCACATATGCAAAAAGATGGATCCGAATATCAAGCTTCTTCAACAATCAAGCCTAGGCGAGATGAATTTCGTAAAGGTTATATTTTTATTCCTTAGCATTACACTTAGAATATTGGGATATTTTTCATCAAAAAATTTCTAAGTGTTAGAACAAAGTTTTTCGCCAAAATTAATTTTTGAAGTTTTAAGGCGCTGCATTTTCTGGAAAAAGAAAAAGAAAAAATATTTTTTAAAAGGCTCGTTCGAGCAACAGTCCCTGTCGTTCAAATGACATTCCATCTCGCCCGAAGCTCGTTCGAGCGACGCGTGTCACCGTTCGAGCGAGATTCGATTTCGTTCGAGCGAACTGTCACATTAATTTTTCTATTTAAGCGTGTTAAACAACTCCGTTTTTCACAAGAAGATGTACAATTTCAAACTGTGATGAAACTACTACTGCAGAAACATATGTCTTCTCACTTTTAAGTTCTTAAACCTTTTTGTTTTCAATTCACAAGATCCCAATGTTTATCTGAAATGTTTTGGAACTCAAGAATATACTTTGCTATTATTCAACCTTTGTGTAGTGCGTCTCTACAAAAAAAGACTGAGGTCATTGAGGTTCACTACATGTTAATCTTTGTTGAGGATTGGACTGCGGTCTGCATGGACTCCATTGCTGACTCTAGGTTGCGGGTCTATGTAGGTTTGCTAAGGTAAACTTATTGCAAATTTCATGGTAATTGTAAATTACAATTCAATTCATAGTAAAATAAAAGGTTTTTCCCTGAGGAGATTTTTTCCTGAAATTTGTGAGTTAGCATGTTTGTGTTTGTTGGTTTGACACACGAACACGCGTAGATTTTTGTTTAAGGGCTGAATTAATTTGATTCAAAAATTGACTCTAATTAAATAAGTTTATAATTGGAATTTGCGAGTTTATTTAAATCGATATCGCACACGGCACATCACTTTTTACAAATTGGTATCAGAGCAAGTTACACTAATTTATTATGTATTCTTATTTTTTGGAAAAATTGTGTGATATTGATTTTTTTTGAAAAATCATATTTTTAAAAATTATCGCAATGTTTCCAAGTGCAAACTTATATAATCGGTTGCCAATTTTTTACGGGTCTAATTATGCTTACTGTAAAGCCCGCATGAGATCGCATTTAAAAGCAATCGATGAAAGTGTTTGGGTCATTTGTGAAAGAGGTTGGAATCCTCTCACTATCACCGCAAATAATACCACGAATTTAAAACTTGTGTCAGACTAGACTGGTGATGAGTTTAGGTTGAGCACTTTTAATTCACGAGGGCTTAGTGCAATTTCTGGACATGTCACCCCTGGCGAGTTTCGACGTATTATGACGTGCGCCACATCTAAAGAAGCGTGGGATGTTTTACAACTCACCCACGAAGGCACTAATGCGGTCAAAGAGTCTAAAATTCAAAATTTGTCTCAATTTGAGACTATCACCATGCTTGAAATTCAGTATTTTGATGACTTTTATGCACATTTATCTGACATTGTCAATACTAGTTTTAAACTTGGTGAGCCTATACCTAATGCACGAGTAATTAAAAAGATTTTAGATCGCTGCCTAAACGCTTTATCCCAAAAGTAACTTTGTTGAACACCTTAGGTGATTTGAGTAGTTTGAAATTAGAAGAGTTGGTAGGAGACCTACAGACGTACGAAACTGACATATTCCCCGACACTGTCAAACCTAAGGATCGATAGATAGCGCTTAAAGCACAATCTAGGAAGGTAAAGGAAGTTTCCACGAGAGAAAAGATAAAGAAAGTGAAATTTTGTGAGTTCGAGTCTGAGGACGAGTCTGATTTTGATATGGCCCTGCTTGCAAAGAATTTTAAAAAGTTTCTCAAGTTTTCAAAACAAAATTCTTCCAATAAAATGTTTTTTGAGAAAAAGAAAAACAAGGCCAAAGAAAGCGGTGAGAAAGAGAGGGAGAGTGAGTGAGATTTAGAAAAAGTAACATGTTTTGAGTGTGAGGGAAAAGGGCATAAGTCGTTTGAGTATCCTACTAGACTTAGGAGAGAGGGCAAGAAAGTTGTTATGCCAGTCACCCTTAGTGATAGTAAGGAAGAGGTGAGTCATACCGAGAATGAAAATTCACAAGGAAAGTTTGTTGCCTTTTTATCTAGTTATGAGAGCACGCCCAGTATGTCCCACGATGATGAGGACACTTGTGCACGTGAAACCCCCGAGGATGATTTGAGTGTTTCTAGTGATGGAGAGAGTGAGTGAGCTAGTGAGGGTGATAGTGAGCTAGTGAGGGTGATATCATGTCCTTTTTATAATATCCCACCAAATCTATTTAGCCCTACCTCTACCACTTGTATTACCATCCATACTAACAAAACAATCTTTCTTATGGGAGCATCCATTGGTCTATGCCTAATGTGTCCAAACCATCTAAGTCGATTTTCTCTCAATTTATCTTCCATAGGAGCTACCTTTACCATTTCACGAATTTATTCATTTCTAATTTTATCCTTTCAAGTTTTACCACATCCATCTTAGCATTCACATCTCCGCCACACTAATTTTCTGCACATTTTATTTTTAGGTTGTCCAACACTCTGTCCCATATAACATGGCGGGTCTAATGGGCATACTATAAATTTTTTCTTCTAATTTCAAAGGTATATACGCCTATTACACAATACATCGACGACACTTCTCCACTTAGGGTGAAGAATAGTTTTGAGACCTACATGTTTAGTACCTTTTCATTTTTGGGTTCATGAGGGTATTAGATTTGTATGTTTTGATAATTCGGATGTTTTTATTTTATATTTGCATAGAGATAGTGGGAGATTTGTAAGGATATGATTTTATAAATGTTCGTTATCAATTATGTATGTCGTATACCGCTACAACCGTCGAACAATGTTCAAGATCACATATGCAAAAAGATGGATCCGAATATTAAGTTTCTTCAACAATCAAGCCTCTACGAGATGAATTTGGTAAATGTTGTGTTTTTATTCCTTAGCATTTCACTTAGAATATTGGAATATTTTTCATCAAAAAGTTTCTAAGTGTTGGAGTAGAGTTTTAAAGTTTTTTGTCAAAATTAATTTTCGAAGTTTTAAGGCGCTGCATTTTTTGGGAAAAGAAAAAAGAAAAATATTTTTTAAAAGTCTTGTTCGAGCCACAGCCCCTGTCGTTCAAATGACATGTCATCGTGCGCGAAGTTCGTTCGAGCGACGCGTGTCACCATTCGAGCGAACTGGCGCCTTACTTTTTTCTATTTAAGAGTGTTAAACAACTCCGTTTTTCATAAGAAGATCTGCGATTTTAAACTGTGACGAAACTGCTACTGCAGAAATATATGTCTTCCCACTTTTAGGTTCTTAAACCTTTTTGTTTTCAATTCATATGATCCCAATGTTTATGTGAATTGTTTTGGAACTCAAGAACATACTTTGCCATTGTTCAACCTTTGTGGAGTGCGTCTCTACAACAAAAGACTGAGGTCATTTAGGTTCGCTACGTGTGGATCTTTGATGAGGATTGGACGGCGATTCATGTGGGTTCACTGCGTGAAATCCATTGCTGACTCTAGACTGCACGTCTATGTAGGTTAGCTGAGGTAAACTTATTGCATATTTCATTATAATTGTAAATTGGGATTTAATTCATAGTGAAATAAAATGTTTTGTCCTGAGGGGATTTTTTCCTGAAATTTGTGAGTTAGCACGCACACACGTAGATTTTTGTTTAAGGGCTGAATTAATTTGATTAAAAATTTAACTCTAATTAAATAAGTTTATAATTGGAATTTGCGAGTTTATTTAAATCGATATCTCACACGACGCATCACTTTTTCCAAATGGGCATATGGGTATTACTTGTTTATTACCATTCTTATTCTTTATGGGTTAAATTTATGTTCAGGTGTTTCAGAAACCTAAATTTTTTTTCAATATTTGTAGCATTTTTTTCTTCATGTCTATTTGATTGGTTGGATACTTATGTGAATTGATTAGAAGATATATACATTAATATTCACTTACAGTTTTAATAGTATTTTTTAAAGGGGTTGGTCATGGTCCAAAAAATTTAAAGTAAGTATAAACAGTATTACCCAATTGGTTGGTTTAAGGTTTATCCTTATGAAAACACTTGTACAAAGATATTAATATTTTTGTTATTAACTTTTGTGAAAACACTAAAGGTGTGTTTGATTGACCTGGATTTATTTTCCATAGAAAATAGTTGTTTGGACTCATATTTTGCCTTTGTATTGTTTTGATTGCCAATACTTTATATAAGAAAAGCACTCATTCACATCACTAGTGATTCATCTCAAACCTCATTTTTAGTGGAAAATATTTCTTATCTATCCACCAAAGAATTGATTTTCATGGAAAATTGAATAAGTAAGACCAAAAATTTGTATATTTTTCCACTCATTTTCTAACTTCTCATCCAGATGAACTATTTTTCATACATTTTCCATTTTTGCAATCAAGCGCACCTTAATATTATTGATAGTTTTACAAGGGGACGGTTATTGTTGTTAGTTTTTGTAAAGTGAAAACACTGGTTTAATGTTTTATTAGAACTCATGCTCAACATTATTATTCACTTCAATAGAGATATTCATGTTTGAGTTTTATTATTAATTTTTGTCTTTCTTGATTAGTATACACAGAAATGGTAATAGTCACAAAAACTATGGATTTTATAAAGTGTCCAACAAATGAGGTTTGAAATTCAAATATTTATTGATAGTTTTAGGATGTCTCTTTATACATCGAACTTGTTTTAGAGAATTTGAGAATAAAATATAATATTGTTAAATAACGGGAAATCATAATGCTATTATAAGGTATTGTTGTAATTTTTATACACCCTTTAATATCTGTAAAATTTCATTAATTTTTTCAATCTTCTACTCTATCTTAGAAACAATAGGAATTGTCCGGATTTCACATTTAAAGACCCACCTTTAAAGTGGGTCATCATAACCCTCAATCTGGATTGGTTGATACGGTAAAATAATAATTAGTTTAGTGATGTAGTCTCCACTTTTCTAATCATGACTAAAGGTCATGGTGACCCACCTAAAAAGATAGAGCTCCATTTTCCATCTAAATATCTCTAGTGAATTGACTCCATACTCCCTAGTAATTAACTACTAACGCAACTACTGTGCTAGTAAGAATGAATATCTCCCCTAGTAATTAATTACTAATGCATTATGTATATTCGTAAGTACAAACATAAATATAGTCATGAGGCAAAAAATGAGCTAATTATCTAGTTTCAACTTCAAATGTATATTGTTACAATTTGCACCATCAATGGAACATTTGTATCTTGTGGTTTTCATGAACTTGAGATAATGGTACTGTCAAAGGGAGATATTGATTTTCATGAATATTTGTATCCATTGAAGAATGGAATAACATTGTTGAGGGGATATAGTGGTATTAAATTATAATTTTTAATTGATAATAAAATGTGGTGAGCAATAGAAATTTTAAAACAACAATTAAAAGTATGGTAAATTATACATAGTTATAAACCTCGTAAGTTACACATAGTGCGCATAGATGCATTCAATAGCCCTTAGACTTGTTCGAGAGCCATTACACTATAATGAAATATCTCGAATTGTCCCATTTGGACAGTTTGGGACTACTTAGTTTTCGTATAATAATGTACTTAGTAACTTACACTTGTTAGTTTTGGGGAAAATTTCGTTGCCTTCTCTTAATTTTCTCTAGGTACATACCAGATTGATGTGGTGTTGAGTGTTATTTCAATTGATAAATTGTAATAGCATGAACACTTGTGAATCCAATTCATATACTAGGAGAACTATAAGAAGACGCTGGTAGTTTTTACTCAAATTATAACAATGTGAATGAACTACTAAGTGTGTTTAGGGCTATAAAATGAACCAAGCTACTCGAGCTCGGATCGTGTTCGTTCGGAAAAAAGCTCATTCGAGACTAGCTCGTAAAATAAATGAGCCAAGCTTGAACAAAAATTTAAGCTCGGCTCGGATTCGGCTAGATCATCGATATCCATATTAAACTAGTGTAAAATAACCAAACTACTCGAGCTCGGCTCGTATTCGCTTGCTTAGAGGCTCGTTCGAGCTTGGATCGTAGGATAAATGAACCAAGCTTGAACATACTTTTAAGCTCGTTTACATTTACAAACCAAGCTTGAGCAATCTTAAGCTCGGCTCGGCTCGCCTCATTTTCACCCCTAAGTGTGTTACAAAAATATGCAGTCTTGAATAGGATAGGGCCAATCACCCATTCGAGGAGATGTCGGAGATAATATTCATATCGCATCTTGTCACCACAATAAAATAGATAATTAGTGGCAAAAAAATTTGTCATCAAATGAATAATTTTCATCACGAAAAATATTTTGTAACGAAAAAAAATTCGTCAATTATCCATGACGAAAGCCCTGTCACTAAAGGTTTTAGTGAGGAAATACAAATCGTCACCAAATAGTACACCTTTTGGTGACAATATTCTCTATCACGTAATAACAGACTTTTAGTGACAAAATTATTTGTAGTCAAGAATCTTATTTTCTTGTCACAAAAATGAAAATTTTGTCACCTAATGTATATGATAATATGCAAAGGGATAACCATTTGGTGACAAAATTAATATACTTCATGGACAAATATTTTTGTCAAAAAATGAATTTTATTGTCAAAAAATTATAAATTTAGAACTCATAATTTTTTCATTTTAATTTCATTTCTTATATAGATTTTCAGTCAAATATATATTACTTATAAACTCGACTAAATTTCATCGACATTATACAAGTAATCAATTACCATCATATACATAATCAAAATTACGGTTCAAAAGTTTATATAATTAATACGAAAGCATTCGTACAAATATCTCAAAATCATTAATCAATTACAAAGTAGCGTACATCGTTTGTTACAACACATCAACTAAGGCATTAGTTTCTAACTTTATATTTTCTAAGGCATCAGTTTGTAATCAATTACAAAGTAGCGTCCAAAAGTAATTCCCAACAAGTTTATTAAGTTCTCTTTCCATCTTCATCATCATCCCAAAAATAATTTTCAAAAAAGCGTCCTCACAATGTCCCAATCTGCCTGTCAAACTATAAGCATTAGTTTCTAACTTTATAAGTCTATTAACAAATGATAAATAGAATAACATCAACCAAGAAATAACACACATTAAGCTAAGCACCAAAAAAAACTTCAAGATTCAATTTTATTTTTTAATATTTTAAAATAATTCGATAGAATTTCATCTTTTTGTAGACTAAAACCACCCTATTAAATTAAAAAATTAAAAAGTCAAGAAACCCAATGACAATCCACCAAAATTCCCCTTCCACCAATTCAAAAGATAAGTTAATAGCATCGTCAATATTTTTTATAAAAAGGGGCAAAATTTCATTCATTTATAGCCTAAAACCACCATGTTTAGAATGTTCATAAACTGGCCAACTTGGATCATTCCCAAAGTAGCAAAAAGCAAAAATGTTAAAAATAAAAAATAAAATGTGTTTTGTCAGTGGCCCCAATTAATTTGGGGGTATTTGCTTGACGTGTTTTTTTAAAGTATCTATGGTGGCTTTAACCTCAAAGATAAAAACAACTCTTGACACCAAAAGTGGGGTAAAATCATCCAGAAAGAAAAAATTGATTCATTCAAATCAAATATACAATGACAGATGCCTAAGCACATTTTGGCTGAAGCATTTCTCTATTTTTTCAAGTGTTTGCAAATTAAGCGTATTCTTATTCCGATTGAAATCAGAATACTATGGATTTTTATATATTTATTAGGCATTAAAAAATCTAAAATTATCAAAACATCAATGTGTGACATTCTTGAAAAATGTGAGTTAGCTCATGGATGGCGGAGGCTCCTAATGAAAAGCCAAAAAATTAATATTAGCGGTGTTTAGAGGCTTGTTAATGCAACTAAGTATATTAACGGGGAAGATCAAATATTTCAAACGTAAACTGAATTAGAAATCTAAATAACCAATAAATTCTTGAGCAACCGTTCCAAGGTAATTTTTTTTAGAGAAGATACAATAGCTGGTGCTAAACTTTTAAGGCCCACTTAGTTCAGGGTGAAATATTTATCACCAAAATGAAAAGTAATTTAATCTATTTGATGTCAAATTTTGTTTATTGCTTCTTTTTACTAAAATCATAAAATTATAGTAGGAACTTATGTATTGTTTCATACGAAGAAAAAATCATGGCTAATGAGCATGTCACCCCCACCCCCCCAAAAAAAAAACTTTCATTTTTTGCAAATAACTCCCTAAATTGTCTTAATAACCCCTTGAACTATACATTTTTAGCAAATACCATAAGCAGGGGATCTAATCTTAATACAAACTACAGTGTTTAAAAGCTATGAACAATCTTAATACACACAACGAGAAGATATGGATTGAAGGATTTGCTCAGGTGGAAGTTGGACACTTATGAGGATACCCAAGCATTAGAGATCAAGCACTCGACATGAAGATGAGGCTTATAACATGATTATATTTTACAGAATATTGAGGAGACTGAAAAGGAACTCAGCCTTTGTGGGCATAGTGAGAAGCTGGCCTTAGCTTTTGGGTTAATTAGTACTCCGACCAGGACCCCTTTTAGAATAATTAAAAATTTGAGGGTTTGTGGAGACCGCCATTCTGCAATTAAGTACATATCGAAAGGGGAAAACAGAGAGATTGTTACGAGAGAGAACTACCGGTTTCATCATTTTATTAATGGTTTATAGTCATGTGGAGATTACTGGTAGATAAATATACTGTACATTGAGAAGATAAACAGTTCGAGTTAAGGCAAAAAGTCTGAAATATTATTATACAATGACTTTTTAAACACTTAACACTGCTGAAACAAAGGAAAATATAGTAAAGAAAACAGCTTTTGATTTAAATGATCTATGTCTATTGAAGAAAGACAAGAAGCTCAGTGATATAAGGTTAAATTAAAACATCTTTTCTATTGATTTTTTTTTCAACATTATTTACTTATTTATTTATTAATTCGATAGTGTGAACTTATGGGAACTTTTAGCACCATTTTGTATCAGCGCACAAGCAGGGGTTCCTTGTAATAAAAATGCATAGATTAGGGGTGTTCATGCATAAAAAATTATTCAGGGGTTTCTTGAACAAATTTGGAAGTTCAGGTGGGGTTTCTTGCACTTTGTTTTAACCAATATTTTTCTCAAAATTGATGATATACTTTTCAAGTTTGGATGACATTTTTCATACAGATGAAAAATAATTTATCCCATATCAAACAGGGCTTTGACAAATATGCCTAGTAAGTGAAATATTACCTTGTAAAACAAGGCCAAATCCTCCTTGTCTAAGCTTGTTTTCATCAGAACTATTGTTTGTAGCAGCTGCTACACTATTAAAACTCATAAAATTCAATGTGGACATCAGGTGAAGATAAAGTGGGAATTTAAGATATTACAATGAATATTCAAGAAATGAACTACAATATTAAAAAACACTTAAAAGAACAAAAAGGTCTAGTTTGCAATTCTAAATTTTCAGTGTCAATTCATGGAATAAATTATAAATCGATGTAAAAAATGAAGAAAAATGCAAATACGAGCAATGTAATGAAATAAATTACAGAGAAAATAATGAAATCCAACTTGGAAACAAAAGATAGAGGTCACCGGAATGAACACTACAAGCCTGTCGGAGTTCGCCGAAAATTGCCAAGAACTTTAGCTCTAGGGGTGAGCAGCTGCGCCAGAGTGCGTGAGGGAGGGGAGGTTAATAGAGATATAGATGAACTCACAGTTGCCCTAAAATACCAAATTAAATAAACAAGCACATATATACATATACAATTTAATTAAGTGGCGAAGCAAAACGTGAATGGAGCTGAAGAAAACGGGTTTAGTTGAGAACTTTACCATCCAAGATTTATAAAAGGAATAACACATATAACTGTCAAACCCTAGAAATTTGAATAGTAAATAAAGTTGAGCAAAATAACGAATTGGTTTGATATGATAATCATCTTACAGTTTTGTGTGTTAGTCGGAGAATGCCTTTGAAGGGGTGATTTAAAGGTGGTTTTCGATGGGAGATTTAAACCCCAACAAGACGACGGCGGTGAGTATGGAATTCAGATGAGAAATTTAGGCGTGTCCGGCTTGGTGAGAGATGAGAATGGGAACCCCCACGAAGGAAGAAAAAATCAAGTTTTCGGGAAAAACGATTTAAGGGATCAGGAGAATGGGTATCTCATAAGATTTTATCATTTTTTTACTAATAAGGGAGGAAATTTTTTTATCACGAATTAATTTTTTTTGTGATAAATTTATTTGTAACTAAATATATGATAATTTTGTCACGAATAGACAAGTCCAATATTCTAACACGTGGGAACAATGGTGTCAAAATTTTTATGATTATTTGGTGACAAATATTATTAATTCGTCACCAATTTAACATCATCCTATACAATTCGTGATGAAATTAATTTTTCTCACAGAAAGTCAATTTTTAATGCAAAATTACTTTTGTCCCGATTTTTTGGTCACTAATTAGACATTTTGTCGTAGTGTGTGTTAACAATGAAATTAACATAAGATGCAATAATTTAAACTCTTTTTGACGCATTATCTGGTATGAGATTTAAAACTCTCACTTCGCTATAGTTAACATGTCGGGATATTTCTTTGAAATAGAAAATTGACAATAACTTATAATTCAATCCAAATTAAAGCGTAAGTAGAATTCTCAGCGAACCACATGTGGATTTTTGGCTCAAACTCCACCAGCCCAAACTTTTTGCCTTTCGGCACGACCAGCAAAGGATCCACCAAAGGGAGGTTTCGCGGGATGCGAAAGGGTGTTCTGTGATTTTTAACCTAAGATTAAAAACAACTTTTATCATCTCATCTATTTCTTATTGCTTGTATACACATAGACACATAGGCTTTGTGAGCTTGTGATTGAATAAAAAAGAAGCCATCATCCATGACCATAATCATATTGGTGAACCACGTAGATCTTTTTTTTGCTTGTTAGTGTGTGTTCTCTCTTTAGTTTTTATTACTTTGCATTTAGATTGTATTCTCGTGTTATCTTCTCGGTTGTTCATTATCTTGGATGTGCATGAATCCTCACCACACCACACCTTTATGCATTCTAAGTGTAAATCAAACCAAAACACATAATACTCATGTAATCGAACACCTAAGATTCCTACTCAACTCGATGTAGCATTTTTCCAATTATTTGGGGTCAACTACATAAATCCTATTTTGTCATTCCATTTTATCCAACGGAATATCTTCGATTAAACCACGTGATATCATGTCCTTTTTATAATATCCCACCAAATCGATTTAGCCCTACCTCTACCACTTGTATTACCATCCATACTAACAAAACAATCTTTATTATGGGAGCATCCATTGGTCTATGCCTGATGTGTCCAAACCATCTAAGTCGATTTTCTCTCAATTTATCTTCCATAGGAGCTACCTTTACCATTTCACAAATTTGTTCATTTCCAATTTTATCCTTTCAAGTTTTACCACGCATCCATCTTAACATTCGCATCTCCGCCACACTAATTTTCTGTACATTTTATTTTTAGGTTGCCCAACACTCTGTCCCATATAACATGGCGGGTCTAATGGGCATACTATAAAAATTTTCTTCTAATTTCAAAGGTAATACGCCTATTACACAATACATCGACGGTACTTCTCCACTTGATCCAGCTTGCTCTAATCCTATGAGTAACATCATCATTAATATCTCCATCTTTTTGGATAATCGAGCCTAAATAATGAAAATGATCATTTCTAGGTATCTCTTTGTATCACCCCGTATTTTTTAGCATCTAAAAAATTATGTGATTTATAATTATTGTTGGATTAATTGAATTAAAATGTGAGATTTAATTGTTAATTAATTCAGATTAAAATAGATAGATATTATCGAGTGTGCCAGTGTTCATACTTATTGATTGAATATTACTGAGTGAATAAGTAATATGTCATTAATGAATTTGATAAATAGTCGAGAGTGAAAGATACGGTTGTTTGGTATATTAAGTCGGGACACACGTGTGAGTCGTGTCGGCACTAATTGAATGGAATATAAAGGTAAATAATTTTTAAGCAACTCGTATGGTAATTTTGAATGCGTCGTTGAGTCCGGGAGGGTCGAGATAGTCAGGAAATACTACCTGGATATTTTATTTAGACTCCGGAAGATTTTACGCCAAACCAGCATCCCGTAGGGGTAATTTTATAATTTTAATTTTTGGAGAAATTAAATGGACAAAAATTGGGAGTTTATTATATCAGTCACGAGAGGTTCGTTAGGGTTAATATATACAAAAGTAAGAAACGACCACAAAGTGTGTGAGGGAGAACAAATTCCAAGAAGGAAGGCACAATTAGCACCACCTTGCACAACCACCACCACCATCGTGTAGATCGGAATAAGAGGAACACACACATACCAACAACATCAAGAGATCAGACATTTAATTCAAGGCAAGTGTTTATTACTTTCTTTCCTTTAGCAATAATCATGTTCATGTTAGTATATGTAAATTTGATAATGAATTACATTGAAATTTGGTGAAAATTTGGAGAAGTAATTTATGATTATGGACAGATGGTTCAGTAGTCAATTGCTCTATATATGCAAGAGAATTTAATACGAAATTGGAGTACAAATTGATGAACAAATCTGGGTTAATTAAGTTCTTTAATGGAAAATTGGGAAACTAGGGTTCCTATGATATAAATTGGGGATTTCATTTTTATCTTATGATTCATAATGATTGGATGATCCTAGGATGTTAGAAATTCTGTAAACATGTTGGGTTATCAATCAAAATAGTTAAATTGAAGATTCGGTATGAACTAATGGAGTTTGGGTTCGATAATGGGGAGAAAAACGTAACTGTTGAAGAACAGGCTTGACTGAATAGGATCGGGTCATTTTTCTTAAATAGGATGGGTTCGTTTTCTGAATAGGATCGGTTCGTTTTTCATTTAATAGGATCAGTTTGTTTTCTTGAGAATCAGTTCGGTTCGGTTTCCTGTAGATGTTCAGTTCTGCTGCAAAACCTTGGAGAACCTTTCGAATCTTAAATTGTGAGGTTAGGGAAGAATGATATCCTGGACCAGTAGAGTGTAGGAACCTTATCTACTGTCTTGATACGTAAATGTAGTGGTAGCCTTTGAGTGAGGAGAAATACTCATGAGCGCTCAGTAATGAATCTAGCTATTAATTACTACCATGTAGAATATTTGGGATAAAATAAATATATTATACGTAGTTGTGGGAGAATAATACGTATATAAATATATATTTGGGTTGGGTGAATACCTATGAATTTTTACTAGGATGTGTGTATGCCTATTATATGATATTTTTGTTAAGTGCACTAATGGGTGATAACCCAGGGGTGCAAGGTTGTGTTATTAAATACACTAAAGGGTGATAACCCGAGGGTGTAAAGTTATTTATTAAATGCACTAATTGGTGATAACCCGGGGGTGAAAGAATATTTTATTGAGTGCGCTAATGGGTGATAACCCAGGAGTGCAGGGATATTTTTGTAACTGCAATAATGGGTGCACCCCGGGGGTGCAGGATCATTTTATTTATAGCACTAATGGGGATTAAACCGAGGGTGCAGGACTAAAATATATATGTATAGGGATTATATGACTATATATATATATATATATATATGAGAAGTTATATTAAGAGAAACTAGTAGTTATGGCAATGAGGACAAATGAAATAATCTTAATGAGATAAAGATTTAAATGCTCTAATAGTGAACATGAACGGTAGTAAAATGTGATGGACTACTTATTAGGTATTGTATGGGCGATAAGGGAATACTACTATTGAATGTAGATAGTGTTACGTTGACTTTGAACTAGTTAACTTGGGTATAATTACTAGTAGAAGAGAGATGAGAACTTCATGTGAGAGCACGAATCTAACATGCACATAATACTTGCTTTAAGGCAGTTTTAAATACTTGCTAAAACATTTTTTTACACATCGGGCTCTGACCCATATCTTGCATCTCTTTTCTCTCTTAGTATACATATATGTATTATATCAGGTGCTCAGTTACAGGGACACCAAATTTATAATCTTGGATTGCTTGGCGTGCTACGGCTGATGTGGAAACTGTAGGTCTTTGCTTTAGACTCTCCTATTATTTCTCTCAGTTATCTAGACTTTTCAATTAGGGCATGTGTCGCCCACACCTTAGACATTTTATCATAGATTGTATTCAGCTTACTTTCTATTCACTTTAGTTGAATTTAGTTTGACTATGGATCTGTAGTTTAGAGTTTTGAACTGGAATGTTTTATCCAATCGTATTTATTTTAGTACGTGATTCAGATTCATTATTTATTTTATTCAGTTGAATAGTTAATGGATTTTATTTAAATTCTTGGGCTTTACAAATATGATTTTTGGTTACAATTTAAAAAAGAAGGCATTTTGGCACTAACTTAATTTATATTAGGTGATTAATAAAGTTAATGTTTTCGATAGTGATGCTAAGAATGAACCAATCAAATATTCTGTTTTAAAATTTTATAAAGGAGTAATCATCCGATATTTAATTAGGCGGGGTGTCACAGGTGGTATCAGAACATCAAGTTCTAGTGTCCTTTAGGATCTGTACAGCTTATTAGGTTTTAGCTTAGAGTTCTTTGATATAGAGCCTTATTCTAATATTGTTATATTCCACTGCGTATCCAATTTATGCTCTCCTGCGATTAAGTTTAGTGAATCCAATTCACATGCGAGTTCGATTGGACTTCGTACATCGAACAATGTGGGACAGCCAGCGAAGGCCGTTAGCGGGACTATAGGAGGAGGGAAACAATTAAAAGTTGTGAAGCACAAGGGGAACGGTGATCGTGATGGAAGTCACCAATAGTATTATCTAAGTGTGATGGGCCAATGGAGGGAGCTAATCCAAAGGCAATAGGGTAAGGTAGAATGAAGTGACACTCAGAATTTAAATTTTAGATGAATTTTTTTCTAGCTCAGAGAAGCAGTATAAAGAGTAAGAATAGTCAATCACATCGAGATATTGGGTGTGGGTTGACCGTGTAATTTTCCATTTACAGGTCAGACGAAGATATGGAAGATATTTTGAACTTATCATAAGTAGGTTAGGTAAGGTACCGTCTGTAAAAAAATAAGCTTACTTGACAAGCGAACTTCGTAACCGAAGTAGGGGTTACGAAAGACAAAAAGAGTCCGCAAGTTGAAAATGGACTCATGAGTGGAATGCTCAAATGTGAATGGGAGGTGCGATTAATGTCGTCAAAATTATACGTTTATGAGAATACGTCAATACCCCAGAAGAAAGGGAGCCAGTAGAGTTGCGATACCTAGTCGAAGGGCAAGATTGAATTCAACAGTGTTAGTGAAACACCACCAGAAGGTATACCCAGTGGGGAAGACTATTTAAAAGGATACGATTCCATTTCAAACGTAGTGGTAATGGATTCATCTAAGATCAGCAAGGTCGACCACGTGTTCCATATGTCCAGTAGAGCTAAAGGAACAACGAAAATGATAACTAGGAGCTAAGACTGCCAGGTTTGAGAGAAGGAGATCCCAAAAAGTCCAGTAGGACCAGGGAAAGGGAAATATCCCTATTTGTAGATAGAGGGGCTACCAGTATTGAATGCGTCCACATGAGAAGTGGAATTGATAATAACGGGAATATTAAACCATGACGGTAAGGCGTAACAATTGGAGAAGTAAGATATCCTGTGCAGAATTCGGGTTAAAAGAACTAGGCCCAGGAACTAATGACCTGAGAGTAGTGGGTCCGGGCAGGACTAGTGTATTCCTCAACCATTATAGTATAATGTATTTCAAGGTCGACGGGGCCCAAGGAATAAAAGGAAGTCCAGTAAGGACATAATTGAGGCCAAGAGATATGGGTCCAACATATCAATGTGAGGCATGTAAGCCGTAGAACAAAATAATTTACCCACAACGAGAAAGGGGAAAACTAATTAATGTGATTCGAAAGGTATAACGATGATAGATAATTATGGGTCACGAAACGTACGTGCGGGGACCCTATAATCAGGATAGACTGATGAAGATTTGTTCCATCCTTATGAGAAAAATAATGGATTCAATGACATAAGCGTGTCATAACATGTGTGAATGGTTAACACTAGGGATTCGAGTGTAAATCTGGTAGTGGATGTGCTGGCGATAACAACCTTATTATGTAAATGACTACCGTTTGGTAGCAAGACTTTTGTGCCACCTGCGGGGAGGAGAAGGTGTGGGTAATAAGAAGAATTTGTATATGGTATTGTGTAACGATTCGTACTCCTTTGATTATTATGATAGTTAAACAAATTATTATTATTATATTATATGGTTACTAGATGCCGAGGGTTCGAATGGTAGTAAATTGTGTGATAAGACTATTGTACTTAATATATCCAGTTTAAAAATATGGTTTTGGCGAGGCATCACCTGAAAGACGGTTGAGCCTCATGTATGTTGCATTATTTCATAGACTTTAGTGAGTATGTTGTCTTACTATTTTAATCCCGGGGAGCAGGGATGTTTTACTGATGTGATTGTATATTGACTTGTTGTAGAGCGGAGAGAGATAGCTCGTAAATTATATAGCGTTAATAACTTGTGATAGTGAGAGCGCCGCATTATATGTCGTCTTTAGTGACATGAGAGTGGACGAGTAGACTTTTTATGTTCGTACACGGGAACTCAGGGATATATGTTATGGATTAAGGACTTAACAGATCTCGACGACCAACAGTGTTAGGTAGTAGTGTATCAGGGGGTTACTTGTTTAGATTTCGCTCTGCGAGACATCCCACACATGAAAATTAGTGACCGTTGGAAGTTGGGAGAAGTTTGCCTTTATTACATGGATTTAGTACTGTAGTGGTTACACGTATATATATTTATAACTGTGAGATAATGGTTATATTACAGATTAAGTCCGATAGAGTCGTATAAGGTTAATATGTGAAAATGTTACCAATTGTTGACACCATGTGCAGGCCAGCGGGACAACCTAAGATATAATTAGGTGAAAAGGGTAGGGTAGCTGAGTAGGACCCTACCATTTAGTCATGAAAAGCATGTGGGGCATAATTTGAGATATATATAACACGTCAAGTATAATGGTGATGTAATGCACAAAACATAGGGTGTATGGGTGCCCTAGGTAGTTGGACTATGGTATTTTCCATAAGTGAAAATTGAGACAAAATGCGTATTTTCAAGGTAAATAAAGGCAGAAGGGGTGACTTCAGGACTTATACGATTGATGGTTTTGGTCAGTTAGGCCTGATACTTCCCTAATTTGCCACGAGGATGGTATAGGAAAAATTCGATAGAGTTTACTTGGTCAGACGTGTAGAGACCATGTTTCACGAGAATCTAAAACTTTAAAGAGAGGGGGAAGGACTTATGACACGCGGAGATGAAAATTATCACACGAGTCATGGATGTGGATGCATTTGTGAGAAAGGTAAAATACATCATGATATAAAAACGTAATAGTGATGGCATAAACGAGACAAGACATTACTAAGCTCAAATTGGAAGTGGACCATCAGGAAATAATAGAGTTTCCTTCAGCATTAGAAATTCCTTGTTAGTAATGGGAGAATAATATGCCTAGACCATAACAGATTAAATTACTTCGTAACGAGATCACGACTCTATTCGGGTACAAATGGGTCGGGTGGTTGGAGTAACTCACGTTATACCAAGTAAGGACTAATCATAACGTGTGACAGTAAACCCCATCCATTATTCCTGAAATAGTAAGGTTATATGGGGTACAAGTAGACATTTTGTATAATAGAGTCGACAGAGTTAAGACTAAATTATCGGGAAGAGTTTTCGGGAGGCCATGAGTATCAAGATGCGAATGTATATGACCTCACACACCCACAGACGGACGGGTAAACTGAGAGTTCTAGTTATGTATTGCGAAATATGTTCTATTTGCAAGTATGGGAAGGTTTAGAGTAATATCTTCCACCGGTGGAGTTAGTGTACGACGACTCCCCTTAGCTCAATATCGATACGACTCCAATTGAGGCGTCATATGTAAAATCTTGTCATCCTTGTGCTTATTGGATAGAGGGGAGGACAATGAGCTACTAGGGCCAGAGGAATTTAGGGCCTGTTAACTAGGATTGGAATTATTTGGAGTCGTATTGTTTCATGTTGGAATGAGGAAATTGGTACCAAGTGATGTGGGATCTTTTTCTATTCTTGTTAAGATGGAACTGGTAGCTTACAGGCTTGGGTTCCATAGTCCGTTGCTGAGGCAGTATGGCAGAAATGTGTTAACATTGATAGTATATCTTGTATGTAAATTATATACCGTATAAACAATAATAAACTACTGATGCGATATGTTAGTAAGACGAATTCGTATATTTCTAAATATTGATTAATCTACTAGTGCGAGTAGTAGGGGCTATATAGTAATTATCTAAAATTTAAGTAGTGAAACTTAAATGGTAAGGCTTGGAGAGTAAATTATAACATCAGTGAGGTGTTTATTATTATGGATATTCGGTAATGTACTGTATGGGCGATACAACATAGATTACATGAGATGTGAGGTAAATACCCGGAGTTGTCCTTACCAAAAATGCCTTACTTTTTGAATTTCGGGACGAAATTCCATTATTAGGGGGTAAGTATGTAACATCCCATATTTTTTAGCATTTAAATAATTATGTGATTTATAATTATTGTTGGATTAATTGAATTAAAATGTGAGATTTAATTGTTAATTAATCCAAATTAAAATAGATAGATATTAAATAGTATGCCAGTGTTAATACTTATTGATTGAATATTACTGAGTGAATAAGTAATATGTAATTAATGAATTTGATAAATTTTCGAGAGTAAAATATATGGTTGTTTGGTATATTAAGTCGGGACAGGCGTGTGAGTCGTGTCGGGACTAATTGAATGGAATATAAAGGTAAATTACTTTTAATTAACTCGTATGGTAATTTTGAGTGCACTGTTGAGTCCGGGAGGGTCGAGATAGTCAGAAAACACTACCCGGGTATATTATTTAGACACTGGGAGATTTTAGGCCAAACCGGCATCTCGTAGGGGTAATTTTGTAATTTTAATTTTTGGAGAAATTAAATGGATGAAAATTGGGAGTTTATTATATCAGTCACGAGAGGTTCATTAGGGTTAAAATATACAAAAGTAAGGAACGACCACAGAGTGTGTGAGGGAGAATAAATTCTAAGAAGGAAGGCCCAATTTGCACCACCTTGCACAACCACCACCACCATCGTGTAGATCGGAACAAGAGGAACACATCCATACCAACAACATCAAGAGATCAGACATTTAATTTGAGGCAAGTGTTTATTACTTTCTTTCCTTTAGCAATAATCATGTTCATGTTAGTATAGGTAAATTTGATAATGAATTACATTGAAATTCGGTGAAAATTTGGAGAAGTAATTTATGATTATGGACAGATGGTTCAGTAGTCAATTCCTTTATGTATGCAAGAGAATTTAATACGAACTGGAGTACAAATTGATGAAAAAATCTGGGTTAATTAAGTTCTTTAATGGAAAATTAGGAAACTAGGGTTCCTATGAAATAAATTGGGGATTTCGTTTTTATATTATGATTCATAATGATTGGATGATCCTAAGATGTTAGAAATTGTGTAAACATGTTGGGTTATCAATCAAAATTGTTAAATTGAAGATTGGGTATGAACTAATCGAGTTTGGGTTCGATAACGGGGAGAAAAACGTAATTGTTGAAGAACAGGCCTGACTGAATAGGATCTGGTCATTTTTCTTAAATAGGACGGGTTCATTTTCTAAATAGGATTGGTTCGTTTTTCATTGAATAGGTTCAGTTCATTTTCTTGAGAATCATTTCGGTTCGGTTTCCTGTAGATGTTCAGTTCTGCTGTAAAACCTTGGAGACATTTTTAGGCATAGCCGGGCCCACACAGGGGTATTTGGATCACTTGGGCTTGGCCCGTTAGGCTAAAAATAGGATTAATCCTAATTACTTAATTAAAGGAAAAAGGGAAACGACAAATTACACTGTGGAAAACCTAAAGTTGGAGAGAGCACCCTAGGGAGCAGTTGAAGGCACTGTGAACCATTTTGGGAGACAAAGGCAAGAACTAAAGGGGATTTCATCATCAACCTTGAGAATCACAACTCCGAATCAGACCCTACGAAACCATAAGGCAAGTGGTTAACTTGCTGTAGCATTTATTCATATTACAATTCATATGTGTGTGAAGTGGGAACAAAAATTCGTTTTGGGGTAAAGAGGGTACAAATATGTGATTTTTGTAAATAAATCTTATGATTAGAAATTGTTGTAGAGATTCATTATATAATCTGAGATTGATGTGTATTGGTCAGATGTGAAAATCTAGACGAATTATGAACGAGTTGGAGATGATAATTTTATGTTGATACGTAATTAACAAATAACTCGGGTTTTCCCCAATTCAGAAAATAGGAGAGAACAAAAATTAAACGGGGTTTGGGAATTTATGGGGGTTCCTGATGATGTTCTTGGTGTATTATATTGATGATAGGACCTGGGTTAGACTGTAGAAGAAATTGGACATTTAAGGTTTTCATCCATGGCAGAAACAGGCCTTCAGAGAAGACGAAGACATGTTCGATCGATTGATCGATGGTTGGGATCGATCGATCAATAGTCAAGGATTTTTCACAGGTGGGCCAGTTTTGTTATATAAGGAAATTTTACTTAAAATTCTTTTCCCACACTTTATTTAGTGAGAAATAAAAATAAGACATGAATTCTTAACAATTATGAGGGAAAGTAATTGGGATTTGGAGGGAATTTATGGGTGACACATTGTGGTTAATTTTGGAGAAATATATTCTAAAATATTAAATTTCAGATCAAGTGGGCGAGTTTGGGTATAGGGGTTGAGCGATACCAAAATAATTAAATTAATTAATGTGCAAATTAATTACTAATCTAAGTTGGACCATAAACTCAAGTTATGATGTATAGGCTAGTGTTACAGGTTTAGTACACGGTAAAGCAGGAATATATATATATATATATATATATATATATATATATATATATATATATATATATATATATATATATATATATATATATATATATATAGTGTGTGTGTGTGTGTGTGTGCTATCAGGGGAGATATTATTATAATATATCAGTGGCTAGATATTATTATAATATATACTCTAATGCTATCAGGGGAGGTTGCACGTAAAGCGTGAATCCCCTAGCTTGAGGATTAGGGCGAGTATATCCCCAGGTCATAGCGTCCATTATATGGATGAGGGGAATCTCACTTTCAGGAAGGAATATGACCGCCTCCAATATTTATGTTATTAACCAAGTTAGTGAGCGATTCCGACCTGGGGTAACTAAGTCGCATTAATGCACCTAGTGGGATGGAAATTTAGAGAATATACATTCGGTGAGTTATTAGTCGGGAGGATGGCTATAATTAATTATTATTTCAACATATGTGTGAATGTTGTAATATGGTTATACGTATATAATGAGATAAATAATTATATACGGGTAATTTAATACAGGCCATGAATTGTATTGTGTGTATAACGGGTGTGAAAGTTATATGAATTTAAAAAGGGGAATGATTAATTAAGTTAATGTTGATAATAACTTAGAGATCATAATTATTGCATACTCGGTTAGAGTAGGGTGGTTGCAACGGTTATCTAGTTATGGGATAAATGACTAGGGGACTTAATTAAGGCTTTAGTTGTGTACATTAGAGGAGGGGTGAGGATGTCCTCAAGGGAGTGCGGCACTAACTAAAATATGAAAAGCATTCATGCATATTTATTACTGCAAGTTAATCATTTGCTAAATATTTTCAAAATGTTTTGGGTTCTAACCCTTGCTTTAAATATTTTTAAAAACCTTTTAGGTGTCCAGCCACAAGGACCCCAGACTTGACTCATTCCAGGGATTCGTTGCTGCAGCATATGTGGATGTTGCAGGATTTGGATAGGCACCTCTATTCCTTCTAATCTTAGAGTAGGGGTTTATCATCAGATACCCAAGTTTTATTTAATATTCATTTCATATACTTTGCGATTGTTATTATTTGTCTTTCCTTTTATTGGATTTTCGCCGATAGTTTATTCGGTTAGATTATTATTTAGATGTGAATGGTTGAATTCAGTTAATTGTGATGGTTTAAATTATTTATTTTCGCATGAGTATTTCATTGAATTAATGAAAGATAAAATTTGGCACTAGTCTAATTTTTCACTTAGGTGGTTAATAATTAAAAAGGTCGACAGTGATACTAAGAATGAACCAACTGAGAAACCTGTTCTAATTTAATTTAGGATTGATCACCCGGGTAGGTGGGGTATCAAAGATGGTATCAGAGCATCAAGTTCTAGTGTCCTTAGGATTTGTTTGGCTTACTACGTTTAAGAGTAGCGTTCGGTTGTTGTAGTGCCTTATTATTAGGATTGTTGAGTCATTTTCTGCTTTTGAGATATCGTTTTTCTGCTATTAGATTTTTGTATAAATTGTATACTTATACGATTCGATCTATTTTCAGATGCCACCGAAGAGACAGAGAGCGGAGAGTGCTAAGGCTAGGGATGAGTTAAGGAAGGCTCATCAGGAGCCACAGGTACCGCCACCCCCCACCCGAGTTGATCTCCACTACTCAAGTTACAGTGATAATGGCTCAGGAAGTTGAGACAGCGATGAGGGCACCGCCTCCAGTGGGACCAGCAGTTCAGGCTTTAGTGGGACCACCTTCTTATAGTGATTTAGGGAGTCCTTTCATAAGGGTCACCCACCAGAGTTCTGGGGTAGCGCCGATGTAGTAGAGGCCCCTTATAGTGGTGGGAGTCAGTTACCACCACTGAGGAGAGAGATTTGATGACGATATCTGAGTTCTGGGTACGGTTTGACCGCAAATACTTCCCACCGGAGGTAGAGGCAGAAATGAGGAAGAAGTTAAGTGAGTTAGTTCAGGGTGACCTCTCAGTGGCGGATTATGAGGAGGAGTTCACCCGTTTGAAAAATTTTGTGCCAAATGAGGTGAGCGACGAGGAGCGAAAGAAGTCAAGGTTCATGGATGGCCTAGCTTGGAGGATCAGGAAGCATTTGATTGGTAATTCAGTGTTCACTACACCAAAAACAGGAATCTGGCAAGGTTTAAAACTGTGCCAGATCAAATCTGGCACTGTTTTGAATTGTGCTAGAATCAGGTATTCCAAAATGGCAATTTTTTTCTGGCACGGCTCAAAAGTGTGTCAGATTTGGCCAAACATGAACACTTCTGGCACACTTTTAAACCGTACCAGAATTTGATTTTCTGGCACACTTTTGGCACAATTTTTAACTGTGCAAGATTCAGCTAAACAGGAACACTTCTGGCACACTTTTAAACCATGCCAGAATTTGATATTTCTGGCACACTTTTGGCACAGTTTTTAACTGTGCCAGATTCAGCACAATTTAAAAATATTTGGCACAGTTCAAAACCGTGCCAAAATATGATACACTTTTGCCACAGTTTTGAACTGTGCCAAATTTTTTATATAAAAAAAATTTAATTATTTGAAAACACAAAATTCACAAATTAATAATATTGTGCGTTGTTAATAAACTAATGTACATACAAACTTCAAAATATTACAAGTCTTTAACAGCTCACAGGCCCCAAAAAAATTGGGCAGAGTTTCCTCTATTTTCTGGACATTCCAAAACCTGTTAACACAAAACCTGCCTAACATAAAGCTCGCACGGCCAAAAAATAAAACAATTAACTTACAAAAGCCATCACGGCCATAAAAAGTCAACAATAAAGTAACAAAAGACCGTACCACCATGACACAAAAAAAATGGAATCATGAATAAATCCCTTGTTGTAAACCATTGAGTTCTTTGTGTGTTCCACGTCAATAAAAGCCAACGATAAACTGTTATCCAGCAAAAAAAATAGGATGCAAAAAAGATATGATATTAGTAACCCAATAATTTACAAAAAAAAATTAACTCAAACTAAAAAATTACATATATGAGTGGAAATTATCGTCATACTCTCAAACCAGGAGACCCGGGACTACGCGGTCAGTTCCTACAAGTTACATTGATCCCGTGCGAGGTGTTCGTGCCTCCTACGGGGTCGTTTGGAGGCTGGTTTGGGTTTTCACCCTTTAACAGCATGTTTTTAACTCTAAGAGTGATTTTTGCAAATTATCGTCATACTCTCAAATCGGGAGACCCGAGACTACGCGATCAGTTCCTATAAGTTACATTGGTCTCGTACGAGGTGTTCGTGCCTCCTAGAGAGTCGTTTGGGGGTTGGTTTGGGTTTTCACCCTTTAACGGCATGTTTTTAACTCTAAGTGTGATTTTGCAAAATTATCGTCATACTCTCAAACCGGGAGACCCTGGACTACGCGGTCAGTTCCTACAAGTTACATTGGTCCCGTGCGAGGTGTTCGTGCCTCCTACGGGGTCATTTGGGGGCTGGTTTGGGTTTTTACCCGTTAACGACTTATTTTTAAGTTTAAGTGTTGATTTTTGCAAATTATCATCATACTCTCAAATCGGGAGACCCGAGACTACCCGGTCAGTTCCTAAAAGTTACATTGGTCCCATGCGAGGTGTTCGTGCCTCCTATGGGGTCGTTTGGGGGTTGGTTTGGGTTTTCACCCTTTAACGGCATGTTTTTAACTCTAAGGGTGATTTTTTAAAATTATTGCCATACTCTCAAACCGAGAGACTCGAGACTACGCGATCAGTTTCTACAAGTTACATTGGTCCCGTCCAAGGTGTTCGTGCCTCCTATGGGGTCGTTTGGGGTCTGGTTTGGGTTTTCACCCTTTGACGGCTTGTTTGTAAGTCTGAGTGTGATTTTTGCAAAATATCGCCATACTCTCAAACTGGGAGACCCAGGACTACGCAGTCAGGTCCTACAAGTTACATTGGTCCCGTGCGAGGTGTTCGTGCTCCCTACGGGGTCGTTTGGGGGCTGGTTTGGATTTCACCATTTAACAACTTGTTTTTAAGTCTAAGTGTGATTTTTACAAATTATCATCATACTCTCAAACCGGGAGACCCGGGACTACGCGGTCCCGTGCGAGGTGTTCGTGCCTCCTATGGGGTCGTTTGGGGGCTGGTTTGGGTTTTCACCCTTTTTAAGTCTAATTGTGATTTTTTTAAATTATCGTCATATTCTCAAATCGGGAGACGCGGGACTACGCGGTCAGTTCCTACAAGTTACATTGGTTCCGTACGAGGTGTTCGTGCCTCTTACGGGGTCGTTTGGGGGTTGGTTTGGATTTTCACCCTTTAACGGCTTGTTTTTAAGTCAAAGTGTGATTTTTGCAAATTATCATCATATTCTCAAACCGGGAGACCCGGTACTATGCGGTCAATTCCAACAAGTTACAATGGTCCCGTGCGAGGTGTTCGTGACTCCTATGGGGTCGTGTGGGGGTTGGTTTGGGTTTTCACCCTTTTTAAGTCAAAGTGTGATTTTTGTAAATTATCATCATACTCTCAAACCGAGAGACTCGAGACTACGCGGTTAGTTCCTACTAGTTACATTGGTCCCGTCCGAGGTGTTCGTGCCTCCTACGGGGTCGTTTGGGGGCTGGTTTGGGTTTTCACCCTTTAACGGCATATTTTTAACTTTAAGTGTGATTTTTGTAAATTATCGTCATACTCTCAAATCGGGAGACTCGGTACTACGCGGTTAGTTCTCACAAGTTACATTGGTCATGTACGAGGTGTTCGTGCCTCCTACGGGGTCGTTCGGGGGCTGGTTTGGGTTTTCACCGTTTATCAGCATGTTTTTAACTCTAAGTGTGATTTTTGCAAATTATCGTCATACTCTCAAATCGGGAGACCCGAGACTATTCAGTCAGTTCCTAAAAGTTACACTGGTTCCGTACGAGGTGTTCGTGCCTCTTAGAGGGTCGTTTGGGGGTTGGTTTTGGTTTCACCCTTTAACGACACATTTTTAACTCTAAGTGTGATTTTTACAAATTATCGTCATACTCTCAAATCGGGAGATCTGGGACTACGCGGTCAGTTCCTACAAGTTACATTGTTCCCGTGCGAGGTGTCGTGCCTCTTACGGGGTCATTTGGGGTCTGGTTTGGGTTTTTACCGGTTGACGGCTTGTTTTTAAGTTTAAGTGTTGATTTTTACAAATTATTGTCATACTCTCAAACCGGGAGACCCAAGACTACCCGATCAGTTCCTAGAAGTTACATTGGTCCCGTGCGAGATGTTCATGCCTCCTACGTGGTTGTTTGGGGGTTGGTTTGGGTTTTCACCCTTTAACAGCATGTTTTTAACTCTGAGTGTGATTTTTGTAAATTATAGTCATACTCTCAAATCGAGATACCCGGGAGTAAGCAATCAGTTCCTATAAGTTACATTGGTCTCGTGCGAGGTGTTCGTGCCTCCTACGGGGCCGTTTGGGTGTTGGTTTGGATTTTCACCATTTGATGGCTTGTTTTTAAGTCTGAGTGTGATTTTTGGAAATTATTATCATACTCTCAAACCGGGAGACCCGGGACTACGCGGTTAGTTCCAACAAGTTACATTGGTCCCGTGTGAGATGTTCGTGCCTCCAGGGGGTCGTTTGGGGGCTGGTTTGGGTTTTCACACATTAACGGCATGTTTTTAACTCTAAGTGTATTTTTGCAAATTATTGTCATACTCTCAAATCGGGAGACCCGAGACTACGCAGTCAGTTCCTACAAGTTACATTGGTTCCGTACGAGGTGTTCGTGCCTCCTACGGGGTCGTTTGGGGGATGGTTTGGGTTTTTACCCGTTGACGACTTGTTTTTAAATTTAAGTGTTGATTTTTGCAAATTATCATCAGACTCTCAAACCGGGAGACCCGAGACTACCCGATCAGTTCCTAAAAGTTACATTGGTCCCGTGCGAGGTGTTCGTGCCTCCTACGGGGACGTTTGGGGGTTGGTTTTGGTTTTCACCCTTTAACGGCATGTTTTTAACTCTAAGTGTGATTTTTGTAAATTATCGTCATACTCTCAAATCGAGAGACCCGGGACTACGCAATCAGTTTCTACAAGTTACATTGGTCCCGTGCGAGGTGTTCGTGCCTCCTACGGGGTCGTTTGGTGGCTGGTTTGGGTTTTCACCCTTTAACGGCATGTTTTTAACTCTATGTGTGATTTTTTCAAATTATTATCATACTCTCAAATCGGGAGACCCGGGACTACGCAGTTAGTTCCTACATGTTACATTGGTCCCGTGCGAGGTGTTCGTGCCTCTTACGGGGTCGTTTGGGGGCTGGTTTGGGTTTTCACCCTTTAACGACATGTTTTTAACTCTATGTGTGATTTTTTCAAATTATCGTCATACTCTCAAACCGGGAGACCCGGGACTATGCGGTCAGTTCCTACAAGTTACATTGGTCCTTTGCGAGGTGTTTGTGCCTCCTACGGGGTCGTTTGGGGGCTAGTTTGGGTTTTCATCCTTGAATGGCATGTTTTTAACTCTAAGTGTGATTTTTACAAATTATCGTCATACTCTCAAACCAGGAGACCCGAGACTACGCGGTCAGTTCCTACAAGTTACATTGGTCCCGTACGAGGTGTCCGTGCCTCCTATGGGGTCGTTTGGGGGTTGGTTTGGGTTTTCACCCTTTAACGACAAGTTTTTAACTCTATTTGTAATTTTTACAAATTATCGTCATACTCTCAAATCTGGATGTCTGGGACTACGCGTTCAGTTCCTACAAGTTACATTGTTCCCATGCGAGGTGTTCGTGCCTCCTACGGGGTCGTTTGGGGGCTAGTGTGAGTTTTTACACATTGACGGCTTGTTTTTAAATTTAAGTGTTGATTTTTTCAAATTATCATCATACTCTCAAACCGGGAGACCCGAGAGTACCCGGACAGTTCCTACAAGTTACATTGGTCCCGTGCGAGGTGTTTGTGCCTCCTACGGGGTCGTTTGGGGGTTGGTTTGGGTTTTCACCCTTTAACGACATGTTTTTAACTCTAAGTGTGATTTTTGCAAATTATCGTCATACTCTCAGACCGAGAGACCCGGGACTACGCGGTCAGTTCTTATAAGTTACATTAGTCCCGTGCGGGGTGTTTGTGCCTCCTACGGGGTCGTTTGGGGGCTGGTTTGGGTTTTCACCCTTTGATGGCTTGTTTTTAAGTCTGAGTGTGATTTTTACAAATTATCGTCATACTCTCAAATCGGGAGACCCGGTACTACGCGATCAGTTCTTACAAGTTACATTGGTCCCGTTCGAGGTGTTCGTGCCCCCTACGGGGTCGTTTGGGGGCTCGTTTGGATTTTCACCCTTTAACGACTTGTTTTTAAGTCTAAGTGTGATTTTTACAAATTATCATCATACTCTCAAACCGAGAGACCCGGGACTACGCGGTCAGTGTTACAATGGTCCCGTGCGAGATGTTCGTGGCTTCTATGGGGTCGTTTGGGGGCTGGTTTGGGTTTTCACCCTTTTTAAGTCTAAGTGTGATTTTTGCAAATTATCTTCATATTCTCAAATCGGGAGACCCGAGACTACGCGGTCAGTTCCTACAAGTTACATTAGTTCCGTGCGAGGTGTCCGTGCCTCTTACGGGGTCGTTGGGGGCTGATTTGAATTTTCACCCTTTAACGGCTTGTTTTTAAGTCAAAGTGTATTTTTGCAAATTATCGTCATATTCTCAAATCGGGAAACTCGGGACTATGCGGTCAGTTCTAACAAGTTACATTGGTCCCATGCGAGGTGTTCGTGCCTCCTATGGGGTCGTGTGGGGGTTGGTTTGGGTTTTCACCCTTTTTAAGTCAAAGTGTGATTTTTGCAACTTATCGTCATACTCTCAAATCGAGAGACCCGGGACTACGCGGTCAGTTCCTATAAGTTACATTAGTCCCGTGCGAGGTGTTCGTGCCACGTATGGGGTCGTTTGGGGGTTTGTTTGGGTTTTCACCCTTTAATGGCTTGTTTTTAAGTCTAAGTGTGATTTTTACAAATTATCGTCATACTCTCAAATCGGGAGACCCGGGACTACGTGGTCAGTTCCTACAAGTTACATTTATCCCGTGCGAGGTTTTCGTGCCCCCTACGGGGTCGTTTGGGGGCTGGTTTGGGTTTTCACCCTTTAACGCCTTGTTTTTAAGTTAAGTCTAATTTTTGTAAATTATCATCATATTCTTAAACTGGGAGACCCGAGACTACGCAGTTAGTTCCAACAAGTTACATTGGTCCCGTGCGAGGTGTTCGTGCCCCCTACTGGGTCGTTTGGGGGGTGGTTTGGGTTTTCACCCTTTAACAACTTGTTTTTAAGTTTAAGTGTTGATTTTTGCAAATTATCGTCATACTTTCATACCGAGAGACCTAGGACTACGCGATCAGTTCCTACAAGTTACATTGGTTCCGTACGAGGTGTTCGTGCGTCCTACGGGGTCGTTTGGGGGATGGTTTGGGTTTTTACCTGTTGACGGCTTGTTTTTAAATTTAAGTGTTGATTTTTGCAAATTATCATCATACTCTCAAAACGGGAGACCCGAGACTACCCGGTCAGTTCCTACAAGTTACATTGGTCCCGTGCGAGGTGTTCGTGCCTCCTACGGGGTCGTTTGGGAGTTGGTTTGGGTTTTCACCCATTAACGACATGTTTTTAACTCTAAGTGTGACTTTTGTAAATTATCGTCATACTCTCAAATCGAGAGACCCGGGACTACGCGGTCAGTTTCTACAAGTTACATTGGTCCCGTACGAGGTGTTCGTGCCTCCTACGGGGTCGTTTGGGGGCTGGTTTGGGTTTTCACCCTTTAACGGTATGTTTTTTAACTCTAAGTGTGATTTTTGCAAATTATCGTTATACTCTCAAACCAGGAGACCCGGGGACTACGCGATCAGTTCCTACAAGTTACATTTGTCCCGTGCAAGGTGTTCGTGTCTCATACGGGGTCGTTTGGGGGTTGGTTTGCGTTTTCACCCTTTAACGGCTTGTTTTTAAGTCTAAGTGTGATTTTTACAAATTATCGTCATACTCTCGAACCGGGAGACTCGGGATTACGCGGTCAGTCCTACATGTTACATTGGTCCCGTGAGTGGTGTTCGTGCCTCATATATCGTCATATTCTCTAACGGTATGTTTTTTTTATCAATTTAGAACGTTTATGGATTTTATAAAATTTTGACATAGTTTCATTTGTTTATTCGTTAAATCCAACATGTTTTAACATTTAAAATAAACTCAACAGCAACAACAAATTCCAAAACCAAACCGCCAGCAAGTCCCTTCCACCAATTTAACTAAATAAGCTCATAAAGTAAGCCATGAAGTGATTTTCAAACTTTAAAAGGAATGATTAGATATAGAATGAGAAAGATAAACTATAAATATTGAGTAGAAATAATTCATTGCATTTTAAAAGTATAATAAATGGGTACTAAATAATAGTTACCTGTAGTAACTTGATTAAGATTGGATGGAACCACCCTGAGTTGAACATTTGTAAAACAAAACCAAACAAATCACTGGCAGCCTATGCTGGCCTTTTGATCTCCAAACCTCCCCAATACCTGCATTCAATTCCCACCGAGCACTGGATCAAACTCTTTAATATTGCATTACCCATATATGATTATACACACATGTGTGTGAAATTGATAAGATGTCCCTTTTATGAGTATAATTGGGTATCATTATGTGCTATTAGGACACGCGTTATATTGTGCTTTATTATATGGATATGTATCGATATAAATTAACACATTTTTGCATATAGTGAATAATCTACCTTTGATTGTGCTTAAGATGTATTGAATTGATCTAGAGATCAAAGATTGTGATAGAAGATGATCATGGTTAATCTTTTTAAGAAAGTAGTCTATGAATGAACTTGGGATCTCCATTCAAGGTTCTCAAAACAAGAAGCGCCATTCTTTGTATGGTTTTGCCTTCAAATAAAAACTTGGGATCTCCTACCTACTCACAAAAATCCATATGTCCATTAAATATAAGAACATATCAGAAAGGAAAATGGTTCAATATATAATGAAATAAATAAATATTCACATTAATTTTTCTCACCTGTAAATCAATAATGGGAGGCACTTCAATATCCTCCATTTTTGTTGCTAGCGAGAAACAGGCCACAACTAACAACTGGACTATCCAAGCTTTACCCCTTTATGTGCACATTAACATTGTCACAAACATGAACAGGCACAATCAGCATTTAAACACTTAAATATTAATATGAGATTATTATGCCCTAAAATGCATTTTGTGCACATTGAACCATTTTTGTGCCAAAAAAATGCATTTTGTTGCAAAACAAAAGACCCATTCAAAAAATTAATATGAGAAATACCTCAGAGGGGCGGCAACAACCTTGGAGGGAGTGTGCCCTGAGTGGGCCTTTGAAAACACAATTACCTCACGTGCTTGGAAATCCCATCACCCCCATCAGATCTTGCCAAGAAAACACAATCACCTCCAATATCACCCACCCCAAGATTGCAAATGTTAGCTGCACATGGCTTTCTCTTTCCTAAACTGGACTGTTGAAAAGTTATCTCCACATTCCAAAAATCAGTATACATTAGATTTAATTCCACCTCAGTATATATATATATATATATATATATTAGATTAAATTTTATAATTAGATTTTGTGGGTACCCCGATTTTATCACCATAAGGCCTGGACGAGTAGCCCATCCTCAGCGGCCCAAAACCCAGGCCCATCACCTCTGATGTTCATCCATTCACTCCACGATGCCATGAAGAGAAGTTGTGGGGGCACACGATCCCATGAAAGGGATATGGCTAATAAAGAGGAACCTATCACCCCCACTACTCCAACACATACATGTATAAATTAAACCCCAAGTCCGGGGCAAAGGATAATTTTTTTTGTATTCTCTGTACTTACTCTTCAGAATATAGAGAAATAACACTGACTGAACCACCGTGGACGTAGGCACTTCTTTGCTGAACCACGTATCTTCGTTGTTGTGTGATTGGTCTTTTATTTGATTTTTCTTGGTTGACACCTCTTTCATATTTATTTGTGCTGCATAATAATTGCATCTACAATTGGCGCCGTCTGTGGGAAGCGTTTATCTTTCCTTGAGAAGAGCCCACACTGAGAAAAAATCTAAGATGTCTGATCACAGCAGCAACGCTCCTCAAGCAGGAGACATTCAGGAGCCACCCGCTCCTCCCAGGATTAGATCTGAAGTCCGACGTTCCGACTAAGGGGCTCGCTTAGAGAGGCCAGCCTCAGAAGAAAGTCAAGGACCAGCGAGGTCCACTCAGATATCCAGATTGATCGATGCATACGAAGCAAGGCTCCACGAGCAGAGGGAGTCTTCTCGCAGGTATGAGGCTGAGAATGCTCGCCTGAAAAGAAGACTGGAAAGACTGGAAAAAGAACTACGTCCTGATACCAGGAGACGCCCCTATCGCACTCCTAGCCCTCAGGCGAGCAAATCTCGCAGCCGAGGAAGGAGCCCTAGGCGGCAACATCAAGGGTTCGAAGGTGGCGACTCAGACGACGACCTCCGCGAGCAACTGAGAAAAGCTCGCCGCTATCAGAGCCCTGCTCGCAGCGACGACAACATACGGAACCTGGTCCGCAGAGAAATGGACCAACATCCAGCTCACCGCGGCACCAGGTCAACCAGAGAACTCGCCAGGAGAGCCCTCAAGACTCAGATGAAATCGCCCTTCACTAGGGAAATTGAAGAAGAAGAAGCTCCCAAAAAGTTTGCTATTCCGAGGTTCAAGATTTATGACGGAAAGACTGATCCCATTGATCATGTCAGGCAGTACCGGCAGGCTATGACCCTCTGGAATCACCGAGATGCGTTGATGTGCCGAATTTTCCCCTCAAGCCTTCATGACGTGGCCCAAAAATGGTTCGAGAAACTCCCTCACCGATCCATCAGAAATTTCAAATCCCTGGCCGAGCTCTTTACGGTCAGGTTCATCACCAGCAGCTCCCATCCCAAAAGGATGGATGCTCTATTGACGATAAAGAAAACTCCTCAGGAGACACTTCGAGACTACGCGAAAAGGTACTGGGAGTTATTCAACGAGGTCGAGGACTGCGCAGAAGAGGTGGCAGTGGCTTCATTCAAAATTGGGCTACCTAGCTCCTCCCTCCTCTACCAGTCCTTGACAAAGAAGGAAGCAACCACCATTGATGACCTGATGGCCCGGATTGAGAAATACGCAAAGGTGGAAGATGTCACCCGCCTTAACGTAGGTGAAAACGGTCGAGCCAAGCTCGCCACGAAGGGAAGTGAGAAAGTTGATAACTAGAAAAAAGGAGGAAAGAATGGGAGCAAGAATGGCCCCAGAAACGGAGGGGGCCCTGACGTTGCAAAGTCGTTCCAGGTAGTCAACACCGTCTTCAAAGAACCAATTTACAAAATTCTCGCTAAGATCAAGGATGAGCCGTTCGTTAAATGGCCCCGGAAAATGGGAGGAGACCCATTGAAAAGAAACAATGCGCTGAGATGCACCTTCCACAAAGAGGGGGGACATAAGACCGAGCACTGCAAGGCTCTTAAGTCCCACCTCGAGGAGTTGGCCCAATCCGGACATTTGAATAACTTTGTGGAAAGGAAGGTAGAAAGAGTGACTGTCCACAAGGAGACAAAACCCAACAACGTATTAGAAGACGACACCGGACACGAATTCGCAGTAATCCATGGAGTATCCGATGTTAAGCAAATCCAGGGTAACTCAGCTCGGATGGAGGTAAAGAAGCTTACAGCAGTAATGCAAGCTTTTCAAATTGATCCAGCGAAATCACAGGCAGGAAAACGCCGCCGAGCAGAGGACATCAACTACAACAAGCATATTATCTTCACGGATGAAGATCTCGTGGGAGTAAGGACCCCACATCACGATGCCTTAGTCAATACACTCAGGATAGCCAACTTTGATATCGACAGACTGCTCGTCGATCAAGGAAGCTCATCCGAAGTAATGTACATCGACCTGTTCAGGAAATTGAAGTTGGACATCGCCGACCTAAAGGGAACCACTGTCCCTCTGGTCAGCTTCGCTGGAAAAATGACCATGCCTTTGGGCAAGATAGTACTACCAGTGCTCGCTGGGAGTGTTTAAAAAATGATCGAATTCTTGGTGGTCGACATCGACTCACCATATCAAGCCATCCTCGACAGGGGATGGCTCCATGCAATGAAGGCAGTCTCCTCGACCTACCACCAGAAACTCAAATATATCACCGAGCGGAGAGTGATGGAGATACATGGCGACCAGGCGATGGCGAGAAAGTGCTTCATAGCGGCTATCCGACCGAAGCCAGAGAAAAAAGACGTTCGAACCAGCGAGAAAGTGGAGGAAGATGCAATCCCTTCCAAATAGCAATTAAAATATGGAAGGCCCGGAGTGGAAGAGACCAGGCTCCTCCCCTCCGAACGGGTTGTAGAAGACCTGGTAGAAGTCATTGCTAGGGAAGGCGACAACAGCAGAGTCTTCCTGATCGGGACTTCACTCACTAACGAAGAGCAAAAGGATTTGTTAACCTTACTCAGAAGCAACATAGATGTTTTCGCCTGGGAACCCTACGAGCTGCCAGGGATCGATCCCAATATGGTCTGCCATCGGTTGCACGTCAATCCCACATTCAAACCAATAGCACAAAAGGCACGACGAACTGCTCCCGAGAAAGCCAAAGCAATAGAGCAGGAAGTCGAAAAACTGCTGGATGCAGGATCCATACGGGAAGTGCAGTTCCCCAAATGGTTATCCAACCCAGTGGTAGTACCAAAAAGCAACGGAAAGTGGAGAGTTTGCATAGACTTCACTGACCTCAACAAAGCCTGCCCCAAGGATAGCTTCCCTCTTCCAAAAATAGACCAACTAGTAGACGCCACTGCAGCTCACGAGCGAATGAGTTTTCTGGACGCATACTCGGGCTATCACCAGATTCCCTTATATGCCCCAGATCAGGATAAAACGGCGTTTATCACGACGGTTGGTTTATACTGTTACAAGGTCATGCCTTTCGGGCTAAAAAATGCGGGGGCAACTTATCAGCGGATGGTTACTAAAATGTTCAAAAATCAGATGGGAAACACGATGGAAGTCTACATCGACGACATGCTCGTCAAAAGCAAGGAGAAAGAAAACCACCTTTCTGACCTGGCAAGTACCTTCGAAATCCTCAGGAAATACCGAATGAAACTCAACGCGAGCAAGTGTTCCTTCGGTGTCCAGTCAGGAAAGTTCCTTGGATATTTGGTCAGCAAGCGTGGCATAGAGGCAAATCCGGACCAGATTGAGGCAATTAAACGAGTGCAACCTCCTCGCACAATCCGCGATGTACAGAAGCTCACTGGAATGCTCGCTGCACTGAATCGCTTCATTTCTAAATCCTCCGAGAGATGCAAGCCCTTCTTCCAACTCTTAAAAGGCAGCAAAACGGTAGAATGGACCCCAGATTGCTCGCAAGCATTAGGCGAGCTCAAATCCTACCTAAGCTCCCCGCCACTGCTCGTCATGCCACAGCAAACGGACCCTTTGTACCTCTACCTCTCTGTATCCAGCCATACTATCAGCTCAGCGCTAATATGTGAAGTCACAGGGATCCAACATCCAGTCTATTACGCGAGCAAAACCTTACTAGACGCCGAACAGAGATACCTGCCATTGGAAAAGCTCGCGTTCGCCCTAGTAATGTCATCAAGGAAACTAAAGCATTACTTCGAAGCTCACACAATCATCGTCCTTACATCACACCCCCTCAAGGATGTCCTAAGGAAGGCGGATTTGTCAGGCAGGCTGTCTAAGTGGTCAGTCGAGCTCGGCCGGTTTGACATCCAATTTCAACCAAGGACAGCTATCAAGGGTCAAGTCCTCCCTGACTTCATAGCTGAATTCACGGGCGAAGAACCTCTCGAACAGCCTAAACCAACAGAACAAAACAACCAGGCTACAGGGGGAAGCTGGAAGCTATTCGTTGATGGAGCCTCCAACTCAAAGGGGGCAGGAGTAGGAATTGTTCTCATCACTGCAGAAAATGCAGTCCTCGAGCAAGGAATTAGGCTGGGATTTGCAGCCTCCAACAACGAAGCAGAATACGAAGCCTTAATTGCAGGTCTCCAAAGGGCGCAAACTCTAGGAGCAAAGCATTTACAGGTATTCGGAGACTCGCAACTAGTTTCCAAACAGATAAATGGAGACTACAACGCGAAGGACGAGAGGATGGCAGCCTACCTCTTGTTGGTAAGAAACTTGATGACAAACTTTGAAGAAATCAACATCCAGTAGTTTCCCAGGGGGAAGAACAGCCACGCTGACGCTTTGGCAGCCCTGAGCTCGGCAGTTGATTCCAGCCTTAAGAGGATAATCCCTATCGATTTCCTTAGCTACCCGAGCATTCACCCCAACTGCGAGCTAACAAGAGCGAAACAAATACTCCAGTTAGAACCAGCCCCTAGCTGGATGGATCCCTTAAGAGGCTATTTGAAGAACGGAACGCTCCCAGATGATAAAAGGACCGCCCACCAGATAAGAGTCAAAGCTGCTCGCTTTCACTTATCCACGGGAGGCGACTTGTATAAAAGATCTTTCTCCGGCCCCTACCTTAGATGCGTCCACCCAGGCGAGGTCGAGACAGTGCTTCACGAGCTTCACGAAGGAATCTGCGGAAGTCACGTCGGAGGAAGATCTCTAGCTTTCCGAGCAATGAAAGAAGGTTACTGGTGGCCGTATATACAAAGAGACTCCGCAGTATATGTCCGCAGATGCCTAAAATGCTAGCTTCACGCCCCCATGGTCCACCAGCCTGCCAGCGACTTGAAATCCCTGACCAGCCCCTGGCCTTTTGCCCAGTGGGGAATGGACATCGTGGGACCACTACCCACCGCTGCCGGCAATCGCAGATACCTGTTGGTCGCCACCGATTACTTTACCAAGTGGATCGAGGCAGAACCTCTGGCGAACATCCGAGATGCTGACATGATGAAATTCATATGGAAAAATATAATCACTCGATTCGGGATCCCCAGAACCATCATCACTGACAATGGGACACAGTTCGAAAGTGGCCCCTTTCAGGACTTCTGCGACCAACACGGAATCAGGCACCACTTCAGCTCGGTAGCTTATCCTCAGAGCAACGGACAAGCCGAGGCTTCCAACAAAACAGTGATCGCTGGATTAAAAAAGCGGTTAGAACGAGCAAAAGGCGCATGGACTACCGAGCTACCACATGTCCTATGGGCATACAGAACAACTCCCAGACGAGCCACAGGTCAGACGCCATTCTCACTAGCATATGGTATGGAAGCGGTCATCCCATTAGAAGCAAGATTGCCTACAATAAGATCCGACCTTGTCGAGCAGAATCAAAACGATCAGGCTTTGCTCGCTGAACTCGACTTGGCCGACGAACGCAGGGAACTTGCCCTAGTAAAACTAGCGAGTTATCAGCAACAGCTCGCAAAGCACTACAGCAAAAAGGTCAATCCGAGGAAGTTCGAAATTGGAGGCTATGTCCTAAGAAAGGTCCTGGGCAACACAGTGAAGCCATCAGATGGTAAACTGGGCCCAAACTGGGAAGGACCTTATGAAATAATTAGAGACGACCTGCAAGGTGCCTATCATTTGAAAACGATGGAGGGCAGAGAGATACCACGAGCATGGAACGTAGCTAATCTCAAGAAATTCTACTTTTAGGAGTTCTATTGTTAGATCTTTTATTGTATTCATTTTGGGAAAGGACAGTTTATTTCTCTACTCACCAATAAAAATCTCTCAGTTGATTACTCTCTAAAAGTATAACAATTATATCTCATTGCACATCCTTTTCAAATCACAGGTATAATAGTCGACATAGCAGGGGAACACCCCTCCTCAGGTCAACGTCACAAAGCACGACAGACCTCTTAGCATTGCCCATGGCAATATATGAAGCCCTACAGAACATTCTTAGGCATCAAACCTACTTTGGTTAAACAAAATCCTGACCGAATGAAGACATCCAAAAATAGGTGTGTCCTCGCCAATTGCCCCTCTTAGACCTAAGGGAGTGTGACGACACGACCTAAAAGGTAAAGAGAGAGCACAATGGTATTCTTAATACTGGACTGGGCGGACACTCGCATGACAAGATAAAGATTGTGAAGCTGCAAAAATATAACAGAGATTGGATAAACACGTTTAGTCGGCAAAAACGCCCAAAACTGAATATTTCCACTAATCTTTTATATTTACAAACAATAATGATACATGTTTAGTGGGCAAAAACTCGCCCAAAGCATTTACAATTATTAAAAAACAAAATATCAAGAAGGGGGAAGCCTCCGAGCAAGGTAATCAGCAACCTTGGCTCTCCTCCCATCATCAGGGGCAGGATCGAATTCCTCAACAACTTCATCTATGTCCAACTCCAGTAGCCGCCGAGGAATAGCATCGATAGGAATCCGTCGGTCATCTCGCCTAAATGGATTGGGCATCAGAGTAGAGGGAGACATCTCATGCCGATACCACAATATCGAATTTCTCGGCACCTGCAGCTCTTTGAGAGCACTCAACCACCCCCTGATGAAGGAAAGCTCCTCGAACTCTGTTAGTCTTGTGGGAGAATCTATCCAGCCCTGATCGTAGCCATCAGTCCACACTTGGCGAGGGCCCTTCTTAAATAAATGCCGCAGTCGGGTGACGTCCCTCTGAAGCCCAGCAGCAGTTACGTAAGCTCGCTGAACATCGCCGCGCAGCTCCTCCATCTCCCTCTCACGCTGCTCCTCAGCTTCCCTACTCCTACCCCGCGTACTCCTGCCAGCTCGCGGGAGGGGTGGTCGAACAGAGGAGGAACCTTGCAGGACTACCGACGAGGTGCTCGGCGAATGCTCCTTAAGCTTCAAGACCTCCCGCCTCAGGTCGTCATTCTCCCGCTGAAGAAACTCCACGACCTGATTGATCTCGGTGGCCTCCAGTAACTTGGCTCTCAGCTCGCTAACTTCTTCTTGCACTGAGGCTGCGATCTCTTCCATTTCCTGGAGCCTGTCCTTCAATTTTGCCACCAGCTCAGACTGATCCTTGTATTTTTTGTTACTCAACTTAGCGAACCGGCAGAGTCTAGCGAAGGCCTGGCGAATAGCAGGACTCGCATTGGGACCAAGAGTCCTACCCAGATGTGAAGTGACAGGGATATATTCATCAGCGTCAACCAACTACAAGTAAAAAAGGAAGGAAGAGAACGAAAAGAAATCAGCACAAACAAAAACGAAGCCTTTTTATTGATAATGGGCGAGGTTACATCAGAACAAAAAAAGGAAAAAATTACAAAGAAATCCCTATCACTTAGCAACCTCGGTGGACGGACCCTTGTCCTTATCAGCATCAGCAGGGGCGTTACCCTCTGCAGAGGTGTGCACTGCCCCCTCGACCAAGGAAGCATCAGTAAGAGTCGCCTGAGAAGCAGGATTGACCCCTTCAGCAGTTGGGGCTGGCTCCTCATCCACAACTGGCTTGGGCCCTGGATCATGTTCGTCAAAGAGTGGAGATGCAACATCCACCCCTGCAGCCACAAGGGCCTTGTTCCACCCCTTCTTGAAGTTCAGACGGCTAATATAGCCTATCTGAACCTCGGCGTCTTCATACGCAGCAGCCCAGCCAGAATTGTATGAATCTTCTTTAACAGTGGCTGCCAGGGCCTTCTCTGCTTCCAGCTGCTCGGCAAGAACCCTGTTCTTCTCCACAAAGTCCAGCTTGCTAGAGCAGACCTGATCATACGACTTCCTCAGCTCGCCCAGCTCTCTGACAGCATTATCTCTCTCGCGAGCAGAATTAGCAAGAGCCAAGGCAGAAGAAGCTCGAGACGCATCAGCAGCCTTCAGGTCGGCCTCCAGCTGAGAACCTCTGGCCACCAGAGTAGAATTCTGCTGCTCCAGCTCGCTGTTCCTTCTCAACAGCTCGTCGCGAGAGCGATAGAGCACAGCGAAGTCAGTCACAAACTGCAGAAAACAAGGGAAAGATCAGAAAGAAGAAACCATCAAAACAGACGAAAAGAAGTTGAGAAGTAGAAAAAAAACCTTACCAGGGCAAGCCTCTGGCTAGCTTGCAAGGCCAGTTGATCAGACCCTAACGCCCTCTCGCGATCTGCAGGGAGGACTGCCCTCTCAAGCAGCGCAGGGGCGAGTTGAGGAGAGGTGGCCACCGAGGCTCCCTCAGGCAAAGCAGATACTGGGACCAAGGCTTGAACGGTCTTAGTCCTCAGTTCCATCTTCCTCCTCTCCTCCTCTTTCTCTTTCTCCCTCCTCTTTCTCTCTTCCACCTTCTTCTTCTCCTCCTCCTTTTTCTTCTCCCTCGCCTGCTCCTCCTCTCTCTTCTTCTTCTCTTGCTCTTGAGAGGAAGGCCGAGAACCAGTAGCTATGGCCCCGGAGACAGTCTTCGACTTCTTGGACCTCTGTGCAAGAAGCACATCATCATCATCATCATCATCCCGGATCAGATTCTTCCTGGGAGGCATTTCTTCACCTGGACTGCTGGTAGTACTCGATGAACTGCTACTATCAGCACTGCCTCCACCCAAGTTACTCACAACACCTGCAGGCTCGCTCTCCGAGCTGCTCTCCGACTCGTCCACCTGGATGGGCTCAGCTGAAATCTCTTCGGAAGAGTCAAAATCCGGAACAATTTCCACAGGACGGGCTATGAAACTGGAGCCTGTGTTCTTGTATTCAAGCAGAAAAGCAGCAGACCTAGGATGCTCGCCGTCACCCAAAGGTTCCCTGATGTTCCAATCTTTCACCAGTTCCGAGATACGAACCTCGCTGAGAGCTGGCTCCAAGTTCTTTATTTTCGCTGAAAAGGAGAAATCAAGGAGGAGTTAGAAAAATCACAAAGTTAGCAAAGGTTGAAACAACAATACAACATCTACCTATATATTCTTCCCCATAAAAGGGGATAGTGAACCTCTCGGACCTCGACCCTTCAAATTGAGGGGAGTATTGCCAGTTCCTAACGAGAAAACCTTCTTGCCAGTAGTCCTTATGGGAATCAGGTAAATTTACTACCAATACCCTATCAGGGCTCCTAGCCTTAAGGTACAAGACCCCTGAACTCGTTCGAGAAAAAGAATAACAAAAACAGACCTCGGTAAGCCCTAACCTCGTGCCGTACAACTGATTTATCCTGTGCACACCATTCACTATTTTCCACACATTGGGTGAACATTGTGCAGGCACAATACCAAAATAACTAAAAAAGTGCAGAAACAAACTATTAGGGGGAAAGGTGAGACCCCCCTGGGAAAGCAACAGGACGTGAATCCAATGTGCATCCTCTATGTCCCTAACGTTCCTAGGTGGCGAGACACAACACTCAATCTCTACCCATTCAGGAATACCGTAGAATTTTCTAAACTCAGTTACCGACCTATTTCCAATCTTTGCCATTGGAAAAATACAAGAAAAACTATAAACTCAAGAAAAAGGGCACGAAAGACTTACAGGACAGAAGATCAGATCAAAAGGCGAAGAAGCGACGAGAGTGGAGACCGAAAACAGAAGGTACAAAACTCAAAAGTTCTCAAAAGACAGAAGATTGCTGGAAGAACTGGAACGACGAAGAAAAAATGTGTCTTATTCCAACAAGCCTTCAAAACTAATCATAACGCACAGATAGCGAAGCGGGTGCCGCCAAAGCAACTTCACAGTTTTCAAAGAAATCAACTATCATTGCTGATCATTTAAATTCATCGGACCCATAAAGAACGGCCCAACAAATTCAGGGGCAATTGTGGGTACCCCGATTTTATCACCATAAGGCCTGGACGAGTAGCCCATCCTCAGCGGCCCAAAACCCAGGCCCATCACCTCTGATGTTCATCCATTCACTCCACGATGCCATGAAGAGAAGTTGTGGGGGCACACGATCCCATGAAAGGGAGATGGCTAATAAAGAGGAACCTATCACCCCCACTACTCCAACACATACATGTATAAATTAAACCCCAAGTCCGGGGCAAAGGATAATTTTTTTTGTATTCTCTGTACTTACTCTTCAGAATATAGATAAATAACACTGACTGAACCACCGTGGACGTAGGCACTTCTTTGCTGAACCACGTATCTTCGTTGTTGTGTGATTGGTCTTTTATTTGATTTTTCTTGGTTGACACCTCTTTCATATTTATTTGTGCTGCATAATAATTGCATCTACAGATTTAATCTAGAATTATTTAGAAATATCTAGAATTAAATCTAATATATTAAATCACTATATATTAGATTTAATTCTAGATAATTCTAAATAATTCTAGATTAAATCTAATTCTAGAGTTTAATCTACTATATATATATATATATATATATATATATATATATATATATATATATATATATATATATATATAATACTTATAAAGAAGGAAATAAATTACCTCAACTTAAGATCCCAAAACAGTAACCCAAAAAATGATGTTGCTGACAAAACATGCCGGAAAGCCCTTCAAGATCGGAACTCCCAAATCGAGAAAATATGAGGTCGCCGGAAGGGACACCACGACACCGGATAAATAAAAACTCGGAACCAGGGGGAGTGGGGGAGGTGACCCGAGGAGGACAAACCCGAAAAATAGGGGCGACGACAGGGGATAAACCCAAGGGGGGAGGTGACCCGAGGAGGAATAGGGGCGACGCAGCAGGGGGTAAGGCTTGGGTTTTGGTGGCGAGAGAGGGGGAGAAGACGAGGGAGGAGAGAGAAGAGGGAAACTAAAATGTCCCAAAATTTTGAGGTATTTTATATCCTAGTAAAGTGTACTCAATTTTGGCACACTTTAAAACAATGCCAAATTTTCGCACTGTTTTAAAGTGTGCCAAATTTCTATTAAACCGTGCCAGATTTTTAATATCAGGATGTGACAAAATGCTATTTTTGATGTAGTGGTTGGTGACGTATACAGATGTCGTCAATGCCGCTCTTGTACATTGCCATGATCATCACTTCCATGCGAAGGGGAGCTAGAGGGTAGGGGAGCCAAGCCAGCAGGGCAAGGCAGTTGTTGGTGATGACACAAGTGGTACTCAGCAGCATACTAGCAGTCAGTAAGGGAATCAGGCTAAGAAATTTACGCCAGGTGGGTTCCGACCGGGAGGATAGGGATTTAGGCAGGTGATAGTACATAAATATTACGTATTTCATCTCTCGAACCTACACATTTTATCCCCCTCGAGTGTCTTAATCTCTATATTTAATCCCGTTAACCAGGCAACCTCGGTTTATATTGTTAACATGTTATATGATGTATAATTGGTCTTTTGTATATATTTAGGTACTAAGTATGGAGTTCAGACGCATTCCGTTCAAGTTCCGCACGCAATCTTACGTTCAAGGGCATTTTAGTCTTTACAAAGATTGGGCACCTGGACCAACATCTACACGGAAGTTGTAGCCCTCCTCGCAAACTTCGTGTGGCTGCGAACGGTGTATGATTTGGATCCCTAACGAAGAAGTTAAGGCACTTTTGAGGGAGGATAAAAATAACGAAACCAAAAGAGGAGAAAAGAGAAGGAAAAGGAATGCAGGGGACTCACACCTGCTTGATCGATCGATCGATCAAAAGGATCGATTGATCGATCCTTCAGCTTTTTCTAATCATGGGGATACAGTGGGCTTGAATTTTCACCATCGATCGATCGATCAAAAGGGATCGATCGATCGATCCCCTATTTTCTGCAGATATTTTGGCTTTTCTTTTTGTTTCTCTTTTCTTTTCTAATTTAATTCCTTTTACTATATAAAGGATTTTTGATGTAAAAACAGACATAATTCATTTTTAGGTAGTTTAGGTTAGGTTTTTGGGGGATTTGAGGGTTCTTCTTCTTCTCTTAGTTTGACACCCTTTAGGGTTTGTAATTGGTACTTTCATCTTCGCTCTCCATTTAATATAGTGTGTATTTCATTAATTCTTACTTTCTAGTTAATTTACATGCTTTGATCATTAGATTCACATGCTTTATTTACTTGCTTTCTAGGTAGCTTTATTGTGTTTATTTACTGCATTTATTTACTGCACTTTTAAGATGCTTTCTAGCTAAATTAGTCTATGTTGTGTTTGAATGGAACTCACTCGGGTTGACGCGTTGCTTTGCTTTGGTGATGGTGTTTACCGGTCTATTTCGGGTGTGTTGTCCTAATTATTTCACCTAGGAGATTTGATGGGGTATATCATGTATGTCCCATGCTTACGATCTTGCGTGCGCAATTTCCAGGGTATTTGTTGACGCCAAAATCTTATTAGAATTTTATGCGGACTTAGGGGTGTGACAACCCTTGGTTCAATTAACCGTCGAAACGAGATGCACTTGTAATAACTCATCGACCCATGTGTCCATTTTATACTAATTAACTCGGGTGAGGGATATTCGACGCAACCTATAGTTTTACTCGCTTTGTTAATCTAGTTTCAATACACTCGCTTAGATTAATCATTTCCCTTTTATGCATCTTTTCCTTTTTAGTTTGTAATTTATCTTTTACACTTTTATTTCTGGAATATTAAATCCTATAAATTCTAGAAACTCGTCTCAGTGGATCTTTCGATACCCGACTTACCGTTGTGCTTACCTCGCAAGTGTAGTCATAATTTAGGTTTTTGTATTATCGTGGTGAAACGAAAATAACGACTGTGCCCTTACACGGGCACCCCTTTCACGCGGCTATCAAAATGGCGCCGTTGCCAGGGACTTGGTTGTTTTAGACTATATTTGATTTAGTATTTCGTGTATTTTCTTTCTATTTGTATTATTTGCTAACCTTTTTGTAGGACTTCCACATTTGAGCACTTAGAAATGCTCAAATTTCTCGCGCGCACATATCTTTGTGGAATTCGCCATTTCGAGCCATTTTTGGGGTAAGCATGTCTTATTCCAATTCTTTCGGTAATCATTGTTATAATTCTCAAAATTCTCATAATTTTGTAACTTTCGATCAATACTTAGAATCCCAAGGTATTGCAACATATAAAATGACGTTGAGCGAGTATTACGAAAGTCAAAACTTGGGTTATTGGATTTTTGATGATGATGATAATGATTTTGGGCCTTTACCTCCTTATAATAGGAATTTTGAAATGAATTGTAATAGTTTTCAAAATTCCTATAATAATGAGTTTTCGTTTAAGTCCAATTGTAATTTTCAAAGTTCCCATTTTCATGTATCCGCACCTCGACCTATGACTTTCGGTGAGGGCTTGCGTATGTATGAGGAAATTGAAAATCGTTATCGGGAAGAAAATCGTTATTGGGAGCATGAATTGAACTTATTATTTGAGTCCGACGACGATTTTGCTTCCGAGACTTTCGAAGACGAGGAATGTTTTGAACCAAATGAGGACTTTGTTCCTACTTTGGAACAAACCATTCTTGACGTTGCCCATTGCATAATAGATATTGAAAGTGAGGATGATAATGACTTTATATCTATTTGCAATGAAATGATTTCTTCTTAGGCCCCCAAAGAAGAACATTTCATTGAAAATGATATTATTTCATTCGAAACTCAATCTTCATGGTATGATGATTCATCTCATGAGTTTGAATTTTTTTCATCCCCATTTTCATTCTCTGTTATCACACCGTCACAAGTACCCGGTGATTCAGTTTCAAACTTTAATGTTTTAAATCTTTTCACCGATGAGGAGTACTTGCTCGAGTCGCCTTTCACAATCGCATCTTTGCCTTTGTGTACGCCACCTCCCATTCTAATTTCAAAATCTTTGGGAGGATTTTAAGTTTTTCTTGGTCCCCACATGTTTTTGTCACCCGTTCAATCCAAATCCCCCATCGTCCCTCCAAAACTTTTAATTGACGATGGTTCCTTTCTTACGCCTTACAAATGCCTTTCGTTGTTCAAACGGAATTCATATTTTCCGGAGGGTATGCTTGAGTGTGAGGGTACACCGATTATCCTCCAAAGTCAAATTATTTTCACGGTGGACCCTCAGCTATTTAGACTTCTAGTGTACAGTTAGTGTCAAGCCTAAATAGTAGGTTGTATATAGTTAACTTTTTATTCTTTCTTTCTTTTTATTTTACTCCTTTTTATTTTAGTCTAGTGTAATTAGTTAACTTTTTGTTATTTATTTTTGCTATGCTCGGTACTAACTTGTTTTTGTAGATTCTTTGGACTTATTCTTATGGGGATCGCTCCAGTTTGGGGTAATATAGCTCTTTTCCTCTCTTTAAACTTAATTCTTAATTCACATTGAGGACAATGTCAGGTTTTAAGTTAGGGAGTGTGGGATATTCTATCCATTTCTTTATTTAGTCCATGTTTTTTCTCACATGTTAGATACTTAGTAGACTTTTCTTAGAAAAATTCAAAAACTTCAAAAAGAATTTCTTTCTTTTTTCTCCTTTATTGGGCTTTTTGCCTTTGTTTTCGATGATAAATTTCAATAATTGTCCGATCCAATAGACAACCCAACGATGCATGTTCTCGATTTTAGAAGTTATTAGACTTTAGTCCTCGACTATTTATATTATGAATAACTTCATGAATTAAACTTTAATCCCATGAGCACGTGCGCTTTTCTTATTTTATTGATTTGGTTTAAGATTTTTATAACTCGGTAATCATTCGCTGCATTGTATATACTTACACCGTGTAAGCTTTGTACCTTTCATCGTTTGTGAGTGTATACACTATTCTTTTCTCATTGAAAACGTTGAATTCGTCAGTAATCTCTCTAGTCTTTCATTTAATCGCTCATTAATTGAGTTCATTCTTGAAATGCGGTACTTGATCATGATTTTCATATATTGTTTTGACTCGAGAATTGCCTAAACTTTTGGAAATGATCATAAGCATTCTTTGTTATATCACCCATATTAGCCTTGACTCCACCTTATATGTTTACCCACATTAACCCCTTTTAGCCTAAATATTAGCCTTTCGTTTCATAACCCCAAATCCCATAACCTACTCCGCATTGGAGTTTTAAACCATACATACACCTTCCATACCTTTGTTTGGATTTTTACTTTGGATTGAATGATGTGGTTGTGTTGCGGTTGGAATTTAGGCATATGAGAGTTTGAAAAGTAAAGAAAAGAAAAAGTAAAAAAAAAAGAGATGAAAAAAAGAAAGCAAAAGGCAAAAGAAAATAAAAGAGAAAAATGAGAAAAAGAAGAAAAGAAAAGAAAGAGATAGTTGTAAATGTTATGTATATAGTTCAATAATCTTTGATTACTCTCCCCGATGATATGTCTAATGCTTGTTTGGAAATCATTGTCCAATTTTGATTTTGCTCGCATTTTTCCATTATCCCGAGTTTTCATTCCGAACACTTTGAATCCGTATATACATTCCTTAATTTCACACCCTAGCCAAACCTACATTACAACCCTATTCAAGTCCTATGTGATCTTAAGTAGATGTAATTCGAAGGTTTAAATAGTTTTGATAATGTGTGAAAATGCATTTCGCCTCTTTAATGAGCGGTATCCTTTCATTGAGATTACAAGTTTTTATTTTATATATAGCGTTCTTCATTTGTGACATGTGTGTCCTAGTTTCCATTTACATTTACTCTTTATGCCCGCATGTTCCGTGTGTAACCTCCCTATTTCGAGCGAATTCGCTTGATGAGTGTAATGCCCGTGAGGATTGAGTGTATGCTTTCTTTAATGTTTATCCGGTTTATATAAGTTTTTGCCAAATCATACTTTGCATGTGCTCGCTCCCCTCCCACATTTTAAGGTTTTAATTCTATGAGGTGCATTCTATAACGTTAATGATTCAGACCTTTGATTGAATCCGTTTAATGTGCTAATAATGCATATGAAATCTTGTTTGCTATTGTTGGGCTTGTTGCATGTTGGTTTGGGAATATTTTGAGGAAACCATGTGATGTTTGTGGGTATCATACTTGAAAACCCTCACGAGACGACACTCGTCCACTAGGGTAACCTAGGGGTTTAACAGCTTATTGCATACGCTAAATGCAATCGAATCGCCTGCAAAAGTGGCCTTATGCTTTTATACCATATTTTTGTACTTATCCTGCTTTTAGTTTGCTTGTAGTTTTTGTTGCATACTATGTCATTGCTAGGGACTAGCAATGTGTAAGTTAGGGGGTGTGATAATATGTAAATATTGCGTATTTCATCTCTCGAATCTGCGCATTTTTGCCCCCTCGGGTGCCTTAATCTCTATATTTAAGCCCGTTAACCAGACAAACTCGGTCTATATTGTTAACATGCTATATGAGGTATAATTGGGCGTTTGTAGGTATTTAGGTACTAAGTATGGAGTTCGAACGCATTCCGCTGAAGTTCCGTACGCAATCGCACGTTCAAGGGTATTTTAGTCTTTTCACATCTTGGGCACCTGGCCCAACATCTACACGAAAGTTGTATCCCTCCTCGCAAGCTTCGCGTGGCCATGAACGGTGCGCGATTCGAATCCCTAACGAAGAAGTTACGACACTTTTGGCGGAAGAGAAAAATAATGAAACCAAAAGAGCAGAAAAGAGAAGGAAAAGGAATGCAGGGGTCTCACACCTGCTTGATCGATCGATCGATCGATCCTTCATCTTTTCCAATGTTGGGTAGACAGTGGGCTTGAATTTTTACCATCGATCGATCGATCACAAGGGATCGATCGATCGATCCCCTATTTTCTACAGATATTTTGGTTTTTCTTTTCTTTTCTCTTTTCTTTTCTAATTTAATTCCTTTTACTATAAAAAGGATTTTTGTTGTAAAAACAGACATAATTCGTTTTTAGGTAGATTAGGTAAGGGTTTTGGGGGATTTGAGAGTTCTTCTTCCTCTCTTGGTTTGACACCCTTTAGGGTTTGTAATTGGTACTTTCATCTTCCCTCTCCATTTAGTATAGTGTGTATTTCATTAATTCTTGCTTTCTAGTTAATTTTCATGCTTTGATAATTAGATTCACATGATTTATTTACTTTCTTTTTAGGTATCTTTATTGCATTTATTTACCTCATTTTAAAGATGCTTTCTAGCTAAATTAGTCTAGGTTGTGTTTGAATGGATCTCACTCGGGTTGATGCGCTGCTTTGCTTTGGTGATGGTGTTTACGGGTCTATTTCAGGTGCGTTGTACTAGTTATTGCACCTAGGAGATTTGACGGGGCATATCATGTATGTCCCGTAAATACGACCTTGGATGCATAATTTTCGGGGTATTTGTTGATGCCAAAATCTTATTAGGCTTTTATGCGGATTTCGGGGCTTGACAACCCTTGGTTTAATTAACTGTCGAAACGAGATGCACTCGTAATAACTCGTCGACCCATGTGACCATTTTATACTAATTAACTCGGGTGAGGGATATTCAACGCAACCTATAGTTTTACTCGCTTTGTTAATCTAGTTTCAATACACTCTCCTAGATTAATCATTTCCCTTTTATGCATCTTTTCCTTTTTAGTTTGTAATTTATCTTTTACAGTTTTATTTCTAGAATATTAAATCCTATAAATTCTAGCAACTCGTCTCAGTGGATCTTTCGATACCCGATTTACTGTTGTGCTTGCCTCGCAAGTGTACCCGTAATTTAGGTTTTTGTATTATCGCGGTGAAACGAAAACAACGATTGTGACCTTACACGAGCACACTTTTCACGCAGCGATCAGCCGGGACCAAATCAGCGGCAGTAAGTACCTCAGGGTTATTAGGACCAAGGAAACAATGGGGGAGGCCAGTAGGGCCAGCCACGTCAGGGCCAACAGGGCCAACAACGGGGAGACGGTCAGATATGCTATTTTGTTTGCTGCTAGACAGGACACTTTAAGAGGGGATGCTCGCAGAGGGGCAGAGGCCAGTAGCAGGGAGCCCAACAGGGGCAGCAGGGACAGATTTCGCCAGCAGCACCGAGTCCACCATCCCCACAACAGCATGCACTGCGGGTGTGTGTATAACGTCCAGGATATTCCCAATCCTCCAGCACATCGGGCGCCGCCAGCCATTGAGGGTATGTTTCTTATCCATGGTCATAAGGGTAAGATGCTTTTTGATACGGGAGCATCTCATTCATCCATTAAATCTAGATTTGATAAACTGGACGGGTTACTAGAGACCGTGGGCAGTCTCCATATGTGTGTAGATTCGCTAGTAGGCAGCGGGCCATTGATTCACTCGATTTGTCGAGGGGTGGACATTTTGATTGGGAGACTGAGTTTAGCGACGAACCTCTTATATTAGATATGGAGGGGTAAGATTTCATCCTAGGTATGAATTGGTTGGCTTGATATCGCACGACTGTATATTGTTACAAGAAGACAATCGTGTTCTCCATTCCGGGACAGGAGATGTTACTAGTAGCGATGCCTCTACCTAAGGGAATATCACGCACATACTTGTATTATATCGAGGAGGAGACCTCGTAGGAGGTGGTAGTTCCATTAGATCCGATTCCGATAGTGAGGGACTTTGAGGATGTATTCCAGGAAATACCAGGGTTGCCACCCAGTAGGGTAACCGAGTTTGTAATTAATTTAGCACCGGGTATGAGTTCGATTGCTCGAGCGCCTTACCGTATGACCCCTTCAGAGATGCATGAGCTAAGAGAGCAGATTCATCAGCTCCTGGGTGAGGGTTTTATTCGGCGGAGTACATCGTCGTGGAGTGCACTGATGTTGTTTGTAAAGAAGAGGGATGGTTAATTCAATTGTGCGTGGACTACAGAGAGTTGAATAAGGTGATAATATAAAATAGATTTCCATTTCTTAGGATTGATGATTTATTTGACCAATTGAGAGGGGAATCTTACTTCTCCAAGATTAATTTTAGGTCAGGGTATCATCAGCTGCGTATCCGAGAGGAGGATGTTCCTAAGACTGCTTTCTTATCACGGTATGGATCTTATGAGTTCAGGGTGATGCCATTCGGTCTCACCAATGCTCCAGCAGTGTTCATGGATCTCATGAACAGGGTTTTCAGGGAGTATCTCGACCAGTTTGTCATTGTGTTCATTAATGACATTCTGATCTACTTGCGCACTGAGGGGGAGAACGCAGAGCATCCGCGTATGGTTCTACAGACGCTGTGGGATCACTAACTTTATGCCAAGTTTGGGAAGTGTGGATTTTGGCTGCAAGAGGTACAGTTTCTTGGTCATGTGGTGTCATACCGGGGTATTGCTGTGGATCCGAGTAAGGTGTCGACGGTGAGGGAGTGGGGGCAGCCCACGACACCGACCGAGGTTCGTAGCTTTTAGGGATTGGTAGGTTATTACAGGCGGTTCATTAAGGGATTCTAAAAAATTATGGCCCATTTGACAAATTTGGCTCGGAAGGGGGTGCCTCTTATTTGGAGTGACAATTGTCAATTATCTTTCGATGAGCTAAAGGACAAGTTGACATCTGCACCCGTACGTGCTTTGCCTAGAGTATCAGGTTTACACCGACGCATCCTTACAAGGACTTGGGGGTGTGCTTCAGTAGGAGGAGAGGGCTATAGCTTATGCATCCAGAAAGCTAAAGTCCCACGAGAGGAATTACCCCACTCACGACCTAGAGCTAGCAGCGGTCATTTTATCTTTGAGGATATGGATACATTATCTACTGGGAGAGCAGTTCACCTTATTCACATATCACAAGTCACTTCATTATCTCTTCACACAGAAGGATCTGAATATGAGAAAGAGGCGGTGGCTAGAATTCTGAAAGACTACCAGTTTGATATTCAGTATCATCCTGGTAAGGCTAATGTGGTGGCAGACGTATTGAGTCGGAGATCGACAGGGAAAATATCAGAGGTCTGGAAAGCAAAGTTGAGAGAGCTTCGATATGAGGATGACGTATCCAGGGCCTGCATGTCAGCATAATCCATCACACCTGAGATCATTATGCGAGTTGTGAGGGCTCAGGCAGAGGACTAGAACTATCAGGATAGGGTACGCCAATGTTTGCTGAGGGAGTAGAGGGTTACTTGATCAACTCGGAAGGAGGCCTACACCTAAATGGGAGGTTAATTGTGCCAGAGGATGAGGAGTTGAGGCATGCTATTATGGCAGAGTCCCATGGTTAGGGATTTGCGGTACATCTCGACGGGGATAAAATTTACCAAGATATAAGGAGGCAGTTTTAGTGGGCAGGAATGGAACAGGACATGGAAGAGTTTGTTTCGAAATGTACCATGTGTCAGCTCGTGAAATTTGATCATCAGAGACCTCCAGGGATGCTACAACCACTAGAGATTCCCGTGTGGAAGTGGGAGAGCATATCCATGGGCTTCATTACAGGGTTACCTACATCGCAGAGGGGTCACGACTACATATGGGTCATTGTGGATCGATTGATCAAGGTGGCCCACTTCCTGCCGGTTCGCACAAACTTTGAGATGATGCGTATGCGCAACTATTCATAGCGGAGATTGTTAAGCTAAACACGGTGCTGGTAAACATTGTGTCTGACAGAGACAAAGATTTTGCGGCCCATTTTTGGCAGAGCTTTCAGGAGGCCATGGGCACATAGCTACATTAGAGTACAACCTATCAGCCACATACCGACGGGAAGACTGAGAGGGTCAATCATATGTTAGAAGATATGCTCAGGATGTGCATTTTAGACTTTGGGGGAGGATGGGACAAATATCTTCCTTTGGTAGAGTTTGTGTATAACAACTCTTACCAATTCACAATTAGCATGGCACCGTTCGAGGCACTGTATGGGAGACCTTGTCGTTCACCCGCCTGTTGGTTTGAGGTGGGGGACAACAAGTTATCAGGGTCGGAGATTATCCAGGAGAAATTTTCCAAAGATAGAGCTGATTCGAGGGCGGATTCGGATAGTTCAGGATAGGCAGAAGAGTTATGTTGATGCTTCACGGAGACATGTGGAGTTAGAAGTTAGGGATCAGGTATTAGTCCGGGTGTCCCCCATGAAAGGGGTTATGAGGTTCAGCAAGAAGGGTAAATTAGCACTGAGGTACGTGGGACCCTTCCCTATTATTGAGAGGGTGAGGCTGGTAGCATATATACTGGGATTGCCAAAGCATCTTCAACGGATACACGACGTGTTCCATGTGGCATCGATGAAGAAATATCGAAGGAGCGAGAGGGCCTGCTGGTACATTCCACTCGAGGAAATTGATTTACATCCATACATCTCGTATGAGGAGAGACCGATGGCTATTCTTGACCGTAGTGAGCGCAAGCGACGATCCAAGGTTGTTCCACTAGTTAGAGTACAAAGGGGTCATCAAAACGTTGACGAGTCTACTTGGGAGAGGGAGGAGGATAACCGGGAACAATATCCAGAGCTATTCACTACAGGTACGACCCAATTTCGGGGAAGAAATTTCTTTGTAGGGGGAGTATGTAACACCCCGTAATTTTATGCATTTAATAGTTAATTAATTCGGGAAAAAATTAAATCACTAGTGTGTCGTAATTTAATGGATTTAATTATGGAATTGTTATATAAATATTAATCGGGAGAATAATTGGTTAATATTTATGAGAAATTAATTTAATAGGTAAATATTAATATTTAATTACGTCTTAAGAGTATTAATGACATGGGGTTTACTTGTCTCAACCGGGAGTCGGTTACAGACTAAGTTAGGTGGGAGATGAGAAATTTTATAAACTTATCTGAGTGCCAATTCTGAGTGGACGGTTGAGTCCGAAAGGGACAAGATAGTCGGAATAGAGTACCCGGGGATAGTAAATGGGTCTCGGGACGTTTTCAGGCATAGTCGGGCTCACATGGGGGTATTTGGGTCACTTGGGCTTGGCCCATTAGGCTAAAAATGGGATTAAGCCTAATTACTTAATTAAAGGAAAAAGGAGAACGACAGATTATAATGTGGAAAATCTAAAGTTGGAGAGAGTACCCTAGGGAGCAGTTGAAGGCACTGGGAACCATTTTGGGAGACAAAGGCAGGAACCAAAAGGGATTTCATCATCAACCTTGAGAATCAAAATTCTGGATCAGACCCTACGAAATCATAAGGCAAGTGGTTAACTTGCTGTAGCATTTATTCGTATTACAATTCATATTTGTGTGAAGTGGGAACCAAAATTCGTTTGGGAGTAAAGAGGGTACACATATGTGGTTTTCGTAAATAAATCTTCTGATTAGAAATTATTGTAGAGATTCAATATATAATCTGAGATTGTTGTGTACTGGTCAGATGTGAAAACCCAGACGAATTATGAAAGAATTGGAGATGATAATTTGGTGTTGAGACGTAATTAATAAATAACCCGAGTTTTCCGCAATTCATAAAATAGGAGAGAACGAAAATTAAACGGGGTTTGGGGACTTTATGGGGGTTCCTGATGATGTTCTTGGTATATCATATTGATGATAGGACCTGGGTTAGACTGTAGAAGAAATTGGACATTTAAGGTTTTTGTCTATCGTAGAAACAGGCTTTCGGAGAAGATGAAGACATGTTCGATCGATCGATCGATGGCTGGGATCGATCGATCGATGGTCAAGGATTTTTGACAGGTCGTCCAGTTTTGTGATATAAGGGAAATTTACTTAAAATTCTTTCCCCACAATTTATTTAGTGAGAAATAAATATAGGACATGAATTCTTAACAATTATAAGGGAAAGTAATTGGGATTTGTAGGGAATTTATTGGTGACACATTGTGGTTAATTTTGGAGAAACATATTCTAAAATATTAAATTTCGGACCAAGTGAGCGTGTCCAGGAATAGTGATTGAGCGATACCAAAATAATTAAATTAATTAATGTGCAAATTAATTAATCATCTGAGTTGGACCATAAAATCAAGTTATGACGTATAGGCTAGTGTTACAGGTTCTGTACACGGTAAAGTCGGGATTGTTATATATATATATGGTGTATGCATTAATATCAGTGGCTAAATATTATTATAATATATACTCTAGTGATATCAAGGGAGGTTGCGCGTAAAAGGTGAATCCCCTAGTTTGAGGAGTAGAGAGAGTATATCCCCAGGTCATAGCGTCCATTATATGGGTGAGGGGTAACTCACTTTCAGGGAAGGAATATGTCCGCCTCCAATATTTATGTTATTAACCAAGTTAGTGAGCGATCCTGACTTAGGATAACTAGGTCGGGTGAATGCACCTAGTCGGATGGCACTTTAGAGAATATACATCGGTGAGTTATTACTCGGGAGGATGGTTATAATTAATTATTATTTCAACATATGTGTCAATGTTGTAATATGGTTATACGGTTATATTGAGAAAAATAATTATATACGGGTAATTTAATACACGCCGTGAATTGTATTATGTGTACAACGGGTGTGAAAGTTATCCGAATTTAAAAAGGGGAATGATTAATTAAGTTAATGTTGATAATAACTTAGAAAGCATAATTATTTCATACTCCGTTAGAGTAGGGTGGTTGCAAGGGGTTATATCGGTTATCTAGTTATGGGATAAATGACTAGGGGACTTAATTAAGGCGTTAGTTGTGCACATTAGAGGAGGGGTGAGGATGTCCTCAAGGGAGTGCGACACTAACTAAAATATGAAGAGAATTCATGCATATTTATTACTGTAATTTAGTCATTTGCTAAATGTTTTCAAAATGCTTTAAATATTTTTAAAAACATTTTAGGTGTCCAGCCATAGGGACGCCAGACTTGACTCATTCCAGGGATTCGCTGCTGGAGCATATGTGAATGTTCCGGGATTTGGATAGGCGCCTCTATTCCTTATATTCTTAGAGTAGGGGTTTATCATCAGATACTCGACCATGTGGCTCACAGTTTTATTTAGTATTCATTTCAGATACTTTGCGATTGTTATTATATGTCTTTACTTTTGTTGGATTTTAGCCGATGGTTTATTCGGTTAGATTATAATTTAGATGTGAATGGTTGAATTCTGTTAATTATGATGGTTTATATTATTTTGTTTCCACTTGAGTATTTCATTGAATTAATGAAAGATAAAATTTGGCACCAGTCTAATTTTTTACTTCGGTGGTTAGTAATTAAAAAGGTTGACAGTGATGTTAAGAATGAACCAACTGAGAAACCTATTCTAATTTAATTTATGACTGATCACCCGGGGTTTACTTAGGTGGGGTGTCACACTTATCTACTGTCTTGATATGTAAATGTAGTGGTACCCTTCGAGTGAGGAGAAATACTCGTGAGCGCTCAGTAATGAATCTAGCTATGAATTACTACTACGTAGATTATTTGGGATAAAATAAATATATTATATGTAGTTATGAGAGAATAATACGTATATAAATATATGTTTTGGTTAGGTGAATACCTAAGAATTTTTAATAGGATGTGTGTTTGCCTATTATATGATGTTTTCGTTAAGTGCACTAATGGGTGAAAACTCGGGGGTGCAAGGTTGTTTTGTTAAGTACACTAAAGGATGATAACCCGGGGGTGTAAAGTTATTTATTAAGTGCACTAATGGGAGATAACCCGGGGGTGCAAGAATATCTTATTGAGTGCGCTAATGGGTGATAAACCGGGGGTGCAGGGATATTTTTGTAAGTGCACTAATGGGTGACAACCTGGGGGTGCAAGATCATTTTATTTATAGCAGTAATGGGGCTTAAACCGGGGGTGCAGGACTGAAATATATATGTATAGGGATGATATAACTATATATATGTATAATTACGAGAAGTTCTATTAAGAGAAACTAGTAGTTATGGCAATGAGGAAAAATGAAATAATCTTAATGAGGTAAAGAATTAAATGATCTAATAGTGAACATGAACGGTAGTAAAATGTGATGGACTACACTACACCAAAACTGGCGATTGGTAACGGCCAAAATCCCTGACCAAAACTGTGGGTCGAGGACTTGGGCCGTGACCATTTCGGGCATGACCATTTTCGTGGGTCGCGGCCCAAGTCCTTGACCAAAAAATGGTCACGACCGAGAGGGGGTCACGATAGATGGTCGCGGACTTGGACCGTGACGGGTCGCGGCCCTGATCCGTGACTCACAATCATGACAAATTCGTCGCGGCCAAAGTCCGCGACCCACGACCGTGACAAAAAAATAAAAATAAAAATTGGTCGCGGTCCTAATCCGTGACCCACAACCGTGACAAATTAGTCACGAACAAAGTCCGCGACCCACAACCGTGACAAAAAAAATATAAAAAATGGTCGCGGTCCAAGTCCGTGACCCACGACCGTGACGAAAAAAAGGAAAAAAATGGTCGCGGACTTTGGCCATGACCCATAACTGTGACCAAAAATATAAAAAAAATGGTCGCGGCCCAAGTTCGCGATCATTTTTATGCGTGACGAAAAAAATAAAAATATATTTAACTATAATTTAAAAAAAAATGTATTTTTTTGGTCCAATCCTAAAATTGGGGGTCCTGTGAGTGCACCTAAAATTGGGGGTCCAATCACAAACTGCGAATCGAGAACATTGTTAACAAACAAATATATATACAAACTTATAAATATTAAGCGTCTTAATAATTCACAGACCAAAAAAAAATTGGGCAGAGTTTCCTCTATTTTCTTGGCATTCCAAAACCTGTAAATGTAAAACCTACTTATTATAAAGCCCGCACGGCCATAAAATTCAACAATCAAATTATAAAAGCCCGCATGGCCATAAACCTAAACAATAAAAGCCCGCACGGCTGTAACACAAAAAGAAAAATCCTGAATATCCACAACATATAAACAATCTTCATGTTGTAGACCATTGCATCCTTCGTTTGATCCGCGTGCAAAAATCCTACAAATGATAGGATACATAAAAAAAAATATCAGTAACCAAATAGTTTTACAAAAAACTTAATCAAGCTGAAAAATTGCATATATGAGTTAAAATTATCAATAACCAAGTAGAAATATGAAAATTATTGTCGTTTTGAGACCCGCGACTGCGGGGTCAGTTCGTACGAGTTACATTGGTCTCATAGGAGGTGTTGGTGCCTCCCACGGGACCGTTCAGGGGATGTTTCGACTTTTCACCCTCTAACGTCATGTTTTTAAGCCTAAGTCTAGAAATATGAAAATTACCGTCGTACTCTCAAACCGGGAGACGAGTGGCTGTGGGATCAGTTCTTACGAGTTACATTGGTCCCGTGGGAGGTGTTGGTGCCACCCCCGGGGACATTCGGGGGGTGTTTCGAGTTTTCACTCTCTAACGCCATGTTTTTAAGCCTAAGTTAAGAAATATGCAACTTATCGTCGTATTCTCAAACCGGGAGACCCGCGGCTGTGGGGTCAGTTCCTATGAGTTACATTCGTCCCGTGGGAGGTGTTGGTGTCACCCACGTGGCCGTTCGGCTGCTGTTTTGACTTTTCACTCTCTAACGCGATGTTTTGCTTAAGTCTAAAAATATGTAAATTAACATTATACTCTCAAACAGGGAGACCCGCGGCTACAGGGCCAGTTCTTACGAGTTACATAGGTCCCGTGGGAGGTGTTGGTGCCACCCACGGGGCCGTTCGGGGGCTGTTTTGAGTTTTCACCCTCTAACGTCATGTTTTTAAGCCTAAGTCTAGAAATATGAAAATTACCATCGTATTCTCAAATCGAGAGACCGGTGGCTGCGGGGTCAGTTCGTACGAGTTACATTGGTCCCATGGGAGGTGTTGGTGCCACCCACGGGAACGTTCGGGGGCTGTGTCGAGTTTTAACCCTCTAACGCCATGTTTTTAAGCCCAAGTCTAGAAATATAAAAATTACCAACGTACTCTCAAGCCGAGAAACCCGCGGCTGCGGGGTCAGTTCCTACGAGTTATATTGGTTCCGTGGGAGGTGTTGGTGCCACCCACGAGGCCGTTCGGGGGCTGTTTCATATTTTTACCCTCTAACGTTATGTTTGTAAGCCTCAGTCTAGAAATATGGAAATTACCATCGTATTCTCAAACCGGGAGACTCGCGGCTGCAGGGTCAGTTCCTAGGAGTTACATTGGTCCCGTGGGAGGTCTTGGTGCCACCCACGGGGCCGTTCGGGGGCTGTTTCGATTTTTCACCCTCTAACGTCATGTTTTTAAGCCTAAGTCTAGAAATATGAAATTACCGTCGTATTCTTAAATCGAGAGACCGGTGGCTGCGGGGTCAGTTCGTACGAGTTACATTGGTCCCATGGGAGGTGTTGGTGCCACCCACGGGAACGTTCGGGGGCTGTGTCGAGTTTTCACCCTCTAACACCATGTTTTTAAGCCTAAGTCTAGAAATATGTAAATTACCGTCGTATTCTCAAACCGAGAGACCCGCGGCTACGGGGTCAGTTCCTATGAGTTACATTGGTCCCGTGGGAGGTGTTGGTGCCAACCACGGGGCCATTCGGGGGTTGTTTTGAGTTTTCACCCTCTAATGCCATGTTTTTAAGCCTAAGTCAAGCAATATGCAAATTATTGTCATATTCTCAAATCGGGAGTCCCGCGGCTATGGGGTCAGTTCCTACGAGTTACATTGGTCCCGTGGGAGGTGTTGGTGCCACCCACGGGGTTTTTCGGGGGCTGTTTCGAGTTTTCACCCTCTAACGCCATGTTTTGCTTAAGTTTAAAAATATGCAAATTACCGTCGTACTCTCAAACTAGGAGACCCGCGGCTGCGGGGTCAGTTCCTGTGAGTTACATTGGTTCCGTGGGAGGTGTTGGTGCCACCTACGGGGCCTTTCGGGGCCTGTTTCGACTTTTCACCCTCTAACGTCATGTTTTTAAGCCTAAGTCTAAAAATATGTAAATTACCGTCATACTCTCAAACCGGGAGACCCGCGGCTGCAGGGTCAGTTCCTACTGTAAGGATACAAATTTCCAATTGAGTCCTTTGTAGTCTTGGCTGAATTTCGGACAAAAACGTTTATGTCATAGGATAGTGTTCATGTGTACCTACTCAAGCCTATGATGTGTTTAGTTGAAGACGTAGCGGCAAAGACTATAAAGCTTCATCAAAAGCCGTGGTTTTTGTGCCTTGTTTCAACGTCATCAACAGTGATTCCATGCTCCCAAGGTATTGATGCATTTATGTATATATAGAAGCTTGGAACATGTTTTTTTATTGGGTGTTAGGTTTTTAATACTGCATTTTGTTTTCAGAATGGTTTCTATTAAAACTTATATATAAAATATATAAATGTTTCTGGGCTTAAAAAGGATGTTTGAACATTCTGTGAGTTCGTTCGAAGTGTCAGTCGAACAAGATTGCCAACGACTTCCCATTATGGCATACTGGAACTTCGTTCGAAACTTCGTTCGAACGAGATTGTCGTTCTAACGATATTTCCAACGAGGTCATACTGTAACTTCGTTAGAAGACTCGTTCGAACAAGATTTCGTTCGAACGAGATGTCAGGCGGGAACAGTTTTTGGCAGTTTTTAAACAGTTTTCTCCCACTTCCCCACTTGTTTCTTAACCAACTTTTCTCAGACTTTATTATGTGTGGGAATAACATTTTCCAACTTAACTTTTCCCTTATATTCCATCTCTTAGAAAGTGTTTGAGAGAAAAAATTACAAAAGGAAAATGTTCATGTTTTGAGTGAGATTTTTACATAATGAAAAATATACACCACTCTAGTTTACACCCAATTGCTTGTTTATCCAAGTTTCAATATATATACATCTTGCTTGGAGTTTTGGCACTGGGTTCATCTCTTCTGTTCAAAGAGAAGTTTTTAGGTTTACTTCTATATCCATCAAAGAAAGAAGAAGCTGTTTGTTGCGGCATTACCCACTTGGAGAAAGGCTCCTTGTTCGGGTGACGGTGACCATACAAAGTCCAATCGGTGGACTTCGAGACCGCGGTGGAGCTCCGTGGTTATCCGCTAGGAAGAGGTATCTATAAGAAGAATTGTCGGGGCTTGAGAGGGATCGATTCGTGTGTTGTAAGCCTTTCTGTCTTGTATTTGTAAATTTCGTACTTAGTGGATTTGTGGCTAGGGTTGTCTGAGGTTGTTTCTCATTGTGGATTTTTCCTCATACATCGTGGCGTAGTGTGATTGATTTATTTTTATCTTGCATAATGACTTAGAACTCATTCTTAGGATAATTCAAGATAAAAATGATTTTAATTGTCACACTTAATTTAATTGGGTGCTAATTAAACTTGAGTAATTGTTCATTTAATTCAAGCCTTTTGTTTTAAAAACTGGTTTGGCCTAATTTGGAAATATTGATAAAATTGAGTTAGGCAAATTCTAGGACTTGGATTAATTAATTATGTTTAAGTGAAATTTTAATTGTGTGTGTGTTTTAATTAATTTTCTCTAAGGTTTAATTTTAATTTAGAAAGAAATTAAAATTTGGTATGTTTAAGTTGTGAACCATCTTACGCTTCCGCATCTAAAAAGGAAATAATATTTCTTAAAGAAATTAAAAAGGGGGCCCTCCGGGCGTCTTCAAATTGGTATCAGAGCCAAAGCGATAAATTATTTCGTTAAGGTCCTTTAAATATTTTTGGCTCAAATTGAATTTTCCCCATTTTCTAAATTTCCCATTTTCGATAGTTCTAACTACGCGTATTGGAAATCGTGAATGAAATCGGCACTAAAATCTATCGACAAGAGAGTTTGGATGTTTGTTGTTAACGGGTGGTCCCCACCAACCCACTTAGTTAAAAATGAACGTGTTCCCAAACCGGCCGATAGATGGACTGAGAATGAGTTTAAACTTTCTAATTTTAATTCCCGTGGTTTGAATGCCTTTTTAGCGCTGTCACACCGGATGAATTCCGACGTATTATGACATGTGAAACCGCTAAAAATCTTGGGATATTTTACAATTAACTCATGAAGGAACTAGTGTCGTTAACGCTTCGAAACTCCAAAACCTCACCACTCAATTTGAAACTATCAAAATGAACGATAATGAAACTTTTGATGAATTTTATGCTAGACTTTTCGATATTGTCAATTCATCTTTTAATTTGGGAGAGAAAATACCCGACAACCGAGTTGTAAAGAAAATTTTAAGGTCCCTACCCAATAGATTTATTCCAAAAGTGATCGTTTTAAATTCTTTACCAACTTTAGCCTCTACGAAATTAGAAGAGCTTGTAGGTGATTTACAAACCTATGAACTAGACATGTTTCCCTCTAAAATTGAAAAGAAAATATAAAAGGGCGTTGCTTTAAAAGCCCGAAAAGAGGTCAAACAAGTAGTAGAGAGCGAGAGTGATAGTGACTCAGAAGACATGGCTTTGTTTACTCGAAAATTTAGAAACTTTCTTAAATTTAACAAAGATAAATTTAAAAATGATTTTAAGAAATTTTAAACTTCTAAGCGTGACAAAGTCGAGAAGATCCCTAAACCTATTAATGAACAACTAAATAGGGACGAGTCTAATAGGTGTTTTGGTTGTGAGGGTTATGGCCATAGGGCTTCTGAGTGTCCCATTAAACTAAGGAAAGAGGGTAAACGACCCATTTCATATAATGCGACCCTTAGTGATAGTGATAAGGAAGAGGTACCCGATTCCCCCACTAAGCCCAACTTTGTGGCTTTTATGGTTAGTCATGTGAGTGATAGTGAGAACTCGTCGATTGATGAAACTTTAACACATGACACTTCCGAGGTCAAAGTTTTTGATTCCATTAGTTTTTATGATAGTGAGAGTGGAGAAGAAAGTGAGAGTGAAAATGAAGAAGAGGTTAATGTGAGTGAACTTCAAAATGCTTTTCAAGAACTTTATAAAGAATCTATTAAATTGAAAAGAACTAATTTGAAGTTAGAAGCTTGTTTAAAAGAGCGTGTCAAGGTCATTGATGATAGTATGTTGGTAGAAGACCTTAAGACACGTGAGAGGACTCTTCAAGAGAAGCTTGAATATGTAGAAGGCGAGAGAGATAGCCTTAGGGGTTTAATGGAATCCTTGAAAAAGGAGCTTCTTGCTTTTGAAGAGCAAAATGTTTTATTAGAGTCTAACATTTTAGAATTGCAAAATAAATTAAAAGACTCTAGTAATGTCAAATTTGATTTGGAATGTCGTTCGGAAAAATTAGATAAAATATTAGGCACAGTCCAAATTAAAAATGACATGTGTGGTTTAGGCTTCAATACAATGAATCTACTCAGAAAGCCAAATCCAACGTTTTAGGAGAATCATATAGGAAAGCCTTTAGATATCACTCCATAGGTAAATCTTTTTGACATGTTTTTAATTGTACTCATTGTGGTCGAAAAGGTCATCTTAGGAAATTTTGTTTTGATCTTAAACGAATTCCTAGAAAATCCCAACGTAAAGCAACCAATGTATTTAAAATTCCTGCACCCCAAGATAGTCATTCTTCATTAATTTGGGTTAGGAAATCCAACTTGGTTGCCTTTCAAAATAGGGTTTTTGATTCTCATTTACTTTCACATGTTTCCTCTCTTGCTAAATCTAAAGGATGAATGTGTTAGTGTTTGCATACTTTAGCTTTTGTACTTCATGCTATATTCACATGCTAAATGTATGCTTGTTTAATCATTTTCTAGTCTATGCTCCATGCTTATCACATGCTAAAATTATGATTTCTGTTTATCTTTTGTATTATATTTCCTTCATTTTGTTTGCATCAAATGAAAAATACACAAAGATTTTTGTTTATCATTTGGATTTTATCTCTTGGTAATTTAAGCTTAATGAAAAATTCAAATGATTTTTGTTTGTCTTTTGAGTATATATTTTTTATTTTTAGTTAAAAATTTCAAAAACTCAAAAAGATTTTATTTTGTGTGTATTTTAGTTTAGCACACTTTATGTGGCATACACTTGTGTTTGAATCCCATCTTTTACGCTCTCATGTGGCTAGAGCTTTTGGTTTAGATTGTCAATCCTTATTATGTTCTTTACCATGCTTACATGGAGTAGTTGGATTTTGTGTTGATTAAATGGATTCTATTTTTATATGCCTCTATTCACACATGCACGAGATCTTTTGAAATTTTAACTTCATATGTATATTTGAGCTTTGTGAAGTGTTCTTCTACCAATCTTGTCATCTACATATTCGTGACTTAGGAGGACTAGTGCATGTCAAAATCTGTTGCATGTGAGATTTATGTGAAACATAAAAACATGATAAATACAAATGTGCACGGAGAAGGGATCCGAAAGGACTTAGTTATCCTTTGCGATTGTAAGTCACCGTTTTTGAATGGACCTAAAAGAAATACGTGGTTCAAAGGCCTAAAAACAGAAAATATGGCGTTAAAAAGAAAAATAATTTGCCAAGGCCTATGTTTGATTGATATATTCATTCAAATTTAATATAAATGCATCTTGAGGGAGATTGGATGGTATATCAACGGTTTGCACAATGTCCGTTTATCCTAGTTGCGTATATCATGTCATGACTCTATTGGTTTGTAGAATCATCAATATGCTAGGCTTGTATGCATTGTGTATGTTTGTTCATTGAGTTCAATTTATATTGTCACACGAGGTTATATTCAAATGTGATGAAGTTTGCAATCAATTGAGAACTCCGTGAACATGTTTTAAGTGATTGGGTCTAAATTTAATCGTTACTAGTTCACACCCCAACACTTCCGTTTCCATATGACACATTTTTGCCATTTGAGTGTGAAAGACTCCTATTATATTTTTTGTGTGTCATTTGTGTGTTTATATCTATATATATGTACTTGAGTCTCTTTGATATATATTATGTATACATATATTTGATATTTTTGTTTAGTCTTTGCTTTGATTTCTAATCCATATATGCTTTAATTCATACTTGGTATCCATCTTATTGCAATCTTTGTTGATATCACCTGCTTAATAATTTATATATCATATTGGTATCATTTTATTGCATCCTAGTTGGTATCCGATGTTATTGTTTGGATGCGTTGAACTTTTGTTGCCCATATGCTTTAACGTTACCATCACTATATGCACAATTACATGTTTTGTTTAGAGGGTGTTTATGCTTTATTTGGGGGAGATAAGTTATTGTTTTGATTCTTTAGCCTTTGTCTATTCCTGAACAAAAAGGGGGAGAATGATAGGGGATAAATGGTATCTAGATATAATCCTATCTTAGTTTGGGGGAGATTTATCTTAGGGGGAGACATCTTTCTAAGCAGGTCATTTGTTTGATAAAGGGGAGAATTAATTTAGGGGGAGTAATTATTTAATTGCATTTAATATTTTGATATTCCTTATGTGTTTGATAGTTTGCTTAAGTGTGCAGGAATACTTCAAAATGGAAACATTCAACATCGGCAAAGATATTGATCCTTGGGTTGTTTGAGTCAAGCATTGTATTTTTATTTTGGATGGGACATTATTTTTTAGTCTAGTGAGCTTGACGGCCCTTTAGGATTTTTGTTCGCTTTTTGTCCCGGAATAGCCAAAGGGGGAGATTTGTAAGGACACAAATTTCCAATTGAGTCCTTTGTAGTTTTGGCTCAATTCCGGACAAAAACGTTTATGTCATAGGATAGTGTTCATGTGTACCTAATCAAGCCTATGATGTGTTTAGTTGAAGACGTAGCGGCAAAGAGCATAAAGCTTCATCAAAAGCCGTGGTTTGTGTGCCTCATTTCAACGTCATCAACAGTGATTCCACGCTCCCAAGGTATGAATGCATTTATGTATATATAGAAGCTTGGAACATGTTTTTTTTATTGGGTGTTAGGTTTTTAAAACTGCATTTTATTTTCAGAATGGTTTCTATTAAAGCTTATATATAAAATATATAAATGTTTCTAGGCTTAAAAAGGATGTTTGAACATTCTGTGAGCTCGTTCGAAGAGTCGTTCGAACGATATTGCCAACGACTTCCCATTATGGCATACTGGAACTTCGTTCAAAATTTCGTTCGAACGAGATTGTCGTTCTAACGATATTTCCAACAAGGTCATACTGTAACTTCATTAGAAGACTCGTTCGAACAAGATTTCGTTCGAACGAGATGTCAGGCGGGAACAATTTTTGGCAGTTTTTAAACAGTTTTCTCCCACTTCCCCACTTGTTTATTAACCAACTTTTCTTAGACTTTATTATGTGTGGGAATAACATTTTCCAACTTAACTTTTCCATTATATTCCATCTCTTAGAAAGTGTTTGAGAGGAAAAATTACAAAAGGAAAATGTTCCATAGAGAAAAATATACACCACTGTAGTTTACACCCAATTGTTTGTTTATCCAAGTTTCAATATATATACATCTTGCTTGGAGTTTTGGCACAGGGTTCATCTCTTCTGTTCAAAGAGAAGTTTTTGGGTTTGCTTCTACATCCATCAAAGAAAGAAGAAGCTGTTTGTTGCGGCATTACCCACTTGGAGAAAGGCTCCTTCTTCGGGTGACGGTGACCATACAAAGTCCGATCGGTGGACTTCGAGACCGCGGTGGAGCTCCGTGGTTATCCTCTAGGAAGAGGTATCTACAAGAAGAAGCGTCGGGGCTTGAGAGGGATCGAGTGATGTGTTGTAAGCCTTTCTGTTTTGTATATGTAAATTTCGTACTTAGTGGATTTGTGGCTAGGGCTGTCCGAGGTTGTTTCCCGTTGTGGGTTTTTCCTTGTACATCGTGGCGTAGTGTGATTGATTTATTTTTATCTTGCATAATGACTTAGAACTCATGCTTAGGATAATTCAAGATAAAAATGGTTTTAATTGTCACACTTAATTTAATTGGGTGCTAATTAAACTTGAGTAATTGTTCATTTAATTAAAGCCTTTCGTTAAAAAATTGGTTTGGTCTAATTTGGAAATATTGATAAAAATGACAAAGGCAAATTCTAGGACTTGGATTAATTAATTCTGTTTAAGTGAAATTTGAATTATGTGTGTGTTTTAATTAATTTGCTCTTGGGTTTAATTTTAATTTAGAAAGAAATTAAAATTTGGTATGTTTGTGTTGTGAACCATCTTAAGCTTCCGCATTTAAAAAGGAAATAATATTTCTTAAAGAAATTAAAAAGGGGGCCCTCCCGGTGTCTTCACCTACGAGTTACATTGGTCCCGTGGGAGGTGTTGGTGCCACCAACGGGGCCGTTCGAGGGCTGTTTCGACTTTTCACCCTCTAACGTCATGTGTTTTAAGCCCAAGTATAGAAATATGCAAATTACCATCGTACTCTCAAACCAGGAGACCCGCGGATGTGGGATCAGTTCCTACGAGTTACATTGATCCCGTGGGAGGTGTTGGTGCCACCCACGGGGACGTTCGGGGGCTGTTTCGACTTTTCACCCTCCAACGCCATGTTTTTAAGCCTAAGTCAAGTAATATGGAAATTATCATGGTATTCTTAAATCGGGAGACCCGCGGCTACGGGGTCAGTTCTTGCGAGTTATATTGGTCCCGTGGGAGGTCCTGGTACCACCAACGAGGCCGTTCGGCTGCTGTTTCGAGTTTTCACCCTCTAACGCCATGTTTTGATAAAGTCTAGAAATATGAAAATTATCGTCACACTCTCAAACCGGGAGACCCGCGGTTGCGGGGTCAGTTCCTACGAGTTACATTGGTCCCATGGGAGGTGTTGGTGCCACCCACGTGGCCATTCGGGGGCTGTTTCGAGTTTTCACCCTTTAACATCATGTTTTGAAGCCTAAGTCTAGAAATATGTAAATTACCATCGTATTCTCAAATCAAGAGACCCGCGGCTGCGAGGTCAGTTCGTACGAGTTACATTGGTCCCGTGGGAGGTGTTGGTGCCACCCACGGGGCCGTTCGGGGGCTGTTTCAAGTTTTCACCCTCCAACGTCATGTTTTTAAGCCTAAGTCTAGAAATATGCAAATTACCATCGTACTCTGAAACCGGGAGACTCGCGGCTGCGGGGTCAGTTCCTACGAGTTACATTGGTCCCGTGGGAGGTGTTGGTGCCACCCACAGGGACGTTCGGGGACCGTTTAGACTTTTCACCCTCTAACGCTATGTTTTTAAGTCTAAGTCTAAAAATATACAAATTATCATCGCATTCTCAAACCGGGAGACCCGCGGCTACGGGGTTAGTTCCTAGGAGTTACATTGGTCCCGTGGGAGGTGTTGGTGCCACCCACGGGGCCGTTCGGAGGCTGTTTTGAGTTTTCACCCTCTAACGTCATGTTTTTAAGCCTAAGTCTAGAAATATGCAAATTACCATCATACTCTCAAACAGGGAGACCCGCGGCTGTGGGATCAGTTCCTACGAGTTACATTGTTCCGTGGGAGGTGTTGGTGCCACCCACGGGGATGTTCGGGGGCTGTTTCGAGTTTTCACCCTCTAACGCCATGTTGTGCTTAAGTCAAGAAATATGCAAATTACCGTCGTACTCTCAAACCGGGAGACCCGTGACTGCGGGGTCAGTTCCTGCGAGTTATATTAGTCCCGTGGGAAGTATTGGTGCCACCCACGGTGCCGTTCGGGGGCTGTTTCGATTATTCAACCTCTAACGTCATGCTTTTAAGCCTAAGTCTAGAAATATGAAAATTACTGTCGTACTCTCAAACCGGGAGACTCGCGGCTGTGGGATCAGTTCCTAGGGGTTACACTGGTCCCGTGGGAGGTGTTGGTTCCACCCACAAGGACGTTCGGGGGCTATTTTTACTTTTCACCCTCTAAGACCATTTTTTTAAGCCTAAGTCTAGAAATATGCAAATTATCATCGAATTGTCAAATCGGGAGATCTACGGCTGTGGGGTCAGTTCCTACGAGTCACATTGGTCCCTTGGGAGGTGTTGGTGCCACCCACAGGGACGTTCGGGGGCTGTTTCGATTTTTCACCCTCTAACGCCATGTTTTTCAGCCTAAGTCAAGAAATATGCAAATTATCGTCGTATACTCAAACCGGGAGACCGACGACTGCGGGGTCAGTTCCTATGAGTTACATAGGTCCCGTGTGAGGTGTTGGTGCCACCCACGGGGCCGTTCGGGGGCTGTTTCGAGTTTTCACCCTCTAATATAGTGTTTTTAAGCCCAAGTGTAGAAATATAAAAATTACAATCGTATTCTTGAATCGGGAGACCCGCGGCTGCGGGGCCAGTTCGTATGAGTTACGTTGGTCCCGTGGTAGGTGTTGGTGCCACCCACGGGGCCGTTCGGGGGATGTTTCTAGTTTTCACCCTCTAACGTCATGTTTTTAAGCCTAAGTCTGGAAATATGAAAATTATCGTCGTACTCCCAAACCGGGAGACCTGCGGCGGCGGGGTCAGTTCTTGTGTGTTACATTGGTCCCGCTGGAGGTGTTGGTGCCACCCACGGGGCCGTTCGGGGGCAGTTTTGACATTTCACCCTCTAACATCATATTTTTAACCCTAAGTATAGAAATATGTAAATTACCGTCGTACTCTCAAACTGTCAGACCCGCGACTGCGGGCTCTATTCCTACGAGTTACATTGGTCCCGTGGGAGGTGTTGGTGCCACCCACGGGGCCGTTCGGGGGCTGTTTCGAGTTTTCACCCTCTAACGCCATGTTTTGATTAAGTATAGAAATATGAAAATTACCATCGTACTCTCAAACCAGGAGACCCGCGGCTGCGGGGTCAGTTCCTGCGAGTTACATTGGTCCCGTGGGAGGTATTGGTGCCACCCACGGGGCCGTTCGGGGGCTGTTTCGACTTTTCACCCTCTAACGTCATGTTTTTTAAGCCTAAGTCTAGAAATATGCAAATTACTGTCGTACTCTAAAATTGGGAGACCCGCGGCTGTGGGATTAGTTCCTACGAGTTACATTGGCCCCGTGGGAGGTGTTGGTGCCACCCACAGGGACGTTCGGGGCCTATTTCGACTTTTCACCATCTAAGGCCATATTTTTAAGCGTAAGTCTAGAAATATGCAAATTATCATCGTATTCCCAAATCGGGAGACCCGCGGGTGTGGGGTCAGTTCCTACGAGTCAGATTGGTCCCGTGGGAGGTGTTGGTGCCACCCATAGGGACGTTCGGGGGCTATTTCGAGTTTTCACCCTCTAACGCCGTGTTTTTAAGCCTAAGTCATGAAATATGCAAATTATCATCGTGTTCTCAGACCTAGAGAGCCGCGGCTGAGGGGTCAGTTCCAACACGTTATATAGGTCCTGTGGGAGCTGTTGGTGCCACCCACGGGGCCGTTCGGAGGCTGTTTTGAGTTTTCACCCTCTAACGTCATGTTTTTAAGCCCAAGTCTAGAAATATGCAAATTACCATCGTATTTTTAAACTGGGAGACCCGCGGCTGCGGGGCCAATTCGTACGAGTTACATTGGTCGCGTGGTAGGTGTTGGTGCCACCCACGGGGCCGTTCGGGGGATGTTTCTAGATTTCACCCTCTAATGTCATTTTTAAGCCTAAGTCTAGAAATATGCAAATTATCATCATCCTTTCAAACCGGGAGATCGACGGCTGCGGGGTCAGTTCCTACGAGTTACATTGGTCACGTGGGAGGTGTTGGTGCCACCCTCCTGGCCGTTCGGGGCTGTTTCAACTTTTCACCCTCTAACGTCATATTTTTAAGCCTAAATCTAAAAATATGAAAATTACTGTCGTAGTCTCAAATCGGGAGACCCACGGCTGTGGGATCAGTTCCTACGAGTTACATTGGTCCCATGGGAGGTGTTGGTGCCTCCCATAGTGCTTTTCGGGTGCTGTTTCGTCTTTTTACTCTCTAACGTCATGTTTTTAAGCCTAAGTCTAGAAATATGAAAATTTCCATCGTACTCTCAAATCGAGAGACCCGCGACTGTGGGATCAGTTCCTACGAGTCACATTGGTCCCGTGGGAGGTGTTGGTGCCACCCACGGGGCCATTCGAGGGCTGTTTCGAGTTTTCACCCTCTAACGTCATGTTTTTAAGCCAAAGTCTAGAAATATGCAAATTACCGTCGTACTCTCAAACTGGGAGACCCGCGGCTGTGGGATTAGTTCCTACGAGTTATATTGGTCCCGTGGGAGGTGGGTGTATGTTCGGGGGATTGTTTCGAGTTTTCACCCTCTAACGCCATATTTTTAAGCCTAAGTCTAGAAATCCGCAAATTACCATTGTATTCTCACACCAAGAGACCCGCGGCTGCGTGCTCTGTTCCTACGAGTTACATTGGTCCCGTGGGAGGTGTTGGTGCCACCCACGGGGCCGTTCGGGGGTTATTTTGAGTTTTCACCCTCTAACGCCATGTTTTTAAGCCTAAGTCAAGAAATATGCAAATTATAATCGTATTCTCAAACCGAGAGCTCCGTGGCTGTGGGGTCAGTTCCTACGAGTTACTTTGGTCCTGTGGGAGGAAATGGTGCCACCCAGGGGGCCGCTCGGGGGCTATTTCGAGTTTTCACCCTCTAACGCCATGTTTTCCTTAAGTATAGAAATATGCAAATTATCGCCGTACACTCAAACCGGGAGACCCGCGGCTACGGGGTCAGTTCCTGCGAGTTACATTGGTCCGGTGAGAGGTGTTGGTCCCACTCATGGGGCCGTTCGAGGGCTGTTTCAACTGTTCACCCTCTAACATCATGTTTTTAAGCCTAAGTCTAAAAATATCCAAATTACCGTCGTACTCTCAAACCGAGAGACCCGCGGCTGCAGGGTCAGTTCCTGTCAGTTACATTGGTCCCGTGGCAGGTGTTAGTGCCACCCATGGGGACGTTCGGGGGCTGTTTCGACTTTTCACCCTCTAACATCATGTTTTTAACCCTAAGTCTAGAAATATGCAAATTACAGTCGTACTCTCAAGCCGGGAAACCCGCGGCTGCGGGGTTTATTACTATGAGTTACATTGGTCCCGTGGGAGGTGTTGGTGCCACCCACGGGGCCGTTCGGGGGCTGTTCCGAGTAGACCTGTCAAAATACACGATAACCCGTTAACACGACACGACCCGACACGAAATTATAAGTTAATGGGTTTACCTTTATTGGGTTTGGGTCATTAACGGGTTGACATGGTAGACTCGTTAACACTAACGGTTCGGGTTTGGAAATTTACCTGTACCCGTTTTAACCCGTTTCTACCCGTTAACACCCGTTAACACTAACGGGTACTATAGGGTCACCCAACCCGTACCCAATAACAATAACCATTAAAACCCATTATTTCTAAATCTTTAAAGACTAACGGGTGCTATAGGGTCACCCAATCTATACCCAATAAAAATTACAATTAAAACCCATTATTTTTAAAGTATTGAAGACTAACGGGTATTATAGGGTCACCCAACCCGTTACCCATTTCGACCCAAAATGATTCGTTAATATTAACGGGTGTTAACGGTTTGGGTCGTGTACCTGTTAATATTAACGGGTCGTGTTTGGGTATTGTTATTAGACCCGTTAGGCTTAACGGGTCGTGTATGGGTTAGGGTGTTTTTACCCGTAACCCGTACACGACCCAAACCGACCCGTTGACAGGTCTAGTTCTGAGTTTTCACCCTCTAACGCCATGTTTTGCTTAAGTCTAGAAATATACAAATTATCGCCGAACTCTCAAACCGGGAGACCCGCGGCTGCGGGGTCAGTTCTTGCGAGTTACATTTGTCCCGTGGGAGGTATTGGTGCCGCCCACGGGGCCGTTCGGGGCCTGTTTCAACTTTTCACCCTCAAACGTCATGTTTTTATGCCTAAGACTAGAAATATGCAAATTATTGTCGTACTCTAAAATTGGGAGACCCGCGGATGTGGGATCAGCTCCTACAAGTTACATTGGTCCTGTGGGTGGGGTTGGTGCCACCCATAGGGACGTTCGGGGCCTATTTCGACTTTTCACCATCTAAGGCCATATTTTCAAGCCTAAGTCTAGAAATATGCAAATTATCATCGTATTCTCAAACCGGGAGACCCGCGGGTGTGGGGTCAGTTCCTACGAGTCACATTGGTCCCGTGGGAGGTGTTGGTGCCACCCACAGGGACGTTCGGGGGCTGTTTCGAGTTTTCACCCTCTAACGCCATATTTTTAAGCTTAAGTCAAGAAATATGCAAATTATCGTCGTATTCTCAAACCTGGAGACCCGCGACTGCGGGGTCAGTTCCTACGAGTTACATAGGTCCCGTGGGAGGTGTTGGTGCCACCCACGGGGCCGTTCGGAGCTTGTTTCGAGTTTTCACCCTCTAACGTCATGTTTTTAAGCCCAAGTCTAGAAATATGAAAATTACCATCGTATTACCAAATTGGGGGACCCGTGGCTGTGGGATCAGTTCCTACGAGTTACATTGGTCCCGTGGGAGGTGTTAGTGCCTCCCACGGGGCCTTTTGGGGGCTGTTTGGACCTTTCACTCTCTAACGTCATGTTTTTAAGGCTAAGTCTAGAAATATGAAAATTACCATCGTACTCTCAAATTTGGAGACCCGGGACTGTGGTATCAGTTCCTACGAGTTACATTTGTCCCGTGGGAGGTGTTGGTGCCACCCACGGGGCCGTTCGGGGGCTGTTTTGAGTTTTCACCCTCTAACGTCATGTTTTTAAGCCTAAGTCTAGAAATATGTAAATTACCATTGTACTTTCAAACTGGGAGACCCGCGGCTGTGGGATCAGTTACTACGAGTTACATTGGTCCCGTGGGAGGTGTTGGTGCCACCCACGGGGATGTTCGGGGTCTGTTTCGAGTTTTCACCCTCTAACGCCATGTTTTTAAGCCTAAGTCTAGAAATCTGCAAATTATCGTCGTATTCTCAAACCGGGAGACCCGCGACTGCGTGGTCAGTTCCTACGAGTTGCATTGGTCCCGTGGGAGGTGTTGGTGCCAACCACGGGGCCATTCGGGGGTTGTTTTGAGTTTTCACCCTCTAATGCCATGTTTTTAAGCTTAAGTCAAGCAATATGCAAATTATCGTCATATTCTCAAATCGGGAGTCCCGCGATTGTGGGGTCAGTTCCTACGAGTTACATTGGTCCCGTGGGAGGTGTTGGTGCCACCCACGGGGTTGTTCGGGGGCTGTTTCGAGTTTTCACCCTCTAACGCCATGTTTTCTTAAGTATAGAAATATGCAAATTACCATCGTACTCTCTAACCGGGAGACCCGCTGCTGCGAGGTCAGTTCCTGCGAGTTACATTGGTCCCGTGGGAGGTGTTAATGCCACCCACGAGGCCGTTCGGGGGCTATTTAGACTTTTCACCCTCTGACGTCATGTTTTCAAGCCTAAGTCTAAAATATCCAAATTACCATCGTACTCTCAAACCGGGAGACACACGGCTGCAGGTTCGGTTCGAATGAGTTACATTGGTCCTGTGGGAGGTGTTGGTGTCACCAACAAGGCCGTTCGGGGGCTGTTTCGACTTTTCACCCTCTAACATCACGTTTTTAAGCATAAGTCTAGAAATTTGCAAATTACCGTCGTCTTCTCAAACCGGGAAACCCGCGGCCGCGGGGTCAGTTCTTACTAGTTATATTGGTCCCGTGGGAGGTGTTGGAGCCACCCACGGGGCCGTTGGGGGGTTGTTTCGTGTTTTCACCCTCTTACGCCGCATTTTTAAGCCTAAGTCAAGAAATATTCAAATTATGGTCGTATTCTCAAACCGGCAGTCCCGCGGCGGTGGGGTCAGTTACTACGAGTTATATTGGTCCCGTGGGAGGTGTTGGTACCACCCACGAGGCCGTTCAGGGGCAGTTTCGAGTTTTCACCCTCTAACGCCATGTTTTGCATAAGTTTAGAAATATACAAATTACCGTCGTACTCTTAAACCGGGATATCCGCGGCTGCTGGGCCAGTTCCTGTGAGTTACATTGGTCCCATGGGAGGTGTTGGTTCCACCCACGGGACTGTTTCGACTTTTCACCATCTAACGCCATGTTTTTATGCCTAAGTCAAGAAATATACAAATTATCATCGTATTCTCAAACCGGGAGACCCGCGGCTTTGGGGTCAGTTCCTACGAGTTACATTGGTCCTGTGGGAGGTGTTGGTGCCACCCACGGGGCCGTTCGGGGGCTGTTTTGACTTTTCACCCTCTAACGTCATGTTTTTAAGCCTAAGTCTAAAAATATGAAAATTACCGTCGTACTCTCAAATCGGGAGACCCACGGCTATGGGATCAGTTCCTACGAGTTACATTTGTCCCGTGGGAGGTGTTGGTGCCACCCACAGGGCCGTTCGGGGGCTGTTTTGAGTTTTCACCCTCTAACGTCATGTTTTTAAGCCTAAGTCTAGAAATATGTAAATTACCGTTGTACTTTCAAACTGGGAGACCCGCGGCTGTGGGATCAGTTACTACGAGTTACATTGGTCCCGTGGGAGGTGTTGGTGCCACCCACGGGGATGTTCGGGGGTTGTTTCGAGTTTTCACCCTCTAACGCCATGTTTTGCATAAGTTTAGAAATATACAAATTACCGTCGTACTCTTAAACCGGGATATCCGCGGCTACTGGGCCAGTTCCTGTGAGTTACATTGGTCCCATGGGAGGTGTTGGTTCCACCCACGGGACTGTTTCGACTTTTCACCATCTAACGCCATGTTTTTATGCCTAAGTCAAGAAATATACAAATTATCATCGTATTCTCAAACCGGGAGACCCGCGGCTTTGGGGTCAGTTCCTACGAGTTACATTGGTCCTGTGGGAGGTATTGGTGCCACCCACGGGGCCGTTCGGGGGCTGTTTTGACTTTTCACCCTCTAACGTCATGTTTTTTAGCCTAAGTCTAAAAATATGAAAATTACCGTCGTACTCTCAAATCGGGAGACCCACGGCTATGGGATCAGTTCCTACGAGTTACATTGGTCCCGTGGGAGGTGTTAGTACCACCCATATGGCCTTTCGGGGGCTATTTCGATTTTTCAGCCTCTAACTTCATGTTTTTAACCCTAAGTATAGAAATATGGAAATTACCGTCGTACTCTCAAATCGGGAGACCCGCGGCTGCGGGGTCAGTTCCTACGAGTTACATTGGTCCCATGGGAGGTGTTGGTGCCACCCACGGGGTCGTTCGGGGGATGTTTCGAGTTTTCACCCTCTAACGTCATATTTTTAAGCCTAAGTCTAGCAATATGCAAATTACCGTCGTAGTCTCAAACCGGGAGACCCGCGGCTGCGGGGTCAGTCACTACGAGTTACATTGGTCCCGTGGCAGGTGTTGGTTCCACCCACGGGGCCGTTCAGTAGCTGTTTCGTGTTTTCACCCTCTAACGCTATGTTTTGCTTAAGTCTAGAAATATGTAAATTACCATTGTACTCTCAAACCGGGAGACCCGCAGCTGTGGGGTCAGTTCTTGCGGGTTACATTGGTCCCGTGAGAGGTGTTGGTACCACCCACGGGGCCATTCTGGGGCTGTTTCGACTTTTCACCCTCTAACGTCAAGTTTTTAAGCCTACGTCTAAAAATAAGTAAATTCCTGTCATTCTCTCAAACCGGGAGACCCGCGGCTGCAGGGTCAGTTCTTACGAGTTACATTGGTCCCGTGGGAGGTGTTGGTGCCACCAACGGGGCCGTTCGGGGGCTGTTTTGACTTTTCACCCTCTAACGTCATGTTTTTAAGCCTAAGTCTGGAAATATGCAAATTACCATGTTACTCTCAAACCGGGAGAATGCGATCAGTTCCTACGAGTTACATTGGTCCCGTGGGTGGTGTTGGTGCCACCCACGGGGACGTTCGGGGGCTGTTTTGAGTTGTCACCCTCTAATGCCACGTTTTTAAGCCTAAGTGAAGAAATATCCAAATTACCATCGTACTCTCAAACCGGGAGACCTGCGGTTGTGGGACCAGTTCTTGCGAGTTACATTGGTCCCGTGGGAGGTGTTGGTGCCACCGACGGGGTCGTTCGGGGGCTATTTCGAGTTTTCACCCTCTCACGCCATATTTTAGTCAAGTCTAGAAATATGCAAATTATCGTCGTACTCTCAAATCGGGAGACCCGCAGCTGCGGGGTCATTTCCTACGAGTTATATTGGTCCCGTGGGAGGTGTTGGTGCCACTTAAGGGAACGTTCGTGGGCTGTTTCGACTTTTCACCCTCTAACGCCATGTTTTTAAGCCTAAGTCAAGAAATATGCAAATTATTATCGTATTCTCATACCGGGAGATCCGCGGCTTTGGGGTCAGTTCCTACGAGTTACATTGGTCCCGTGGGAGGTGTTTGTGCCACCCACGGCGCCGTTCGGGAGCTGTTTCGAGTTTTCACCCTCTAACGCCATGTTTTACTTAAGTCTAGAAATATGCAAATTACCGTCGTACTCTCAAACCGGGAGACCCATGGCTACGGGGCCAGTTCCTACGAGTTACATTGGTCCCGTGGGAGGTGTTGGTGCCACACACGGGGCCGTTCGTGGGATGTTTCCAATTTTCATCCACTAACATCATGTTTTTAAGCCTAAGTCTAGAAATATGCAAATTACCATCGTATTCTCAAACTGGGAGACCCGCGACTGCGGTGTCAGTTCGTACGAGTTACATTGGTCCCGTGGGAGATGTTGGTTCCACCCAGGGGGCCGTTCGGGGGCTGTTTCGACTTTTCACCCTCTAACGTCATGTTTTTAAGCCTAAGTCTAGAAATATGCAAATTACCATCGTATTCTGAAACCAGGAGACCCGCGGCTTTGGGGTCACTTCCTACGAGTTACATTGGTCCCGTGGGAGGTGTTGGTGCCACCCACGGGGCCGTTCGGGAGCATTTTCGAGTTTGCACCCTCTAACGCCATGTTTTACTTAAGTCTAGAAATATGCAAATTCCCATCGTACTCTCAAACCGGGAGACCCGTGGCTACGGGGCCAGTTCCTACGAGTTACATTGGTCCCGTGGGAGGTGTTGGTGCCACACACGGGGCCGTTCGAGGGCTGTTTCTAATTTTCACCCTCTAACGTCATGTTTTTAAGCCTAAGTCTATATATATGAAAATTACGGTCGTATTCTCAAACTGGTAGACCCGCGACGGCGTGTCAGTTCGTACGAGTTACATTGGTCCCGTGGGAGGTGTTGGTGCCACCCACGGGGCCGTTCGGTGATTGTTTCGACTTTTCACCCTCTAACGTCATGTTTTTAAGCCTAAGTCTAGAAATAAGCAAATTATCGTCATATTCTTAAACCAGGAGACTCGCGGCTTTGGGGTCAGTTCCTACGAGTTACATTGGTCCCGTGGGAGGTGTTGGTTCCACCCACGGGGCCGTTCGAGGGCTGTTTCGAGTTTTCACCCTCTAACGCCATATTTTGCTTAAGTCTAGAAATATGCAAATTATCGTCGTATTCTGAAACCGGGAGACCCGTGGCTTTGGGGTCAGTTCCTACGAGTTACATTGGACCCGTGGGAGGTTTTGGTGCCACCCACGGGACCGTTCGGGGGCTGTTTCGACTTTTCACCCTCTAACGTCATGTTTTTAAGCCTAAGTCTAAAAATATGAAAATTACCGTCGTACTCTCAAATCGGGAGACCCATGGCTATGGGATCAGTCCCTACGAGTTACATTGGTCCCGTGGGAGGTGTTGGTGCCACCCACATGGCCGTTCGGGGGCTATTTCGACTTTTCACCCTCTAACGTCATGTTTTTAAGCCTAAGTCTAGAAATATGCAAATTACCGTCGTAATCTCAAATCGGGAGACCTGCGGCTGCAGGGTCAGTTCCTACGAGTTACATTGGTCCCGTGGGAGGTGTGGGTGCCACTAATGGGGCCGTTCGGGAGCTATTTCGACTTTTGACCCTCTAACGTCATGTTTTTAAGCCTAAGTCTGGAAATAAGAAAATTACTGTCATATTCTCATACCGGGAGAACCACGGTTGTACGATCAGTTCCTACGAGTTACATTGGTCCCGTGGGAGGTGTTGGTACCACCCACGGGGTCGTTCGGGGGCTGTTTCGAGTTTTCACCCTATAACGCCACATTTTTAAGCCTAAGTCAAGAAATATAGAAATTATCATCGTATTCTTAAATCGGGAGACCCGCGATTGTGGGGTCAGTTCTTGCGAGTTACATTGGTCCCGTGGGAGGTGTTGGTGCCACCCATGGGGCCATTCGGGGGCTATTTCGAGTTTTCACCCTCTAACGCCATGTTTTGCTTAAGTCCAAAAATATGCAAATTACTGTCGTACTCTCAAATCGAGAGACCCGCAGCTCCGGGGTATGTTCCTGCAAGTTACGTTGGTCCCCTGGGAGGTGTTGGTGCCACCCACGGGGCCGTTCGCAAGCTATTTCAACTTTTCACCCTCTAACATCATGGTTTTAACCCTAAGTCTAGAAATATGTAAATTACCATCGTACTCTCAAACCGGGGGACCCGCAGCTGTGGGGTCAGTTCCTGCGAGTTACGTTGGTCCCGTGGGAGGTGTTGGTACCACCTACAGGGCCGTTCTGGGGCTGTTTCTACTTTTCACCCTCTAACGTCATGTTTTTTAGCCTACGTGTAAAAATATGTAAATTCCTTTCGTAATATCAAACTGGGAGACCCGCGGCTGCAGGGTTAGTTCCTAGGAGTTACATTGGTCCCATGGGAGGTGTGGGTGCCACCAACGGGGCCGTTCGGGGGCTATTTCGACTTTTCACCCTCGAACGTCATGTTTTTAAGCCTAAGTCTGGAAATATGCAAATTACCATCTTACAGTCAAACCAGGAGAACCGCGGTTGTGCGATCAGTTCCTACGAGTTACATTGGTCCCGCGGGAGGTGTTGGTGCCACCCACGGGGACGTTCGGGGGCTATTTCGAGTTTTCACCCTGTAACGCCACGTTTTTAAGCCTAAGTCAAGAAATATGGAAATTATCATCGTATTCTTAAACTGGGAGACCCGCGGTTGTGGGGTCAGTTCTTGCGAGTTATATTGGTCCCGTGGGAGGTGTTGGTGCCACCCACGGGGCCGTTCTGGGGCTATTTCGAATTTTCACCCTCTAACGCCATGTTTTCCTTAAGTCTAGAAATATGCAAATTACCGTCGTACTCTTAAACCGGGAGACCCGCGGCTGCGGGGTCAGTTCCTACGAGTTACATTGGTCCCGTGGGAGGTGTTGGTGCCACCCACGTGGCCGTTCGGGGGCTATTTCGATTTTTCACCCTCTAACATCATGTTTTTAAGCCTATGTCTAGCAATATGCAAATTACCGTCGTACTATCAAACTGGGAGACCTGCAGCTGTGGGATCAGTTCTTACGAGTTACATTGGTCCCGTGGGAGGTGTTGGTGCCACCCACGGGGATGCTCAGGGCTGTTTCGAGTTTTCACCCTCTAACGCCATGTTTTTAAGCCTAAGTTAAGAAATATGCAAATTATCGTCGTATTCTCAAATCGAGAGACCCGCGACTGTGGGGCCAGTTCCTAGGAGTTACATTGGTCCCGTGGGAGGTGTTGGTGCCACCCACGGGGCCGTTCGGGGGGCTGTTTCGAGTTTTCACCCTCTAACGCCATGTTTTGCTTAAGTCTAAAAATATACAAATTACCATCGTACTCTAAAACCGGGAGATCCGTGGCTGCGGGGTAAGTTCCTGCGAGTTACATTGGTCCCGTGGGAGGTGGTGGTGCCACCCACGGGGCCGTTCGGGGATGTTTTGACTTTTCACCCTCAACATCATGTTTTTAAACCGAAGTCTGAAAATATGAAAATTACCATCGTACTCTAAAATCGGGAGAACCGCGGTTGTGCGATCAGTTCCTTCGAGTTACATTGGTCCCGTGGGAGGTGTTGGTGCCCCCACAGGTCGTTCGGGGGCCGTTTCGAGTTTTCACCCTCTAACATCATGTTTTTAAGACAAAGTCAAGAAATATGGAAATTATCATCGTATTCTTAAACCAGGATACCCGCGGTTGTGGGGTCAGTTCTTGTGAGTTACATTGGTCCCGTGGGAGGTGTTGGTGCCACCCACGGGGCCGTTCAGGGGCTATTTCGAGTTTCCACCCTCTAACGCCATGTTTTGCTTAAGTCTAGAAATATGCAAATTATCAATGTACTCTCAAATCGGGAGACCCACGGCTGCGGGGTCAGTTCCTACCAGTTACATTTGTCCCGTGGGAGGTGTTGGTGCCACCCTCCTGGTCGTTCAGGGGATGTTTCGACTTTTCACCCTCTAACGTCATGTTTTTAAGCCAAAGTCTAAAAATATGAAAATTACCGTCGTACTCACAAATCGGGAGACCCACGGCTGTGGGATCAGTTCCTACGAGTTACATTGATCCCGTGGGAGGTGTTGGTGCTACCCACATGCCCGTTCGACGGCTATTTTGACTTTTCACCCTCTAACGTCATGTTTTTAAATCGAAGTCTAGAAATATGCAAATTACTGTCGTACTCTAAAATCGGGAGACCCGCGGCTGTGGGATCAGTTCCTACGAGTTACATTGGTCCCGTGGGAGGTGTTGGTGCCACCCACGGGGACGTTCGGGGGCTGTTTCGAGTTTTCGCGCTCTAACGCCATGTTTTTAAGTTTAAGTCTAGAAATATGAAAATTACCCTCGTATTCTCAAATCGAGAGACCCGCAGCTGCGGGGTCATTTCGTACGAGTAACATTATTCCCGTGGGAGGTGTTGGTGCCACCCACGGGGACGTTCGGGGGCTGTTTTGACTTTTCATCCTCTAACATTATGTTTTTAAGCCTAAGTCAAGAAATATGCAAATTACCGTCGTACTCTCAAACCGGGAGACCCGCGACTGCGGGGTTAGTTCCTAGGAGTTACATTGGTTCCGTGGGAGGTGATGGTGCCACCCATGGGGCCGTTCGGGGGCTGTTTCGAGTTTTCACCCTCTAACGCCATTGTTAACGCAAAAATTCTCCATCTGCGAGGACCAATCAGAAAAGGACACATGTCATCCTACGTGGAAATATTCGGCATCCGAGGAGAGTTGGTCGGCACCCGATGAGTATTAGTCGGCACCCAAGGAGAGTTAGTAGGCACCCGAGGAGAGTTAGTCGGTCCCCGAGGAGAGTTGGTCGGCATACCAACCAGGAAGATCAAAGGATAACTATGCATTTAATGTGCATTAATGAAGATGGCAGCGCATTTAATGAGCCTTAATGTACATTTATACTGTATTAATAGATGACAACACATAGCATACCAAGCAATTCAATAATTAGATTCGTTGAATATCGACATAAAGTTCTACATACATTGAATCTCTTTATCTCCCATCACTATAAATACATGTATCCCCTTAGCCAAAAGAGAGGAGATCCGAGATAACCTAGAAACACCATACACAAGATACACCTCTTTTCTCTCTCTACACCCTATGGTTCTATTGTAAACCCCTGGGAATAAAATAACAATGGACGTAGGCTTTATTCATAACCGAACCACTTTAAAAATCTTTGTCGCTTATGTGCTTGATTAAATTGCTTTCATCTATTTATCTGTGATCATAGAAATGAGATTCAGTCCAATTTTTTGCATCAACCGATTGGCGCCGTCTGTGGGAACGTGTTACAAGCATTGTTCTCCATCAAAAGCTAAGTTTTTATTTTCTCTACGTATATTCAATTATACATACATCAGTTGATTCAATCATGATTTTTATGTTTATATACATAAATTAGTTGTCCAATTTTTATTTATGAAATCTGCAAAAATTGCATATCATGATTTCAAAATCATAACTGTTAAATTAATTCTTGTTGAGAAATCTGTGAAATGGTGGATTTCATAAATCAAAACTTTTGGCTTGATTCTCAAGTTAAAATTTTATCTCATGAAATCAATATTTTAAATGATTACATATACCAATATATACGACGATGATAAGATTTGATAATTTTCATTGTTGATTTTGAAATAATTTTTGAAAGATCTTTGATTCAAATTCCCATTACATTTTTAATCAGAGAATGGGAAAAGGTTAAAGACAATAAAAAGTTTTCACATGGAAATCATGACCCAGATCTACTTTCCCTCTCTTTAAGTTTGAGTCTCTTTGCATTCATTTTTATGAACCATATACTTAATTTGGTTCATCTTCCATCTATGTCAATAAAGTCAAATTGATTGATTTTTGATATAAATTTGGTAATAACTTCGATCATTCACCATATTTTTATCTCTCCAAATAGAGAATAGGAGATGATCAATATAAAAAATAATTTTCTCTCAACTAAAAAATAATTATCCACCTCTTGTAAAAGAGGATCAGTAAAACAAATCATGACCATATCAAGACTCTGGGCACAAATTTGATATGTTGGCCCCTCGTTCATCACATCACGGGGTTTCTTTATCGGAATCACACGATATAGTGGATTAGATAATTATTCATTTAATTAACATTCTTAATGCTTAAATTTTACATCGAATGCTATTTTTATGATCTAAGGATTCGAGATATTCTGGTCATCCATCCATATTATTGGTCGGCATCATCTTGGGCCATCTTTTATTAATGGGAAGCTTAACCATACCATTTTTGTTTGTTGAAGAAAAGATGTGAAGATCCATCAGCAACGTTGAAATAATTTTATCCAACTATGAGGTATCCTATTGTTGGTCAGAGACTCTTATTCTAGCTCGATGGAACCAATTGCAGGTCCACGATCATCTACTTATTGATCGACGACATCTCAGTCTTATTCGGAGGGTTCAATTTACTGGTCGGAAACTATCCAACCATCCACTTTTTGGTCGGTGACATCTAATGTTGTTCGGTGCTGTCAATGCACCATTTTTGTTGATCGGAGAAATTGCTCAGCTGGTCGGGGACCATTTGCTTCTTGGTCGACACCATATATTCTATAACTGGAGATATCCTTAAATGTTGGTCGGCAACATCCATGCCGTTTGTCGGCAGCAGTAGAATCTTGGGGTATTAAAAAATGCGAAGCACCCCAGATATTTCTTTAAACACGAGTTCAGCTCGGGGACAAACAGGGGCTTAAGTCTTTTTAACTTGTGATCACCCCAAAAATATTTTTAAAACCAAGTGATAAATAATTTTCAAACAACAACTTATACCTGATTAGTTGCTGGAGATTAAATAACTTTACAAAAAAATCTACGTCTTATTAAGATGCATATCTGATAAAAATTTGTCCATCTCACACACATTGGGCATAAAAATATTATTCCATATTATGAAATTTTTATTATTTTATGCTGATACACATCACATATTGTTTGGCTAAATAATTATTCTCATGATAATAATTATTTTCTCTAGTCTCGACAGGTGCTCGGGAAGCTTATTAAAATTTCATAGGGACGAGATTCAATCTCGATGAAAGCTCTCGTAAACCTCTGGAAAAGTAGTATTGCTCGACATCAGGCAATTGTACCTCGACATATCAGCCAACATATATTATTTCATTTTTTGAAATTAATATTTTTATTTCTCAAGCATATACATATCATATATTAATTGGATGAGTAAATTATTCTCACGACTAATCAATTCAGCCTACACAAATGGTAGAGAAAGATATTAATTTTTACAGGTACAAGACTCAACCCCGACGAATGCTCGGAAATAATCTGGAAACTATTATCATTGCTCAGCATTATGAAATTTCACCTCAGCAAGGAACTATATATTTTATTATTGCTTTGATTTGTGCTCAAGCACGAATTATTATATATATCCGTTCGGATTCATATTCTATACTCATCTCTTCATGGAGCTCGGCGAAATACTTATTATCATATTCAGCTCCGAGGAAAAGCTACAACAGTTATTATATTTCACCCCCAACGGATAGTTGGTCGGGGCAATTCTTATTTATATTCAGGCCCAGATATCAGCTCAAGCACAAATTATTCTATATATCCCTTGGGATTCATATTCTATATTCATCTCAACATGGAACTCGGCAAGATACTTATTATCATATTAAGCTCCGAGGAGAACTATAACATTTATTATATGTCACCCCCAACGGATAGTTGGTCGGGGTAATTCTTATTTATATGCAGGCCCAACAAAGTTCTCGGCTATATTCTTATGTTCTGGAAAATATTATTCTTATTAGGCATTATGCAATTGTGCCTCGACAAGATACTTATTCAGCTTTAAGGAGAAATACAACATTCATTGTATTTCACCCCCAACGGATAGTTGGTCAGATAATTCTTATTTATATTCAGGCTTGACAACATTCTCGTCCATATTCTTTTGTCCTGGAAGATCTTATTCTTGTTCGACATTATATAATTCTACCTCGACAGATCAACAAGGCATTTTATTATTTTTAATTATTCTTTATATCTATTTGGATTCATATTCTATTCTTATTTCAGCAAGGAGGTCTCCAACATTTATATTATCTTATTCCCAACAATCTGTTGGTCATCTCCAACATTTATATTATCTTATTCCCAACAATCTGTTGGTCATCTCCAAGGATGTCTCCAGCATATATTATCTTATTCCCAATAATCTATTGGTTAGCTCCAAGGATGTCTCCAGCATTTATTATATCTTATTCCCAACAATCCGTTGGTCAGCTCCGAGGAAGTCTCTATTATTTATTATCAAAAATGTATTCCTACGGGAAGTAAAACTATTCCTAAAATGCCAACTTATGTTGGTTAGGAAATGTATTCCTAAAAATGCCAACTTATATTGGTTAGGAAGTAAATGTATTCCTACGGGAAGTAAAACTATGTATTCCTAAAAATGCCAACTTATGTTGGTTAGGAAGTAAATGTATTCCTACAGGAAGTAAAACTATATATTCCTAAAAATGCCAACTTATGTTGGTTAGGAAGTAAATCTATTCCCAAAAATGTCAACCCAAGTTGGTCGGAAATAACAGGATGTCAACTACAGTTGGTCGGAAACATTTTATGAGTATATGAAAGCGATCAAGCAAAAAGCATTCAAAGTTCACATTCCACACTTGGGGGCTTCTATTACAGATATATTTATTCAATCGGTGGCACATTCTGATAACATCACGCAGTCGAGCATCAAATTCAACTCCACAAACTCACACGGTCGGGGCCCCGGCTCATTATCATTCAGGAGTTGTTTTTTCTTGCTCATGAATTATTTTTGATATTGAAGTTCAGGAGGCTATTGAAGTTCAGGGGGTATATTGAAGTTCAGGAGGAATTCAGAAGTTCAGGAGGCATATTTAGGAGTTATTATGCACATACTATTGAAGTTCAGAAGTCAAATTTAGCATCTACAGCACTGAGATATTTACTACTACTGTCCCGACCAACATTGAAGAAGAAGTTGTATGAAAATGTTTCGAAGTCCACCATTAGCTTGGTACTAATCATATTGAAGAGTTGGGTTCAAAAGCTAGTATGTTACTCAACAAAGTATTCATAGAATCATAAATCAGAAGAATCAAGCACGTGAAGTTAGCACTCAGTTGCTCGGCACATGAGGCAGTTGGTAGGCTAGCAAACCAATCAACATACTTGAATATTATGACAAGCTACAAGATGCAAACTATGGCATGGATGCATCCAAATTCCCAGGGGTGATACATAGCACACGGAGTTCCTCAAAAGAAAGATTAGAAACCATCGATCAGCCTGCATCATATATCGTCCAGGAGATAATGCACTTTATGTTGAACAAATCAAGAAGGTAGATCAAGAATTTCACGAGCACCGAGCAACACTGCAGAATAAATACTCCATCCTTTCAAGTAAACCATCAAGCATGGAGCATTGGGGGCTTCTGTTAACGCAAAAATTCTCCATCTACGAGGACCAATCAGAAAAGGACACATGTTATCCTACGTGGCAATATTCGACATCCGAGGAGAGTTAGTCGGCACCCGACGAATATTAGTCGGCACCCGAGGAGAGTTGGTCGGCATACCAACTAGGAAGATCAAAGGATAACTATGCATTTAATGTGCATTAATGAAGATGGCAGCACATTTAATGAGCCTTAATGTACATTTATACTGAATTAATAGATGACAACACATAGCATACCAAGCAATTCAACAATTAGATTCGTTGAATGTAGACATAAATGTCTACATACAATGAATATCTTTATCTCCCATCACTATAAATACATGTATCCCCTTAGACAAAAGAGCGAAGATCCGAGATAACCTAGAAACACCATACACAAGATACACCTCTTTTCTCTCTCTACACCCTATGGTGCTATTGTAAACCCCTGGGAATAAAATAACAGTGGACGTAGGCTTTATTCATAGCCGAACCACTTTAAAAATCTTTGTCTCTTATGTACTTGATTGGATTGCTTTCATCTATTTATTTGTGATCATAAAAATGGGATTCGGTCCAGTTTTTTGCATTAACAGCCACGTTTTGCTTAAGTCTAAAAATATGCAAATTACCGTCATACTCTCAAACAGGGAGAGCCGTGACTGCGGGGTATGTTCCTGTGAGTTACATTGGTCCCCAAGGAGGTGTTGGTGCCACCCACGGGGACGTTCGCGGGCTATTTCGACTTTTCACCCTCTAACATCATGGTTTTAACCCTATGTCTAGAAATATGAAAATTATCGTCGTACTCTCAAACCAGGAGACCCGCGACTGCGGGGTCAGTTACTACGAGTTACATTGGACCCGTGGGAGGTGTTGGTGCCACCCACAGGGCCGTTCGGGGGCTATTTCGAGTTTTCACCCACTAACGCCATGTTTTGCTTAAGTATAGAAATATGCAGATTCCCTTCGTACTCTCAAACCGGGAGACCCGCGGCTGGGAGGTCAGTTCCTACGAGTTACATTGGTCTCGTGGGAGGTGTTGGTGCAACCCACGGGGCCGTCCGGGAGCTATTTTGAGTTTTCACCCTCTAACATCATGTTTTTAAGCCTATGTCTAGAAATATGCAAATTACCATCGTACTCTCAAACTGGGAGACCTGTGGCTGTGGGATCAGTTCCTACGAGTTACATTGGTTCCGTGGGAGGTGTTGGTGCCACCCACGGGGCCGTTCGGGTGCTGTTTCGAGTTTTCACCCCCGAACGCCAAGTTTTGCCTAAGTCTAAAAATATGCAAATTAGCGTCGTACTCTCAAACCAGAAGTCCCGCGGCAGCGGGGTATGTTCCTGCGAGTTCTGTTGGTCCCCTGGGAGGTGTTGGTGCCACCCACGTTGCCGTTCGCAGGCTGTTTCGAATTTTCACCCTCTAACATCATGGTTTTAACTCTAAGTCTAGAAATATGCAAATTACCATCGTACTCTCAAACCGGGAGACCCGCGACTGCGGGGTCAGTTGCAACGAGTTACATTGGTCCCGTGGGAGGTGTTGGTTACACCCAAGGGGCCGTTCAGGGGCTGATTCGTGTTTTCACCCTCTAATGCCATGTTTTGCTTAAGTCTAGAAATATGTAAATTACCGTCGTACTCTCAAACTGGGAGACCCGCAGCTATGGGGTCAGTTCCGGCGAGTTACATTGGTCCTGTGTGAGGTGTTGGTACCGCCCACGGGGCCGTTCTGGGGCTGTTTATACTTTTCACCCTCTAACGTCATGTTTTTAAGCCTACGTCTAGAAATATGTAAATTCCTATTGTACTCTCAAACCGGGAGACCCGCGGATGCAGGGTCAGTTCCTACGAGTTACATTGGTCCCGTGGGAGTTGTGGGTACCACCAATGGGGCCGTTCGTGGGCTATTTCGACTTTTCACCCTCTAACGTCATGTTTTTAAGCCTAAGTTCGGAAATATGAAAATTACCATCTTACTCTCAAATCGAGAGAACCGCGGTTGTGGGATCAGTTCCTACGAGTTACATTGGTTCCGTGGGAGGTGTTGGTGCCACCCACGGGGACGTTCGGGGGATGTTTCGAGTTTTCACCCTGTAACGCCATGTTTTTAAACCTAATCAAGAAATATGGAAATTATCATCGTATTCTTAAAACGGGAGACCTGAGGTTATGGGGTCTGTTCTTGCGAGTTACATTGGTCCCGTGGGAGGTGTTGGTGCCACCCACGGGGCCGTTCGGGGGCTATTTCGAGTTTTCACCCACTAACGCCATGTTTTGCTTAAGTCTAGAAATATGCAGATTACCTTCATACTCTCAAACCGGGAGACCCGCGGCTGCGGGGTCAGTTCCTACGAGTTACATTGGTCCCGTGGGAGGTGTTGGTTCCACCCACGGGGCCGTCCGGGAGCTATTTTGAGTTTTCACCTTCTAACATCATGTTTTTAAGCCTATGTCTAGAAATATGCAAATTACCATCGTACTCTCAAACTGGGAGACCTGCGGCTGTGGGATCAGTTCCTACGAGTTACATTGGTTCCGTGGGAGGTGTTGGTGCCACCCACGGGGCCGTTGGGGGGCTGTTTCGAGTTTTCACCCTCTAACGCCATGTTTTTAAGCCTAAATCAAGAAATATGCAAATTATCGTCGTATTCTCAAACCTTGAGACCCGTGGCTACGGGGTCAGTTCCTACGAGTTACATTGGTCCCGTGGGAGGTGTTGGTGCCATCCTAGGGCCGTTCAGGGCTGTTTCGACTTTTCACCCTCTAACGTCATGTTTTTAAACCTAAGTCTAGAATATCCAAATTATCGTCGTAGTCTCAAATCGGGAGACGCGCGGCTGGAGGCTCAGTTCCTACGAGTTACATTGGTCCTGTGGGAGGTGTTCGTGCCACCAAGAGGGTCGTTCGGGGACTGTTTTGAATTTTCACCCTCTAACGCAATGTTTTCAAGCCTAAGTCTGGAAATATGCAAATTACCATCGTACTATCAAACCGGGAGAATCGCGGTTGTGCAATCAGTTCCTTCGAGTTACATTGGTCTCGTGGGAGGTGTTGGTGCCCCCACGGGTCGTTCGGGTGGCGTTTCAAGTTTTCACTCTCTAACGCCATGTTTTTAAGCCAAAGTCAAGAAATATGGAAATTATCATCCTATTCTTAAACTGGGATATCCGCGGTTGTGGGGTCAGTTCTTGCGAGTTACATTGGTCCCGTGGGAGGTGTTGGTGCCACCCACGGGGTCGTTCGGGGGCTGTTTCGAGTTTTCACCCTCTAACGCTATATTTTGCTTTACTCTAGAAATATGCAAATTATCTTTGTACTCTCAAACCGGGAGACCCACGGCTGCGGGGTCAGTTCCTACGAGTTACATTTGTCCCGTGGGAGGTGTTGGTGCCACCCTCCTGGCCGTTCGGGGGCTGTTTCAACTTTTCACCCTCTAACGTCATATTTTTAAGGCTAAATCTAAAAATATGAAAATTACCGTCGTAGTCTCAAATCGGGAGACCCACGGCTGTGGGATCAGTTCCTACGAGTTACATTGGTCCCGTGGGAGGTGTTGGTGCCACCCACATGGCCGTTCGGGAGCTATTTCGACTTTTCACCCTCTAACGTCATGTTTTTAAGCCAAAGTCCAGAAATATGAAAATTACCATCTTACTCTCAAACCTAGAGAACCGCGATTGTGCGATCGGTTCCTACGAGTTATATTGGTTCCGTGGGAGGTGTTGGTGCCACCCACAGGGACGTTCGGGGGATGTTTCGAGTTTTCACCCTGTAACGCCATGTTTTTAAGCCTAAGTCAAGAAATATGGAAATTATCATCGTATTCTTAAAACGGGAGACCCGCGGTTATGGGGTCAGTTCTTGCGAGTTACATTGGTCCCGTGGGACGTGTTGGTGCCACCCATGGTGCCGTTCGGGGGCTATTTCGAGTTTTCACCCACTAACGCCATGTCTTGCTTATGTCTAGAAATATGAAAATTACCATCGTACTCTCAAACCGGGAGACCCGTGGCTGCGGGGTCAGTTCCTACGAGTTACATTGGTCCCGTGGGAGGTGTTGGTGCCACCCACATGGCCGTCCGGGAGCTATTTCGAGTTTTCACCCTCTAACATCATTTTTTAAGCCTATGTCTAGAAATAGGCAAATTTCCATCGTACTCTCAAACTGGGAGACCTGCGGCTGTGGGATCAGTTCCTACGAGTTACATTGGTTCCGTGGGAGGTGTTTGTGCCACCCACGGGGCCGTTCGGGGGCTGTTTTGAGTTTTCACCCTCTAACGCCATGTTTTTAAGTCTAAATCAAGAAATATGCAAATTATCGTCGTATTAACAAACCTTGAGACCCGTGGCTACGGGGTCAGTTCCTACGAGTTACATTGGTCACGTCGGAGGTGTTGGTGCCACCCACGGGGCCGTTCAGGGATCTTTCGACTTTTCACCCACTAACGTCATGTTTTTAAACCTAAGTCTAGAATATCCAAATTATCGTCGTAGTCTCAAATCGGGAGACGCACGGCTGGAGGCTCAGTTCTTACGAGTTACATTGGTCCTGTGGGAGGTGTTCGTGCCACCAACAGGGTCGTTCGGGGACTGTTTCGACTTTTCAGCCTCTAACGCCATGTTTTTAAGCCTAAGTCTGGAAATATGCAAATTACCATCGTACTCTCAAACCGGGAGAACCGCGGTTGTGCGATCAGTTCCTTCGAGTTACATTGGTCTCGTGGGAGGTGTTGGTGCCCCCACGGGTCGTTCGGGGGGCGTTTCTAGTTTTCGCTCTCTAACCTCATGTTTTTAAGCCATAGTCAAGAAATATGGAAATTATCATCCAATTCTTAAACCGGGATACCCGCGGTTGTGGGGTCAGTTCTTGCGAGTTACATTGGTCCCGTGGGAGGTGTTGGTGCCACCCACGGGGCCGTTCGGGGGCTGTTTCGAGTTTCCACCCTCTAACGCCATGTTTTGCTTTACTCTAGAAATATGCAAATTATCTTTGTACTCTCAAACCGGGAGACCCACAGCTGCGGGGTCAGTTCCTACGAGTTACATTTGTCCCGTGGGAGGTATTGGTGCCACCCTCCAGGCCGTTCGGGGGCTGTTTCGACTTTTCACCCTCTAACGTCATATTTTTAAGCCTAAGTCTAAAAATATGAAAATTACCGTCGTAGTCTCAAATCGGGAGACCCACGACTGTGGGATCAGTTCCTACGAGTTACATTAGTCCCGTGGGAGGTGTTGGTGCCACCCACATGGCCGTTTGGGGGCTATTTCGACTTTTCACCCTCTAACGTCATGTTTTTAAGCCTATGTCTAGAAATATGCAAATTACCGTCATACTCTCAAATCGGGAGACCCGCAGCTGTGGGATCAGTTCCTACGAGTTACATTGGCCCGTGGGAGGTGTTGGTGCCACCCACGGGGACGTTCGGGGGCTATTTCGAGTTTTCACGCTCTAACGCCATGTTTTTAAGTCTAAGTCTAGAAATATGAAAATTATCGTCGTATTCTCAAACCGGGAGACCCGCGACAGCAGGGTCAGTTCGTACGAGTAACATTGGTCCCGTGGGAGGTGTTGGTGCCACCCACGGGGACGTTCGGGGGCTGGTTTGACTTTTCACCCTCTAACATTATGTTTTAAGTAAAAGTCTAGAAATATGCAAATTACCGTCGTACTCTCAAACCGGAAGACCCGTGGCTGCGGGGTCAGTTCCTAGGAGTTACATTTGTCCCGTGGGAGGTGATGGTGTCACCCACGGGGCCGTTCGGGGGCTGTTTCGAGTTTTTAACCTCTAACGTCATGTTTTTAAGCCTAAGTCTAGAAATATACAAATTACCATCGTACTCTCAAACTGGGAGACCCGCAGCTCTGGGATCAGTTTCTACGAGTTACATTGGTCCCGTGGGAGGTGTTGGTGCCACCCACGGGAATGTTCGGGTGCTGTTTTGAGTTTTCACCCTCTAACGCCATATTTTTAATCCTAAGTCTAAAAATATGCAAATTACAGTCGTACTCTCAAACTGGGAGACCCGCGGCAGCGGGGTATGTTCCTACGAGTTGCGTTGGTCCCCTAGGAGGTGTTGGTGCCACCCACGGGGCCGTTCGCGGGCTGTTTCGACTTTTCACCCTCCAACATCATGGTTTTAACCCTAAGTCTAGAAATATGCAAATTACCATCGTACTCTCAAATAGGGAGACCCGCGGCTACGGGGTCAGTTACTACGAGTTACATTGGTCCCGTGGGAGGTGTTGGTTCCACCCACGGGGCCGTTTAGGGGCTGTTTCGTGTTTTCACCCTCTAACGCCATATTTTACTTAAGTCTAGAAATATGTAAATTACCATTGTACTCTCAAACTGGGAGACCCGTAGCTATGGGGTCAGTTCTTGCGAGTTACATTGGTCCCGTGGGAGGTGTTCGTACCACCCAGGGGGCCGTTCTGGGGCTGTTTTGACTTTTCACCCACTAAGGTCATGTTTTTAAGCCTACGTCTAGAAATATGTAAATTAATGTCATACTCTCAAACCGGGAGAACCGCTAGCGCAGGGTCAGTTCCTACGAGTTACATTGGTCCCGTGGGAGGTGTTGGTGCCACCAACGGGGCCGTTCGGAGGCTGTTTCGACTTTTCACCCTCTAATGCCATGTTTTTAAGCCTAAGTATGGAAATGTGCAAATTACCATCTTACTCTCAAACTGGGAGAACTGCGGTTGTGCGATTAGTTCCTACGACTTACATTGGTCCCGTGGGAGGTGTTGGTGCCACCCACGGGGACGTTCGGGGGATGTTTCGAGTTTTCACCCTCTAACGCCACGTTTTTATGCCTAAGTCAAGAAATATCCAAATTATCGTCGTACTCTCAAATCGGGAGACCCGCGGTTGTGGGGTCAGTTCTTGCGAGTTATATTGGTCCCGTGGGAGGTGTTGGTGCCACCCACGGGTTCGTTCGGGGGCTATTTCGAGTTTTCACCCTCTAACGCCATGTTTTGCTTAAGTCTTGAAATATGCAAATTACCGTCGTACTCTCAAACCGGGATACCCGCGGCTGCGGGGTCAGTTCCTACGAGTTACATTGGTCCCGTGGGAGGTGTTTGTTCCACCCAAGGGGACGTTCGGGGGTTGTTTCGACTTTTCACCCTCGAACGCCATATTTTTCTGCTTAAGTCAAGAAATATGCAAATTATCGTCGTATTCTCAAACCGGGAGACCCGCGGCTTTGGGGTCAGTTCTTACGAGTTACATTGGTCCCGTGGGAGGTGTTCGTGCCACCCACCGGGCCGTTTGGTAGATGTTTGAAGTTTTCACCCTCTATCGCAATGTTTTACTTAAGTCTAAAAATATGCAAATTACCGTCGTACTCTCACAGCGGGAGACCCACGGCTGCGAGGTCAGTTCTTATGAGTTACATTGGTCCCGTGGGAGGTGTTGGTGCCACCCACGGGGCCGTTCGAGGGATGTTTTTAGTTTTCACCCTCTAACGTAATGTTTTTAAGCCTAAGTCTAGAAATATACAAATTAGCGTCGTATTCTCAAACTGGGACACCCGCAGCTGCGGGGTCAGTTCGTACAAGTTACATTGGTCCTGTGGGAGGTGTTGGTGCCACCCACGGGGCCGTTTGGGGGCTTATTTGACTTTTCACCCTCCTAGGTCATGTTTTTAAGCCGAAGTCTAGAAATATGCAAATTACCATCGTATTCTCAAATCGGGAGACCCGCGGCTTTGGGGTCAGTTCCTACGAGTTACTTTGGTCCCGTGGGAGGTGTTGGTTCCACCCATTGGGCCTTTCGGGGACTGTTTCGAGTTTTCACCCTCTAACACCATATTTTGCTTAAGTCTAGAAATATGAAAATTTCAGTTGTATTCTCAAATCGGGAGACCCGCGGCTGCGGGGTCAGTTCCTACGAGTTACATTGGACCGGTGGGAGGTGTTAGTGCCACCCACGGGGCCGTTCGGGGGCTGTTTCAACTTTTCACCCTCTAACGTCATGTTTTTAAGCCTAAGTCTAAAAATATGAAAATTACCATCGTACTCTCAAATCGGGAGACCCACGGCTGTGGGATCAGTTCCAACGAGTTACATTGGTCCCGTGGGAGGTGTTGGTGCACCCACATAGCCGTTCGGGGGCTGTTTCGACTTTTCACCCTCTAACGTCATGTTTTTAAGCCTTAGTCTAGAAATATGCAAATTACCATCGTACTCTCAAATCAGGAGACCCGCGGCTGTGGGATTAGTTCCTACGAGTTACATTGGTCCCGTGGGAGGTGTTGGTGCCACCCACGGGGACGTTCGGGGGTTGTTTTGAGATTTCACGCTCTAATGCCATGTCTTAAGCCTAAGTCTAGAAATATGAAAATTTCTATCGTATTCTTAAACCGGGAGACCCGCGGCTGCGGGGTCAGTTCGTACGAGTAATATTAGTCCCGTGGGAGGTGTTGGTGCCACTGACGGGGACGTTCGGGGGCTATTTTGACTTTTCATCCTCTAACGTTATGTTTTAAAGCCTAAGTCTAAAAATATGCAAATTACCATCGTACTCTCAAACCGGGAGACCCGCGACTGCGGGGTCAGTTCCTAGGAGTTACATTGGTCCTGTGGGAGGTGATGGTGCCACTCACGAGGCCGTTCGGGGGCTCTTTCGAGTTTTCACCCTCTAACGCCATGTTTTGCTTAAGTATAAAAATATGCAAATTACTGTCGTACTCTCAAACCGGGAGACCCGCGACTGTGGGGTATGTTCCTGCGAGTTACGTTGGTCCCCTGGGAGGATTTGGTGCCATCCACGGGGCCGTTCGCGAGATGTTTTGACTTTTCACCCTCTAACATCATTGTTTTAAGCCTAAGTCAAGAAATATGCAAATTATCGTCGTACTCTCAAACCGGGAGACACACGGGTGCGGGGTCAGTTGCTACGAGTTACATTGGTCCCGTGGGAGGTGTTGGTTCCTCCCACGGGGCCGTTTAGGGGTTGTTTCGTGTTTTCACCCTCTAACGCCATGTTTTGGTTAAGTATAAAAATATGTAAATTACCGTCGTACTCTCAAACCGGAAGACCCGCAGCTGTGGGGTCAGTTCCTGCGAGTTATATTTGTCCCGTAGGAGGTGTTGGTACCACCCACGGGGCCGTTCTGGTGCTGTTTCTACTTTTCACCCTCTAACGTCATGCTTTTAAGCTTACGTCTAGAAATATGTAAATTCCTTTCATACTCTCACATCCGGAGATCCGCGGCTGCAGGGTCAGTTCCTACGAGTTACATTGGTCCCGTGGGAGGTGTTGGTGCCACCAACGGGGCCGTTCGGGGGCTATTTCGACTTTTCACCCTCTAACGTCATGTTTTTAAGCCTAAGTCTGGATATATGCAAATTACCATCTTACTCTCAAACCGGGAGAATCGCGGTTGTGCGATCAGTTCCTACGAGTTACATTGGTCTCGTGGGAGGTGTTAGTGCCACCCACGGGGACGTTCAGGGGCTGTTTTGAGTTTTCACCCTCTAACGCCACGTTTTTAAGCCTAAGTCTAGAAATATGTAAATTATCATTGTATTGTTAAACCGGGAGACCCGCGGTTGTGGGGCCAGTTCTTGCGAGTTACATTGGACCCGTGGGAGGTGTTGGTGCCACCCACGAGGCCGTTGGGGGGCTATTTCGAGTTTTCACCCTCTAACGCCATGTTTTCTTTAAGTCTAGAAATATGCAAATTATCGTCGTACTGTCAAACCGAGAGGCCCGCGACTGAGGGGTCAGTTCCTACGAGTTATATTGGTCCCGTGGGAGGTGTTGGTTCCACCCACGTGGCCGTTCGGGGTCTATTTCGAGTTTTCACCCTCTAACATCATGTTTTTAAGCCTAAGTCTAGAAATATGCAAATTACCATCGTACTCTCAAACTGGGAGACCCACGGCTGTGGGATCAGTTCCTACAAGTTACATTGGTCCCGTGGGAGGTGTTGGTGCCACCCACGGGGATGTTCAGGGTTGTTTCGAGTTTTCACCCTCTAAGTCCATATTTTTAAGCCTAAGTCTAGAAATATGCAAATTATTGTCGTATTCTCAAACAGGGAGACCCGCGGCTACGGGGTCAGTTCCTACGAGTTATATTGGTCCCGTGGGAGGTGTCGGTGCCACCCACGGGGACGTTCGGGGGCTGTTTCGAGTTTTCACCCTCTAACGCCATGTTTTACTTAAGTCTAGAAATATGAAAATTACCATCGTACTCTCAAACCGGGAGACCCGCGGCTTTGGGGTAAGTTCCTGAGAGTTACATTGGTCCCGTGGGAGCTGTTGGTGCCACCCACGGGGCCGTTCAGGGATGTTTCGACTTTTCACCCTCTAACATCATGTTTTTAAACCTAAGTCTAGAAATATCCAAATTACCGTCATACTCTCAAATCGGGAGACGCGCGGCTGCAGACTCAGTTCCTACGAGTTAATTTGGTCCTATGGGAGGTGTTGGTGCCACCAACAGGGTCGTTCGGGGGCTGTTTCGACTTTTCACCCTCTAACGTCATGTTTTTAAGCCTAAGTATGGAAATATGCAAATTACCATCGTACTCTCAAACTGGGAGAACCGCGGTTGTGGGATCAGTTCCTACGAGTTACATTGGTCCAGTTGGAGTTGTTGGTGCCCCAACGAGTCGTTCGGGGGCCGTTTCGAGTTTTCACCCTCTAACACCATGTTTTTAAGCCAAAGTTAAGAATATGGAAATTATCATCGTATTCTTAAATCGGGATACCCACGGTTGTGGGGTCAGTTCTTGCGAGTTACATTGGTCCCGTGGGAGGTGTTGGTGCCACCCACGGGGCCGTTCGGGGGCTGTTTCGAGTGTCCACCCTCTAACGCCATGTTTTGCTTAAGTCAAGAAATATGCAAATTATCGTTGTACTCTTAAACCGGGAGACCCACGACTGCAGGGTCAGGTCCTACGAGTTACATTTGTCCCGTGGGAGGTGTTGGTGCCACCCTCCTAGCCGTTCGGGGGATGTTTTGACTTTTCATCCTCTAACGTCATGTGTTTAAGCCTAAGTCTAGAAATATACAAATTACCGTCGTACACTCAAACTGGGAGACCCGTAGCTGTGGGATCAGTTCCTACGAGTTTCAATGGTCCCATGGGAGGTGTTGGTCCCACCCACGGGGATGTTCGGGGTCTGTTTCGAGTTTTCACCCTCTAACGCCATATTTTTAAGCCTAAGTCTAGAAATGTGGAAATTATCGTCGTATTCTCAAACCGGGAGACCCGCGGCTGCGGGGTCAGTTCCTACGAGTTACATTGGCCCCGTGGGAGGTGTCGGTGCCACCCATAGGGCCGTTCGGGGGTTGTTTCGAGTTTTCACCCTCTAACGCCATGTTTTTAAGCCTAAGTCATGAAATATGCAAATTATCATCGTATTCTCAAACCGAGAGTCCTGTGGTTGTGGGGTCAGTTCCTATGAGTTACATTGGTCCCGTGGGGGGAGATGGTGACACCCAGGGGGCCGCTCGGGGGCTATTTCTATTTTTCACCCTCTAACGTCATGTTTTTAAGCCAAAGTCTAAAAATATGCAAATTACCGTCGTATTCTCAAATCGGGAGATCGGCGGCTGCGGGGTCAGTTCCTACGAGTTACATTGGTCCCGTGGGAGGTGTTGGTGCCACCTACGTGACCGTTCGGGGGAAATTTCGAGTTGTCACCCTCTAACGTCATGTTTTTAAGCCTAAGTCTAGAAATATGCAAATTACCGTCGTACACTCAAACTGGGAGACCCGCGGCTGTGGGATCAGTTCCTGCGAGTTATATCGGTCCCGTGGGAGGTGTTGGTGCCACCCACGGGGCCTTTCGGGGGCTGTTTTGACTTTTCACCCTTTAACGTCATGTTTTTAAACCTAAGTCTAGAAATGTCCAAATTACCGTCGTACTCTCAACCCGGGAGACGCGCGGCTGCAGGATCAGTTCCTACGAGTTACATTGGTTCTATGGGAGGTGTTGGTGCCACCAACGGGGCTGTTCGGGGGATGTTTCGACTTTTCACCCTCTAATGTCATGTTTTTAAACCTAAGTCTGTAAATATGAAAATTACCATCGTACTCTCAAACCGGGAGAACCGCAGTTGTGCGATCAGTTCCTACGAGTTACATTGGTCCCATGGGAGGTGTTGGTGCCACCCACGGGGACGTTCGGGGGCTGTTTCGAGTTTTCACCCTTTAACGCCATGTTCTTTAGCCTAAGGCAAGAAATATGGAAATTACAATCGTATTCTTAAACCGGGAGACCCGCGGTTGTGGGGTCAATTCTTCTGAGTTACATTGGTCCCGTGGGAGGTGTTGGTGCCACCCACTGGGCCGTTTGGGCTCTGTTTCGAGTTTTCGCCCTCTAACGCCATGTTTTTCTTAAGTCTAGAAATATGCAAATTACTGTCGTACTCTCAAACCAGGAGACCCGCGGCTGCGGGGTCAGTTCCTACGAGTTACATTGGTCCTGTGGGAGGTGTTGGTGCCACCCACGTGGCCGTTCGGGGGCTATTTGGAGTTTTCACCCTCTAACGTCATGTTTTTAAGCCAAAGTCTAAAAATATACAAATTACCATCGTACTCTCAAACTGGGAGACCCGCAGATCTGGGATCAGTTTCTACGAGTTACATATGTCCCGTGGGAGGTGTTGGTTCCACCCACGGGGATGTTCGGGGGCTGTTTAGAGTTTTCACCCTCTAACGCCATATTTTTAAGCCTAAGTCTAGAAATATGAAAATTATCATCGTATTCTCAAACCGGGAGACCCGTGGCTGCGGGATCAATTCCTACAAATTACATTGGTCCCGTGGGAGGTGTTGGTGCCACCCACGGCGTCGTTCGGGGGTTGTTTCGAGTTTTCACCCTCTAACGCCATGTTTTTAAGCCTAAGTCAAGAAATATGAAAATTATCATCGTTTTTTCAAATCGAGAGTCTCGTGGTTGTGGGGTCAGTTCCTACGAGTTACATTGGTCCCGTGGGAGGAGATGGTGCCACCCAGGGGGCCGCTCGGGGGCTATTTCAAGTTTTCACCCACTAACGTCATGTTTTTAAGCCTAAGTCTAAAAATATGCAAATTACTGTAATATTCTAAAACCGGGAGAGCCACGGCTGTGGGGTCAGTTCGTACGAGTTACATTGGTCCCGTGGGAGGTGTTGGTGCCACCCACGTGTCCGTTCGGGGGTTATTTCGAGTTTTCACTCTCTAATGTCATGTTTTAAAGACTAAGTCAAGAAATATACAAATTATCGTTGTATTCTCAAACTGGGAGACCCACGGCTGTGGGATCAGTTCCAACGAGTTCCATTGGTTCCGTGGGAGGTGTTGGTGCCACCCACGGGGATGTTCGGGGGCTGCTAACGCCATATTTTTAAGCCTAAGTCTAGAAATATGCAAATTATCATCGTATTCTCAAACCGGGAGACCCGTTGCAGCGGGGTCAGTTCCAATTAGTTACATTGGTCCCGTGTGAGGTGTTGGTGCCACCCACGGGGCCGTTCGGGGCCTGTTTCGAGTTTTCTCCCTCTAACGCCATGTTTTGCTTAAGTCTAAATATATGAAAATCACCATCGTACTCTCAAAGCGACAGACTCGCGCCTGCGGGGTAAGTTCCTGCTAGTTACATTGGTCCCGTGGGAGGTGTTGGTGCCACCCACAGGGCCGTTCAGGGGCTGTTTTGACTTTTCACCCTGTAACATCATGTTTTTAAACCTAAGTCTAGAAATATACAAATTACCATCGTACTCTCAAATCGGGAGACGCGCAGCTGCAGGGTCAGTTCCTACGAGTTACATTGGTCCTGTGGGAGGTGTTGGTGCCACCAACGGGGACGTTCGGGGGCTGTTTCGACTTTTCACCCTCTAACTTCATGTTTTAAAGCTTAAGTCTGGAAATTTGCAAATTATCATTGTACTCTCAAACCGGGAGAATCGCGATTGTCCGATCAGCTCCTACGAGTTACATTGGTCCCGTGGGAGGTGTTGGTGCCACCCACGGGGACGTTCGGGGGCTGTTTCGAGTTATCACCCTCTTACGCCATGTTTTTAAGCCTAAGTCAAGAAATATGGAAATTATCATCGTATTCTTAAACCGGGACATCCGCGGTTGTGGGGTCAGTTCTTGCGAGTTACATTGGTCCCATGGGAGGTGTTGGTGCCACCCACGGGGCCATTCGGGGGCAGTTTCGAGTTTTCGCCCTCTAACGCCATGTTTCACTTAAGTCTAGAAATATGCAAATTATCGTCGTATTCTCAAATTCGGAGACCCGCGGATGCGAGGGCAGTTCCAATGAGTTACATTGGTCCCGTGGAAGGTGCTGGTGCCACCCACGGGGCCGTTCGGGGGTTGTTTCGAGTTTTCACCCTCTAACACCATGTTTTTAAGTCTAAGTCAAGAAATATGCAAATTATCATCGTATTCTCAAACAAAGAGTCACGTGGTTGTGGGGTTAGTTCCTACGAGTTACATTGATCCCGTGGGAGGAGATAGTGCCACCCCGGGGGCCTCTCAGGCGCTATTTCGAGTTTTCACCCTCTAACGTCATGTTTTTAAGCCTAAGTATAGAAATATGCAAATTACCGTCCTATTCTCAAACCGGGAGACCCGCGGCTGTGGGGTCAGTTCGTACGAGTTAGATTGGTCCCGTGGGAGGTGCTGGTGCCACCCACGTGGCCGTTCGGGTGCTATTTCGAGTTTACACCCTCTAACGTCATGTTTTTAAACCTAAGTCTAGAAATATGCAAATTACCATCGTACTCTCAAACTGGGAGACCCGCGGCTGTGGGATCAGTTCCTACGAGGTACATTGGTCTCGTGGGAGGTGTTGGTGCCACCCACAGGGACGTTCGGGAGCTATTTTGAGTTTTCACCTTCTAACATCATGTTTTTAAACCTAAGTCTAGAAATATGCAAATTACCATCGTACTCTCAAACTGGGAGACCCGCGGCTGTGGGATCAGTTCCTACGAGTTACATTAGTCCCGTGGGAGGTGTTGGTGCCACCCACGGGGATGTTCGGGGCGGTTTCGAGTTTTCATCAACTAATGCCATGTTTTGCTTAAGTCTAGAAATATGCAAATTACCATCGTACTCTCAAACCGGGAGACCCGCAGTTGCGGGGTAAGTTCCTGCGGGTTACATTGGTCCCGTGGTAGGTGTTGGTGCCACCCACGGGGCCGTTCGGGGGCTGTTTTGAATTTTCACTCTCTAATGTCATGTTTTTAAACCTAAGTCCAGAAATATACAAATTACCGTCGTACTCTCAAACCAGGAGACGCGGGGTCAGTTCTTACGAGTTATATTGGTCTCGTGGGAGCTGTTGGCGCCACCCACGGGGCTGTTAGGGGGCTATTTCGAGTGTTCACCCTCTAACGCCTTGTTTCGCTTAAGTCTAGAAATATGCAAATTACCGTCGCACTCTCAAACCGGGAGACCCGCAACCGCGGGGTCAGTTCCTACGAGTTACATTGGTCCCATGGAAGGTGTTGGTGCCACCCACATGGCCGTTCGAGGGCTATTTCAAGTTTTCACACTCTAACTTCATGTTTTTAAGCCTAAGTCTAGAAATATGCAAATTACCATCGTACTCTCAAACTGGGAGACCCGCAGCTGTGGGATCAGTTCCTACGAGTTACATTGGTCCCGTGGGAGGTGTTGGTGCAACCCACGGGGATGTTCGGGGGCTGTTTTGAGTTTTATTCTCTAACGCCATGTTTTTAAGCCTAAGTCTAGAAATATACAAATTATCATCGTATTCTCAAATCGGGAGAGCCGCGGTTGCGGGTTCAGTTCCTACGAGTTACATTGGTCCCGTGGGAGGTGTTGGTGCCACCCACGGGCCGTTCGGGGGTTGTTTCGAGTTTTCACCCTCTAATGCCATGTTTTTAAGTCTAAGCCAAGAAATATGTTAATTATAATCGTATTCTCAAATCGAGAGTCCCGTGGTTGTGGGGTTAGTTCCTATGAGTTACATTGGTCCCGCAGGAGGAGATGGTGCCACCCAGGGGGCCGCTCGGGGGCTATTTCGAGTTTTCACCCTCTAACATCATATTTTTAATCCTAAGTCTAGAAATATGCAAATTATCATCGTATTCTCAATTTGGGAGACCCGAGGCTGCGGGGTCAGTTCGTACAAGTTACATTGTTCCCGTGGGAGGTGTTGGTGCCACCCACGTGGCCGTTCGGGGGCTATTTCGACTTTTCACCCTCTAATGTCATGTTCTTAAGCCTAAGTCTAGAAATGTGCAAATTGCCATCGTACTTTCAAACTGGGAGACCCGCGGCTGTGGGATCAGTTCCTACGAGTTACATTGGTTCCGTGGGCGGTGTTGGTGCCACCCATGGGGATGCTCAGGGCTGTTTTGAGTTTTCACCCTCTAACGCCAAGTTTTAAGCCTAAGTCTAGAAATATAAAAATTATCATCGTATTCTCAAACCGGGAGACCCGCGACTGCGGGGTCTGTTCCTACGAGTTACCATGGTCCTGTGGGAGGTATTGGTGCCACCCACGGGGCCGTTCGAGAGCTGTTTCGATTTTTCACCCACTAACACCATATTTTTCTTAAGTCTAGAAATATGCAAATTACCATCGTACTCTCAAATCGGGAGACCCGCGGCTGCGGGGTAAGTTTCTGCGAGTTGCATTGGTCCCGTGGGAGGTGTTGGTGCCAACCACGGGGCTGTTCGGGGGCTGTTTCGACTTTTCACCCTCTAACGTCATGTTTTTAAGCCTAAGTCTAGAAATATGCAAATTACCATCGTACTTTCAGACCGGGACACCCGCGGCTACAGGGTCAGTTCCTACAAGTTACATTGGTCTCGTGGGAGGTGTTGGTGCCACCAACGGAGCCGTTCAGGGTCTGTTTTGACTTTTCACCCTCTAACGTCATGTTTTTAAACCTAAGTCTAGAAATATGCAAATTACCATCGTATTCTCAAATCGGGACACCCGCGGCTGCAGGGTCAGTTCCTACGAGTTACATTTGTCCCGTGGGAGGTGTTGGTGCCAACCACGGGGCCGTTCGGGGGATGTTTCAACTTTTCACCCTCTAACGTCATGTTTTTAAGCCTAAGTCTAGAAATATACAAATTACCATCATACTCTCAGACCGGGACACCCGCGGCTGCAGGGTCAGTTCCTACAAGTTACATTGGTCTCGTGGGAGGTGTTGGTGCCACCAACGGAGCCGTTCAGGGTCTGTTTTGACTTTTCACCCTCTAACGTCATGTTTTTAAACCTAAGTCTAGAAATATGCAAATTACCATCGTATTTTCAAATCGGGACACCCGCGGCTGCAGGGTCAGTTCCTACAAGTTACATTGGTCTCGTGGGACGTGTTGGTGCCACCAACGGAGCCGTTCAGGGTCTGTTTTGAATTTTCACCCTCTAACGTCATGTTTTTAAGCCTAAGTCTAGAAATATCCAAATTACCATCATAATCTCAAACCGGGAGACGCGCGGCTGCAGGGTCAATTCCTACGAGTTTCATTGGTCCTGTGGGAGGTGTGGTGGCACCAACGGGGCCGTTCGGGGGCTGTTTCGACTTTTCACCCTCTAACGTCATTCTTTTATGCCTAAGTCTGGAAATTTTCAAATTACCATCGTATTCTCAAACCGGGAGACCCACGGCTGCGGGGTCCGTTCTTACAAGGTATATTGGTCCTCTGGGAGGTGTTGGAGCCACTCATAGGGCCGTTCGGGGGTTTTTTCAAGTTTTCACCCTTTAACGCCATATTTTGAAGCCTAAGTCAAGAAATATGCAAATTATGGTCATATTCTCAATCCGAGAGTCCCGCGGCTATGGGGTCAGTTTCTACGAGTTACATTGGTGTCGTGGGAGCTGTTGGTGCCACCCACGGGGACGTTCAGGGGCTATTTTGAGTTTTCACCCTCTAATGCCATGTTTCGCTGAAATCTAGAAATATATAAATTAACGTAGTACTCTCAAACCGGGAGACCCACGACTGCGGGGTCAGTTCCTGCGAGTTACATTGGTCCCGTGGGAGGTGTTGGTGCCACCCACGAGGCCGTTCGGGGGCTATTTCGACTTTTCACCGTCTAACATCATGTTTTTAAACCTAAGTCTAGAAATATAAAAATTACCATCGTACTCAAAGATCGAGAGACCCGCAGCTACGGGGTCAGTTCCTACGAGTTATGTTGTTCCCGTGGGAGGTGTTTTAGCCACCCATAAGGCCGTTCGGGGGCTGTTTCGAGTTTTCACCCTCTAACTCCATGTTTTTTAAGCCTAAGTCAAGAAATATGTAAATTACCGTCGTACTCTCAAAATGGGAGACACGCGATTGCAGGGTCAGTTCCTACGATTTACATTGGTCCCATGGGAGGTGTTGGTGCCACCAACGGGGCCGTTCGGGGGCTGTTTTGACTTTTCACACTCTAACGTCATGTTTTACATCCTAAGTCTGGAAATATGCAAATTACCATCGTACTCTAAAATTGGGAGAATCGCGTCTGTGGGATCAGTTCCTACGAGTTACATTGGTCCCGTGGGAGGTGTTGGTGCCACCCACGGGGACGTTCGGGGGCTGTTTCGAATTTTCACCCTCTAACGCACTGTTTTTAAGCCTAAGTTAAGAAATAAGGAAATTTTCATCGTATTCTTAAATCAGGAGACCCACGGTTGTGGGGTCAGTTCTAGCAAGTTATATTGGTCCCGTGGGAGGTGTTGGTGCCACTCACGGGGCCGTTCGGGGGCTATTTTGAGTTTACACCCTCTAAAGCCATGTTTTGCTTAAGTCTAGAAATATGCAAATTACCGTCGTACTCTCAAACCGAGAGACCTGCGGCTACGGGGTAAGTTCCTGCGAGTTACATTGGTTCCGTGGGAGGTGTTGGTGCCACCCACGGGGCCGTTCGTGGTCTGTTTTGACTTTTCACCCTATAACGTCATGATTTTAAGCCTAAGTCTAAAAATATGCAAATTACCATCGAACTCTCAAATCGGGAGCCCCACGAATGTGGGGTCAGTTCTTACGAGTTACATTGGTCCCGTGGGAGGTGTTGGTGCCACCCACGGGGCCGTTCAGGGGCTAATTTGACCCCACCCACTAACGTCATGTTTTTCAGCCTAAGTCTAAAAATATGCAAATTACCATCGTACTCTCAAATCGGGAGACCCGCGACTGGGGGATCAATTCCTACAAGTTACATTGGTCCCGTGGGAGGTGTTGGTGCCACCCACGGGGACGTTCGGGGGATGTTTCGAGTTTTCACCCTCTAACGCCATGTTTTTAAGCCTAAGTCTAGAAATATTAAAATTATTGTCGTATTCTCAAATCGGGAGACCCGCGGCAGCGGGGTCAGTTCCTACAAGTTTCATTGGTCCCGTGGGAGGTTTTGGAGCCACCTACGGGGCCGTTCGAGGGTTGTTTCGAGTTTTCAACGTCTAACGCCGTGTTTTTAAGCCTAAGTCAAGAAATATGCAAATTATCATCGTATTCTAAAATCGGGAAACCCACGACTCTGGGGTCAGTTTCTACGAGTTACATTGGTCCCGTGGGAGGTGTTGGAGCCACCCACGGGGATGTTCGGGGGATGTTTCAACTTTTTACCCACTAACACCATGTTTTAAAGCCTAAGTCAAGAAATATACAAATTGTCATCGTATTCTCAAACTGGGAATCCCGCGGCTATGGGGTCAGTTCCTACGAGTTACATGGGTTCCGTGGGAGGTGTTGGTACCACCCACGGGGCCGTTCGTGGGCTGTTTCAAGTTTTCACCCTCTAACGTCATGTTTTTAAGCCTAAGTCTAAAAATATGAAAATTACCGTCGTACTCTCAAATCGGGAGACCCACGGCTGTGGGATCAGTTCCAACGAGTTACATTGGTCCCGTGGGAGGTGTTGGTGCACCCACATAGCCGTTCGGGGGCTATTTCGACTTTTCACCCTCTAACGTCATGTTTTTAAGCCTTAGTCTAGAAATATGCAAATTACCATCGTACTCTCAAATCAGGAGACCCGCGGCTGTGGGATTAGTTCCTACGAGTTACATTGGTCCCGTGGGAGGTGTTGGTGCCACCCACGGGGACGTTCGGGGGCTGTTTCGAGATTTCACGCTCTAATGCCATGTCTTAAGCCTAAGTCTAGAAATATGAAAATTTCTATCGTATTCTTAAACCGGGAGACCCGCGGCTGCGTTGTCAGTTCGTACGAGTAATATTGGTCCCGTGGGAGGTGTTGGTGCCACCGACGGGGACGTTCGGGGGCTGCTTTGACTTTTCATCCTCTAACGTTATGTTTTAAAGCCTAAGTCTAAAAATATGCAAATTACCATCATACTCTCAAACTGGGAGACCCGCGGCTGTGGGATCAGTTCCAACGAGTTCCATTGGTTCCGTGGGAGGTGTTGGTGCCACCCACGGGGATGTTCGGGGGCTGCTAACGCCATATTTTTAAGCCTAAGTCTAGAAATATGCAAATTATCATCGTATTCTCAAATGAGGAGACCCGCGGCTGCTAAGCCAGTTCATATGAGTTACATTCATCCCGTGGGAGGTATTGGTGCCACCCACGAGGCCGTTTGGGGGCTATTTTGAGTTTTCACCCTCTAATGTCATGTTTATAAGCCTGAGTCTAGAAATATGCAAATTACCTCCGTACTCTTAATCTAGGGGACCCGTGGCTGTGGGGTCAGTTCCAACGAGTTACATTGGCCCCGTGGGAGCTGTTGGGGCCACCCACGGGGCCGTTCGGGGGCTATTTCGACTTTTCACCCTCTAACGTCTTATTTTTAAGCCTAAGTGTAAAAATATGCAAATTACTGTCGTATTCTCAAATCGGGAGACCCGCGACTGCGGGGTCAATTCCAGCGAGTAACATTGGTCCCGTGGGAGGTGTTGGTGCCACCCACGGGGATGTTCGGGGGTTGTTTTGAGTTTTCACCCTCTAACACCATGTTTTTAAGCCTTTGTCAACAAATATACAAATTATTATCGTATTCTCAAATCGGGAGTCCCGCGGCTGTGGGGTCAGTTCCTACGAGTTGCATGGGCCCCGTGGGAGGTGTTGGTACCACCTACGGGGCCGTTCGTGGGCTGTTTTGAGGTTTCACCCTCTAACGTCATGTTTTAAAGCCTAAGTCTAGAAATATGCAAATTATCATCGTATTCTCAAATCGGGAGACCCGCGGCTGCTAAGCCAGTTCGTACGAGTTACATTCATCCCGTGGGAGGTGTTGGTGCCACCCACGGGGCCGTTTGGGGCCTGTTTCGAGGTATCACCCTCTAACGTCATGTTTTTAAGCCTAAGTCTAGAAATATGCAAATTACCGCCGTACTCTCAAAACGGGAGACCCGCAGCTTTGGGGTCAGTTCCTACGAGTTATATTGGTCCCGTGGGAGCTGTTGGTGCCACCCACGAGGCCGTTCAGGGGCTGTTTCGACTTTTCACCCTCTAACGTCTTGTTTTTAAGCCTATGTCTAGAAATATGAAATTACCATCGTATTCTCAAACCGAGAGACCCACGGCTGCGGGGTCAGTTCCTGCGAGTTACATTGGTCCCGTGGGAGGTGTTGGTGCCACTCACGGGGACGTTCGGGGGCTGTTTCGAGTTTTAACCCTCTAACGCCATGTTTTTAAGCCGAAGTCGAGAAATATGGATATTGTTGTCGTATTCTTTAACCGGAAGGCCCGTGATTGTGGGGTCAGTTTCTGCGAGTTACATTGGTCCCGTGGGAGGTGTTGGTCCCACCGACGGGGCCGTTCGGGGGCTGTTTCGAGTTTTCAGCCTCTAACGCCATGTTTTGATTATGTCTAGAAATATGAAAATTACCATCGTACTCTCAAACCAGGAGACCCGCGGCTGCGGGGTTAGTTCCTACGAGTTACATTGGTCCCGTGGGAGGTGTTAGTGCCACCCACGTGGTTTTTAAGCCTAAGTCTAGAAATATGAAAATTTCCATCGTATTCTCAAATCGGGAGACCTGCGGTGGTGGGTCATTTCCTACGAGTTACATTGGTCCCGTGGGAGGTGTTGGTGCCACCCACGGGGACGTTCGGGGGATTTTTCGAGATTTCACCCTTTAACGTCGTGTTTTTAAGCCTAAGTCTAGAAATATGCAAATTACCATCGTACTCTCAAACCGGGAGACCCACGACTACGGGGTCAGTTCCTACGGGTTACATTGGTCCCGTGGGAGGTGTTGGTTCCACCCACGAGGCCGTTCGAGGGCTGTTTTGACTTTTCACCCTCTAACGTCATGTTTTTAAGCATAAGTCTAGAAATATGCAAATTACCGCCGTACTCTCAAAACGGGAGACCCGCGGCTGTGGGGTCAGTTCCAACGAGTTACATTGGCCCCGTGGGAGCTGTTGGGGCCACCCACGGGGCCGTTCGGGGGCTATTTCGACTTTTCACCCTCTAACGTCTTATTTTTAAGCCTAAGTGTAAAAATATGCAAATTACTGTCGTATTCTCAAATCGGGAGACCCGCGACTGCGGGGTCAATTCCAGCGAGTAACATTGGTCCCATGGGAGGTGTTGGTGCCACCCACGGGGATGTTCGGGGGTTGTTTTGATTTTTCACCCTCTAACGCCATGTTTTTAAGCCTTTGTCAAGAAATATATAAATTATTATCGTATTCTCAAATCGGGAGTCCCGCGGCTGTGGGGTCAGTTCCTACGAGTTGCATGGGCCCGGTGGGAGGTGTTGGTACCACCCACGGGGCCGTTCGTGGGCTGTTTTGAGGTTTCACCCTCTAACGTCATGTTTTAAAGCCTAAGTCTAGAAATATGCAAATTATCATCGTATTCTCAAATCGGGAGACCCGCGGCTGCTAAGCCAGTTCGTACGAGTTACATTCATCCCGTGGGAGGTGTTGGTGCCACCCACGGGGCCGTTTGGGGCCTGTTTCGAGGTATCACCCTCTAACGTCATGTTTTTAAGCCTAAGTCTAGAAATATGCAAATTACCGCCGTACTCTCAAAACGGGAGACCCGCAGCTTTGGGGTCAGTTCCTACGAGTTATATTGGTCCCGTGGGAGCTGTTGGTGCCACCCACGAGGCCGTTCGGGGGCTGTTTCGACTTTTCACCCTCTAACGTCTTGTTTTTAAGCCTATGTCTAGAAATATGAAATTACCGTCGTATTCTCAAACCGAGAGACCCACGGCTGCGGGGTCAGTTCCTGCGAGTTACATTGGTCCCGTGGGAGGTGTTGGTGCCACTCACGGGGACGTTCGGGGGCTGTTTCGAGTTTTAACCCTCTAACGCCATGTTTTTAAGCCGAAGTCGAGAAATATGGATATTTTTGTCGTATTCTTTAACCAGGAGACCCGTGATTGTGGGGTCAGTTTCTGCGAGTTACATTGGTCCCGTGGGAGGTGTTGGTCCCACCGACGGGGCCGTTCGGGGGCTGTTTCGAGTTTTCACCCTCTAACGCCATGTTTTGATTAAGTCTAGAAATATGAAAATTACAGTCGTACTCTCAAACCAGGAGACCCGCGGCTGCGGGGTTAGTTCCTACGAGTTACATTGGTCCCGTGGGAGGTGTTAGTGCCACCCACGTGGTTTTTAAGCCTAAGTCTAGAAATATGAAAATTTCCATCGTATTCTCAAATCGGGAGACCTGCGGTGGTGGGTCATTTCCTACGAGTTACATTGGTCCCGTGGGAGGTGTTGGTGCCACCCACGGGGACGTTCGGGGGCTTTTTCGAGATTTCACCCTTTAACGTCATGTTTTTAAGCCTAAGTCTAGAAATATGCAAATTACCATCGTACTCTCAAATCGGGAGACCCACGACTACGGGGTCAGTTCCTACGGGTTACATTGGTCCCGTGGGAGGTGTTGGTTCCACCCACGAGGCCGTTCGAGGGCTGTTTTGACTTTTCACCCTCTAACGTCATGTTTTTAAGCATAAGTCTAGAAATATGCAAATTACCGCCGTACTCTCAAAACGGGAGACCCGCGGCTGTGGGGTTAGTTCCTACGAGTTACATTGGTCCCGTGGGAGCTGTTGGTGCCACCCACGGGGCCGTTCGGGGGCTGTTTTGACTTTTCACCCTCTAACGTCTTGTTTTTAAGCCTATGTCTCGAAATATGAAATTATCGTCGTATTCTTAAACCGAGAGACCCGCGGCTGCGGTGTCAGTTCCTGCGAGTTACATTGGTCCCGTGGGAGGTGTTGGTGAAACTCTCGGGGACGTTCGGGGGCTGTTTCGAGTTTTAACCCTCTAACGCCATGTTTTTAAGCCTAAGTCGAGAAATATGGATATTAATATCGTATTCTTAAATAGGGAGACCCGTGATTGTGGGCTCAGTCTCTGCGAGTTACATTGGTCCCGTGGGAGGTGTTGGTGCCACCCATGGGGATGTTCGGGGCTGTTTTGAGTTTTCACCTTCTAACGCCATGTTTTAAGCCTAAGTCTAGAAATATGAAAATTATCATCGTATTCTCAAACCGGGAGACCCGCGACTGTGGGGTCAGTTCGTACGAGTTGCCATGGTCTTGTGGGAGGTATTGGTGCCACCCACGGGGCCGTTCGAGAGCTTTTCACCCACTAACACCATATTTTTCTTAAGTCTAGAAATATGTAAATTACCATCGTACTCTCAAATCGGGAGACCCGCAGCTGCGGGGTAAGTTTCTGCGAGTTGCATTGCTCCCGTGGGAGGTGTTGGTGCCAACCACGGGGCCGTTCGGGGGCTGTTTCGACTTTTCACCCTCTAACGTCATGTTTTTAAACCTAAGTCTAGAAATATCCAAATTATCATCATACTCTCAAATCGGGAGACGCGCGGCTGCAGGGTCAATTCCTACGAGTTTTATTGGTCCTGTGGGAGGTGTGGTGGCACCAACGGGGCCGTTTGGGGGCTGTTTCGACTTTTCACCCTCTAACGTCATTTTTTTATGCCTAAGTCTAGAAATTTTCAAATTACCATCATATTCTCAAACCGGGAGACCCACGGCTGCGGGGTCCGTTCTTACATGGTATATTGGTCCTGTGGGAGGTGTTGGAGCCACTCATAGGGCCGTTCGGGGGTTGTTTCGAGTTTTCACCCTCTAACGCCATATTTTGAAGCCTAAGTCAAGAAATATGCAAATTATGGTCGTATTCTCAATCCGAGAGTCCCGCGGCTATGGGGTCAGTATCTACGAGTTACATTGGTCTCGTGGGAGCTGTTGGTGCCACCCACGGGGACGTTCAGGGGCTATTTTGAGTTTTCACCCTCTAATGCCATGTTTTGCTGAAATCTAGAAATATATAAATTAACATCGTACTCTCAAACCGGGAGACCCACGACTGCGGGGTCAGTTCCTGCGAGTTACATTGGTTCCGTGGGAGGTGTTGGTGCCACCCACGGGGCCGTTCGGGGGCTGTTTCGACGTTTCACCATCTAACATCATGTTTTTAACCCTAAGTCTAAAAATATAAAAATTACCGTCGTACTCAAAGACCGAGAGACCCGCGGCTACGGGGTCAGTTCCTACGAGTTATGTTGTTCCCGTGGGAGGTGTTTTAGCCACCCATAAGGCCGTTCGGGGGCTGTTTCGAGTTTTCACCCTCTAACGCCATGTTTTTAAGCCTAAGTCAAGAAATATGTAAATTACCTTCGTACTCTCAGAACGGGAGGCCCGCGGCTGCAGGGTCAGTTCCTACGAGTTACATTGGTCCCATGGGAGGTGTTGGTGCCACCAACGGGGCCGTTCGGGGGCTGTTTTGACTTTTCACACTCTAACGTCATGTTTTACATCCTAAGTCTGGAAATATGCAAATTAACATCGTACTCTAAAATTGGGAGAATCGCGGTTGTGGGATCAGTTCCTACGAGTTACATTGGTCCCGTGGGAGGTGTTGGTGCCACCCACGGGGACGTTCGGGGGCTGTTTCGAGTTTTCACCCTCTAACGCCATGTTTTTAAGCCTAAGTCTAGAAATATGAAAATTATCGTCGTATTCTCAAATCGGGAGACCCGCGGCAGCGGGGTCAGTTCCTACAAGTTACATTGGTCCCGTGGGAGGTTTTGGAGCCACCTACGGGGCCGTTCGAGGGTTGTTTCGAGTTTTCAACGTCTAACGCCGTGTTTTTAAGCCTAAGTCAAGAAATATGCAAATTATCATCGTATTCTCAAACCGGGAGACCCGCGGCTCTAGGGTCAGTTTCTACGAGTTACATTGGTCCCGTGGGAGGTGTTGGAGCCACCCACGGGGATGTTCGGGGGCTGTTTCAATTTTTTACCCACTAACGCCATGTTTTTATGCCTAAGTCAAGAAATATGCAAATTATCATCGTATTCTCAAACTGGGAATCCCGCGGCTATGGGGTCAGTTCCTACGAGTTACATGGGTCCCGTGGGAGGTGTTGGTACCACCCACGGGGCCGTTCGTGGGTTGTTTCAAGTTTTCACCCTCTAACGTTATGTTTTTAAGCCTAAGTCTTGAAATATGCAAATTATCATCGTATTCTCAAATCAGGATACCCGCGACTGCTAAGCCAGTTCATATGAGTTACATTCATCCCGTGGGAGGTATTGGTGCCACCCACGGGGTCGTTTGGGGGCTGTTTCTAGTTTTCACCCTCTAACGTCATGTTTATAAGCCTGAGTCTAGAAATATGTAAATTACCTCTGTACTCTAAATCCGGGAGACCCGTGGCTGTGGGGTCAGTTCCAACGGGTTACATTGGTCCCGTTGGAGATGTTGGGGCCACCACGGGGCCGTTCGGGGGCTATTTCGACTTTTCACCCTCTAACATCTTATTTTTAAGCCTAAGTGTAAAAAGATGCAAATTATTGTCGTATTCTCAAATCGGGAGACCCGCGGCTGCGGGGTCAATTCTTGCGAGTTACATTGGTCCCGTGGGAGGTGTTAGGGCCACCCACGAGGATGTTCGGGGGTTGTTTCGAGTTTTCACCCTCTAACGCCATGTTTTTAAGCCTATGTCAAGAAATATACAAATTATTATCGTATTCTCAAATCGGGATTCCCGCGGCTGTGGGGTCAGTTCCTACGAGTTACATGGGCCCCATGGGAGGTGTTGGTACCACCCACGGGGCCGTTCGTGGGCTGTTTTGAGTTTTCACCCTCTAACGTCATGTTTTAAAGCCTATGTCTTGAAATATGCAAATTATCATCGTATTCTCAAATCGGGAGACCCGCGGCTGTTAAGTCAGTTCCTACGGGTTACATTGGTCCCGTGGGAGGTGTTGGTTCCACCCACGAGGCCGTTCGAGGGCTGTTTCGACTTTTCACCCTCTAACGTCATCTTTTTAAGCATAAGTCTAGAAATATGCAAATTATCGCCGTACTCTCAAAACGGGAGACCCGCGGCTGTGGGGTCAGTTCCTATGAGTTACATCGGTCCCGTGGGAGCTGTTGGCGCCACCTACGGGGCCGTTCGGGGGCTGTTTTGACTTTTCACCCTCTAACGTCTTGTTTTTAAGCCTATGTCTAGAAATATGAAATTACCGTCGTATTCTCAAACCGAGAGACCCGCGGCTGCGGGGTTAGTTCCTGCGAGTTACATTGGTCCCGTGGGAGGTGTTGGTGACACTCACGGGGACGTTCGGGGGTTGTTTCGAGTTTTAACCCTCTAACGCCATGTTTTTAAGCCTAAGTCGAGAAATATGGATATTATTGTCGTATTCTTAAACCGGGAGACCCGTGATTGTGGGATCAGTTTCTGCGAGTTACATTGGTCCCGTGGGAGGTGTTGGTCCCACCGACGGGGCCGTTCGGGGGCTGTTTCGAGTTTTCACCCTCTAACGCCATGTTTTGATTAAGTCTAGAAGGGGTTAGTTCCTACGAGTTACATTGGTCCCGTGGGAGGTGTTAGTGCCACCCACGTGGCCGTTCGGGGGCTATTTCGAGTTTTCACCCTCTAACGTCATGTTTTTAAGCCTAAGTCTAGAAATATGAAAATTACCGTCGTATTCTCAAATCGGGAGACCTGCGGCGGTGGGGTCATTTCCTACGAGTTACATTGGTCCCGTGGGAGGTGTTGGTGCCACCCACGGGGACGTTCGGGGGATTTTTTAAGATTTCACCTTTTAACGTCATGTTTTTAAGCCTAAGTCTAGAAATATGCAAATTACCATCGTACTCTCAAAATGGGAGACCCACGACTACGGGGTCAGTTCCTACGAGTTACATTGGTCCCGTAGGAGGTGTTGGTTCCACCCACGAGGCCGTTCGAGGGCTGTTTCGACTTTTCACCCTCTAACGTCATGCTTTTAAGCATAAGTCTAGAAATATGTAAATTACCGTCGTACTCTCAAATCGGGAGACCCGCGGCTGTGGAATCAGTTCCTAAGAGTTTTATTGGTCCCGTGGGAGGTGTTGGTGCCACCCACAGGAACGTTCGGGGGCTATTTCGAGTTTTCACCCTCTAATGCCATGTTTGTAAGCCTATGTCTAGAAATATGCAAATTACTGTCGTATTCTCAAACCGGGATACCCGCGGCTGCGGGGTCAGTCCCTACAAGTTACATTCGTCTCGTGGGAGATGTTGGAGTCACCCATGGGGCCGTTCGAGGGTTATTTCGAGTTTTCAACCTCTAACGACGTGTTTTTAAGCCTAAGTCAAGAAATATGTAAATTATCATCATATTTTCAAACCGGGAGACCCGCGGCTGTGGTGTCAGTTCCTACGAGTTACATTAGTCCCGTGGGAGGTGTTGGTGCCACCCACAAGGACGTTCGGGGGCTGTTTCGAGTTTTCACCCTCTAACGCCATGTTTTTAAGCCTAAGTCAAGAAAAATAAAAAATTATCATCGTATTCTCAAACCGGGAGTCCCGCGGCTGTGGGGCCAGTTCCTACGAGTTACATGCGTCCCGTGGGAGGTGTTGGTGCCACCCACTGGGCCGTTTGGGGGCTGTTTCGAGTTTTCACCCTCTAACACCATGTTTTTAAGCCCAAGTCTAGAAATATGCAAATTACCACCGTATTCTTAAACCGGCAGACCCGAAGTGGCAGGGTCAGTCCCTACAAGTTACATTGGTCTCGTGGGAGGTGTTGGAGTCACCCATATGGCCGTTCGAGGGTTGTTTCAATTTTTCACCCTCTAATGCCATTTTTTTAAGCTCAAGTCAAGAAATATGCAAATTTTCATCCTATTCTCAAACCAGGAGACCCGCGGCTGTGGGGTCAGTTCCTACGAGTTACATTGGTCCTGTGGGAGGTGTTGGTGCCACCCATGGGGCCGTTCAAGGGCTGTTTTGAGTTTTCACCCTCTAACGCCATGTTTTGCTTAAGTCTAGAAATATGCAAATTATCATCGTATTCTCAAAACGGGAGAACCGCGACTGCGAGGCCAGTTCATACGAGTTACATTCGTCCCGTGGGAGGTATTGGTGCCACCCACGGGGCCGTTCGGGGGCTGTTTTGAGTTTTCACCCTCTAACGTCATGTTTTTAAGCCTAAGTTTAGAAATATGCAAATTATCGTCATATTCTCAAACCGGGAGACCCGCGGCAACGTGCCCAGTTCATACGAGTTACATTCCTCCCATGGGAGGTGTTGGTGCCACCCATGGGGCCGTTCGGGGCCTGCTTCGAATTTTCACCCTCTAACGTCTTGTTTTTAAGCCTAAGTCTAGAAATATGCTAATTACCATCGTATTTTCAAACCGAGAGACCCGCGACTGCGGGGTCAGTTCCTACGAGTTACATTGGTCCCGTGGGAGGCGTTGGAGCCACCCACAGGGCAGGTAAGGGGCTATTTCGACTTTTCACCCTCTAACGTCATGTTTTTAAGCCTATGTCTAGAAATATACAAATTACCGTCGTACTCTGAAATCGGGAGACCCGCGGTTGTGGGATCAGTTCCTACGAGTTACATTGGTCCCTTGGGACGTGTAGGTGCCACCCACAGGGCCGTTCGGGGGTTGTTTCGAGTTTTCACCCTCTAACGTCATGTTTTTAAACTTAAGTCTAGAAATTTGCAAATTATCATCGTATTCTCAAATCGAGAGACCCGCGGGTTCTAAGCCAGTTCGTACGAGTTACATTCGTCCCGTGGGAGGTGTTGGTGCCACCCACTGGGCCATTTGGGGGCTGTTTCGAGTTTTCACCCTCTAACGTAATGTTTTCAAGTCTAAGTCGAGAAATATACAAATTGCCATTGTACTCTCAAATCAAGAGACTCGCGGCTGTGGGGTCAGTTCCTACGAGTTACAATGGTCCCATGGGAGGTGTTGGTGCCACCCACAGGGACGTTCGGGGGCTATTTATACTTTTCACCCTCTAACGCCATGTTTTTAAGCCTAAGTCAAGAAATATGTAAATTATCGTCGTATTCTCAAACCGGGAGTACCGCGGCTGTGGGGTCAGTTCCTACGAGTTACATTGGTTCCGTGGGATGTGTTGGTTCCACCCACGGGGATGTTCGGGGGCTGTTTCGAGTTTTCACCCTCTAACGCCATGTTTTTAAGCCTAAGTCAAGAAATATGCAAATTATCATCGTATTCTCAAATCGGGAGTCCCGCGGCTGTGGGGTCAGTTCCTACGAGTTACATTGGTTCCGTGGGATGTGTTGGTGCCACCCACGGGGATGTTCGGGGGCTGTTTCGAGTTTTCACCCTCTAACTTCATGTTTTTAACCCTAAGTCTATAAATATGCAAATTATCATCGTATTCACAAACCGGGAGTACCGCGGCTGTGGGGTCAGTTCCTACGAGTTACATTGGTTCCGTGGGATGTGTTGGTTCCACCCACGGGGATGTTCGGGGGCTATTTCGAGTTTTCACCCTCTAACGCCATGTTTTTAAGTCTTAGTCAAGAAATATGCAAATTATCATCGTATTCTCAAACCGGGAGTCCCGCGGCTGTGGGGTCAGTTCCTACGAGTTACATTGGTTCCGTGGGATGTGTTGGTGCCACCCACGGGGATGTTCGGGGGCTGTTTCGAGTTTTCATCCTCTAACCCCATGTTTTTAAACCTAAGTCAAGAAATATGAAAATTATCATCGTATTCTCAAACCGGGAGTCCCGCGGTTGTGGGATCAGTTCCTACGAGTTACATTAGTTCCGTGGGATGTGTTAGTGCCACCTACGGGGCCGTACGGGGTCTGTTTCGACTTTTCACCCTCTAACTTCATGTTTCTAACCCAAAGTCTAAAAATATGAAAATTATCATCGTACTCACAAATCGGGAGACCCGCGACTGCGAGGCCAGTTCGTACGAGTTACATTCATCCCGTGGGAGGTGTTGGTGCCACCCACGGGGCCGTTCGGGGGCTGTTTCGAGTTTTCACCGTCTAACGTCATGTTTTTAAGCCTACGTCTAGAAATATGCGAATTACCATCGTACTCTGAAATCGGAAGACCCGCGGTTGTGGGATTAGTTCCTACGAGTTACATTGGTCCCTTGGGAGGTGGTGACACCCATGGGGCCATTCGGGGGCTGTTTCGACTTGTCACCGTCTAACGCCATATTTTAAGCCTAAGTCTAGAAATATGAAAATTACCATCGTACTCTCAAATTGGGAGACCCGGGGCTGTGGGATCAGTTCCGACGAGTTACATTGGTCCCATGGGAGGTGTTGGTGCAAACCCACGTGGATGATGAGGGGATGTTTTGAGTTTTCACCCTCTAACGCCATGTTTTTATGCCTAAGTCCAGAAATATACAAATTACCATCGTATTCTCAAATCGGGGGACCCGCGGTTGCAGGGTCAGTTCCTATGAGTTACATTGGTCCCGTGGGAGGTGTTAGTGCCACCCACGGGACCGTTCGATGGCTATTTCGACTTTTCACCCTCTAACTTCATGTTTTTAACCCTAAGTCTAGAAATATGTAAATTACCGCCGTACTCTCAAATCGAGAGACCCGCGGTTGCGGGGTCAGTTCCTACGAGTTACATTGGTCCCGTGGGAGGTGTTGGTGCCACCCACGGGGATGTTCGCGGGCTGTTTCGAGTTTTCAACCTCTAACGCCGTATTTTTAAGCATAAGTCTAGAAATATGCAAATTACCACCGTATTCTCAAATCGGGAGATCCGCGGCTGCGAGGTCATTTCCTAAGAGTTACATTGGTCCTGTGGCAGGTGTTGGAGCCACCCACAGGGCCGTTTCGAGTTTTCACCCTCTAACGTCATGTTTTTAAGCCTAAGTATAGAAATACGCAAATTATTGTGGTACTCTCAAACTGGGAGACCCGCGGTTGCGGGGTCAGTTCCTAAGAGTTACATTGGTCCCGTGGGAGGTGTTAGTGCCACCCACGGGGATGTTCGGGGGCTGTTTCGCGTTTTCACCCTCTAACGCCATGTTTTTAAGCCTAAGTCAAGAAATATGTGAATTATCATCTTATTCTCAAACCGGGAGTCCCGCGGCTGTGGGGTCAGTTTCTACGAGTTACATTGGTTCCATGGGAGGTGTTGGTACCACCCACGGGGATGTTCGGGGGCTGTTTCGAGTTTTCACCCTCTAACGCCATGTTTTTAAGCCTAAAGCAAGAAATATGCAAATTATCGTCGTATTCTCAAACCGGAGTCCCGCGGCTTTGGGGTCAGTTCCTACGAGTTACATTGGTTCCGTGGGATGTGTTGGTGCCACCTACGGGGATGTTCGGGGGCTGTTTCGAGTTTTCATCCTCTAACCCCATATTTTTAAGCCTAGGTCTAGAAATATTTAAATTACCGTCGTATTCTCAAATCGGGAGACCCGCGGCTGCGGGGTCAATTCCTACGAGTTACAGTGGTCCAGTTGCAGGTGTTAGTGCCAACCACGAGGCCGTTCGTGGGCTGTTTTGACTTTTCACCCTCTAACATCATGTTTTTAAGCCTAAGTCTAGAAATATGCAAATTGCCGTCATATTCTCAAACCTGGAGACCCGCGGTTGCGAGGTCAGTTCCTACGAGTTACATTGGTCCCATGGGAGGTGTTGGCGCCACCCACAGGGCCGTTTGGGGGCTGTTTCGACTTTTCACCCTCTAACGCCATGTTTTTCAGCCTAAGTCTAGAAATATGCAAATTACCATCGTACTCTCAAACAGGGAGACCCACGGCTATGGGATCAGTTCCTACGAGTTACATTGGTCTCGTGGGAGGTCTTAGTGCCACCCACGGGGCCGTTCGGGGGCTGTTTCAATTTTTCACCCTCTAACGCCATGTTTTTAAGCCTAAGTCTAGAATTACGCAAATTACCATCGTACTCTCAAACTGGGAGACCCGCGGCTGTGGGATCAGTTCCTACGACTTACATTGGTCCCGTGGGAGGTGTTGGTGCCACCTACAGGGATGTTCGGGGGCTATTTCGCATTTTCACCCTCTAATGCCATGTTTTTAAGCCTAAGTCTTGAAATACACATATTGCCGTCGTATTCTCAAACCCCGAGACCCGCGGTTGCGAGGTCAGTTCCTACGAGTTGCATTGGTCCCGCGGGAAGTGTTGGTGCCACCCACGAGGCCGTTCGAGGGCTTTTTCGACTTTTCACCCTCTAACGTTATGTTTTTAAGCCTCAGTCTAGAAATATGTAAATTACCATCGTATTCTCAAACTGGGAGACCCGCGGCCGCGGGGTCAGTTCCTAGGCGTTACATTGGTCCCGTGGGAGGTCTTGGTACCACCCACGGGGCCGTTCGGGGGCTGTTTTGATTTTTCACCCTCTAACGTGATGTTTTTAAGCCTAAGTCTAAAAATATGAAAATTACCGTCGTACTCTCAAACTGGGAGACCCGCGGCTATGGGATCAGTTCGTACGAGTTACATTGTTCCGTGGGACGTGTTGGTGCCACCCACGGGTATTTCGGGGGCTGTTTCGACTTTTCACCCTCTAACGCAATATTTTTAAACCTAAGTCTACAAATATGCAAATTACCGTCGTATTCTCAAACCGGGAGACCCACGTCTGCGGGTTCAGTTTCTACTAGTTACATTGGTCTTGTAGGAGGTGTTGGTGCCACCCACGGGGCCGTTCAAGGGTTTTTTCGAGTTTTCACCCTCTAACGCCATGTTTTTAAGCCTAAGTCAAGAAATATGCAAATTTTCATCGTTTTCGCAAATCGGGAGTCCCGCGACTGTGGGGTCAGTTCCTACGAGTTACATTGGTTCCGTGGGAGGCGTTGGTGCCACCCAGGGGGTCGCTCGGGGGCTGTTTCGAGTTTTCACCCTCTAACGCCATATTTTTCTTATGTCTATAAATATGCAAATTACCGTCGTACTCTCAAATCGGGAGACCCGCGGATGCGAGGTTAGTTCTTGCGAGTTACATTCGTCCCGTGGGAGGTGTTGGTGCCACCCACGCGGCCGTTCGGGGGCTGTTTCGACTCTTCACCCTCTAACGTCACTTTTTTAGGCCTAAGTATAGAAATATGCAAATTACCAATGTACTCTCAAACCCGGAGACCCGCAGCTGCAGGGACAGTTCCTATGTGTTACATTGGTCCCGTGGGAGGTGTTAGTGCCACCAACGGGGCCGTTCGGGGGCTGTTTCGACTTTTCACCCTCTAACGTCTTATTTTTAAGCCTAAGTCTAGAAATATGCAAATTATCGTCGTACTTTGAAATCGGAAGACCCGCGGTTGTGGGATCAGTTCCGACGAGTTACATTGGTCCCCTGGGAGGTGTTGGTGCCACCCACGGGGATGTTCGGGGGTTGTTTCCAGTTTTCACCCTCTAACGCCATGTTTTTAAGCCTAAGTCTAGAAATATGCAAATTACCGTCGTATTCTTAAACCCGGAGACCCGCGGCTTCGGGGTGAGTTCCTATGAGTTACATTGGTCCCATAGGAGGTGTTGGTGCCACCCACGGGGCCGTTCGGGGGTTGTTTCGAGTTTTCACCCTCTAACGCCATGTTTTTAAGCCTAAATCAAGAAATATGTTAATTATTACCGTATTCATAAATCGGGAGTCCCGCGGGTGTGGGGTCAGTTCCTACGAGTTACATTTGTCCCGTGAGAGGTGTTGGTGCCACCCACGGGGCCGTTCGGGGGCTGTTTCGACTTTTCAGCCTCTAACGTCATGTTTTTAAGCCAAAGTCTAAAAATATGCAAATTACCGTCGTACTCTCAAACCGGGAGACACGCGGCTGCAGGGACAGTTCCTACGTGTTACATTTGTCCAATGGGAGGTGTTGGTGCCACCAACGGGGCCGTTCGGGGGCTGTTTCGACTTTTCACCCTCTAACGTCATGTTTTTAAGCCTAAGCCTAGAAATATGCAAATTACCATCGTATTCTCAAATCAGGAGACCCGCGGCTATGGGGTCAGTTCCTATGAGTTACATTGGTCTCGTGGGAGGTGTTGGACCCAGCCACGGGGCCGTTTGAGGGTTGTTTCGAGTTTTCACCCTCTAACGCCATGTTTTTAAGCCTAAGTCAAGAAATATGCAAATTATCGTCGTATTCTCAAATCGGGTGACCCGCGACTGTGGGTCAGTTCCTACGAGTTACATTGGTCACGTGGGAGGTTTTGGTGCCAACCAGAGGGACGTTCGGAGCTGATTCGAGTTTTCACCCTCTAACGCCATGTTTTTAGGTCTAAGTCAAAAAATATGAAAATTATCGTCGTATTCTCAAACCGGGAGTCCCGCGGCTGTGGGGTCATTTCCTACGAGTTAAATCGGACCCGTGGGAGGTGTTGGTGCCACCCACGGGGCCGTTTGGGGGCTGTTTCGAGTTTTCACCCTCTAACGTCATCTTTTAAACCTAAGTCAAGAAATAGGCAAATTACCGTCGTACTCTGAAATCGAAAGACCTGCGGTTGTGGGATCAGTTTCGACGATTTACATTGGTCCCGTGGGAGGTGTTGGTGCCACCCACAGGGACATTCGTGAGCTGTTTCGAGTTTTCACCCTCTAACGCCATGTTTTTTAGCCTAAGTCTAGAAATATGCAAATTACCATCGTATTCTCAAACCGGGAGACCCGCGGCTGTGGGATCAGTTCCTACGAGTTACATGGGTCCCGTAGGAGGTGTTAGTACCACCCACGGGGCCGTTCGGGGGCTATTTCGACTTATCACCCACAAACTTCATGTTTTTAACCCTAAGTCTAGAAATATGTAAATTACAGTCGTACTATCAAATCGGGAGACCCGCGGCTGTGGGGTCTGTTCCCACGAGTTACACTGGTCCCATGGGAGGTGTTGGTGCCACCCACATGGATGTTCGGGGGCTGTTTCGAGTTTTCAACCTCTAATGCCATATTTTTAAGCCTAAGTCTAGAAATATGCAAAATACCACCGTATTCTCAAATCGGGAGACCTGCGGCTGCGGGGTCAGTTCCTACAAGTTACATTGGTCCCGTGGGAGGTGTTGGTGCCACCCACGGGGCCGTTCGGGGGCTGTTTCGAGTGTCCACCCTCTAACGCCATGTTTTGCTTAAGTCTAGAAATATGAATATTATCGTTGTACTCTCAAACCGGGAGACCCGCGGCTACGGGGTCAGTTCCTATGAGTTACATTGGTCCCGTGGGAGGTGTTGGAGCCACCCACGGGGCCGTTTGAGGGTTGCTTCGAGTTTTCACCCTCTAACGTCATGTTTTTAAGCCTACGTCTAGAAATATGCAAATTGCCGTCGTACTCTAAAACTGGGAGACCCGTGGCTGCGGGGTCAGTTCCTACGAGTTACAGTGGTCCCTTGGGAGGTGTTAGGGCCACCCAACGAGGCCGTTCGGGGGCTGTTTTGACTTTTCACCCTCTAACGTTGTGTTTTTAAACCTAGGTCTAGAAATATTCAAATAACCGTCATATTCTCAAATGGGGAGACCCGCGGCGGCGGGGTCAGTTCCTACGAGTTACATTGGTCCCGTGGGAGGTGTTGGTGCCACCCACGGGGCCGTTCGGCTATTTCGCATTTTCACCCTCTAATGTCATATTTTTAAGCCTACGTCGAGAATTATGCAAATTACCATTGTACTCTCAAATCGGGAGACCCGCAGCTGCGAGGTCAGTTCCTATGAGTTACAGTGGTCCCGTAGGAGGTGTTGGTTCCAACCACGGGGCCGTTCATGGGCTGTCTTGACTTTTCACCCTCTAACATCACGTTTTTAAGACTAAGTCTAGAAGTATGCAAATTACAATCGTATTCTCAAACCCGGAGACCCGCGGTTTCGAGGCCAGTTCCTACGAGTTACATCGGTCCCGTGGGAGGTGTTGGTGCCATCCATAGGGCCGTTCGGGGGCTATTTCGATTTTTTTCCCTCTAACGCCATGTTTTAAAGTCTAAGTCTAGAAATATGAAAATTACCATCATACTCTCAAACAGGGAGACCCGCGGCTGTGGGATCAGTTCCTGCAAATTACATTGGTTACGTGGGAGGTGTTTGTGCCACCCACGGGGATGTTCGGGGGCTGTTTCGAGTTTTCACCCTCTAACGCCTTGTTTTTAAGGCTAAGTTTAGAAATATGAAAATTACCGTGATATTCTCCAACCGGGAGACCCGCGGTTACGAGTTCAGTTCCTACTAGTTACATTGGACCCGTAGGAGGTGTTGGTGCCACCCACGGGGCCGTTCGGGGGTTGTTTTGAGTTTTCACCCTCTAACGCCATGTTTTTAAGCCTAAGTCTAGAAATATGCAAATTACCATCGTACTCTCAAACAGGGAGACCCGCGGCTGTGGGATCAGTTCCTACGAGTTACATTGTTCCGTGGGAGGTGTTGGTGCCACCCACGGGTATGTTCGGGGGCTGTTTCGAGTTTTCACCCTCTAACTTTATGTTTTTAAGCCTAAGTCTAGAAATATGCAAATTACCGTCGTATTCACAAACCGGGAGACCCGCGGCTGCGGGTTCAGTTCCTACTAGTTACATTGGTCCTGTAGGAGGTGTTGGTGCCACCCACGGGGACGTTCGGGGGTTGTTTCGAGTTTTCACCCTCTAACGCCATGTTTTTAAGCCTAAGTCAAGAAATATGCAAATTTTCATCGTATTCGCAAATCGGTAGTCCCGCGGCTGTGGGGTCAGTTCCTACGAGTTATATTGGTTCCGTGGGAGGTGTTGGTGCCACCCAGGGGGCCGCTCGGAGGCTGTTTTGAGTTTTCACCTCTAACGCCATGTTTTGCTTAAGTCTAGAAATATGCAAATTACCGTCGTACTCTCAAACCGGGAGACCCGCGGCTGCGGGGTCAGTTCCTGCGAGTTACTTTGGTACCGTGGGAGGTGTTGGTGCCACCCACGGGGCCGTTCGGGGGCTGTTTCAACTTTTCACCCTCTAACATCATGTTTTTAGGCCTAAGTACAGAAATATGAAAACTTCCGTCGTACTCTCAAACCGGGAGATCCGCAGCTGCAGGGACAGTTCCTACGTGTTACATTGGTACCGTGGGAGGTGTTGGTGCCACCAACGGGTCCGTTCGGGGGCTGTTTCGACATTTCAATTACCATCGTACTCTGAAATCGAAAGACCCTCGGTTGTGGGATCAGTTTCGATGAGTTACATTGGTCCCGTCGGAGGTGTTGGTGCCACCCACGGGGATGTTTGGGGGTTGTTTCAAGTTTTCACCTTCTAACGCCATGTTTTTAAGCCTAAGTCTAAAAATATGCAAATTACCATCGTACTCTCAAACCGGGAGACCCGCGGCTGCAGGGTGAGTTCCTACGTGTTACATTTGTCCAGTGGGAGGTGTTGGTGCCACCAACGGGGCCGCTCGGGGGCTGATTCGACTTTTCACCCTCTAACGTCATGTTTTTAAGTCTAAGTCTAGAAATATGCAAATTACCGTCGTATTCTGAAACCGGGAGACCCGGGGCTTTGGGGCTAGTTCCTAAGAGTTACATTGGTTCCGTGGGAGGTGTTGGTGCCACCCACGGGGTCGTTCGGGGGCTGTTTCGAGTTTTCTCCCTCTAACGCCATATTTTGCTTAAGTCTAGAAATATGCAAATTTCCGTCCTATTCTGAAACCGGGAGACCCGCAGCTTTGGGGTCAGTTCCTACGAGTTACATTAGACCCGTGGGAGGTGTTGGAGCCACCCACGGGGCCGTTCGAGGGCTGTTTCGAGTTTTCACCCTCTAACGCCATGTTTTTAAGCCTAAGTCAAGAAATATGCAAATTATCATCGTATTCTCAAACCGGGTGACCCGCGACTGTGGGTCAATTTCTACGAGTTACATTGGTCCCGTGGAGGTTTTGGTGCCACCCAGAGGGACGTTCGGAGCTGTTTCGAGTTTTCACCCTCTAACGCCATGTTTTTAAGCCTAAGTAAAAAAATATGCAAATCATCATCGTATTCTCAAACCGGGAGTCCCGCGGCTGTGGGGTTATTTCCTACGAGTTACATCGGACCCGTGGGAGGTGTTGGTGCCACCCACGGGGCCGTTTGGGGGCTGTTTCGAGTTTTCACCCTCTAACGTCATCCTTTAAGCCTAAGTCTAGAAATATGCAAATTACCGTCGTACTCGGAAATCGGAAGACCCGCGGTTGTGGGATCAGTTCCGACGATTTACATTGGTCCCGTGGGAGGTGTTTGTGCCACCCACGGGGATGTTCGGGGGTTGTTTCGAGTTTTCACCCTCTAACGCCATATTTTTAAGCCTAAGTCTAGAAATATGCAAATTATCGTCGTATTCTTAGACTAGGAGACCCGAGGCTGTGGGGTCAGTTCCTACGAGTTACATTGGTCCCGTAGGAGGTGTTGGTGCCACCCACGGGGTCGTTCGGGTGTTGTTTCGAGTTTTCACCCTCTAACACCATGTTTTTAAGCCTAAATCAAGAAATATGCTAATTATCATCGTATTCTCAAAACAGGAGTCCCACAGCTGTGGGGTCAGTTCCTACGACTTACATTTGTCCTGTGAGAGGTGTTGGTTCCACCCACGGGGCCGTTCGGGGGCTGTTTGAACTTTTCACCCTCTAACGTCATATTTTTAAGCCTAAGTCTAAAAATATGCAAATTATCATCGTACTCTCAAACCGGGAGACCCGCGGCTGCAAGCGTCAGTTCTTACGTGTTACATTTGTCCAGTGGGAGGTGTTGGTGCCACCCACGGGGCTGTTTCGAGGTTTCACCTTCTATCGTCATATTTTTAAGCCTAAGTCTAAAAATATGCAAATTATCGTTGTATTCTCAAACCGAGAGACCCGTGGCTGCGGGGTCAGTTTCTACGAGTTACATTCGTCCCGTGGGAGGTGTGGGTGCCACCCACGGGGCCGTTCGGGGGCTGTTTCGAGTTTTTACACTCTAACGTTATGCTTTTAAGCCTAAGTCTAGAAATATTTAAATTATCGTTGTACTCTCAAACCGGGAGGCCTGTGGCTGCGGGGTCAGTTTCTACGAGTTATAGTGGTCCCGTGGGAGGTGTTAGTGCCACCCACGGGGCCTTTCAGGGGATGTTTAGACTTTTCACCCTCTAACGTCATGTTTTTAAGCCTAAGTCTAGAAATATGAAAATTACCGTCGTATTCTCAAACTAGGAGACCCACGGTTGCGGGGTCAGTTCCTACTTGTTCCATTTGTCCCGTGGGAGGTGTTGGTGCCACCCACGGGGCCATTCGGGGGCTGTTTCAACTTTTCACCCTTTAACGTCATGTTTTTAAGCCTAAGTATAGAAATATGCAAATTACCGTCGTATTCTCAAATCGGGAGACCCGCGACTGCGGGGTCAGTTTTGACGAGTTATATTGGTCCCGTGGGAGGTGTTAGAGCCACCCACGGGGCCATTCCGGGGTTGTTTGAGTTTTCAACCTCTAATGCCGTATTTTTAAGCCTAAGTCAAGAAATATGCAAATTACCGTCATACTCTCAAACCGGGAGACCCGTGGCTACGGGGTAAGTTCCAGCGAGTAACATTGGTCCCATGGGAGGTGTTGGTGCCACCCATGGAGCCGTTTGGGGATTGTTTCGAGTTTTTACCCTCTAACGCCATGTTTTGCTTAAGTTTAGAAATATGCAAATTACCGTTGTACTCTCAAACCGGGAGACCCGCGGCTGCGAGGTGAGTTCCTGCGAGTTAAATTGGTCCCGTGGGAGGTGTTGGTGCCACCCACGGGGATATTCGGGGGCTGTTTCGAGTTTTCACCCTCTAACGCCATGCTTTTAAGCCTAAGTCGAGAAATATGCAAATTATCATCGTAGTCTCGAACCGGGAGTCCCGCGGCTGCGGGGTCAATTCCTACGAGTTAGATTAGTCCCGTAGGAGGTGTTGGTGCCACCCACGGTGCCTCTCGACGGTTGTTTCGAGTTTTCACCCTCTAACGCCATGTTTTGCTTAAGTCTAGAAATAAGCAAATTCACGTCGTACTCTAAAATTGGGAGACCCGCGGCTACGGGATCAGTTCCTGCGAGTTACATTGGTTCCGTGGGAGGTGTTGGTTCCACCCACGGGGCCGTTCGGGGATTGTTTCGAGTTTTCACCCTCTAACGTCATGTTTTTAAGCCTAAGTCTTGAAATATCCAAATTACCGTCGTACTCTCAAACCGAGAGACCCGCGGTAGCAGGGTATGTTCCTACGTGTTACATTGGTCACGTGGGAGGTGTTGGTGCCACCAACGGGGCCGTTCGGTGGGTGTTTCGACTTTTCACCCTCTAACATCATGTTTTTAAACCTAAGTCCAGAAATATGCAAATTATCGTTATTTTCTCAAATCAGGAGACCCGCGGCTACGGGGTCAGTTCCTACGAGTTACATTGGTCCCGTGGGATGTGTTTGAGCCACCCACGGGGTCGTTCGAGGGTTGTTTCGAGTTTTCACCCTCTAACACCATGTTTTTAAGTCTAAGTCAAGTAATATGCAAATTATCGTCGTATTCTCAAACCGGGAGACCTGCGGATGTGAGGTCAGTTCCTACGAGTTACATTGGTCCCGTGGGAGGTGTTGGTACCACCCACATGGTCGTTCAGGGGCTGTTTCGAGGTTTCACCCTCTAACGTCATGTTTTTCTTAAGTCTAAAAATATGCAAATTACCGCTGTACTCTCAAACCGGGAGACCAGCGGCTACGATGTCAGTGCTTGCGAGTTACATTGGTCCCGTGGGAGGTGTTGGTGCCACCCACGGTACCGTTCGGGGGCTATTTCGACTTTTCACCCTCCGACTTCATGTTTTTAACCTTTAGTTTATAAATAAACAAATTACCGTCTATCTCTCAAATCGGGAGATCCGCGGCTGTGGGCTCAGTTCCTACGACTTACATTTGTCCCGTGGGAGGTGTTGGTGCCAGCCACGGGGACGTTCGGGGGTTGTTTCGAGTTTTCACCCTCTAACTCCAAGTTTTTAAGCCTAAGTCAAGAAATATGCGAATTATTATCGTATTCTCAAATCGCAAGACCCACGGCTGTGGGATCAGTTCCTACAAGTTACATTGGTCCCGTGGGAGGTGTTGGTGGCACCCACGGAGTCATTCGGGGGCTGTTTCGAGTTTTCACGCTCTAACGCCATGTTTTTAAGCCTAAGTCTAGAAATATACAAATTATCATTGTATTCTCAATCCAGGAGACCCGCGACTGCGGGGTCAGTTCGTAGGAGTTACATCGGTCCCGTGGGAGGTGTTGGTGCCACCCACGGGGACGTTCGGGGGCTGTTCCGACTTTTCACCTTCTAACGTCATGTTTTTAAGCCTAAGTCTACAAATATGCAAATTACCATCGTACTCTCAAAAATTGAGAGACCCTCGGCTGCGGGGTAAGTTCCTACGAGTTACATTGGTCCCGTGGGAGGTGTTGGTGCCACCCATGGGGCCGTTCAAGGGCTGTTTCGAGTTTTCACCCTCTAACGCCATGTTTTGCTTAAGTCTAAAAATATACAAATTATCGTCGTACTCTCAAATCGGGAGACCCACGGCTACGGGGTAAGTTCCAGCGAGTTACGTTGGTCCTGTGGGAGGTGTTGGTGCCTCCCACGACGACGTTCGCGGGCTGTTTCGACTTTTCACCCTCTAACATCATGGTTTTAACCCTAAGTCTAGAAATAGGCAGATTACCATCGTACTCTCAAACCGGGAGACTCGCAGTTGCGGGGTCATTTCCCACGAGTTACATTGGTCCCGTGGGAGGTGATGGTGCCACCCACGGGGCAGTTCAGGGGCTGTTTCAAGTTTTCACCCTCTAACGCCATGTTTTACTTAAGTCTAAAAATATGCAAATTACCATCGTACTCTCAAACTGGGAGGCCCGCGGCTTCGGGGTAAGTTCCTGCGAGTTACATTGGTCCCCTGGGAGGTGTTGGTGCCAGCCACGGGGACATTCGGGGGCTATTTCGAATTCTCACCCTCTAACATCATGGTTTTAACCCTAAGTCTAGAAATATGCAAATTACTATCCTACTCTCAAACCGGGAGACCCGCGTCTGGGGGGTCAGTTCCGACGAGTTACATTGGTCCCGTGGGAGGTTTTGGTGCCACCCACGGGGCCGTTCAGGGGATGTTTCGAGTTTTCACCCTTTAACGCCATGTTTTGCTTAAGTCTAGAAATATGTAAATTACCATCGTCCTCTTAAATCGGGAGACCCACGACTGCGGGGTCAGTTCCTGCGTGTTACATTGGTCCCGTGGGAGGTGTTGGTGCCACCCACGGGGTCGTTCGGGGGTTGTTTTGACTTTTCACCCTCTAAAGTCATGTTTTTCATCCTAAGTCTGGAACTATGCAAATTACCATCGTACTCTCAAATCGGGAGAATAGCGGCTGTGGGATTAGTTCCTACGAGTTACATTGGTCCCGTGGGAGGTGTTGGTTCCACCCACAGGGACGTTCGGGGGCTGTTTCGAGTTTTCACCCTCTAATGCCATGTTTTTAAGCCTAAGTTAAGAAATATGGAAATTTTCGTCATATTCTTAAACCGGGAGACCCGCGGTTGTGGGGTCAGTTCCAGCGAGTTATATTGGTCCCATGGGAGGTGTTGGTGCCACTCACGGGGCCGTTCGGGGGCTGTTTTGAGTTTTCACCCTCTAACGCCATGTTTTGCTTAAGTCTAGAAATATGCAAATTACCGTCGTACTCTCAAACCGGGAGACCCTCGGCTGCGGGGTCAGTTTCTACGAGTTATATTGGTCCCGTGGGAGGTATTGGTGCCATCCACGTGGCCGTTCGGGGGCTATTTCGAGTTTTCACCCTCTAACGTCATGTTTTTAAGCCTAAGTCTAGGAATATGAAAATTACCATAATATTCTCAAACCAGGAGACCCGCGACTGCGGGGTCAGTTCCTATGAGTTACATTGGTCCCGTGGGAGATGTTGGTGCCACCCACGGGGTCGTTCGAGGTCTGTTTTGACTTTTCAACCTATAACGTCATGATTTTAAGCCTAAGTCTAGAAATATGCAAATTACCGTCGATCTCTCAAATCGGGAGACCCACGAATGTGGGGTCAGTTCCTACGAGTTACATTGGTCCCGTGGGAGGTGTTGGTGCCACCCACGGGGCCGTTTGGAAGCTGTTCGAGTTTTCACCCTATAACGTCATGTTTTTAAGCCTAAGTCTAGAAATATGAAAATTACCGTCGTACTCTCAAACCAGGAGACTCTCGGCTATGGGGTCAGGTCCTACGAGTTACATTGGACCCGTGGGAGGTGTTAGTGCCACCCACGTGGCCGTTCGGGGGCTGTTTCGACTTTTCACCCTCTAACGTCATGTTTTTAAGACTAAGGCTAAAAATATGAAAATTACCATCGTATTCTCAAATCGGGAGACCCGCGGCTGCGGGGTCAGTTCCTACGAGTTACATTGGTCCCCAGGGAGGTGTTAGTGCCACCCACGGGGCCGTTCGGGGGCTGCTTCGACTTTTCCTCCCTCTAACGTCATGTTTTTAAGCCTATGTCTAGAAATATGCAAATTACCATCGTACTCTCAAATCGGGAGACCCGCGACTGTGGGATCAGTTCCTACGAGTTACATTGGTCCCGTGGGATATGTTGGTTCCACCCACGGGGATGTTCGAGGGTTGTTTCGAGTTTTCACCCTCTAACGCCATGTTTTTAAGCCTAAGTCAAGAAATATACAAATTATTATCGTATTCTCAAATCGGGAGTCCTGCGGCTGTGGGGTCAGTTCCTAAGAGTTACATGGGCCCCGTGGGAGGTGTTGGTACCACCCACGGGGCCGTTCGTGGGCTGTTTCGAGTTCTCACGCTCTAACATCATTTTTTAAGCCCAAGTATAGAAATATGCGAATTATAATCGTATTCTCAAATCGGGAGACCCGCGGCTGCTAAGCCAATTTGTACGAGTTACAATTGTCCCGTGGGAGGTGTTGGTGCCACCCACGGGGCCGTTTGGGGCCTGTTTCAAGTTTTCACCCTCTAACGTCATGTTTGTAAGCCTAAGTCTAGAAATATGCAAATTACTTTCGTACTCTCAAAACGAGAGACCCGCGGCTGTGGGGTCAGTTTCTAAGAGTTATATTGGTCCCGTGGCACCTATTGGTGCCACCCACGGGGCTGTTCGGGGGCTGTTTCGACTTTTCACCCTCTAACGTTTTATTTTTAAGCCTAAGTCTAGAAATATGATATTACCATCGTATTCTCAAATCAGGAGACCCGGGGCTGCGGGGTCAGTTCCTGCGAGTTACATTGGTACCGTGCGAGGTGTTGGTGCCACCCACGGGGACGTTCGGGGGCTGTTTTGACTTTTCACCCTCTAACGTCATGTTTTTAAGCATAATTCTAGAAATGTGCAAATTACCGTCGTACTCTCAAATCGGGAGACCCGCGGCTGTGGGATCTGTTTCTACGAGTTACATTGGTCCCGTGGGAGGTGTTGGTGCCACCCACAGGGACGTTCGGGGGCTGTTTCGAGTTTTCACCCTCTAATGCCATGTTTTTAAGCCCATGTCTAGAAATATGCAAATTACTGTCATATTCTCAAACCGGGATACCCGCGGCTGCGGGGTCAGTCCCTACAAGTGACATTGGTCTCGTGGGAGGTGTTGGAGTCATCCATGGGGCCGTTCGAGGGTTGTTTCGAGTTTTCAACCTCTAACGACGTGTTTTTAAGCCTTAGTCAAGATATATGCAAATTATCATTATATTTTCAAACCGGGCGACCCGCGACGGTGGGGTCAGTTCCTACGAGTTACATTGGTCCTGTGGGAGGTGTTAGTGCCACCCACACGGACGTTCGGGGGCTGTTTCGAGTTTTCACCCTCTAACGCCATGTTTTTAAACCTAAGCCAAGAAATATTAAAAATTATCGTCGTATTCTCAAACCGGGAGACCCGTGGCTGTGTGGTCAGTTCCTACGAGTATCATTGGTCCCGTGGGAGGTGTTGGTGCCACCCATGGGGCCGTTCAAGGGCTATTTTGAGTTTTCACCCTCTAACCCCATGTTTTGCTTAAGTCTAAAAATATGAAAATTATCAGCTTATTCTCAAAATGGGAGAACCGCGACTGCGATGCCAGTTCGTACGAGTTACAGTCATCCCGTGGGAGATATTGGTGCCACCCACGGGGCCGTTCGGGGGCTGTTTCGAGTTTTCTCCCTCCAACGTCATGTTTTTAATCCTAAGTTTAGAGATATGCAAATTATCGTCGTATTCTCAAACCGAGAGACCCGCGGCTGCGAGGCCAGTTCGTACGAGATACATTCGTCCCATGGGAGGTGTTAGTGCCACCCATGGGGCCGTTCGGGGGCTGCTTCGAATTTTCACCCTCTAACGTCATGTTTTTAAGCCTAAGTCTAGAAAGATACTAATTATCATTGCATTCTGAAACCCTGAGACCCGCGGCTGCGGGGTCAGTTCCTACGAGTTACATTGGTCCGTGGGAGGTGTTGGAGCCACCCACAGGGCCGTTAAGGGGCTATTTTGACTTTTCACCCTCTAACGTCATGTTTTTAAACCTAAGCCTAGAAATATGCAAATTACCATCGTACTCTGAAATCGAGAGACTCGCGGTCGTGGGATCAGTTCCTACGAGTTACATTGGTCCCTTGGGAGGTGTTAGTGCCACCCACGGGGCCGTTCGGGCGCTGTTTCGAGTTTTCACCCTTTAACGTCATGGTTTTAAACCTAACTCTAGAAATTTTCAAATTATCATCGTATTCTCAAACTGAGAGACTCGCGTGTTCTAATGGAGTTCGTACGAGTTACATTCGTCCCGTGGGAGGTGTTGGTGCCACCCACTGGGACATTTAGGGGATGTTTCGAGTTTTCACCCTCTAACGTCATGTTTTTAAGTCTAAGTCTAGAAATATACAAATTACCATCGTACTCTCAAATCGAGAGACTCGCGGCTGCGGGGTCAATTCCTACGAGTTACATTGGTCCCATGTGAGGTGTTGGTCCCACCCACGGGGCCGTTCGAGGGCTATTTCTACTTTTCTGCCTCTTACGTCATGTTTTTAAGCCTAAGTCTAGAAATATGCATATTACCATCGTATTCTCAAACCAGGAGACCCGCGGCTGCGGGGTCAGTTCCTACAAGTTACACTGGTCCCGTGGGAGGTGTTGGCCCCACCCACTGGGACGTTCGGGAGCTGTTTTGAGTTTTCACCCTCTAACGCCATGTTTTTAAGCCTAATTCAAGAAATATGCAAATTATCATCGTATTCTCAAACCGGGAGTCCCGCGGATGTGGGGTCAGTTCCTACGAGTTACATTAGTTCCGTTGGATGTGTTGGTGCCACCCACGGGGATGTTCGGGTGTTGTTTCGAGTTTTCACCCTCTAATGCCATGTTTTTAAGCCTAAGTCAAGAAATATGCAAATTATCGTCGTATTCTCAAATCGGGAGTCCCGCGGCTGTGGGGTCAGTTCCTACGAGTTACATTGGTTCCGTGGGATGTGTTGGTGCCACCCACGGGGATGTTCGGGGGCTGTTTTAAGTTTTCCCCCTCTAACCCCATGTTTTAAACGTAAGTCAAGAAATATGAAAATTATCATCGTATTCTCAAATCGGGAGTCCCGCGGCTGTGGGGTCAGTTCCTACGAGTTACATTGGTCCGTGGGATGTGTTAGTGCCACCCAAGGGGCCGTTCGGGGGCAGTTTTGACTTTTCACCCTCTAACTTCATGTTTTTAACCCAAAGTCCAAAAATATGCAAATTACCGTCGTACTCTCAAATCGGGAGACCCGCGGTTGCGAGGCCAGTTCGTACGAGTTACATTCATCCCGTGGGAGGTGTTGGTGCCACCCACGGGGCCGTTCGGGGGCTGTTTCGAGTTTTCACCCTCTGACGTCATGTTTTTAAGCCTACGTCTAGAAATATGCAAATTACCATCATACTCTGAAATCGAAAGACCCGCGGTTATGGGATCAGTTCCTACGAGTTACATTGGTCCCTTGGGAGGTGTTGGTGACACCCATGGGGCCATTCGGGGGGTTGTTTCGACTTGTCACCGTCTAACGCTATATTTTTAAGCCTAAGTCTAGAAATAGGAAAATTACCGTCGTACTCTCAAACTGGGAGACCCGGGGCTGTGGGATCAGTTTCGACGAGTTACATTGGTCCCGTGGGAGGTGTTGGTGCCACCCACGGGGATGTTTGGGGGATGTTTCGAGTTTTCACCCTCTAATGCCATGTTTTTAAGCGTAAGTCTAGAAATATACAAATTACCATCGTATTCTCAAATCGGGAGACCCACGGTTGCGGGGTCAGTTCCTACGAGTTACATTGGTCCCGTAAGAGGTGTTAGTGCCACCCACGGGGCCGTTCGGTGGCTATTTTAACTTTTCACCCTCTAACTTCATGTTTTCAACCCTAAGTCTAGAAATATGCAAATTATCGTCGTACTCTCAAATCGGGAGACCCGTGGCTACGGTCAGTTCCTATGGGTTACATTAGTTAGGTGGGAGGTGTTGGTGCCACCCACGGGGATATTCGGGGGCTGTTTTGAGTTTTCACCCTCTAACGTCATGTTTTTAAGCCTAAGTATAGAAATATGCAAATTACCATCATATTCTCAAACCGAGAGACCCGCGGCTGCGGGTTCAGTTCCTACTAGTTACATTGGTCCCGTAGGAGGTGTTGGTGCCACCCATGGGGCCGTTCGGGGGTTGTTTTGAGTTTTCACCCTCTAACGCCATGTTTTTAAGCCTAAGTCTAGAAATGTGCAAATTACCATCGTACTCTCAAACAGGGAGAACCGCGGCTGTGGGATCAGTTCCTAAGAGTTACATTGTTCCGTGGGAGGTGTTGGTGCCACCCACGGGTATGTTCGGGGGCTGTTTCGAGTTTTCACCCTCTAAGGCCATGTTTTTAAACCTAAGTCTACAAATATGCAAATTACCGTCGTATTCTCATATCGGGAGACCCGCGGCTGCGGGTTCAGTTCCTACTAGTTACATTGTTCCTGTAGGAGGTGTTGGTGCACCCACGGGGCCGTTCGGGGGTTGTTTGGAGTTATCACCCTCTAACGCCATGTTTTTAAGCCTAAGTCAAGAAATACGCTAATTTTCATCGTATTCGCAAATCGGTAGTCCCATGGTTGTGGGGTCAGTTCCTACGAGTTACATTGCTTCCGTGGGAGGTGTTGGTGTCACCCAGGGGGTCGCTCGGGGACTGTTTCGAGTTTTCACCCTCTAACGCCATGTTTTGCTTAAGTCTATAAATATACAAATTACCGTCGTACTCTCAAACCGGGAGACCCGCGGCTGTGGGGTCAGTTCCTGAGAGTTACATTGGTCCCGTGGGAGGTGTTGGTGCCACCCACGGGGCCGTTCGGGGGCTGTTTCGACTTTTCACCCTCTAACGTCATGTTTTTAGGCATAAGTATAGAAATATGCAAATTACCGTTGTACTCTCAAACCCGGAGACCCGCAACTGTAGGGACAGTTCCCACGTGTTACATTGGTCCCGTGGGAGGTGTTGGTGCCACCAATTGGGCCGTTCGGGGGCTGTTTCGACTTTTCACCCTCTAACGTCATGTTTTTAAGCCTAAGTCTAGAAATATACAAATTACCGTCGTACTCTGAAATCGGAAGAGCCGCAGTTGTGGGATCAGTTCCGACGAGTTACATTGGTCCCGTGGGAGGTGTTGGTGCCACACACGGGGATGTTCGGGGGTTGTTTCAAGTTTTCACCCTCTAACGCCATGTTTTTAAGCCTAAGTCTAGAAATATGCAAATTACCATCGTATTCTTAAACCACGAATCCCGCGGCTACGGGGTTAGTTCCTATGAGTTACATTGGTCCCGTAGGAGGTGTTGGTGCCACCCACGGGGCCATTCGGGGGTTGTTTCGAGTTTTTACCCTCTAACGCCATGTTTTTAAGCCTAAATCAAGAAATATGCTAATTATCGTCGTATTCTCAAATCGGAAGTCCCGCGGCTGTGGGGTCAGTTCCTACGAGTTACATTTGTCCCGTGAGAGGTGTTGGTGCCACCCACGGGGCCGTTCGGGGGCTGTTTCGACTTTTCACCCTCTAACGTCACGTTTTTAAGCCTAAGGCTAAAAATATGAAAATTACCATCGTACTCTCAAACTGGGAGACCCGCGGCTGCAGGGTCAGTTCCTACGTGTTACATTTGTCCAATGGGAGGTGTTGGTGCCACCAACGGGGCCGTTCGGGGGCTATTTCAACTTTTCACCCTCTAACGTCTTATTTTTAAGCCTTAGTCTAGAAATATGCAAATTACCATCGTACTCTCAAATTGGGAGGCCCGCGGCTACGGAGTCAGTTCCTATGAGTTACATTGGTCCCGTGTGAGGTGTTAGAGCCACCCACGGGGTCGTTTGTGGGTTGTTTCGAGTTTTCACCCTCTAATGCCATGTTTTTAAGTCTAAGTCAAGAAATATTCAAATTATCGTCGTATTCTCAAATCGGGTGACCCACGACTGTGGGTCAGTTCCTACGAGTTACATTGTCCTGTGGGAGGTTGTGGTGCCAACTAGAGGGACGTTGGGGGGTTGTTTTGAGTTTTCTACCTCTAACGCCATGTTTTTAAGCCTAAGTAAAAAAATATGCAAATTATCGTCGTATTCTCAAACCGGGAGTCCCTCGACTGTGGGGTCATTTCCTACGAGTTACATCGGGCCTGTGGGAGGTTTTGGTGCCACCCAGAGGGACGTTCGGGAGCTATTTCGAGTTTTCACCCTCTAACGCCATGTTTTTAAGTGTAAGTCAAGAAATATGCAAATTACCGTCGTATTCTCAAACCGGGATACCCGCGGCTGGGGGATCAGTTCCTAAGAGTTTCATGGGTCCCGTAGGATGTGTTAGTGCCACCCACGGGGCTGTTCGGGGGCTATTTCGACTTTTCACCCTCTAACTTCATGTTTTTAACCCTAAGTCTATAAATATGCAAATTACCGTCGTACTCTCAAATCGGGAGACTCGCGGCTGCGGGGTCTGTTCCTACGAGTTACATTGGTCCCGTGGGAGGTGTTGGTGCCACCCACATGGATGTTCGGGGGCTGTTTCGAGTTTTCAACCTCTAACGCCGTATTTTTAAGCCTAAGTCTAGAAATATGCAAATCACCGTCGTATTCTCAAATCGGGAGACCCACGGCTGCGGGGTCAGTTCCTACGAGTTACATTGGTCCCGTGGGAGGTGTTGGTGCCACCCACGGGGCCGTTCGGGGGCTGTTTCGATTGTCCACCCTATAACGTCATGTTTTGCTTAAGTCTAGAAATATGCAAATTATCATTGTACTCTTAAACCGGGAGACCCACGGCTGCGGGGTCAGTTCCTACGAGTTACATTGGTCCCGTGGGAGTTGTTGGTGCCACCCACAGGGACGTTCGGGAGCTGTTTTGAGTTTTCACCCTCTAACGCCATGTTTTTAAGCCTAAGTCAAGAAATATGCAAATTATCATCATATTCTCAAATTGGGAGTCCCGCGGCTGTGGGATCAGTTCCTACGAGTTACATGGGTCCCGTGGGATGTGTTGGTGCCACCCACGGGGCCGTTCGGGGGCTGTTTCGAGTTTTCACCCTCTAATGCCATATTTTTAAGCCTAAGTCTTGAAATATGCAAATTATCGTCGTATTCTCAAACCGAGAGACCCGCGGCTGCGGGGTCAGTTCCTACGAGTTATATTGGTCCCGTGGGAGGTGTTGGTGCCACCCACGGGGACGTTCGGGGGCTGTTTCGAGTTTTCACCCTCTAACGCCATGTTTTGCTTAAGTCTAGAAATATGCAAATTACCATCGTACTCTCAAACCGGGAGACCCGCGGCTTTGGGGTAAGTTCTTGAGAGTTACATTGGTCCCGTGGGAGCTGTTGGTGCCACCCACGGGGCCGTTCAGGGATGTTTCGACTTTTCACCCTCTAACATCAAGTTTTTAAACCTAAGTCTAGAAATATCCAAATTACCATCATACTCTCAAATCGGGAGACGCGCGGCTGCAGACTCAGTTCCTACGAGTTAATTTGGTCTTGTGGGAGGTGTTGGTGCCACCAACAGGGTCGTTCGGGGGCTGTTTCGACTTTTCACCCTCTAACGTCATGTTTTTAATTCCTAAGTCTGGAAATATGCAAATTACCATCATACTCTCAAACTGGGAGAACCGCGGTTGTGGGATCAGTTCCTACGAGTTACATTGGTCCAGTGGGAGGTGTTGGTGCCTCCACGAGTCGTTCGGGGGCCGTTTCGATTTTTCACCCTCTAAGACCATGTTTTAAGCCAAAGTCAAGAAATATGGAAATTATCATCGTATTCTTAAACCGGGATACCCGCGGTTGTGGGGTCAGTTCTTTCGAGTTACATTGGTCCCGTGGGATGTGTTGGTGCCACCCACGGGGCCGTTCGGGGGCTGTTTCGAGTTTTCACCCTCTAACGTCATGTTTTTAAGCCTAAGTCTAATAAAAATGCAAATTATCGTCGTATTCTCAAATCGGGAGACCCGCGACTGCGACGCCAGTTCGTACGATTTACATTGGTCCCGTGGGAGGTGTTAGTGCCACCCACAGGGCCGCTCGGGGGCTGTTTTGACTTTTCACCCTCTAACGTCATGTTTTTAAGCCTACGTCTAGAAATATGCAAATTACTGCCGTACTCTAAAACTGGAAGACCCACGGCTGGGGGGTCAGTTCCTACGAGTTACAGTGGTCCCGTGGGAGGTGTTGGTGCTACCCACGGGGCCGTTCATTGGCTGTTTTGACTTTTCACCCTCTAACGTCGTGTTTTTAAGCCTAGGTCTAGAAATATTCAAATTACTGTCATATTCTCAAATCCGGAGACCCGCATCGGCGGGGTCAGTTCCTACGAGTTACATTGGTCCCGTGGGAGGTGTTGGTGCCACTGACGGGTCCATTCGAGGGCTATTTCACGTTTTCACCCTCTAACGTCATGTTTTTAAGCCTACATCGAGAATTATGAAAATTACCGTTGTAATCTCAAATCGGGAGACCCGCGACTGCGGGGTCAGTTCCTACGAGTTACAGTGGTCCCGTGGGAGGTGTTGGTGCCAACCACGGGGCCGTTCGTGGGCTGGTTTGACTTTTCACCCTCTAACATTACGTTTTTAAGCCTAAGTCTAGAAATATGCAAATTACCGTCGTATTTTCAAACCCGTAGACCCGCAGTTTTGAGGTCAGTTCCTACGAGTTACATCGGTTCTGTGGGAGGTGTTGGTGCCACCCACAGGGCCGGTCGGGGGCTGTTTCGACTTTTCACCCTCTAACGCCATGTTTTAAAGCCTAAGTCTAGAAATATGCAAATTACCATCATACTCTCAAACAGGGAGACCCGCGGCTGTGGGATCAGTTCCTACAAGTTACATTGGTTACCTGGGAGGTGTTGGTACCACCCACGGGGATGTTCGGGGGCTGTTTCGAGTTTTCACCCTCTAACGCCATGTTTTTTAGCCTATGTTTAGAAATATGCAAATTACCGTGGTATTCTCAAACCGGGAGACCCGCGGATGCGGGTTCAGTTCCTACTAGTTACATTGGCCCCGTAGGAGGTGTTGGTGCCACCCACGGGGCCGTTCGGGGGTTGTTTTGAGTTTTCACCCTCTAACGCCATATTTTTAAGCCTAAGTCTAGAAATATGCAAATTACCATCGTATTCACAAACCGGGAGACCCGCGGCTGCGGGTTCAGTTCCTACTAGTTACATTGGTCCTGTAGGAGGTGTTGGTGCCATCCACGGGGACGTTCGGGGGTTGTTACAAGTTTTCACCCTCTAACGCCATGTTTTTAAGCCTAGGTCAAGAAATACGCAAATTTTCATCGTATTCGCAAATCGGTAGTCCCGCGGCTGTAGGGTCAGTTCCTACGAGTTACATTGGTTCCATGGGAGGTGTTGGTGCCACCCAGGGGGCCGCTCAGAGGCTGTTTCGAGTTTTCACCCTCTAACACCATGGTTTGCTTAAGTCTAGAAATATGCAAATTACCGTCATACTCTCAAACCGGGAGACCCGCGGCAACGAGGTCAGTTCGTGCGAGTTACAATTGTCCCGTAGGAGGTGTTGGTGCCACCCACGGGACCGTTCGAGGGTTGTTTTGACTTTTCACCCTCTAACGTCATGTTTTTAGGCCTAAGTACAAAAATCTGCAAATTACCGTCGTACTCTCAAATCGGGAGACCCGCAGCTGCAGGGATAGTTCCTACGTGTTACATTGGTCCCGTGGGAGGTGTTACTGCCACCAATGAGGCCGTTCGGGGGCTGTTTCAACTTTTCAATTACCATCGTACTCTGAAATCGGAAGACTCTCGGTTGTGGGATCAGTTTTGACGAGTTACATTGGTCCCGTGGGAGGTATAGGTGCCACCCACGGGGATGTTCGGGGGTTGTTTCGAGTTTTCACCGTCTAACGCCACGTTTTTAAGCCTAAGTCTAGAAATATGCAAATTATCATCGTATTCTTAAACCAGGAGACCCGCGACTGCGGGGTCAGTTCCTACGAGTTACATTGGTCCCGTAGGAGGTGTTGGTGCCACCCACGGGGCCGTTCGGGGGTTGTTTTGAGTTTTCACCCTCTAACGCCATGTTTTTAAGCCTAAATCAAGAAATATTCTAATTATCATCGTATTCTCAAATCGGGAGTCCTGCGGCTGTGGGGTCAGTTCCTACGAGTTACATTTGTCCTGTGAGAGGTGTTGGTGCCACCCATGGGGCCGTTCGGGGGCTGTTTAGACTTTTCACCCTTTAACATCATGTTTGTAAGCCTAAGTCTAAAAATATGCAAATTATCATCGTACTCTCAAACCGGGTGACCCGCGGCTGCAGGGTTAGTTCCTACGTGTTACATTTGTCCAGTGGGAAGTGTTGGTGCCACCAATGGGGCCGTTCGGGGGCTGTTTCGACTTTTCACCCTCTAACGTCATATTTTAAAGCCTAAATCTAGAAATATGCAAATTACTGTCGTATTCTGAAATCGGGAGACCCGAGGCTACGGGGTCAGTTCCTACGAGTTACATTGGTCCCGTTGGAGGTGTTGGAGCCACCCACGGGGCCGTTCGAGGGTTGTTTTGAGTTTTCACCCTCTAACGCCATGTTTTTAAGCCTAAGTCAAGAAATATACAAATTATCGTCGTATTCTCAAACCGGGTGGCCCGCAACTGTGGGTCAATTCCTACGAGTTACATTGGTCCAGTGGGAGGTTTTGGTGCCACCCGGAGGGACGTTCGGAGATGTTTCGAGTTTTCACCCTCTAACGCCATGTTTTTAAGCGTAAGTAAAAAATATTCAAATTATCATCGTATTCTCAAACCGGGAGTCCCGCGGCTGTGGGGTCATTTCCTACGAGTTACATCGGACCCGTGGGAGGTGTTGGTGCCACCCACGGAGCCGTTTGGGGGCTGTTTCGAGTTTTAACCCTCTAACGTCATCTTTTAAGCCTAAGTCTAGAAATATGCAAATTACCGTCGTACTCTGAAATCGGAAGACCCGCGGTTGTGGGATCAGTTCCGACGATTTACATTGGTCCCGTGGGAGGTGTTGGTGCTACCCACGGGGATGTTCGGGGGTTGTTTCGAGTTTTCACCCTCTAACGTCATGTTTTTAAGCCTAAGTCTAGAAATATGCAAATTACAGTCATATTCTTAAACTTGGAGACCCGTGGCTGTGGGGTCAGTTCCTACGAGTTACATTGGTCCCGTACAAGGTGTTGGTGCCACCCACGGGGCCGTTCGGGGGTTGTTTCGAGTTTTCACCCTCTAACGCCTTATTTTTAAGCCTAAATCAAGAAATATGCTAATTATCATCGTATTCTCAAACCGGGAGTCCCGCAGATGTGGGATCAGTTCCTACGACTTACATTTGTCATGTGAGAGGTGTTGGTTCCACCCACGGGGCCGTTCGGGGGCCGTTTCGACTTTTCACCCTCTAACGTCATGTTTTTAAGCCTAAGTCTACAAATATGCAAATTATCATCGTACTCTCAAACCGGGAGACCCGCGGCTGCAAGGTCAGTTCCTACGTGTTACATTTGTCCAGTGGGAGGTGTTGGTGACACCCACGGGGCCGTTTGGGGGATGTCTCGAGGTTTCACACTCTATCATCATATTTTTAAGCCTAAGTCTAAAAATATGCAAATTATCGTTGTATTCTCAAACCGAGAGACTCGCAACTGCGAGGCCAGTTCGTACGTGTTACATTCGTCCCGTGGGAGGTGTTGGTGCCACCCACGGGGCCGTTCGGGGGCTGTTTCGAGTTTTTACCCTCTAACGTCTTGTTTTTAAGCCTAAGTCTAGAAATATTCAAATTATCATCGTACTCTCAAACCGGGAGGCCCGTGGCTGCGGGGTCAGTTTCTACGAGTTTTAGTGTTTCCGTGGGAGGTGTTAGTGCCACCCACGGGGCTGTTCGGGGGCTGTTTTGACTTTTCACCCTCTAACGTCATGTTTTTAAGTCTAAGTCTAGAAATATGCAAATTACCATCGTATTCTCAAATCGGGAGACCCACGGTTCCGAGGTCAGTTCCTACGAGTTACATTGGTCCCGTGGGAGGTGTTGGTGCCACCCACGGGGCCATTCGGGGGCTGTTTCAACTTTTCACCCTCTAACATCATGTTTTTAAGCCTAAGTTTAGAAATATGAAAATTACCATCGCACTCTGAAATTGGGAGACCCGCGGTTGTGGGATAAGTTCCTACGTGTTACATTGGTCCCGTGGGAGGTGTTGGTGCCATCAACGGGGCCGTTCGGGGGCTGTTTCGACTTTTCACCCTCTAACGTCATGTTTTTAAGCCTAAGTATATAAATATGCAAATTACCGTCGTATTCTCAAATCGGGAGACCCGCGACTGCGGGGTCAGTTCCGACGAGTTATATTTGTCCCGTGGGAGGTGTTGGATCCACCCACGGGGCCATTCGGGGGTTCTTGGAGTTTTCAACCTCAAATGCCGTATTTTTAAGCCTAAGTCAAGAAATATGCAAATTACCGTCGTACTCTCAAACCAGGGGACCCGCGGCTGTGGGGTAAGTTCCGGGGAGTTACATTGGTCCCGTGGGAGGTGTTGGTGCCACCCACGGAGCCGTTCGGGGGCTCTTTCGAGTTTTTACCCTCTAACGCCATGTTTTGCTTAAGTCTAGAAATATGCAAATTACCGTCGTACTCTCAAACAGGGAGACCCGCGGCTGCGAGGTCAGTTCTTGCGAGTTACATTGGTCTTTGGGAGGTGTTGGTGCCACCCACGGGTATATTCGGGGGCTGTTTCAAGTTTTCACCCTCTAACGCCATGTTTTTAATCCTAAGTCTAGAAATATGCAAATTACCTTCGTATTCTCAAACCGGGAGACCCGCGGCTGTAGGGTCAGTTCCTACGAGTTACATTGGTCCCGTAGGAGGTATTGGTGCCACCCACGGGGCCGTTCATGGGTTATTTCGAGTTTTCACCCTCTAACGCCATGCTTTTAAGCCTAAGTCAATAAATATGCAAATTATCATCGTACTCTCGAACCGAGAGTCCAGCGGCTGCGGGGTCAATTCCTACGAGTTACATTGGTCCCGTGGGAGGTGTTGGTGCCACCCACGGGGCCGCTCGGGGGCTGTTTCGAGTTTTCACCCTCCAACTCTATGTTTTGCTTAAGTCCAGAAATAAGAAAAGTCACGTTGTACTCTAAAATCGAGAGACCCGCGGCTACGGGATCAGTTCCTGCGAGTTAGATTGGTTCCGTGGGAGGTGTTGGTGCTCCCACGGGGTCGTTCGGGGACTATTTCGACTTTTCACCCTCGAACGTCATGTTTTTAAGCCTACGTATTGAAATATCCAAATTACATGTCGTACTCTCAAACCGAGAGACCCGCGGTAGCAGGGTCAGTTCCTACGTGTTACATTGGTCCCGTTGGAGGTGTTGGTGCCAGTAACGGGGCCGTTCGGGCGGTGTTTCGACTTTTCACCCTCTAACATCATGTTTTTAAACCTAAGTCTAGAAATATGCAAATTACTGTCGTTTTCTCAAATCGGGAGACCCGCGGCTACGGGGTCAGTTCCTACGAGTTACATTGGTCCCGTGGGAGGTGTTTGAGCCACCCACGGGGCCGTTCGAGGGTTGTTTCGAGTTTTCATCCTCTAACACCATGTTTTTAAGTCTAAGTCAAGAAATATGCAAATTATCATCGTATTCTCAAACCGGGGGACCTGCGGCTGTGGGGTCAGTTCCTACGAGTTACATTGGCCCGTGGGAGGTGTTGGTACCACCCACACGATCGTTCAGGGGATGTTTCAAGTTTTCACCCTCTAACGTCATGTTTTACTTAAGTCTAAAAATATGCAAATTATCGCCGTACTCTCAAACCGGGAGACCCGCGGCTACGGGGTTAGTGCCTGCGAGTTATATTGGTCCTGTGGGAGGTGTTGGTGCCGTTCGGGGGCTGTTTCGACTTTTCACCCTCTAACTTCATGTTTTTAACCTTAAGTTTATAAATAAACAACTTACCGTCGTACTCTCAAACCGGGAGACCTGCGACTGCGGGTTCAGTTCCTACGAGTTACATTGGTCCTGTGGGAGGTGTTGGTGCCACCCAGGGGGTCGCTCGGTGGCTATTTCGAGTTTTCACCCTGTGACGCCATGTTTTGCTTAAGTCTAGAAATATGCAAATTACGGTCGTACTCTCAAACCGGGAGACCTGCGGCTGCGGGGTCAGTTCCTGTGAGTTACATTGGTCACGTGCGAGGTGTTGGTGCCACCCACGGGGCCGTTTCGGGACTGTTTCGACTTTTCACCCTCTAACGTCATGTTTTTAAGCCTAAGTCTTGAAATATCCAAATTACATGTCGTACTCTCAAACCGAGAGACCCGCGGTAGCAGGGTCAGTTCTTACGTGTTACATTGGTCCCGTGGGAGGTGTTGGTGCCAGCAACGGGGCCGTTCGAGTGGTGTTTCAACTTTTCACCCTCTAACATCATGTTTTTAAACCTAAGTCTAGAAATATGCAAATTACTATCGTTTTCTCAAATCGGGAGACTCGCGGCTACGGGGTCAGTTCCTACGAGTTACATTGGTCCCGTGGGAGGTGTTTGAGCCACCCACGGGGCCGTTCGAGGGTTGTTTCGAGTTTTCACCCTTTAACACCATGTTTTTAAGTCTAAGTCAAGAAATATGCAAATTATCATCGTATTCTCAAACCGGGAGACCTGCGGCTGCGGGGTCAGTTCCTACGAGTTACATTGGTCCCGTGGGAGGTGTTGGTACCACCCACAGGGTCGTTCAGGGGCTGTTTCGAGTTTTCACCCTCTAACGTCATGTTTTGCTTAAGTCTAAAAATATTCAAATTACCGCCGTACTCTCAAACCGGGAGACCCGCGGCTATGGGGTCAGTACCTGCGAGTTATATTGGTCCTGTGGGAGGTGTTGGGTCCACCAACGGTGCTGTTCGGGGGCTGTTTCGACTTTTCACCCTCTAACTTCATGTTTTTAACCTTAAGTTTATAAATAAACAACTTACCGTCGTACTCGCAAACCAAGAGACCCGCGACTGCGGGTTCAGTTCCTACGAGTTACATTGGTCCCGTGGGAGGTGTTGGTGCCACCCAGGGGGTCGCTCGGGGGCTATTTCGAGTTTTCAGCCTGTAACGCCATGTTTTGCTTAAGTCTAGAAATATGCAAATTATCATCGTACTCTCAAACCGGGAGACCTGCGTCTGTGGAACAGTTCCTACGAGTTACATTGGTCCCGTGGGAGGTGTTGGTGCCACCTGCGGGTACGATCGGGGGCTGTTTCAAGTTTTCCCCCTCTAACGCAATGTTTTTAAGCCTAAGTCAAGAAATACGCAAATTATCATCGCATTCTCATATCGGGAGACCCACGGCTGTGGGATCAGTTCCTACGAGTTACATTGGTCTCATGGGAGGTGTTGGTGCCACCCACGGGGCTGTTTGGGGGCAGTTTTGAGTTTTCACCCTCTAACGCCGTGTTTTTCTTAAGTCTAGAAATATACAAATTGCCATTGTACTATCAAACCGAGAGACTCGCAGCTATGGGGTCAGCTCCTTCGAGTTACATTCATCCCGTGGGAGGTGTTGGTGCCACCCACGGGGCTGTTCGGGGGGCTATTTTGACTTTTCACCCTCAAACATCATGTTTTTAAGCCTAAATCAAGAAATATGTAAATTACCATCGTACTCTCAAACCGAGAGATCCACGGCTGTAGGGTCAGTTCCTACGAGTTACTTTGGTCATGTGGGAGGTGTTGGTGCCACTAACGGGGCCGTTCGGGGGTTGTTTCGACTTTTCACCCTCTAACGTCATGGTTTTAAGGCTATGTCTAGAAATATGCAAATTACCGTCGTATTCTCAAATCGGGAGAACCGCGGCTACGGGGTCAGTTCTTACGAGTTATATTGGTCCCGTGGGAGGTGTTGGAGACACCCACGGGGGCGTTCAGGGGTTGTTTCGAGTTTTCAACCTCTAACGCCATATTATTAAGCCTATGTCAAGAAATATATAAATAATCATCGTATTCTCAAATTGGGAGGCAGCGGGGTCAGTTCCTATGAGTTACATTAGTCCCATGGGAGGTGTTGGTGCCACCCACGGTGACGTTCGGGGGCTGTTTTGACTTTTATCCCTCTAACGTCATGTTTTTAAACCTAAGTCTAGTAATATGCAAATTATTAACGTACTCTCAAATCGGGAGACCCGCGGCTGCAGGATCAGTTCCTACGAGTTACATTGGTCCCGTGGTAGGTTTTGGTGCCACCAACGGGGTCGTTTGGGGGCTGTTTTGACTTTTCACCTTCTAAGATCATGTTTTTAAGGCTAAGTCTAGAAATATGCAAATTATCGTTGTATTTTCAAATCGGGAGACCCACGGCTGCGGGGTCAGTTCCTGCAAGTTACATTGGTCCTGTGGGAGGTGTTGGTACAACCCATGGGGCCGTTTGGAGGCTATTTTGAGTTTTCACCCTCTAACGCCATGCTTTGCTTAAGTCTAAAAATATGAAAATTACCACCGTACTCTCAAACTGGGAGACCCGCGGCTGCGGGGTCCATTCCTGCGAGTTATATTGGTCCCGAGGGGGTTGTTAGAGCCACTCACGGTGCCGTTCAGGGGCAGTTCCGACTTTTCACCCTCACACTTCAAGTTTTTAACCCTAAGTCTAGAAATATGCAAATTACCATCCTACTCGCAAACTGGGAAACCTGCGGCTACGGGGCCAGTTCCTACGTGTTACATTGGTCCCGTGGGAGGTATTGGTGACACTTGCGGGTACGTTCGGGGGATGTTTCGAGTTTTCCCCCTCTAACGCCGCATTTTTAAGCCTAAGTCAAGAAATACGCAAATTATCATCACATTCTCAAACCGGGAGACCCGCGGCTGTGGGTCAGTTCCTACGAGTTACGTTGGTCTCATGGGAGGTGTTGGTGCCACCCACGGGGCCGTTCGGAGGCTGTTAAGAGTTTTCACCCTCTAATGCCATGTTTTTCTTAAGTCTAGAAATATACAAATTGCCATCGTACTCTCAAACGGAGAGACTCGTGGCTGCGGGGTCAGCTCCTTCGAGTTACATTCATCCCGTGGGAGGTGTTGGTGCCACCCACGGGGCTGTTCGGGGGTTATTTTGACTTTTCACCCTTAAACCTCATGTTTTTTAGCCTAATCAAGAAATAAATGTAAATTACCATCATACTCTCAAACCGAGAGATCCACGGCTGTTGGGTCAGTTCCTACGAGTTACTTTAGTCATGTGGGAGGTGTTGGTGCCACCAACGGGGCCGTTCGTGGGTTGTTTTGACTTTTCACCCTCTAACGTCATGTTTTTAAGGCTATGTCTAGAAATATGCAAATTACCATCGTATTCTCAAATCGGGAGAACTGCGACTGCGGGGTCAGCTCTTACGAATTATATTGGTCCCGTGGGAGGTGCTGGAGACACCCACGGGGGCGTTCGGGGGTTGTTTTGAGTTTTCAACCTCTAACGCCATATTATTAAGCCTATGTCAAGAAATATACAAATATTCATCGTATTCTCAAACTGGGAGGCAGCAGGGTTAGTTCCTGCGAGTTACATTAGTCCCATGGGAGGTGTTGGTGCCACCCACGGTGACGTTCGGGGGCTATTTCGACTTTTATCCCTCTAACCTCATGTTTTTAAGCCTAAGTCTAGGAATATGCAAATTATTAACGTACTCTCAAATCGAGAGACCCGCGGTTGCAGGATCCGTTCCTACGAGTTACATTGGTCCCGTGGTAGGTGTTGGTGCCACCAACGGGGTCGTTCGGGGGCTGTTTCGACTTTTCACCTTCTAACGTCATGTTTTTAAGGCTAAGCCTAGAAATATGCAAATTACCGTCGTATACTCAAATCGGGAGACCCGCGGCTGCGGGGTCAGTTCCTGTGAGTTACATTTGTCCCGTGGGAGGTGTTTGTACCACCCACGGGTCCGTTCGAGGGCTGTTTCGAGTTTTCACCCTCTAACGCCATGTTTTGCTTAAGTCTAAAAATATGAAAATTACCATTGTACTCTCAAACCGGGAGACCCGTGGCTATGGGGTCAGTTCCTACGAGTTACATTGGTCCTATGGGAGTTGTTAGAGCCACTCACGATGCCGTTCGGGAGATGTTTCGACTTTTCACCCTCTAACTTCAAGTTTTTAAACCTAAGTCTAGAAATATGCAAATTACTGTCGTACTCTCAAACCGGGAGACCCACGGCTGCGGGGCCAGTTCCTATGAGTTACATTGGTCCCGTTGGAGGTGTTGGTGCCACCCACGGGTCCGTTCGGAGGCAGTTTTGACTTTTCACCCTCTAACATCATGTTTTTAACCCTAAGTCTAGAAATATGCAAATTACCATCGTACTCTCAAACCGGGAGACCCGCAGCTGCGCGGTCAGTTCCTACGACTTACATTGGTCCCGTGGGAGGTGTTGGTGCCACCCACGGGGTCGTTCGGGGGCTATTTTGAGTTTTCCCCCTCTAACGCCATGTTTTGCTTAAGTCTAGAAATATGCAAATTACCGTCGGACTATCAAACCGGGAGACCCGCGACTCCGAGATCAGTTTCTACGAGTTACATTGGTCCCGTGGGAGGTGCTGGTGCCACCCATTGGGCCGTTCAGGGGCTATTTCGACTTTTCACCCTCTAACGCCATATTTTTAATCCTGAAGCTAGAAATATGCAAATTATCATCCTATTCTCAAACCGTGAGACCTGCAGATGTGGTGTCAGTTCCTACAAGTTACATTGGTCCCGTGGGAGGAGTTGGTGCCATCCACGGGGCTATTTGGGGGCTGTTTTGAATTTTCAACCTCTAACGCCATGTTTTTCTTAAGTCAAGAAATATGCAAACTACCATCATACTCTCAAACCGAGAGACCCATGGCTGCGGGGTCAGTTCCTACGATTTACATAGGTCCCCGGGGAGGTGTTGGTGCCACCCACGGGGCCGTTTAAGGGCTGTTTCCAATTTTCACCCTCTAACGTCATGTTTTCAAGCCTAAGTCTAGAAATATACAAATTACCATCGTATTCTCAAACCATGAAACCCGCGGGTGCGGGGTCAGTTCGTACGAGTTACATTGGTCCCGTTGGAGGTTTTGGTGCCACCCACGGGGCCATTCAGGGGCTGTTTCAACTTTTCATCCTCTAACATCATGTTTTTAAGCCTAAGTCTAGAAATATGAAAATTACCGTCGTACTCTGAAATTGGGAGACCCGCGGTTGTGGGATAAGTTCCTACGTGTTACATTGGTCCCGTGGGAGGTGATGGTGCCACCAACGGGGCCGTTTGGGGGCTGTTTTGACTTTTCACCCTCTAACGTCATGTTTTTAAGCCTAAGTATATAAATATGCAAATTACCATCGTATTTTCAAATCGGGAGACCCGCGGCAGCGGGGTCAGGTCTTACGAGTAAAATTGGTCCCGTGGGAGGTATTGGAGCCACCCACGGGGGAGTTCGGGGGTTGTTTTGAGTTTTCAACCTCTAACGCCATATTTTTAAGCCTAAGTCAAGAAATATACAAATAATCATCGTATTCTCAAACTGGGAGTCCCACGGCTGCGGGGTCAGTTCCTACGAATTACATTGGTCCCGTGGGAGGTGTTGGTGCCACCCACGGGGCCGCTCGGGGGCTGTTTCGAGTTTTTACCCTCTAACGCCATGTTTTGCTTAAGTCTAGAAATAAGCAAATTCACGTTGTACTCTAAAATCGGGAGACCCACGGCTACGGGATTAGTTCCTACGAGTTACATTGGTTCCGTGGGAGGTGTTGGTGCAACCCACTGGGCCGTTCGGGGACTGTTTCGACTTTTCACCCTCTAACGTCATGTTTTTAAGCCTAAGTCTTGAAATATCCAAATTATTGTCGTATTCTCAAACCGAGAGACCCGTGGTAGCAGGGTCAGTTCCTACGTGTTACATTGGTCTCGTGGGAGGTGTTGGTGCCAGCAACGGGGTCGTTCGGGTGGTGTTTCGACATTTCACCCTCTAACATCATGTTTTTAAACCAAAGTCTAAAAATATGCAAATTACCGTCGTTTTCTCAAATCGGGAGACCCGCGGCTACGGGGTCAGTTCCTACGAGTTACATTGGTCCCGTGGGAGGTCTTTGACCCACCCACGGGGCCGTTTGAGGGTTGTTTCGAGTTTCACCATCTAACACCATATTTTTAAGTCTAAGCCAAGAAATATGCAAATTATCATCGAATTCTAAAACCGGGAGACCTGCGGCTGTGGGGTCAGTTCCTACGAGTTACATTGGTCCCGTGGCAGGTGTTTCTACCACCCACATGGTCGTTCAGGGGCTGCTTCGAGTTTTCACCCTCTAACGTAATGTTTTGCTTAAGTCTAAAAATATGCAAATTACTACCGTACTCTCAAACCGGGAGACCTGCGGCTACGGGGTCAGTGCCTGCGAGTTATATTGGTCCTCTGGGAGGTGTTGGTGCCACCCACGGGGCCGTTCGGGGGCTGTTTCGACTTCTCACCCTCTAACTTCATGTTTTTAACCTTAAGTTTATAAATAAACAACTTACCGTCGTACTCTCAAACCGGGAGAACCGCGACTGGGGGTTCAGTTCCTACGAGTTACATTGGTCCCGTGGTACGTGTTGGTTCCACCCAGGGGGTCTCTTGGAGGCTATTTCGAGTTTCACCCTCTAACGCCATATTTTTCTTAAGTCTCGAAATATCCTAATTACCGTCGTAATGTCAAACCGGTAGACCCTCGGCTGCGGGGTAAGTTCCTGCGAGTTATATTGTCCCATGGGAGGTGTTGGTGCCACCCACAGGGCCGTTCGGGGGCTGTTTCGAGTTTTCACCCTATTACGCCATGCTTTGTTTAAGTCTTGAAATATACAAATTACCATCGTACTCTCAAATCGGGAGACCTGCAGCTGCGGGGTCACTTCCTGTGAGTTACATTGGTCCCGTGGGAGGTGTTAGTGCCACCAACGATGCCGTTCGGGGGCTGTTTCGACTTTTCACCCTCTAACGTCATGCTTTTAAGCCTAAGTCTAGAAATATGCAAATTATCATCGTACTCTCAAATGGGAGACCCGCGTATGTGGGATTAGTTCCTATGAGTTACATTGTTCCCATGGGGGGTGTTGGTGCCACCTGCGGGTATGTTCGGGGGCTGTTTTGAGTTTTTCCTCTGTAACGCCATGTTTTTAAGCCTAAGTCAAGAAACACGCAAATTATCATCGCATTCTCAAAACGGGAGACTCGCGGGTGTGGGGTCAGTTCCTACGTGTTACATTGGTCTCATGGGAGGTGTTGGTGCCACCCAGCGGGCCGCTCGGGGACTGTTTCGAGTTTTCACCCTCTAACGCCATGTTTTGCTTAAGTCTATAAATATGAAAATTACCATCGTACTCTCAAACCGAGAGACCCGCAGCTGCGGGGTCAGTTCTTGCGAGTTACATTGGTCCCGTGGGAGGTGTTGGTGCCACCCACGGGGCCGTTCGGGGGCTGTTTCGACTTTTCACCCTCTAACGTCATGTTTTTAGGCATAAGTATAGAAATATGCAAATTACCATTGTACTCTCAAACTCGAAGACCCGCAACTGTAGAGACAGTTCCTACGTGTTACATTGGTCCCGTGGGAGGTGTTGGTGCCACCAATTGGGCCGTTTGGGGGCTGTTTCGAGTTTTCACCCTCTAACGCCATGTTTTGCTTAAGTCTAAAAATATACAAATTGCCATCGTACTCTCAAACTGGGAGACTCACGGCTGCGGGGTTAGCTCCTTCGAGTTACATTCATCCCGTGGGAGGTGTTGGTGCCACCCACGGGGCTGTTCGGGGGCTATTTTGACTTTTCACCCTCAAACATCATGTTTTTAAGCCTAAATCAAGAAATATGTAAATTACCATCGTACTCTCAAACCGAGAGATCCGCGATTGTAGGGTCACATCCTACGAGTTACTTTGGTCATGTGGGAGGTGTTGGTGCCACCAATGGGGCCGTTCGAGGGTTGTTTCGACTTTTCACCCTCTAACGTCATGTTTTTAAGGCTATGTCTAGAAATATGCAAATTATCATCGTATTCTCAAATCGGGAGAACCGCGGCTGCGGGGTCAGTTCTTACGAGTTATATTGGTCCCGTAGGAGGTATTGGAGACACCCACGGGGGCGTTTGGGGGTTGTTTCGAGTTTTCAACCTTTAACGCCATATTATTAAGCCTATGTCTAAAAATATACAAATAATCATCGTATTCTCAAACTGGGAGGCAACGGGGTTAGTTCCTACGACTTACATTAGTCCCATGGGAGGTGTTGGTGCCCCCCACGGTGACGTTCGGGGGCTGTTTCGACTTTTATCCCTCTAACGACATGTTTTTAAGCCTAAGTCTAAGAATATGCAAATTATTAACGTACTCTCAAATCGGGAGACCCGCGGCTGCAGGATCAGTTCCTACGGGTTACATTGGTCCCGTGGCAGGTGTTGGTGCCACTAACGGGGTCGTTCGGGGGCTGATTCGACTTTTCACCTTCTAACGTCATGTTTTTAAGGCTAAGTCTAAAAATATGCAAATTACCGTCGTATTCTCAAATCGGGAGACCCGCGGTTGCGGGGTCAGTTCGTGCGAGTTACATTGGTCCCGTGGGAGGTGTTGGTACCACCCACAAGGTCGTTCGGGGGATATTTCGAGTTTTCACCCTCTAACGCCAAGTTTTGCTTAAGTCTAAAAATATGAAAATTACCACCGTACTCTCAAACCGGGAGGTTCCTGCGAGTTACATTGGGCCCGTGGGAGGTGTTAGAGCCACTCACGGTGCCGTTCGGGGGCTGTTTCGACTTTTCACCCTTTAACTTCAAGTTTTTAACCCTAAGTCTAGAAATATGAAAATTACCATTGTACTCTCAAACCGGGAGACCCGCGGCTGCGGGGTCAGTTCCTATGAGTTACATTGGTCCTGTGGGAGGTGTTGGTGCCACCCACGGTGTCGTTCGGGGGATGTTTTGAGTTTTCACCCTCTAACGCCGTGTTTTGCTTAAGTCTAGAAATATGCAAATTACCGTCGGACTATCAAACCGGGAGACCCACGACAATGGGATCAGTTTCTGCGAGTTACATTGGTCCCGTGGGAGGTGTTGGTGCCACCCACTGGGCCGTTCAGGGGCTGATTCGACTTTTCACCCTCTAACGCCATGTTTTTAAGCCTAAAGCTAGAAATATGCAAATTATCATCGTATTCTCAAACCATGAGACCCGCGGATGTGGTGTCAGTTCCTACGAGTTACATTGGTCCCGTGGGAGGAGTTGGTGCCATCCACGGGGCTATTCGGGGGCTATTTTGTGTTTTCACCCTCTAATGCCATGTTTTGCTTAAGTCTAGAAATATGCAAATTACCATCGTACTCTCAAACCAGGAGACCCACGGCTGCGGGGTCAGTTCCTACGAGTTACATAGGTCCCGGGGGAGGTGTTGGTGCCACCCACGGAGCCGTTCGGGGGCTGTTTCCAATTTTCACCCTCTAACGTCATGTTTTTATGCCTAAGTCTAGAAATATACAAATTACCATCGTATTCTCAAACCGTGAGACCCGCGGTTGCCGGGTCAGTTTGTACGAGTTACATTGGTCCCGTGGGAGGTGTTGGTGCCACCAACGGGGCCGTTCGGGGGCTATTTCGACTTCTCACCCTCTAACGTTATGTTTTTGAGCCTAAGTCTAGAAATATGCAAATTACCGTCGTACTCTCAAATCGGGAGACCCGCGGATGTGGGATATGTTACTATGAGTTACATTGTTCCCGTGGGAGGTGTTGGTGCACCCACGGGGACGTTCGGGGGCTATTTCGAGTTTTCACCCTCTAACGCCATGTTTTTAAGTCTAAGTCTAGAAACATGCAAATTATCATCATATTCTCAAACTAGGAGACCCGCGACTGCGGGGTCAGTTCCTACGAGTTACATTGGTCCCGTGGGAGGTGTTGGTGCCACCCACGGGGCCGTTCGGGAGCTGTTTCGGCTTTTCAACCGCTAACATCATGTTTTTAAGTCTAAGTCTAAAAATATGCAAATGACCGTCATACTCTCAAATCGGGAGACCCGCGACTGTGGCGTCAGTTCCTGCGAGTTACATTGTTCACGTGGGAGGTGTTAGTGACACCCACGGGGCTGTTCGGGCACTGTTTCGACTTTTCACCCTCTAACATCATGTTTTTAACCCTAAGTCTAGAAATATGTAAATTTCCGTCGTACTGTCAAACCGGGAGACCCGCGACTCTAGGGTGAGTTCCTACGAGTTACATTGGTCCCGTGGGAGGTGTTGGTGCCACCCACGGGGCTGTTCGGTAGCTATTTCGGATTTTCACCCTCTAACGTCATGTTTTTAAGCCTAAGTCTAGAAATATGCAAATTACCGTTCATATTCTCAAATCGGGAAACCCGCGGCTGCGAGGTCAGTTCCTACGAGTTACATTGGACCCGTGGGAGGTTTTGGTGCCACCCATGGGGCCGTTCGCGGGCTGTTTCGACTTTTCACCCTCTAACGTCATGTTTTTAAGCCTAAGTCTAAAAATATGAAAATTACCGTCGTACTCTCAAATCGGGAGACCCACGGCTGTGAGATCAGTTCCTACGAGTTACATTGGTCCCGTGGGAGGTGTTGGTGCCACCCACATGGCCGTTCGGGGGCTATTTTGACTTTTCACCCTCTAACGTCATGTTTTTAAGACTAAGTCCAGAAATATGCAAATTACCATCGTACTCTCAAATCGGGAGACCCGCGGCTGTGGGATAAGTACCTACGAGTTACATTGGTCCCGTGGGAGGTGTTGGTGCCATCCACGGAGACGTTCGGGGGCTGTTTCAAATTTTCACCCTCTAACGCCATGTTTTTAAGCCTAAGTCAAGAAATATGCAAATTATCATCGTATTCTCAAATCGGGAGACCCGCAGCTGTGGGGTCAGTTCCTACAAGTTACATTGGTCCCGTGGGAGGTGTTAGTACCACCCACGGGACTGTTCGGGGGCTGTTTTGAGTTTTCACCCTCTAACGCCATGTTTTGCTTAAGTCTAGAAATATGAAAATTACCATCGTACTCTCAAATCGGGAGACCCACGGCTGCGGGGTCAGTTCCTACGAGTTACATATGTCCTGTGGGAGGTGTTAGTGCCACCCACGGGGCCGTTCGGGGGTTGTTTCCAATTTTCACCCTCTAACGTCATGTTTTTAAGCCTAAGTCTAGAAATATGCAAATTACTGTCGTATTCTCAAACCGTGAGACCCGCGGCTGCGGGGTTAGTTCATACGAGTTACATTCGCCCCGTGGGAGGCGTTGGTGCCTCCCACGGGGACGTTCATGGCTGTTTCGACTTTTCACCCTCTAACATCCTATTTTTAATCCTAAGTCTAGAAATATGCAAATTACTATTGTACTCCCAAACCGAGAAACCAACGACTGCGGCCCCAGTTCCTACGAGTTATAATGGTCCCGCGGGAGGGGTTGGTGCCACCCACGGGGCCGTTCGGGGCTGTTTTGAACCTTTACCCTCTAACACCATGTTTTTAAGCCTAAGTCTAGAAATATGCAAATTACGATCGTATTCTCTAACCGGAAGACCTGCGGATGCGGGGTCAGTTCCTACGAGTTACATTGGACCCGTGGGAGGTTTTGGTGCCACCCATGGGGCCGTTCGAGGGCTGTTTCGACTTTTCACCCTCTAACGTCATGTTTTTAAGCCTAAGTCTAAAAATATGAAAATTACCGTCGTACTCTCAAATCGGGAGACCCACGGCTGTGGGATCAGTTCCTACGAGTTACATTGGTCCCGTGGGAGGTGTTGGTGCCACCCACATGGCCGTTCGGGGGCTATTTTGACTTTTCACCCTCTAACGTCATGTTTTTAAGACTAATTCCAGAAATATGCAAATTACCATCGTACTCTCAAATCGGGAGACCCGCGGCTGTGGGATAAGTACCTACGAGTTACATTGGTCCCGTGGGAGGTGTTGGTGCCATCCACGGAGACGTTCGGGGGCTGTTTCAAATTTTCACCCTCTAACGCCATGTTTTTAAGCCTAAGTAAAGAAATATTCAAATTATCATCGTATTCTCAAACCGGGAGACCCGTGGCTATGGGGTCAGTTCCTAGGAGTTACATTGGTCCCGTGGGAGGTGTTGGTGCCACCCACGGGGCTGTTCGGGGGCTGTTTTGAGTTTTCACCCTCTAACGCCAGGTTTTGCTTAAGTATAGAAATATGCAAATTACAATCGTACTCTCAAACCGGGAGACCCGCGGCTGCGGGATCAGTTCCTACCAGTTACATAGGTCCCGTGGTAGGTGTTAGTGCCACCCACGGGTCCGTTCGAGGGCTGTTTCTAGTTTTCACCCTCTAACGTCATGTTCTTAAGCCTAAGTCGAGAAATATGCAAATTACCGTCGTATTCTCAAACCGTGAGACCCGCGGCTACGGGGTTAGTTCGTACGAGTTACATTCGTCCCGTGGGAGGTGTTGGTGCCACCCACGGGGCCGTTTGGGAGCTGTTTTGAATTTTCACCCTCTAACGCCATGTTTTTAAGCCTAAGTCTAGAAACATGCAAATTACGGTCGGATTCTCAAACTGGGAGACCTGCGGCTGCGGGGTCAGTTTCTACGAGTTAAATTGGTCCCGTGGGAGGTGTTGGTCTTACCCACGGGGCCGTTCGGGGGCTGTTTCGACTTTTCACCCTCTAACGTCATGTTTTTAAGCCTAAGTCTAGAAATATGCAAATTACCATTGTACTCTCAAACCGGGAGACCCGCGACTGCAGGGTCAGTTCCTACAAGTTACATTGGTCTCGTGGTAGGTGAGGGTGCCAAAAACGGAGCCGTTCGGGGGCTGTTTCGACTTTTCACCCTCTAACGTCATGTTTTTAAACCTAAGTCTAGAAATATGCAAATTACGGTCGTACTCTCAAACTGGGAGACCCACGGCTGCGGGGTCAGTTCCTGCGAGTTACATTGGTCCCGCGGGAGGTGTTGGTGTCACCCACGGGGCCGTTTGGGGGCTGTTTCGAATTTTCATCCTCTAACGCCATGTTTTTAAGCCTAAGTCTATAAACATGCAAATTACGGTCGTATTCTCAAACCGGGAGACCTGCGGCTGCGGGGTCAGTTTCTACGAGTTAAATTGGTCCCGTGGGAGGTGTTGGTCCCACCCACGGGGCCGTTCGTGGGCTGTTTCGACTTTTCACCCTCTAACGTCATGTTTTTAAGCCTAAGTATAGAAATATGCAAATTACCATCGTACTCTCAGAACGGGACACCCGCAGCTGCAGGGTCAGTTCCTACAATTTACATTGGTCTCGTGGGAGGTGTTGGTGCCACCAATGGAGCCGTTCAGGGTCTGTTTTGACTTTTCACCCTCTAACGTCATGTTTTTAAACCTAAGTCTAGAAATATGCAAATTACCATCATACTCTCAAACCGGGAGATCCACGGCTGCGGGGTCAGTTTCTGCGAGTTACATTGGTCCCGTGGGAGGTGTTGGTGCCATCCACAGGGACGTTCGGGGGCTGTTTCGAATTTTCACCCTCTAACGCCATGTTTTTTAGCCTAAGTCAAGAAATATGGAAACTATCATCATATTATTAAATTGGGAGACCTGCGGCTGTGGGGTCAGTTCGTGCGAGTTACATTAATCCCTTGGGAGGTGTTGGTGCCACCCACGGGGCCGTTCGGCGGCTGTTTTGAGTTTTCACCCTCTAACGCCATGTTTTGCTTAAGTTTAGAAATATGCAAATTACCATCGTACTCTCAAACCTGGAGACCCGGGACTACGGGGTTAGTTCCTATGAGTTACATTGGTCCCGTGGGAGGTCTTGGTGCGACCCACGGGGCCGTTCGGGGGCTGTTTCGAGTTTTCGACCACAAACGTCATGTTTTTAAGCCTAAGTCCAGAAATATGCAAATTACCATCGTATTCTCAAATCGGAAGACCTGCGGCTACGGGGTCAGTTCGTACGAGTTACATTGGTCCCGTGAGGGGTGTTGGTGCCACCCACTGGCCGTTCGGGGGTGGTTTCGAGTTTTCACCCTCTAACGTCATGTTTTTAAGCTTAAGTCTAGAAATATGAAAATTACCGTCGTACTCTCAAACCGGGAGTCCGGCAGCTGCGGGGTCAGTTCCTACGAGTTACATCGGTCCCGTGGGAGGTGTTGGTGCCACCCACAGGACCAGTCGGGGGCTGTTTCGACTTTTCACCCTCTAAAGTCATGTTTTTAAGCTTAAGTCTAGAAATAATAAAATTACCGTCGTATTCTCAAATCGGGAGACCGACGGCTGCGGGGTCAGTTCCTAGGTGTTACATTGGTCCCGTGGGAGGTGTTGGTGCCACCCACGGGGCCGTTTTGGGATGTTTTGACTTTTCATCCTCTAACGTCATATTTTTAAACCTAAGTCTAGAATTAGGCAAATTACCGTCGTACTCTCAAATCGGGAGACCCGCGGCTGTGGGATCAGTTCCTACGAGGTACATTGGTCTCGTGGGAGGTGTTGGTGCCACCAAGGGGGTCACTCGGGGGCTGTTTCGAGTTTTCACCCTCTAACGCCATGTTTTGATTAAGTCTACAAATATGCTAATTACCGTCGTACTATCAAACCGGGAGACCCACGGCTATTGGGTCAGTTCCTGCGAGTTACGTTGGTCCCGTGGGAGGTGTTGGTGCCACCCACGAGGCCGTTCGGGGGCTATTTTGACTTTTCACCCACTAACATCATGTTTTTAAGCCTAAGTCTAGAAATATGCAAATTACCGTCGTACTCTCAAATCGGGAGACGCGCGACTGGTGGGTCAGTTCCTACGAGATACATTGGTCCCGTGGGAGATGATGGTGCCTCCAACGGGGCCGTTCGGGGGTTGTTTCGACTTTTCACCCTCTAACGTCATGTTTTTAAAGCTAAGTCTCGAAATATCCAAATTACCATCCTATTCTCAAATCGGGAGACCCGCGATTGCGGGGTCAGTTCTAACGAGTTATATTGATCCCGTGGGAGGTGTTGGAGCCACTCACGGGGGCGTTAGGGGTTGTTTTGAGTTTTCAACCTCTAACGCCATATTTTAAAGCCTAAGTGAAGAAATATACAAATAATCATCGTATTCTCAAACTGGAAGATCCGCTGCTGCGGGGTCAGTTCCTACGAGTTACATTGGTCCCGTGGGAGGTGTTGGTGCCACCCTTGGGGCCGTTCGGGGGTTGTATCGAGTTTTTACCCTCTAACGCCATGTTTTTAAGCCTAAGTCAAGAAATATGCAAATTTTCATCGTATTCTCAAACCGTGAGTCCCGCGGCAATGGGGTCAGTTCTTACGAGTCACATTGGTCTCGTGGGAGATGTTAGTGCCACCCACGGGGCTGTTCGGGGGCTGTTTCGAGTTCTCACCCTCTTACGCGATATTTTGCTTAAGCCTATAAATATGCAAATTACTGTCGTACTCTCAAATCGGGAGACCGACGGCTGCGGGGTCAGTTCCTGCGAGTTATATTGGTCCCGTGGGAGGTGTTGGTGCCACCAACGGGGCCATTCGGGGGTTGTTTCGAGTTTTCACCCTCTAACGTCATGTTTTTAAGCCTAAGTCTAGAAATATGCAAATTACCATCGTACTCTCAAACCGGGAGACCCGCGGTTTTAAGGTCAGTTCCTACAAGTTACATTGGTCCGGTGGGAGGTGTTGGTGCCACCTACGGGGCCGTTCGGGGGCTGTTTCGAATTTTCACCCTCTAACGTCATGTTTTTAAGCCTAAGTCTAGAAATATGAAAATTACCCTCATACTCTCAAACCAGGAGACCCGCGGCTATGTGATCAGTTCTTACGAGTTACATTCGTCCCGTGGGAGGTGTTGGTGCCACCCACGGGGACGTTCGGGGGCTGTTTCGAGTTTTCACCCTCTAACGCCATGTTTTTATGCCTAAGTCAAGAAATATGGAAACTATAATCGTATTCTTCAAGGGGGAGTCCTGCGGTAGTGGGATCAGTTCCTGCGAGTTACATTGATCCCGTGGGAGGTGTTGGTGCCACCCACGGGGCCGTTCGGGGGCTGTTTTGAGTTTTCACCCTCTAACGCCATGTTTTGCTTAAGTCTAGAGATATGCAATTTACCGTCGTACTCTCAAACCTGGTGACCTGCAACTGCGGGGTTACTTCCTATGAGTTACATTGGACCCGTGGGTGGTGTTGGTCCCACCCACGTGGCCGTTCGGGGGCTGTTTCGAGTTTTCAACCACAAACGTCATGTTTTTAAGCCTAAGTCCAAAAATATGGAAATTACTATCATATTCTCAAATCGGAAGACCTGCGGCTGCGGGGTCAGTTCGTACGAGTTACATTGGTCCCGTGGGGGGCGTTGGTGCCACCCACAGAGCCGTTCGGGGGCTGTTTCGAGTTTTCACCCTCTAACATCATGTTTTTAAGCTTAAGTCTAGAAATATGAAAATTACCGTCGTACTCTCAAACCGGGAGTCCCGCGGCTGCGGTGTCAGTTCCCACGAGTTACATTGGTCCCGTGGGAGGTGTTGGTGCCACCCACAGGTCCATTCGGGGGCTGTTTCTACTTTTCACACTCTAAAGTCATGTTTTTAAGCCTATATCTAGAAATATTCAAATTATCGTCGTATTCTCAAATCGGGAGACCCGCGGCTACTGGGTCAGTTCCTAAGAGTTACGTTGGTTTCGTGGGAGGTGTTGGTGCCACCAACGTGGCCGTTCGGGGACTATTTCGACTTTTCACCCTCTAACGTCATGTTTTTAAAGCTAAATCTAGAAATATGCAAATTACCATCGTATTATCAAATCGGGAGACCCGGGGCTGCGGGGTCAGTTCTTACGAGTTATATTAGTCCAGTGGGAGGTGTTGGAGCCACCCACGGGCGCGTTCGGGGGTTGTTTTGAGTTTTCAACCTCTAACGCCATATTTTTAATCCTAAGTCAAGAAATATAAAAATAAGCATCGTATTCTCATACTGGGAGTCCCGCGGCTGCGGGGTCAGTTCCTACGAATTACATTGGTCCCATGGGAGGTGTTGGTGCCAGCCACGAGGACGTTCGGGGGCTGTTTTGAGTTTTCACCCTCTAACCCCATGTTTTGCTTAAGTCTAGAAATATGAAAATTACCATCATACTCTCAAATCAGGAGACCCGCAGTTGGGGGGACAGGTCCTACGTGTAAAATGGTCCCGTGGGAGGTGTTGGTGCCACCCACGGTGCCGTTCGAGGGCCGTTTCGACTTTTCACCCTCTAATGTCATGTTTTTAAGCCTAAGCCTAGGAATTTGCCAATTACCATCATACTCTCAAATTGGGAGACCCGCAGCTGCAGGGTCAGTTCCTACAAGTTACACTGGTCCCGCGGGACGTGTTGGGGCCACCAATGGGGCCTTTCGGTGGCTGTTTCAACTTTTCACCCTCTAACGTCATTTTTTGAGCCTAAGTCTAGAAATATGCAAATTACTGTCATACTCTCAAACCGGGAGACCCGCGGCTGCGGGGTCAGTTCCTACGAGTTACATTGGTCCCATGGGAGGTTTTGGGGTCCACCCACGGGGCCGTTTGGGGGTTGTTTCGAGTTTTCACCCTCTAACGCCATGTTTTTCTTACGTCTAGAAATATGCAAACCGTGAGTCCCGCGGCAATGGGGTCAGTTCCTACGAGTCACATTGGTCTCGTGGGAGATGTTAGTGCCACCCACGAGGCTGTTCGGGGGCTGTTTCGAGTTCTCACCCTCTTACGCGATATTTTGCTTAAGCCTAGAAATATTCAAATTACTGTCGTACTCTCAACTCGGGAGACCGACGGCTGCGGGGTCAGTTCCTGCGAGTTATATTGGTCCCGTGGGAGGTGTTGGTGCCACCAACGGGGCCATTCAGGGGTTGTTTCGAGTTTTCACCCTCTAACGTCATGTTTGTAAGCCTAAGTCTAGAAATATGCAAATTACCATCGTACTCTCAAACCGGGAGACCCGCGGTTTTAAGGTCAGTTCCTACAAGTTACATTGGTCCGGTGGGAGGTGTTGGTGCCACCTATGGGGACGTTCGGGGGCTGTTTCGACTTTTCACCCTCTAACGTCATGTTTTTAAGCATAAGTCTAGAAATATGAAAATTACCCTCATACTCTCAAACCAGGAGACCCGCGGCTATGTGATCAGTGCTTACGAGTTACATTCGTCCCGTGGGAGGTGTTGGTGCCACCCACGGGGACGTTCGGGGGCTGTTTTGAGTTTTCACCCTCTAACGCCATGTTTTTATGCCTAAGTCAAGAAATATGGAAACTATAATCGTATTCTTCAAGGGGGAGTCCTGCGGTAGTGGGATCAGTTCCTGCGAGTTACATTGATCCCGTGGGAGGTGTTGGTGCCACCCACGGGGCCGTTCGAGGGCTGTTTTGAGTTTTCACCCTCTAACGCCATGTTTTGCTTAAGTCTAGAGATATGCAATTTACCGTCGTACTCTCAAACCTGGAGACTCGCAACTGCGGGGTTACTTCCTATGAGTTACATTGGACCCGTGGGTGGTGTTGGTCCCACCCACGTGGCCGTTCGGGGGCTATTTCGAGTTTTCAACCACAAACGTCATATTTTTAAGCCTAAGTCCAAAAATATGGAAATTACCATCATATTCTCAAATCGGAAGACCTGCGGCTGCGGGGTCAGTTCGTACGAGTTACATTGGTCTCGTGGGGGGCGTTGGTGCCACCCACAGGGCCGTTCGGGGGCTGTTTCGAGTTTTCACCCTCTAACATCATGTTTTTAAGCTTAAGTCTAGAAATATGAAAATTACCGTCGTACTCTCAAACCGGGAGTCCCGTCGCTGCGGTGTCAGTTCCCACGAGTTACATTGGTCCCGTGGGAGGTGTTGGTGCCACCCACAGGTCCATTCGGGGGCTGTTTTGACTTTTCACACTCTAAAGTCATGTTTTTAAGCCTATATCTAGAAATATTCAAATTATCGTCGTATTCTCAAATCCGGAGACCCGCGGCTACTGGGTCAGTTCCTACGAGTTACGTTGGTTTCGTGGGAGGTGTTGGTGCCACCAACGTGGCCGTTCGGGGACTGTTTCGACTTTTCACCCTCTAACGTCATGTTTTTAAAGCTCAATCTAGAAATATGCAAATTACCGTCGTATTATCAAATCGGGAGACCCGCGGCTGCAGGGTCAGTTCTTACGAGTTATATTAGTCCCGTGGGAGGTGTTGGAGCCACCCACGGGCGCGTTCGGGGGTTGTTTTGAGTTTTCAACCTCTAACGCCATATTTTTAATCCTAAGTCAAGAAATATACAAATAATCATCGTATTCTCATACTGGGAGTCCCGCGGCTACGGGGTCAGTTCCTACGAATTACATTGGTCCCATGGGAGGTGTTGGTGCCAGCCATGAGGACGTTCGGGGGCTGTTTTGAGTTTTCACCTTCTAACCCCATGTTTTGCTTAAGTCTAGAAATATGAAAATTACCATCATACTCTCAAATCAGGAGACCCGCAGTTGGGGGGGACAGGTCCTACGTGTAAAATGGTCCCGTGGGAGGTGTTGGTGCCACCCACGGTGCCGTTCGAGGGCCGTTTCGACTTTTCACCCTCTAATGTCATGTTTTTAAGCCTAAGCCTAGGAATTTGCAAATTACCATCGTACTCTCAAATTAGGAGACCCGCAGCTGCAGGGTCAGTTCCTACAAGTTACACTGGTCCCGCGGGACGTGTTGGGGCCACCAACGGGGACTTTCGGTGGCTGTTTTGACTTTTCACCCTCTAACGTCATTTTTTGAGCCTAAGTCTAGAAATATGCAAATTACTGTCATACTCTCAAACCGGGAGACCCGCGGCTGCAGGGTCAGTTCCTACGAGTTACATTGGTCTCATGGGAGGTTTTGGTGCCACCCACGGGGCCGTTTGGGAGCTGTTTCGAGTTTTCACCGTCTAACGCCATGTTTTGCTTACGTCTAGAAATATGCAAATTACCATCGTACTCTCAAACCGGGAGACCCACGAGTGCGGGGTCAGTTCCTTCGAGTTACATTGGTCCCATTGGAGGTGTTGGTGCCACCCACAGTGCCGTTCGAGGGCTGTTTCGACTTTTCACCCTCTAACGTCATGTTTTTAAGCCCAAGTCTAGGAATATCAAAATTACCGTCGTACTCTCAAACCGGGAGACCCGCGGCTGTGGGATCAGTTCCTACGAGTTACATTGGTCCTGTGGGAGGTGTTGGTGCCATCCACGGGGACGTTCGGGGGCTGTTTGGAGTTTTCACCCACTAACGCCATGTTTTTGAGCCTAAGTCAAGAAATATGCAATTTATCATCGTATTCTCAAACCGTGAGACCCGCGGCTTTGGGGTTAGTTCCTACGAGTTACATTGGTCCCGTGGGAGGAGTTGGTGCCATCCACGGGGCCGTTCGGGGGCTGTTTTGAGTTTTCACCCTCTAACGCCATGTTTTGCTTAAGTCTAGAAATATGCAAATTACCATCGTACTCTTAAACCGAGAGACCCAAGGCTGCGGGGTCAGTTCCTACGAGTTACATAGGTCCCGGGGGAGGTGTTGGTGCCATCCACGGGGACGTTCGGGGGCTGTTTTGAGTTTTCACCCTCTAACATCATGTTTTTAAGCTTAAGTCTAGAAATATGAAAATTACCGTCGTACTCTTAAATCGGGAGTCCCGTGTATGCGGGGTCAGTTCCTACGAGTTATATTGGTCCCGTGGGAGGTGTTGGTGCCACCCACAGGGGCATTTGGGGGCTATTTTGACTTTTCGCCCTCTAAAGTCATGTTTTTAAGTTTAAGTCTAGAAATATAAAATTACCGTCGTATTCTCAAACTGGGAGATCCGCGGCTGCGGGGTCAGTTCCTAGGAGTTACATTGGTCCCGTGGGAGGTGTTGGTTCCACCCACGGGGCCGTTCGGGGATGTTTCGACTTTTCATCCTCTAACGTCATGCTTTTAAGCCAAAGTCTAAAAATATGCAAATTACCGTCATACTCTCAATTCGGGAGTCCCGCGGCTGTGGGATCAATTCTAAGAGGTACATTGGTCTAGTGGGAGGTGTTGGTGCCACCCAGGGGGCCGCTCGGGGGCTGTTTCGAGTTTTCACCCTATAACGCCATGCTTTACTTAAGTTTACAAATATTCTAATTACCGTCGTACTCTCAAACCAGTAGACCCATGGCTGTGGGGTCAGTTCCTGCAAGTTACATTGGTCCTGTGGGAGGTGTTGGTGCCACCAACGGGGCCGTTCGGGGGTTGTTTCGACTTTTCACCCTCTAACATCATGTTTTTAAAGTGAAGTCTAGAAATATGCAAATTACTATCGTATTCTCAAATTGGGAGACCCGCGGCTGCGGGGTCAGTTCGTACGAGTTATATTGGTCCCGTGGGAGGTGTTGGAGCCACCCACGGGGGCGTTCGGGGATTGTTTTGAGTTTTCAACCTCTAACGCCATATTTTTTAAGCCTAAGTCAAGAAATATACAAATAATCATCGTATTCTCAAACTGGGAGTCCCTCGGCTGTGGGGTCAGTTCCTACGAGTTACATTGGTCCCGTGAGAGGTGTTGGTGACACCCACGGGGCCGTTTGTGGGCTGTTTCGAGTTTTCACCCCCTAATGCCATGTTTTGCTTAAGTGTAGAAATAAGCTAATTACCGTCGTACTCTCAAACAAGGAGACCCGCGACTGCGGGGTCAGTTCCTATGAGTTACATGGGTCCCATGGGAGGTGTTGGTGCCACCCACGCTGCCGTTCGAGGGCTGTTTCGACTTTTCACCCTCTAACGTCATGTTTTTAAGCCTAAGTCTAAGAATATGCAAATTACCGTCGTATTCTCAAATCGAAAGACCCGCGGCTGCAGGGTCAGTTCCTATGAGTTAGATTGGTCCTGTGGGAGGTGTTGGTGCCTCCAACGAGGCTGTTCGGGGGCTATTTCGAGTTTTCACCCTCTAATGCCATGTTTTTAAGCCTAAGTCTAGAAATATGAAAATTACCATCGTACTCTCTAGGTCAGTTCCTAGAAGTTACATTGGTCCCGTGGGAGGTGTTGGTGCAACCAACGGGGCCGTTCGGTGGCTGTTTCGACTTTTCACCCTCTAACGTCATGTTTTTAACCCTAAGTCTAGAAATATGCAAATTACCCTCGTACTCTCAAACCGGGAGACCTGCCGCTGCGGGGTCTGTTCCTACGAGTTACATTGGTCCCGTGAGAGGTTTTGGTGCCACCCACGGGGCCGTTCGGGGGCTGTTTCGAGTTTTCACCCTCTAACGCCATTTTTTTAATGCTAAATCTAGAAATATACAAATTACCATCGTATTATCAAATCGGGAGACCCGCGGCTGCGGGGTCAGTTCTTACGAGTTATATTAGTCCCGTGGGCGGTGTTGGAGCCACCCACGGGGGCGTTCGGGGGTTGTTTTGAGTTTTCAACCTCTAATGCCATATTTTTAAGCCTAAGTCAAGAAATATACAAATAATCATCATATTCTCAAACTGGGAGTCTCACGGCTGCGGGGTCAGTTCCTACGAGTTACATTCGTCCCGTGGGAGGTGTTGGTGCCAGCCACGGGGCCGTTCGGGGGCTGTTTTGAGTTTTCACCCTCTAAGGCCATGTTTTGCTTTAGTCTAGAAATATGAAAATTACCGTCGTACTCTCAAACCGGGAGACCCACGGTTGCGGGGACAGTTCCTACAAGTTACATTGGTCCCATGGGAGGTGTTGATGCCACCCACGGTGCCGTTCGAGGGCTATTTCGACTTTTCACCCTCTAACCTCATGTTTTTAAGCCTAAGCCTAGGAATTTGCAAATTACCATCGTACTCTCAAATCAAGAGACCCGCGGTTGCAGGGTCAGTTCCTACGAGTTACATTGGTCCTGTGGGAGGTGTTGGTGCCACCAACGGGGCTATTCGGGGGTTGTTTTGTGTTTTCACCCTCTAACGCCATGTTTTTATGCCTAAGTCTAGAAATATGCAAATAACCATCGTACTCTCAAATTGGGAGACCCGCAGCTGCGGGGTTAGTTCATACAAGTTATACTGGTCCCGCGGGAGGTGTTGGTGCCACCAACGGGGCCGTTCGGTGGCTGTTTCGACTTTTCACCCTCTAACGTCATGTTTTTGAGCCTAAGTCTAGAATTATACAAATTACCATCATACTCTCAAACCGGGAGACCCGCGGCTGCGGGGTCAGTTCCTACGAGTTACGTTGGTCCCATGGGAGGGTGCACCCCACGGGGCCGTTTGGGGGCTGTTTTGAGTTTTCACCCTCTAACGGTATGTTTTGATTATGTCTAAAAATATGAAAATTACAATTGTACTCTCAAATCGGGAAACCCACGGCTGCGGGGTCAGTTCCTGCGAGTTATATTGGTCCCGTGGGAGGTGTTGGTGCCACCCACAGGGGCATTCGGGGGCTGTTTCGACTTTTCACCCTCTAAAGTCATGTTTTTAAGTCCAAGTCTAAAAATATGCAAATTACCGTCGTATTCTCAAACCGGTAGATCCGCGGCTGTGGGGTCAGTTCCTAGGAGTTACATTGGTCCCGTGGGAGGTGTTGGTTCCACCCACGGGGCCGTTCGGGGATGTTTCGACTTTTCATCCTCTAATGTCATGTTTTTAAGCCTATGTAAATTACCGTCATACTCTCAAATCGGGAGACCCGCGAATGTGGGATCAGTTCTAAGAGGTACATTGGTCTCGTGGGAGGTGTTGGTGCCACCCAGGAGGCCGCTCAGGGGCTGTTTCGAGTTTTCACCCTATAACGCCATGTTTTACTTAAGTCTACAAATATGCTAATTACCGTCATACTCTCAAACCAGGAAACCCACAGCTGTGGGGTCAGTTCCTGCGAGTTATGTTGGTCCCGTGGGAGGTGTTGGTGCCACCCACAGGGTCGTTCGGGGGATGTTTTGACTTTTCACCCTCTAACATCATATTTTTAAGCCTAAGTCTAGAAATATGAAAATTACCATCGTACTCTCAAACCGGGAGACCCGCGGCTGCAGAGTCAGTTCCTACGAGTTGCATTGGTCCTGTGGGAGGTGTTGGTGACACCAACGGGGACGTTCGGGGGTTGTTTTGACTTTTCAACCTCTATTATCATGTTTTTAAAGCTAAGTCTAGAAATATGCAAATTACTGTCGTATTCTCAAATCGGGAGACCCGCGGCTGCGGGGTCAATTCTTACGAGTTATATTGGTCCCGTGGGAGGTGTTGGAGCCACCCACGGGGGCGTTGGGGGTTGTTTTGAGTTTTCTACCTCTAATGCCATATTTTTTAAGCCTAAGTCAAGAAATATATAAATAATCATCGTATTCTCAAACTGGGAGTCCCTCGGCTGCGGGGTCAGTTCCTACGAGTTACATTCGTCCCGTGGGAGGTGTTGGTGCCAGCCACGGGGCCGTTCGGGGGCTGTTTCGAGTTTTCACCCTCTAACGCCATGTTTTGCTTAAGTCTAGAAATAAGCCAATTACCATCGTACTCTCAAACCGGGAGACCCGCGGCTGCAGGGTCAGTTCCTACGAGTTACATTGGTCCTGTGGGAGGTGTTGGTGCCTCCAACGAGGCTGTTCGGGGGCTATTTTGAGTTTTCACCCTCCAACGCCATATTTTTAAGCCTAAGTCTAGAAATAAGAAAATTACCATCGTACTCTCAAATCGGGAGACCCGCGGCTGCAAGGTCAGTTCCTACAAGTTACATTGGTCCCGTGGGAGATGTTGGTGCCACCAACGGGGCCGTTCGGTTGATGTTTCCGCTTTTCACCCTCTAACGTCATGTTTTTAACCCTAAGTCTAGAAATATGCAAATTACAGTCGTACTCTCAAACCGGGAGACCTGCGGCTGCGGGGTTAGTTCCTACGAGTTACATTGGTCCCATGGGAGGTTTTGGTGCCACCCATGGGGCCGTTCGGGGCCTGTTTCGAGTTTTCACCCTCTAACGTCATTTTTTGCTTAAGTCTAGAAATATGCAAATTATCGTCGTACACTCAAACCAGGAGATCCATGGATGCGGGGTCAGTTCTTGCGAGTTACATTGGTTCCATGGGAGGTGTTGGTGCCACCCACGGTGCCGTTCGGGGGCTGTTTCGACTTTTCACCCTCTAACGTCATGTTTTTAACCCTTAGTCTAGCAATATGCAAATTATCGTTGTACTCTCAAATTGGGAGACCCGCGGCTGTGGGATTAGTTCCTACGAGTTACATTGGTCCCGTGGGAGGTGTTGGTGCCATCCACAGGGACGTTCGGGGGCTGTTTTGAGTTTTCACCCTTTAACGGCATGTTTTTAAGCCTAAGTCAAGAAATATGTAAATTATCATCGTATTCTGAAACCACGAGACCCGCGACTATGGGGTCAGTTCCTACGAGTTACTTTGGTTCCGTGGGAGGAGTTGGTGCCATCCACGGGGCCGTTCGGGAGCTATTTTGAGTATTCACCCTCAAACGCCATGTTTTGCTTAAGTCTGGAAATATTCAAATTACCATCGTACTCTCAAACCGGGAGACCCACAGCTGCAGGGTCAGTTCCTACGAGTTACATAGGTCCCGGGGGAGGTGTTGGTGCCCCCCACGAGGCCGTTCGGGGGCTGTTTCTAGTTTTCACCCTCTAACATCATGTTTTTAAGCCTAAGTCTAGAAATATGCAAATTACCATCGTATTATCAAACCGTGAGACCCGCGGTTGCGGGGTCAGTTCGTACGAGTTACCTTGGTCCCGTGGGAGGTGTTGGTGCCACCCATGGGGCCATTCGGGGGTTGTTTTGACTTTTCACCCTCTAACGTCCTGTTTTTAAGCCTAAGTCTTGAAATGTGCAAATTATCATCGTACTCTCAAACCGGGAGACCCGTGGCTGCGGGGCCAGTTCCTACGAGTTACATTGGTCCCGTGGGAGGTGTTGGTGCCTCCCACGGGGCCGTTCAGGGGTTGTTTCGAGTTTCACCCTCTAACGCCATGTTTTTCTTAAGTCTAGAAATATGAAAATTACCGTCGTACTCTCAAACTGGGAGACCCGCGGCTGCGGGGTCAGTTCCTACGAGTTACATTGGTCCCGTGCGCGGTGTTGGTGCCACCTACGGGGCCGTTTAGGGCTATTTCAAGTTTTCACCCTCTAACGCCATGTTTTTCTTAAGTCTAAAAATATGCAAATTACAATCGTACTCTCAAACCGAGAGACCCGCGGTTACGGGGTAAGTTCCTCCGAGTTACATTGGTCACGTGGGAGATGTTGGTGCCATCCACAAGGCCATTCGGGGGTTGTTTCGAGTTTTCACCCTCTAACGCAATGTTTTGGTTAAGTTCTAGAAAAATTCAATTACCATCGTACACTCAAACCGGGAGACCCGCGGCTACGGGGTCAGTTCCTGCAAGTTACATTTGTCCCATGGGAGGTGTTGGTGCCACCCACGGGGCCCTTCGGGGGCTGTTTCAAGTTTTCACCCTCTAACGTCATGTTTTGCTTAAGTCTAGAAATATGCAAATTACCGCCGTACTCTCAAACCGGGATACCCGCGGTTGCGGGGTAAGTTCCTGCGAGTTACATTGGTCACGTGGGAGATGTTGGTGCCATCCACAAGGCCATTCGGGGGTTGTTTCGAGTTTTCACCCTCTAACGCAATGTTTTGGTTAAGTTCTAGAAAAATTCAATTACCATCGTACACTCAAACCGGGAGACCCGCGGCTACGGGGTCAGTTCCTGCAAGTTACATTTGTCCCGTGGGAGGTGTTGGTGCCACCCACGGGGCCCTTCGGGGGCTGTTTCAAGTTTTCACCCTCTAACGTCATGTTTTGCTTAAGTCTAGAAATATGCAAATTACCGTCGTACTCTCAAACCGGGATAACCGCGGTTGCGAGGTAAGTTCCTGCGAGTTACATTGGTCCCGTGGGAGGTGATGGTGTCACCCACGGTGCCGTTCGGTGCCTTTTTCGACTTTTCTCCCTCTAACATCATGTTTTTAACCCTGAGTGTAGAAATATGCAAATTACCATCGTACTCTCAAACTGGGAGAGCAGCAGCTGCGGGGCCAGTTCCTACGAGTTAGATTGGTCCCTTGGGAGGTGTTGGTGCCACCCACGGGGCCGTTCAGGGGTTGTTTCGAGTTTTCACCCTCTAACGCCATGTTTTACTTATGTCAAGAAATATTCAAATTACCATCGTACTCTCAAACCAGGAGACCCGCGGCTGCGGGGTGAGTTCCCGCCAGTTACATTGGTCCCGTGGGAGGTGTTGGTGCCACCCACGGGGCCATTCGGGGACTGTTTCGAGTTTTCACCCTCTAACGCTATTTTTTTACTAAAGTCTAGAAATATTCAAATTATCGCCGTACTCTCAAACTGGGAGACCCATGGCCGCGGGGTCAGTACTTGCGAGTTACAATGGTCCCATGGGAGGTGTTGGTGCCACCCACGGTGCCGTTTGGGGGCTGTTTCGACTTTTCACGCTCTAACGTCGTGTTTTTAACCCTAAGTCTAGAAATATGCAAATTATCGTCGTACTCTCAAACTAGGAGACCCGCGGCCGCGGGGCCAGTTCCTACGAGTTACATTGGACCCGTGGGAGGTGTTGGTGCCACCCACGGCGACGTTCGGCGACTGTTTTGAGTTTTTACCCTCTAACGCCATGTTTTTAAGCCTAAGTCTAGAAATATGCAAATTACAATTGTACTCTCAAATCGGGAGACCCGCGGCTACAAGGTCAGTTCCTACAAGTTACATTGGTCCCGTGGGAGGTGTTGGTTCCATCAACGGGGCCGTTCGGGGGCTGTTTTGACTTTTTACCCTCTAACATCATGTTTTTAACCCTATGTCTAGAAATATGTAAATTACCGTCGTACTCTTAAATCGGGAGACCCGCGGCTGCGGGGTCAGTTCCTACGAGTTACATTGGTCCCGTTGGAGGTTTTGGTGCCACCCATGGGGCTGTTCGGGGGCTGTTTCGAGTTTTCGCCTTCTAATGCCATTTTTTGCTTAAGTCTAGAAATATTCAAATTATCGCCGTACTCTCAAACCGGGAGATCCATGGTTGCGGGGATAGTACTTGCGAGTTACAATGGTCCCATGGGAGGTGTTGGTGCCACCCACGGTGCCGTTCGGGGGCTGTTTCGACTTTTCAACCTCTAACGTCATGTTTTTAATCCTAAGTCTAGAAATATGCAAATTATCGTCGTACTCTCAAACAGGGAGACCCGCGGCTGCGGGGCCAGTTCCTACGAGTTACATTGGTCCCGTGGGAGATGTTGGTGCCACCCACGGCGACGTTCGGGGGCTGTTTCGAGTTTTTACCCTGTAACACCATGTTTTTAAACCTAAGTCTAGAAATATGCAAATTACAATTGTACTCTCAAATCGGGAGACCCGCGGCTGCAAGGTCAGTTCCTACAAGTTACATTGGTCCCGTGGGAGGTGTTGGTGCCATCAACGGGGCCGTTCGGGGGCTGTTTCGACTTTTCACCCTCTAACGTCATGTTTTTAACCCTAAGTCTAAAAATATGCAAATTACCGTCGTACTCTCAGACTGGGAGACCTGCGGCTGCGGGGTCAGTTCCTACGAGTTACATTGGTCCCGTGGGAGGTTTTGGTGCCACCCACGGGGCCGTTCGGGGGTTGTTAAGAGTTTTCACCCTCGAACGCCATTTTTTGCTTAAGTCTAGAAATATTCCAATTATCGCCGTACTCTCAAATCGGGAGACCCATGGCTGCGGGGTCAGTACTTGTGAGTTACAATAGTCCCATGGGAGTTGTTGGTGCCACCCACGGTGCCGTTCGGGGGCTGTTTTGACTTTTCACACTCTAACGTCTTGTTTTTTACCCTAAGTCTAGAAATATGCAAATTATCATCGTACTCTCAAACTGGGAGACCCGCGGCCGCGTGGCGAGTTCCTACGAGTTACATTGGTCCCGTGGGAGGTGTTGGTGCCACCCACGGCGACGTTCGGGGGCTGTTTCGAGTTTTTATCCTCTAACGCCATATTTTTAAGCCTAAGTCTAGAAATATGCAAATGATAATTGTACTCTCAAATCGGGAGACCCGCGGCTGCAAGGTCAGTTCCTACAAGTTACATTGGTCCCATGGGAGGTGTTGGTGCCATCAACGGGGCCGTTCGGGGGCAGTTTCGACTTTTCACCCTCTAACGTCATGTTTTTAACCCTATGTCTAGAAATATGTAAATTACCCTCGTACTCTCAAACCGGGAGACCTGCCGCTGCGGGGTCTGTTCCTACGAGTTACATTGGTCCCGTGAGAGGTTTTGGTGCCACCCACGGGGCCGTTCGGGGGCTGTTTCGAGTTTTCACCCTCTAACGCCATGTTTTGCTTAAGTCTAGAAATATGCAAATTGTCGTCGTACTCTCAAGTCGGGAGACCCTTGGCTGCGGGGTGTGTTCTTGCGTGTTACATTGGTCCCATGGGAGGTGTTGGTGCCACCTACGGTGCCGTTCGGGGGCTGTTTCGACTTTTCACCCTCTGACGTCATGTTTTTAAGCCTAGGTCTAGCAATATGCAAATTATCATCGTACTCTCAAACTGGGAGACCCGCGGCTGTGGGATCAGTTCCTATGAGTTACATTGGTCCCGTGGGAGGTGTTGGTGCCATCCACGGGGACGTTCGGGGCCTGTTTTGATTTTCACCCTCTAACACCATGTTTTTAAGCCTAAGTCAAGAAATATGCAAATAATCATCGTATTCTCAAACCGTGAGACCCACGGCGGTGGGGTCAGTTCCTACGAGTTACATTGGTCCCGTGGGAGGAGTTGGTGCCATCTACGGGCCCGTTCGGGGGCTGTTTTGAGTTTTCACCGTCTAACGCCATGTTTTGCTTAAGTCTATAAATATGCAAATTACCATCGTACTCTCAAACCAGGAGACCCACAGCTGCGGGGTCAGTTCCTACGAGTTACATAGGTCCCGGGGGAGGTGTTGGTGCCACCCACGAGGCCGTTCGGGGGCAGTTTCTAGTTTTTACCCTCTAACATCTTGTTTTTAAGCCTTAGTCTAGAAATATGCAAATTACCATCTTATTCTCAAATCGTGAGACCCGCGGAAGCGGCGTCAGTTCGTACGAGTTATATTGGTCCCGTTGGAGCTGTTGGTGCCACCCTCGGCGCCATTCGGGGGTTGTTTTGACTTTTCACCCTCTAACATCCTGTTTTTAAGCCTGAGTCTAGAAATATGCGAATTATAATCGTACTCTCAAACCGGGAGACCCGTGGCCATGGGGCCAGTTCTTACGAGTTACATTGGTCCTGTGGGAGGTGTTGGTGCCACCCACGGGACCGTTCAAGGGTTGCTTCGAGTTTCACCCTCTAACTACATGTTTTCTGAAGTGTAGAAATATACAAATTACCATCGTACTCTCAAACCGGGAGGCCCACGGCTGCGGGGTCAGTTCCTACCAGTTACATTGGTCCCGTGCGAGTTGTTGGTGCCACCCACGGGGCTGTTCAGGGGCTGTTTCGAGTTTTCACCCTCTAACGCCATGTTTTGCTTAAGTCTAAAAATATGCAAATTACCATCGTACTCTCAAACCAGGAGACCCACAGCTGCGGGGTCAGTTCCTACGAGTTACATAGGTCCCGGGGGAGGTGTTGGTGCCACCCACGAGGCCGTTCGGGGGCAGTTTCTTGTTTTTACCCTCTAACATCATGTTTTTAAGCCTTAGTCTAGAAATATGCAAATTACCATCTTATTCTCAAATCGTGAGACCCGCGGAAGCGGCGTCAGTTCGTACGAGTTATATTGGTCCCGTTGGAGCTGTTGGTGCCACCCTCGGCGCCATTCGGGGGTTGTTTTGACTTTTCACCCTCTAACATCCTGTTTTTAAGCCTGAGTCTAGAAATATGCGAATTATAATCGTACTCTCAAACCGGGAGACCCGTGTCCATGGGGCCAGTTCTTACGAGTTACATTGGTCCTGTGGGAGGTGTTGGTGCCACCCACGGGGCCGTTCAGGGGTTGCTTCGAGTTTCACCCTCTAACTACATGTTTTCTTAAGTGTAGAAATATACAAATTACCATCGTACTCTCAAACCGGGAGGCCCGCGGTTGCGGGGTCAGTTCCTACCAGTTACATTGGTCCCGTGCGAGTTGTTGGTGCCACCCACGGGGCTGTTCAGGGGCTGTTTCGAGTTTTCACCCTCTAACGCCATGTTTTGCTTAAGTCTAAAAATATGAAAATTATCATCGTACTCTCAAACCGAGAGACCCGCGGCTGCGGGGTAGGTTCCTGCTAGTTACATTGGTCACGTGGGAGGTGTTGGTGCCAACCACGGGGCCGTTCGGGGGTTGTTTCGAGTTTTCACCCTCTAATGAAATGCTTTTCTTAATTTCTAGAAATATGCAAATTATCGTCGTACTGTCAAACCGGGAGACCCGCGGCTACAGGGTCAGTTCCTGCAAGTTACATTGGTCCCGTGGGAGGTATTGGATCCACCCACGGGGCCCTTCGGGGGTTATTTCGAGTTTTTACCCTCTAATGTCATGTTTTGCTAAATTCTAGAAATATGCAATTTAACATTGTAGAAATATGGAAATTACCATTATCGTCGTACTCTCAAATCGGGACATCTGCGGTTGCGGGGTCAGTTCCTACGAGTTACATTGGTCCCGTGGGAGGTGTTGGTGTCAGCCACGGTACCATTGGTGGCTTTTTTGACTTTTCTCCCTCTAACATCATATTTTTAACCCTGAGTGTAGAAATATGCAAATTACCGTCATACTCTCAAACTGGGAGACCCGCGACTGTGGAGCCAGTTCCTAAGAGTTATATTGGTCCCGTGGGAGGTGTTGGTGCAACCCACGGGGCCGTTCAGGGGTTGTTTCGAGTTTTCACCCTCTAACGCCATGTTTTACTTATGTCTTTAAATATATAAATTACCTTTGTACTCTTAAACCGGGAAACCCGCGACTACGGGGCCAGTTCCCGCGAGTTACATTGGTCCCGTGGGAGGTATTGGTGCCACCCACGGTGTCGTTTGGGGGCTGTTTTGACTTTTTACCCTCTAACGTCATGTTTTAAAGCCTAAGTCTAGAAATATGCAAATTACCGTCGTAATCTCAAACCGGGAGACCCGTGGCCGCGGGGTTAGTTCCTACGAGTTACATTGGTCCCGTGGGAGGTGTTGGTGCCAACCACGGGGCCGTTCAGGGGTTGCTTCGAGTTTCACCCTCTAACTCCATGTTTTCTTAAGTGTAAAAATATACAAATTATCGTCGTACTCTCAAATCGGGAGGCCCGCAGCTGCGGGGTCAGTTCCTACGAGTTACATTGGTCCCGTGGGAGTTGTTGGTGCCACCCACGTGGCTGTTCAGGGGCTGTTTCGAGTTTTCACCCTCTAACGCCATGTTTTGCTTAAGTCTAAAAATATGCAAATTATCATCGTACTCTCAAACCGAGAGACCCGCGGCTGCGGGGTAGGTTCCTGCGAGTTACATTGGTCACGTGGGAGATGTTGGTGCCACCCACGAGGCCGTTCGGGGGTTGTTTCGAGTTTTCACCCTCTTATGTAATGTTTTGCTTAATTTCTAGAAATATGCAAATTACCATCGTACTGTCAAACCGGGAGACCCGCGGCTACAGGGTCAGTTCCTGTAAGTTACATTGGTCCCGTGGGAGGTGTTGGATCCACCCACGGGGCCCTTCGGGGGTTATTTCGAGTTTTCACCCTCTAACGTCATGTTTTGCTGAATTCTAGAAATATGCAATTTACCATTATAGAAATATGCAAATTACCATTATCGTCGTACTCTCAAATCGGGACATCTGCGGTTGCGGGGTCAGTTCCTACGAGTTACATTGGTCCCGTGGGAGGTGTTGGTGTCAGCCACGGTACCATTGGTGGCTTTTTCGACTTTTCTCCCTCTAACATCATGTTTTTAACCCTAAGTGTAGAAATCTGCAAATTACCATCATACTCTCAAACCGGGAGACCCGCGACTGCGGGGCCAGTTCCTAAGAGTTACATTGGTCCCGTGGGAGGTGTTGGTGCAACCCACGGGGCCGTTCAGGGGTTGTTTCGAGTTTTCACCCTCTAACGCCATGTTTTACTTATGTCTATAAATTTACAAATTACCTTCGTACTCTCAAACCGGGAGACCCGCGACTACGGGGCCAGTTCCCGCGAGTTACATTGGTCCCGTGGGAGGTGTTGTTGCCACCCACGGTGTCGTTCGGGGGCTGTTTCGACTTTTTACCCTCTAACGTCATGTTTTAAAGCCTAAGTCTAGAAATATGCAAATTACCATCGTAATCTCAAATCGGGAGACCCCGTGGCCGCGGGGTTAGTTCCTACGAGTTACATTGGTCCAGTGGGAGGTGTTGGTGCCACCCACGAGGCCGTTCGGGGCCTGTTTCGAGTTTTTACCCTCTAATGCCATGCTTTTAAGTCTAAGTCAATAAATATGCAAATTGTCATGGTATTCTCAAACCGCGAGACCCGCGGCTGTGGGGTCAGTTCCTACGAGGTACATTAGTCCCGCAGGAGGTGTTGGTGCCACCCACGGGACCGTTCGGGGGTTGTTTCGAGTTTTCACCCTCTAACGTCATGTTTTGCTTAAGTCTAGAAATATGCAAATTACCATCGTACTCTCAAACCGGGAGACCCGCGGCTGCGGGGTCAGTTCCTACGAGTTACATAGGTCCCGTGAGAGGTGTTGATGCCACCCACGGTGCCGTTCGAGGGCTATTTCCAGTTTTCAGCCTCTAACGTCATGTTTTTAATCCTACGTCTAGAAATATGCAAATTACCGTCGTATTCTCAAACCGGGAGTCCCGCGGCTGTGGGGTAAGTTTGTATGAGTTACATTGATCCCGTGGGAGGTGTTGGTGCCACCCACGGGCCGTTCGGGGGCTGTTTCAAATTTTCACCCTCTAACGTCATGTTTTTAAGCCTAAGTCTAGAAATATGCAAATTACCGTCGTAGTCTCCAACCGGGAGACCCGCGGCTGCGGGGTCAATTCCTACGAGTTACATTGGTCCCCTGGGAGCTGTTGGAGCCACTCACGGGGCCGTTCGGGGGTTGTTTCGAGTTTTCACCCTCTTACGCCATGTTTTTAAGCCTAAGTCAAGAAATACGCAAATTATCATCGTATTCCCAAACCGGGAGTCCCACGGCTGTGGGGTCAGTTCCTACGAGTTACATTGGTCCTGTGGGAGGTGTTGGTGCCACCCAGGGGGCCGCTCTGGGGCTGTTTCGAGTTTTCACCCTCTAACGCCAAGTTTTTAAGCCTAAGTCTGTAAATATGCAAATTACCGTCATACTCTCAAACCGGGACACCCGCAGCTGCAGGGTTAGTTCCTACGAGTTACATTTGTCCTGTGGGAGGTATTGGTGCCACCAACGGGGCCTTTCGGGGGCTGTTTCGAATTTTCACCCTCTAACATCATGTTTTTAAGGTAAAGTCTAGAAATATGCAAATTATCGTCGTATTCTCAAATCGGGAGACCCGGGGCTGTGGGGTCAGTTCTTACGAGTTATATTGGTCCCTTGGGAGTTGTTGGAGCCACCCACAGGGCCGTTGGGGGGTTGTTTTGAGTTTTCAACCTCTAACGCCATATTTTTTAGGCCTAAGTCAAGAAATATACCAATTATCGTTGTATTCTCAAATCGGGAGTCCCGCGGTTGTGGGGTCAGTTCCTACGAGTTACATGTGTCTCGTGGGAGGTGTTGGTGCCACCCATGGGGACATTCAGGGGCTGTTTCGAGTTTTCACCCTCTAACGCCATTTTTTTGCTTAAGTCTAGAAATATGCAAATTACTGTCATAAGTCAAATCGGGAGACCCACGGCTGCGGGGTCAGTTCCTCCGAGTTACATTGGTCCCGTGGGAGGTGTTGGTGCCACCCACGGGGCCATTCGGGGGCTGTTTCAATTTTTCACCCTCTAACATCATGTTTTTAAACCCAAGTCTAGAAATATGCAAATTACCGTCATACTCTCAAACCGAGAGACCTCTGGCTGCGGGGTCAGTTCCTACGAGTTACATTGGTCTCGTGGGAGGTGTTGGTGCCACCCACGGGGTCGTTCGGGGGATGTTTTGAGTTTTCACCCTCTAACGCCATGTTTTGCTTAAGTCTAGAAATATGCAAATTACTGTCATACTATCAAATCGGGAGACCCGCGGATGCGGGGTCAGTTCATGGGAGTTACATTGGTTCCGTGGGAGGTGTTGGTGTCACCCACGGTGCCGTTCGGGGGTTGTTTCGACTTTTCCCCCTCTAACGTCATGTTTTTAAGCCTAAGTCTAGGAATATGAAAATTACCGTCGTACTCTCAAATCGAGAGACCCGCGGCTGTTGGACCAGTTCCTACGAGTTACATTGGTCCCGTGGGAGGTGTTGGTGCCATCCACGACGTGTTCGGGGGCTGTTTCGAGTTTTCACCCTCTCACGCCATGTTTTTAAGCCCAAGTCAAGAAATATGAAAATCGTCATCGTATTCTCAAACCGGGAGACCCGTGGCTGCGGGGCCAGTTCCTACGAGTTACATTGGTCCCGTGGGAGGTGTTGGTGCCACCCACGGGGCCGTTCGGGGGTTGTTTTGAGTTTTCACGCTCTAACGACATGTTTTTCTTAAGTCTAGAAATATGGAAATTATCATCGTACTCTCAAACAGGGACACCCACGGCTGTGGGGTCAGTTCCTACGAGTTACATTGGTCCCATGGGAGGTTTTGGTGCCACCCACGGGGCCGTTCGTGGGCTGTTTCCAGCTTTCACCCTCTAACATCATGTTTTTAAGCCTAAGTCTAGAAATATATAAATTACTGTCATATTCTCAAACCGTGAGACCCGTGGCTGTGGTGTCAAATCGTAAGAGTTACGTTCGTCCCGTGGGAGGTGTTAGTGCCACCCATGGGGACGTTCAGGGGCTGTTTCGACTTTTCACCCTCTAACGTCATGTTTTTAAGCCTAAGTCTAGAAATATGCAAATTACCATTGTACTCTCAAATCGGGAGACCCGCGACTGCGGGTCCAGTTCCTACGAGTTACATTGGTCCCGCGGGAGGTGTTGGAGCCATCCACGGGGCCGTTCGGGGGCTGTTTCGAATTTTCACCCTCTAACGTCATGTTTTTAAGCCCAAGTCTAGAAATATGCAAATTACCTTCTTATTCTCAAACCGGGAGACCCACGGCTGTGGGGTCAGTTTCTACGAGTTACATTGGTCACGTGGGAGGTGTTGGTGCCACCCACAGGGCCGTTCGGGGGCTGTTTTGACTTTTCACCCTCTAACGTCATGTTTTTAAGCCTAAGTCTAGAAATATAAAAATAACCACCGTACACTCAAATTGGGAGACCCGCGGCTGTGGGATCAGTTCCTACGAGTTACATTGGTCCCGTGGGAGGTGTTAGTGCCACCCACAGGGCCGTTCGGGGGCTGTTTTGACTTTTCACCCTCTAACGTCATGTTTTTAAGCCTAAGTCTAGAAATATGCAAATTACCGTCGTACTCTCAAACTGGGCGACCCGCGGCTGCGGGGTCAGTTCCTACAAGTTACATTGGTCCCGTGGGAGGTGTTGGTGCCACCCACGGGGCTGTTCGGGGGCTGTTTCGAGTTTTCACCCTTTGACGTCATGTTTTTAAGACTAAGTCTAGAAACATGCAAATTACCATCTTATTCTCAAATCGGGAGACCCGCGGCTGCGGGTTGAGTTCCTACGAGTTACATTGGTCCTGTGGGAGGTGTTGGTGCCACCAACGGGGACGTTACGGGGTTGTTTCGAGTTTTCACCCTCTAACGTCATGTTTTTAAGCCTAAGTCTAGAAATATGCAAATTACTGTCGTACTGTCAAACCGTGAGACCCGCTGCAGCGGGATGAGTTCCTATGAGTTACATTGGTCCTGTGGGAGGTGTTGATGCCACCCACGGGGACGTTCGGGGGCTGTTTTGAGTTTTAACCTTCTAACGCCATGTTTTTAAGCCTAAATGAAGAAATATGCAAATATCATCGTATTCTCAAATCGGGAGGCCCACGGCTGTGGGGTCCGTTCCTGCGAGTTACATTAGTCCCGTGGGAGGTGTTAGTGCCACCCAATGAGCCGATCGGGGGATGTTTCGAGTTTTCACCCTCTAATGCCATGTTTTGCTTAAGTCTAAAAATATGAAAATTATTATCGTACACTCAAACCGGGAGACCCGTGGCTGCGGGGTCACTTCCTACGAGTTATATTGGTCCTGTGGGAGGTGTTGGTGCCACCCACGGGGCTGTTCCGGGAGTGTTTCGAGTTTTCACCCTCTAACGTCATATTTTTAAGCCTAAGTCTAGAAATATGCAAATTACCGTCGTACTCTCAAATTGAGAGACCCGTGGCAGCGGCATCAGTTCGTACGAGTTACATTGGTCTCGTGGGAGGTGTTGGTGCTACCCACAGGGCCTTTCGGGGGCTGTTTTGGCTTTTCACCCTCAAACGTCATGTTTTGAAGCCTTAGTCTAGAAATATGGAAATTACCGTCATACTCTCAAACCGGGAGACCCGCGGCTATGGGGTCAGTTCCTATGAGTTACATTGGCCCCGTGGGAGGTGTTGGTGCCACCCATGGGACGTTCGGGGGCTGTTTCGAGTTTTCATCCTCTAACGTCATGTTTTGCTTAAGTCTAGAAATATGCAAATTACCGTCGTACTCTCAAGACGGGAAACCCTTGGCTGCGGGGTCAGTTCTTGCGTGTTACATTGGTCCAATGGGAGGTGTTGGTGCCACCCACGATGCCGTTCGGGGGCTGTTTCGACTTTTCACCCTCTAACATCATGTTTTTAAGCCTAAGTCTAGGAATATGCAAACTACCATCGTACTCTCAAATCGAGAGACCCGTGGCTGTGGGGTCATTTCCTACGAGTTACATTGGTCCCGTGGGAGGTGTTGGTGCCACCCACGGGGCTGTTCGGGGACTGTTTCCTGTTTTAACCCTCTAGCGTCATGTTTTTAAGCCTCAGTCTAGAAATATGCAAATTTCCATCGTATTTTAAAATCGAAAGACCCACGGCTGCGGGGTCAGTTCCTACGAGTTACATTGGTCCCGTGGGAGGTGTTGGTGCCACCCACGGGGATGTTCAGGGGATGTTTCAACTTTTCACCCTCTAACGTCATGTTTTTAAGCCTAAGTCTAGAAATATACAAATAACCACCATACACTCAAATCAGGATACCCTCGGCCGTGGGATCGGTTCGTACGAGTTACATTAGTCCCATGGGAGGTGTTGGTGCCACCCACGTGGCCGTTCGGGGGCTGTTTCGACCTTTCACCCTCTAACATCATGTTTTTAAACCTAAGTCTAGAAATATGCAAATTACCGTCGTACTCTCAAATTGGTAGACCCGCGGCTATGGGATCAGTTCCTACGAGTTACATTGGTCCCGTGGGAGGTGTTGGTGCCACCCACGGGGATGTTTGGGGGCTGTTTCGAGTTTTCACCCACTCTAACGCCATGTTTTTAAGCCTAACTCCAGAAATATTCAAATTACAGTCGTATTCTCAAATCGGGAGACCCGCGGCTGCGGGGTCTGTTCCTACGAGTTACATTGGTCCCGTGCGAGGTGTTGGTGCCACCCACGGGGCCGTTCGGGGGCTGTTTCGTGTTTTCACCCTTTAACATCATGTTTTTTAGCCTAAGTCTAGAAATATGCAAATTACCATCTTCTTCTCAAATCGGGAGACCCGAGGCTGTGGGGTCAGTTCCTGCGAGTTACATTGGTCCCATGGGAGGTGTTGGTGCACCCACGGGGCCGTTCGGGGGCTGTTTCGAGTTTTCACACTCTAACGTCATGTTTTTAAGCCTAAGTCTAGAAATATGAAAATTACCGTCGTATTCTCAAACTGTGAAACCCGCGACTGCGGGGTCAGTTCCTACGAGTTACATTGTTCCTATGGGAGGTGTCTGTGCCACCCACAGGGCCGTTCGGGGGCAGTTTCGACTTTTCACCTTCTCACGTCATGATTTTAAGCCTAAGTCTAGAAATATTGAAATTACCATCGTACTCTCAAACCGGGAGACCCGCGGCTGCGGGGTCAGTTCCTACGAGTTACATCGGTCCCGTGGGAGCTGTTGGTGCCACCCAAGGGGCTGTTCGGGGACTATTTCGAGTTTTCACCCTTTAACGTCAAGTTTTTAAGCGTAAGTCTAAAAATAAGCAAATTACCGTCGTATTCTCAAACAGGGAGACCCGCGGCTCCGGGGTTAGTTCCTACGAGTTACATTGGTTCCGTGGGAGGTGTTGGTGCCACCGACGGGGCCGTTCGGGAGCTGTTTCGGCTTTTCAACCTCTAACGTCATGTTTTTAAGCCTAAGTCTAGAAATATGCAAATTACCGTCATACTCTCAAACTGGGAGACCCGCGGCTGTGGCGTCAGTTCCTGCGAGTTACATTGTTCCCATGGGAGGTGTTAGTGACACCCACGGGGCCGTTCGGGGGCTATTTTGACTTTTCACCCTCTAACATCATGTTTTAAACCCTAAGCCTAGAAATATGCAAATTACCATCGTACTCTCAAATCGGGAGACCCGCGGCTCCGGGGTCAGTTACTATGAGTTTCATTGGTCCCGTGGGAGGTTTTGGTGCCACCCACGGGGCCGTTCGGGGGCTGTTTCGAATTTTCACCCTCTAACGCCATGTTTTGCTTAAGTCTAGAAATATGCAAATTTTTGTCGTACTCTCAAACCGGGAGACTGGCGGCTGCGGGGTCAGTTTTGTGGGTTACATTGGTCCTGTGGGAGGTGATGGTGCCACCCACGGAGCCGTACGGTGGATGTTTCAACTTTTCACCCTCTATCATCATGTTTTTAAGCATAAGTCTAGAAATATGCTAATTACCATAGTACTCTCAAACCGGGAGACCCGCGGAAGCAGGGTCAGTTCTTACGAGTTACATTGGTCCCGTGGGAAGTGTTGGTGCCACCAACGGGGCCGTTCGTGGGCTGTTTTGACTTTTCAACCTCTAACGTCATGTTTTAAAGCCTAAGTCTAAAAATATGAAAATTACCATCGTACTCTCAAATCGGGAGACCCGCGGCTGTGGGATCAGTTCCTACGAGTTACATTGGTCCCGTGGGAGGTGTTGGTACCACCCACGGGGACGTTCGGGGGCTGTTTCGAGTTTTCACCCTTTAACGCCTTGTTTTTAAGCCCAAGTCAAGAAATATGGAAATTATCATCGTATTCTTAAACCGGGAGACCCGAGGCTGTGGGGTCAGTTCCTGCGAGTTACATTGGTCCCATGGGAGGTGTTGGTGCCACCCACGGGGCAGTTCGGAGGCTGTTTAGAGTTTTCACCCTCTAACGCCATGTTTTGCTTAAGTCAATATATATGAAAATTACCACCGTACTCTCAAATCGGGAGACCCGCGGTTGTAGGGTCGGTTCCTAAGAGTTACATTGATCCCGTGGGAGGTGTTGGTGCCACCCATGTGGCCGTTCGGTGGATGTTTCGAGTTTTAACCCTCTAACGTCATGTTTTTAAGCCTAAATCTAGAAATATGAAAATTACCGTCGTATTCTCAAACCGGGAGACCCGCGGTTAGGGGGTCAGTTCTTACGAGTTACATTGGTCCCGTGGGAGGTTGGTACCACCCACGGGGTCGTTCGGGGGATGTTTTGAGTTTTCACCCTTTAACATCATGTTTTGAAGCCTAAATCTAGAAATATGCAAATTATCATCGTATTCTCAAACCGAGAGTCCCGCGGCCGTGGGGTCAGTTCCTATAAATTACATTAGTCCCGTGGGAGGTGTTGGTGCCTCCCACGGGGCCGTACAGGGGTTGTTTCGAGTTTTCACCTTCTAACGCCATGTTTTGCTTATGTCTAGAAATATGCAAATTGCCGTCGTACTCTCAAACTGGGAGACCCGCGGCTGTGGGGTCCGTTCCTGCGATTTACATTGTTCCCGTGGGAGGTGTTGGTGCCACTCCCGGGGCCGTTCAGGGGCTGTTTCGACTTTTCACCCTCTAACATCATGTTTTTAACCCTAAGTTAAGAAATATGCAAATTACCATAGTACTCTTAAACCGGGAGACACGCGGCTGCGGGGTCAGTTCCTACGAGTTACATTGGTCCCGTGGGACGTGTTGGTGCCACCCACGGGGTCGTTCGGGGGATGTTTTGAGTTTTCACCCTCTAACGCTATGCTTTGCTTAAGTCTAGAAATATGGAAATTACTGCCATACTCTCAAATAAGGAGACCCGTGGATGCGGGGTCAATTCCTGCGAGTTACATGGGTCCCGTTGGAGGTGTTGGTGCCACCCACGGGGCCGTTCGGGGGTTGTTTCGACTTTTCACCCTATAACGTCATGTTTTTAAGCATAAGTCTAGAAATGTACAAATTACCATCGTACTCTCAAACCGGGAGACCTGCGGCTATGGGGTTGGTTCCTAGGAGTTACATTGGTCCCGTGGGAGGTGTTGGTGCCACCCACGTCGGCGTTCGGGGGCTATTTCGAGTTTTAACCCTCTAACGTCATGTTTTTAAGCCTAAATCTAGAAATATGCAAATTACCGTCGTATTCTCAAACTGGGAGACCAGCGACTGGGGGGGTTAGTTCGTACGAGTTACATTGGTCCCGTGAGAGGTGTTGGTGCCACCCACGGGGCCGTTCGGGGGCTGTTTCGAGTTTTCACCCTCTAACGTCATGTTTTTAAGCCTAAGTCAAGAAATTTACAAATTACCATCGTACTCTCAAACTGGGAGGCCCGCGGCTACGCGGCCAGTTCCTACGAGTTACATTGGTCCCGTGGGAGGTGTTGGTGCCACCCACAGGGCCGTTAAGGGGAAGTTTTGACTTTTCACCCTCTAACATCATGCATTTAAGCCTAAGTCTAGAAATATACAAGTTACCATCGTATTCTCAAATCGGGAGACCCGCGGCTGCGGGATCAGTTCCTAGGTGTTACATTGGTCCCGTGGGAGGTGTTAGTGCCACCCACCGGGCCGTTCGTGGGCTGTTTCGACTTTTCACCCTCTAACGTCATGTTTTTAAGCCTAAGTCTAGAAATATGTAAATTACCATCATACTCTCAATCCGGGAGACCCTCGACTGGGCGATCAGTTCCTCCGAGTTACATTGGTCCCGTAGGAGGTGCTGGTGGAACCCATGGGGCCGTTCGCGGGCTGTTTCGAGTTTTCACCCTCTAACGCCATGTTTTGCTTAAGTCTAAAAATATGCAAATTATCGTCTTACTCTCAAACCGGGAGACCTGCGGCTGCGAGGTCAGTTCCTACAAGTTACATAGGTCCCGTGGGAGGTGTTGGTGCCACCCACGGGGCCTTTCAGGGGTTGTGTCGGATTTCACCCTTTAACGTCATGTTTTTAAGCCTAAGTCTATAGATATGCAAATTACCGTCTTATTCCCAAATCGGGAGACCCGCGGTTACGTGGTCAGTTCTTACGAGTTACATTGGTCCCGTGGGAGGTGTTGGTGCCACCAACGGGGCCGTTCGGGGGTTATTTCGAGTTTTCACCCTCTAACGTCTTCTTTTTAAACCTAAGTCTAGAAATATGTAAAATACTATCGTACTCTCAAACCGTGAGACCAGCGATTGTGGGATCAGTTCCTACGACTTACATCAGTCCCGTGGGAGGTGTTGGTGCCACCCACAGGGACGTTCGAGGGTTGTTCTGAGTGTTCACCTTCTAACGCCATGTTTTTAATCCTAAGTCAAGAAATAAGCAAATTATCATCGTATTCTCAAACTGCGAGACCCACGGCTATGGGGTCAGTTCCGGCGAGTTACATTTGTCCCGTGGGAGGTGTTGGTACCACCCACGGAGCCGTTCGGGGGCTGTTTCAAGTTTTCACCCTCCAACGCCATGTTTTTCTTAAGTCTAGAAATATGCAAATTATTATCGTACTCTTAAATCGGGAAACCCCTGTCTAAGAGATCAGTTCCGACGAGTTACATTGGTCCCGTGGGAGGTGTTGGTGCCACCCACGGTGTTGTTCGGGGACTGTCTGAGTTTTCAACCTCTAACGTCATGTTTTGCATAAGTCTAGAAATATGCAAATTGCATATACTCTCAAACCGAGAGATCCGTGGTTGCGGGGTTAGTTCGTACGAGTTAAATTGGTCCCGTGGGAGGTGTTAGTGCCACCCATGGGGCCGTTCGGGTGTTGTTTCGGCTTTTCACCATCTAACGTTATGTTTTTAAGCCTAAGTCAAGAAATATGCAGATTATCATCTTACTCTCAAACCGGGAGACCCGCGGCTGCGGGGTCAGTTCCTATGAGTTACATTGGTCCCGTGGGAGGTGTTGATGCCACCCAAGGGGCCGTTCGGGGGCTGTTTCGACTTTTCACCCTCTAAGGTCATATTTTAATGCCTAAGTCTAGAAATATTCAAACTACCATCGAACTCTCAAACCGGGAGACCCGTGGCTGCGTTGCCAGTTCCTACGAGTTACATTGGTCCCGTCGGAGGTGTTGGTGCCACCCACGGGGATGTTCGGGGGCTGTTTCAAGTTTTCACCCTTTAACGCCTTGTTTTCAAGCCTAAGTCAAGAAATATGGAAATTATTGTCATATTCTTAAATCGGGAGACCTACGGTTGTGGGGTCAGTTCCTAGGAGTTACATTCGTCCCCTGGGAGGTGTTGGTGCAACCCACGTGGCCGTTCGGGGGCTGTTTTGAGTTTTCGACCTCTAACGTCATGTTTTTAAGCCTAAGTCTTGAAATATGCAAATTACCATCATATTCTCAAATTGGGAGACCCGCGGCTGCGGGGTCAGTTCGTACGAGTTACATTGGTCCCGTGGGAGGTGTTGGTTTGACCTATGGGGCCGTTCGGGGGCTATTTCGAGTTTTCACCCTCTAACGTCATGTTTTTAAGCCTAACTCTAGAAATATGAAAATTACCGTCGTATTCTAAAACCGGGAGACCCACGGCTGCGGGGTCAGTTCCTACGAGTTACATTGGTCCCGTGGGAGGTGTTGGAGCCACCCATGGGGCCGTTCGGGGGTTGTTTAGAGTTTTCACCCTCTAATGCCATGTTTTTAATCCTAAGTCAAGAAATATGCAAATTTTCGTCGTATTCTCAAACCGGGAGTCACGCGGCTATTGGGTCTGTTCCTACGAGTTACATTGGTCTCGTAGGAGGTGTTGGTGCCACCCACGGGGCCGTTCAGGGGCTGTTTCGAGTTTTCACCCTCTAACGCCATGTTTTGCTTAAGTCTAAAAATATAAAAATTATCATCGTACTCTCAAACCGAGAGTCCCGCGGCTGTGGGGTCAGTTCCTGCGAGTTACATTGTTCCCGTGGGAGGTGTTAGTGACACCCATGGGGCCGTTAGGCGGATGTTTCGAGTTTTCACCCTCTAACGCCTTGTTTTACTTAAGTCTAGAAATATGGAAATTATCGCCATACTCTTAAATCGGGAGACCTGCCACTGCGGGGTCAGTTCCTGCGAGTTTCATTGGTCCCGTGGGAGGTGATGGTGCCACCCACAGGGCCGTTCAGGGGCTGTTTCGACTTTTCACCCTCTAACATCATGTTTTTAAGCCTAAGTCTAGAAATATCCTAATTACCATAGTACTATCAAACCGGTAGACCCACGGCTGCAGGGTCAGTTCCGACGAGTTACATTGGTCTCGTGGGAGGTGTTGGTGGCACCGACGGAGCCGTTCGAGGGTTGTTTTGACTTTTCACCCTCTAACGTCATGATTTTAAGCCTAAGTAAAAAAATATGGAAATTATCATCGTATTCTTAAACCGGGAGACCCGCGGCTGTGGGGTCAGTTCTTGTGAGTTATATTGGTCCCGTGGGAGATGTTGGTGCCACCCACGGGGCTGTTCGGTGGTACATTCGAGTTTTTACCCTCTAACGCCATGTTTTGCTTAAGTCTAGATATATGAAAATTATCATCGTACTCTTAAACTGGGAGACGCGCAGCTGCAGGGTCAGTTCCTACTAGTTACATTGGTCCTATGGGAGGTATTGGTGCCACCCACGTGGCCGTTCGGGGGTTGTTTCGAGTTTTAACCCTCTAACGTCATGTTTTTAAGCCTAAATCTAGAAATATGAAAATTACCGTCGTATTCTCAAATCGAGAGACCCGCAGTTGGGGGTCCAGTTCTTACGAGTTACATTGGTCCCATGGGAGGTGTTGGTGCCACTCACGGGGTCGTTCGGGGGCTGTTTTGAGTTTTCACCCTCTAACGTCATGTTTTTAAGCCTAAGTATCGAAATATGCAAATTACCATCGTACTCATAAACCGGGAGACCCGCGACGGCGGGGTCAGTTCCTATGAGTTACATTGGTCCCGTGGGAGGTGTTGGTGCCACCCACGGGGCCGTTCGGGGGATGTTTTAACTTTGCACCCTCTAAAGTCATGTTTTTAAGCCTAAGTCTAGAAATATGCAAATTACCATCGTATTCTCAAACTGTGAGACCCGCGGCTGTGGGGTTAGTTCCTACGAGTTACATTGGTCCCGTGGGAGGTGTTGGTGCCACCCACGGGGCCGTTCTGGGACTGTTTTGAGTTTTCGCCCTCTAACGCCAGGTTTTGCTTAAGTTTAGAAATATGCAAATTACTTCCGAACTCTCAAACCAGGAGACCCACAGCTACGTGGTTAGTTCTTACGAGTTACATAGGTCCCGTGGGAGGTGTTGGTATCACCCTCGGGGCCAGTCGGTGGCTGTTACTAGTTTTCTGCCTCTAACGTCCTGTTTTTAAGCCTAAGTCTAGAAATATGCAAATTACCATCGTATTCTCAAACCGTGAGACCCGCGTCTACGGGGTCAATTCGTACGAGTTACATTCGTCCCGTGGGAGGTGTTGGTGCCACCCACAGGGCCGTTTGGGTGCTGTTTCGAGTTTTCACCCTCTAACATCCTTTTTTTAAGCCTAAGCCTAGAAATATGCTAATTACCGTCGTACTCTCAAACTAGGAGTCCCGGGGCTGCGGGGCCAGTTCCTACCAGTTACATTGGTCCCGTGGGAGGTGTTGGTGCCACCCATGGGGCCGTTCGGGGGATGTTTCAAATTTTCACCCTCTAACGTCATGTTTTTAAACCTAAGTGTAGAAATATGCAAATTATCATCGTAGTCTCAAACCGGGAGACCCGTGGCTACGGGTCAGTTCCTACGAGTTACATTGGTCCCGTGGGAGGTGTTGGTGCCACCCACGGGGCTGTTCAGGGGCTGTTTTGACTTTTCACCCTCTAAGGTCATGTTTTAAAGCCTAAATCTATAAATATGCAAATTATCGTCGTATTCTCAAACCGGGAGACCTACGGTTGTGGGGTCAGTTCGTACGAGTTACATTCATCCCGTAGAAGGTGTTGGTGCCACCGACGGGGATGTTCGGGGGCTGTTAACGCCATGTTTTTAAGCCTAAGTCCAGAAATATGTAAATTACCGTCATTTTCTCAAATCGGGAGACCCGCAGCTTCGGGGTCAATTCCTACGAGTTACATTAGCCCCGTGGGAGGTGTTGGTGCCACCCACGGGGCCGTTCGGGGGCTGTTCGAGTTTTCACCCTTTAACGTCATGTTTTTAAGCCTAAGTCTAGAAATATGCAAATTACCATCTTATTCTCAAATCGGGAGACCCGCGGTTACGGGGTCAGTTCCTACGAGTTACATTGGTCCCGTGGGAGGTGTTGGTGACACCAACGGGGCCGTTCGGGGGCTGTTTCGAGTTTTCACCCTCTAACGTCATGTTTTTAAGCCTAAGTCTAGAAATATGAAAATTACCATCGTATTCTCAAACCGTGAGACCCGCTACTGTGGGATCAGTTCCTACGAGTTACATTGGTCCCGTGGGAGGTGTTGGTGCCACCCAATAGGACGTTCGGGGGTTGTTTCGTGTTTTCACCCTCTAACGCCATGTTTTGCTTAAGTCTAGAAATATGCAAATTACCATCGTACTCTCAAACCGGGAGACCCGTGGCTGCGGGGTTAATTCCTACGAGTTATATTGGTCCCAAGGGAGCTGTTTGTGCCACCCACGGGGCCGTTCGGGGGATGTTTCGACTTTTCACCCTCTGACGACATGTTTTTAAGGCTAAGTCTTGAAATATGCAAATTACCATCGTACTCTCAAATTGGGAGACCCGCGGCTGTGGGATCAGCTCCTACGAGTTACATTGGTCCCGTGGGAGGTGTTGGTGCCACCCATGGGGATGTTCGGGGGCTGTTTCGAGTTTTCACCCTCTAACGCCATGTTTTTAAGCCTAAGTTAGAAAATATGCAAATTACCATCGTACTTTCAAACCAGGAGACCCGCGGCTGCGGGGTCAATTCTTACGAGTTACATTGGTCCCGTGGGAGGAATTGGTGCCACCCGCGTGGCCGTTCGGGGGTTGTTTCGAGTTTTAACTCTAACATCATGTTTTTAAGCCTAAATCTAGAAATATGCAAATTACCGTCGTATTCTCACACCGGGAGACCCGCGACTGGGGGGTTAATTCGTACGAGTTCCATTGGTCCCGTGGGAGGTGTTGGTGCCTCCCATAGGGCCGTTCGGGGGCTGTTTCGAGTTTTCACCCTCTAACGTCATGTTTTTAAGCCTAAGTCAAGAAATATGCAAATTACCGTCGTATTCTCAAATCGGGAGACCCGCGGCTGCGGGGTAAATTCCTATGAGTTACATTGGTCCCGTGGGAGGTGTTGGGGCCACCCACGGGGCCGTTCGGGGGCTGTTTCAACTTTTCACCCTCTAACGTTATGTTTTTAAGCCTAGGACTAGAAATATACAAGTTACCATCGTATTCTCAAACCGGGCGACCCACGGCTACGGGGTCAGTTCCTACGACTTACATTGGTCCCATGGGAGGTGTTGGTGCCACCCACGGGGCCGTTCGGGGGCTATTTTGACTTTTCACCATCTAACGTCATGTTTTTAAGCCTAAGTCTTAAAATATGAAAATTACCATCGTACTCTCAAACCGGGAGACCCGCGGCTGTGGGATCAGTTCCTACGAGTTACATTGGTCCCATGGGAGGTATTGGTGCCACCCACGGTGCTGTTCGGGGGCTGTTTCCTCTTTTCACCCTCTAACATGATGTTTTTACCCCTAAGTCTAGAGATATGCAAATTACCACCGTACTCTAAAATCGGGAGACCCGCAGCTGCGGGGTCAGTTCCTACGAGTTACATCGGTCCCGTGGGAGGTGTTGGTGCCACCCACGGGGCTATTCGGTGGCTGTTTCGAGTTTTCACCCTCTAACGCCATGTTTTGCTTAAGTCTAAATATATGCAAATTACCATCGTACTCTCAGACTGGGAGACCTGCGGTTGCAGGACCAGTTCCTACGAGTTACATTGGTCCAGTGGGAGGTGTTGGTGCCACCCACATGGCCGTTCGGGGGCTGTTTCGAGTTTTAACCCTCTAACGTCATGTTTTTAAGCATAAGTCTAGAAATATGCAAATTACTGCCGTAATCTCTAACCGGGACACCCGTGGCTGCGGGGTCAGTTCCTGCGAGTTACATTGGTCCCGTGGGAGGTGTAGGTGTCACCCACGGTGCCATTCGGGGGCTGTTTCGACTTTTCACCCTCTAACATCATGTTTTTAACCCTAAGTCTAGAAATATGCACATTACAATCATACTCTCAAAGTGGGAGTCCCGCGGCTGCGGCATTAGTTCCTACGAGTTACATTGGTCCCGTGGGAGGTGTTAGTGCCACCTACGGGGACGTTCGCGGGCTGTTTCGAGTTTTCACCCTCTAACGCCATATTTTACTTAAGTATAGAAATATACAAATTACCATTGTACTCTCAAACCGGGAGACCCGCGGCTGCGGGGTCAGTTCCCGCAAGTTACATTGGTCCCGTGAGAGGTGCTGGTGCCACCCACAGTGCCGTTCGGGGGCTGTTTCGACTTTTTACCCTCTAACGTCATGTTTTGAAGCCTAAGTCTAGAAACATGCAAATTACCGTCGTACTCTCAAACCGGGAGACCCGTGGCTGCGGGGCCAGTTCCTACGAGTTACATTGGTCCCGTGGGAGGTGTTGGTGCCGCCCACGGGGATGTTCGGGGGCTGTTTCGAGTTTTCACCCTCTAACGACATGTTTTTAAGCCTAAGTCAAGAAATATGTAAATTATCATCGTATTCTCAAACCGCGAGACCCGTGGCTGTGGGGTCAGTTCCTACGAGTTACATTGGTCCCGTGGGAGGTATTGGTGCCACCCATGGGGCCGTTCGGGGGTGGTTTCAAATTTTCACCCTCTAACGTCATGTTTTTAAACCTAAGTATAGAAATATGCAAATTACCGTCATAGTCTCCAACTGGGAGACCCGCGGCTGCGGGGGCAGTTCCTACGACTTACATTGGTCCCGTGGGAGCTGTTGGAGCCACCCACGGGGCCGTTCGGGTGTTGTTTCGAGTTTTCACCCTTTAACGCCATGTTTTAAAGCTTAAGTCAAGAAATATGCAAATTATCATAGTATTCCCAAACCGGGAGTCCCACGGCTGTGGGGTCAGTTCCTACAAGTTATATTGGTCACGTGGGAGGTGTTGGTGCCACCCAGGGGGCCGCTCGGGGACTGTTTCGAATTTTCACCCTGTAACGCCATGTTTTGCTTAAGTCTAGACATATGCTAATCACCAGCGTACTCTCAAACCGGGAGACCCCTAGCTGCGGGGTCAGTTATTACTAGTTGCGTTGGTCCTGTGGGAGGTGTTGGTGCCACCCATGGGGCCGTTCGGGGGCTGTTTTGACTTTTCACCCTCTGACGTCATGTTTTTAAGCTTAAGTCTAGAAATATGTAAATTACCATCATACTCTCAAACCGGAAGACCCGCGGCTACAGGGTCACTTCCTACGAGTTACATTTGTCATGTGGGAGGTGTTGGTGTCACCAACGGGGCCGTTCGGGGGCTGTTTCAAATTTTCACCTTCTAACATCATGTTTTTAAGGCTAAGTCTAGAAATATACAAATTACTGTTGTATTCTCAAATCGGGAGACCCGCGGCTGCGGGGTCAGTTCTTACGAGTTATATTGGTCCCGTGGGAGTTGTTGTAGCCACCCATGGGGCAGTTCAGGGGTTGTTTCGAGATTTCAACCTCTAACGCCATATTTTTAAGCTAAAGTCAAGAAATATAAAAATTGTCATCGTATTCTCAAACCGGGACTCCCGCGGCTGTGGGTTCAGTTCCTAAGACTTACATTAGTCCTGTGGGAGGTGTTGGTGCCACCCACGGGTCCATTCAGGGGCTGTTTCGAGTTTTAACCCTCTAACGCCATGTTTTGCTTAAGTCTAGAAATATGCAAATTACCATCGTACTGTTAAAACCGGGAGACCTGCAGTTGCGGGGTTAGTTCCTGCGAGTTACATTGGTCCCGTGGGAGGTGTTGGTGCCACCCACGGGGCCATTCGGGGAAAGTTTTGACTTTTCACCCTCTAACATCATGTTTTTAACCCTAAGTCTAGAAATATGAAAATTACCGTCGTACTCTCAAACTGGGAGACCTCTGACTGCAGGGTCAGTTCCTACGAGTTACATTGGTCCCATGGGAGGTGTTGGTGCCACCCACGGGGCCGTTCGGGTGCTGTTTCATGTTTTCTCCCTCTAACGCCATGTTTTGCTTAAGTCTAGAAATAAGAAAATTACCGTCGTACTCTCAAACCGGGAGACCCGTGAATGCGGGGTCAGTTCCTGCGAGTTACATTGGTCCCGTGGGAGGTGTTGGTGCCACCGACGGTGCCGTTCAGGGTCTGTTTCGACTTTACACCCTTTAACATTATGTTTTTAAGCCTATGTCTAGGAATATGCAAATTACAGTCGTACTCTCAAACCGGGAGACCCGCGATTGTGGGACCAGTTCTTATGAGTTACATTGGTCCCGTGGGAGGTGTTGGTGCCATCCACGGGGATGTTCGAGGGCTGTTTCGAGTTTTCACCCTCTAACGCGATGTTTTTAAGCCTAAGTCAAGAAATAAGTAAATTATCATCGTACTCTCAAACCAGGAGACCCGCGACTGTGGGGTCAGTTCCTACGAGTTACATTGGCCCCGTGGGAGGTGTTGGTGCCACCCACGGGGCCGTTCGGGGGCTGTTTTTAGTTTTCACCCTCTAACGCCATGTTTTGCTTAAGTTTAGAAATATGGGAATTACCATCGTACTCTCAAAACGGGAGACCCGCGGCTGCGGGGTCAGTTCCTACGAGTTACATTGGTCCCGTGGGAGGTGTTGGTGCCACCCACGGGGCTGTTCGGGGGCTGGTTCCAGTTTTCACCCTCTAACGTCATGTTTTTAAGCCTAAGTCTAGAACTATTCAAATTACCATCGTATTGTCAAAAGGTGAGACCCGTGGCTGCGGTGTCAGTTCGTACGAGCTACATTCGTCCCTTGGGAGGTGTTGGTGCCACCCACCGAGACGTTCAAGGGCTGTTTCAATTTTCACCCTCTAATGTCATGTTTTTAAGCCTAAGTCTAGAAATATGCAAATTACCATTTTACTCTCAAATCGGGAGACCCGCGACTACGAGGCCAGTTCCTACGAGTTACATTGGTGTCGTGGGAGGTGTTGGTGCAACCCACGGGGCCGTTCGTGGCTGTTTCAAATTTTCACCCTCTAACGTCATGTTTTTAAGCCTACGTCTAGAAATATGCAAACTACCGTCGTATTCTCAAACCGGGAGACCCGCGGCTGCGGGGTCAGTTTCTACGAGTTACATTGGTCACGTGGGAGGTGTTGGTGCCACCCACGGGGCCGTTCGGGGGCTGTTTCAACATTTCACCCTCTAACGTCATGTTTTTAAGCCTAAGTCTAGAAATATGAAAATAGCCACCGTACACTCAAATCGGGAGACCCGCGACTGTGGGATCAGTTCCTACGTGTTACATGGGTCCCGTGGGAGGTGTTGGTGCCACCCACGGGGCCGTTCGTGGGCTGTTTTGGTTTTTCACCCTCTAACGTCATGTTTTTAAGCCTAAGTCTAGAAATATGAAAATTACCGTCGTATTGTCAAATCGGGAGACCTACGGATGTGGGGTCAGTTCGTACGAGTTACATTGGTCCCGTGGAAGCTGTTGGTGCCACCCACGGAGCCGTTCGGAGGCTGTTTCAACATTTCACCCTCTAACGTCATGTTTTTAAGCCTAAGTCTAGAAATATGAAAATAGCCACCGTACACTCAAATCGGGAGACCCGCGACTGTGGGATCAGTTCCTACGTGTTACATGGGTCCCGTGGGAGGTGTTGGTGCCACCCACGGGGCCGTTCGGGGGCTGTTTTGTTTTTTCACCCTCTAACGTCATGTTTTTAAGCCTAAGTCTAGAAATATGAAAATTACCGTCGTATTGTCAAATCGGGAGACCTACGGATTAGGGGTCAGTTCGTACGAGTTACATTGGTCCCGTGGAAGGTGTTGGTGCCACCCACGGGGATGTTCGGGGGCTGTTTTAAGTTTTCACCCTCTAACGCCAAGTTTTTAAGCCTAAGTCTAGAAATATGCAAATTATCGTCGTAGTCTCCAACCGGGAGACCGCGGCTGCAGGGTTAGTTCCTACAAGTTACATTGGTCCCGTGGGATGTGTTGATGCCACCCACGGGGACGTTCGGGGGCTGTTTCAAGTTTTCACCTTCTAACGCCATGTTTTTAAGCCTAAGTGAAGAAATATTCAAATTATCATCGTATTCTCAAACCGGGAGACCCGCGGTTGTGGGGTCAGTTCCTGCGAGTTACATTGGTCCCGTGAGAGGTGTTGGTGCCACCCACGAAGCCGTTCGGGGGCTATTTTGAGTTTCCACCCTCTAACACCTTGTTTTGCTTAAGTCTAGAAATTAGTAAATTATTATTATACTCTCGAACCGGGAGACCCGTGGCTGCGGGGTCAGTTCCTACGAGTTACATTGGTCCCGTGGGAGGTGTTGGGCCACCCACGGGGCTGTTCGGGGACTATTTCGAGTTTTCACCCTCTAACGTCATGTATTTAAGAATAAGTATAGAAATATGCAAATTACCATCGTACTCTCAAACCGGGAGACCCGCGGCAGCAGGGTCAGTTCCTACGAGTTACATTGGTTCCGTGGGAGGTGTTGGTACCACCAAAGGGGCCGTTGGGGGCTGTTTCAACTTTTCACCCTCTAACGTCATGTTTTTAAGCCTAAGTCTAGAAATATTCAAATTACCATTGTACTCTCAAACCGGGAGACCCGAGGCTATGTGATCAGTTCCTACGAGTTATATTGGTCCCGTGGGAGGTGTTGGTTCCACCCACGGGGACGTTCGGGGGCTGTTTCGAGTTTTTACCTTCTAACGCCACGTTTTTAAGCCTAAGAAATATGCAAATTATCATCGTAATCTCAAATCGGGAGACCCATGGCTGTGGGGTCAGTTCTTGCGAGTTACATTGGCCCCGTGGGAGGTGTTGGTGCCACCCACGGAGCCGTTCGGGGCCTGTTTTGAGTTTTCACCCTCTAACGCCATGTTTTGCTTAAGGCTAGAAATATGCAAATTATTATCGTACTCTCAAACCGGGAGACCCATGGCTGCGGGGTCAGTTCCTATGAGTTACATTGTTTCCGTGGGAGGTGTTTGCGCCACCCACGAGGCTGTTCGGGGGCTGTTTCGACTTTTCTCCCTCTAACATCACGTTTTTAACCCTAAGTCTAGAAATATGAAAATTACTATCGTACTCTCAAACTGGGAGACCCGCGACTGTGGGGTCACTTCCTGCGAGTTACATTGTTCCCGTGGGAGGTGTTAGTGACACCCACGGGGCCGTTCGGGGGATATTTCAACTTTTCACCCTCTAACATCATCTTTTTAACCCTAAGTCTAGATCAATGCAAATTACCGTCGTACTCTGAAACCGGGAGACCCGCGGCTGCGGGGTCAGTTACTACGAGTCACATTGGTCCCGTGGGAGGTGTTGGTGCCACCCACGGGGCCGTTCGGGGGCAGTTTCGAGTTTTCACCCTCTAACACCATGTTTTCCTTAAGTCTTGAAATATGCGAATTTAAATCGTACTCTCAAACCGAGAGACTCGCGGCTGTCAGTTCTTGTGGGTTATATTGGTCCCGTGGGACGTGATGGTTCCACGCACGGGGGCGTTTGGGGCTGTTTCGACTTTTCACCCTCTAACATCATGTTTTTAAGCCTAAGTATAGAAATATGCTAATTACCATAGTACTCTCAAACCGGGAGACCCGCGGCTGCAAGGTCAGTTACTACGAGTTATATTGGTCCCTTGGGAGGTGTTGGTGCCAGCAACGGGGCCGTTCGGAGGCTGTTTCGAGTTTTCACCCTCTAACGTCAAGTTTTTAAACCTAAGTTTAAAAATATGCAAATTACCATCGTACTCTCAAACCAGGAGACCTGCGGCTGTGGGATCAGTTCCTGCGAGTTACATTGGTCCCGTGGGAGGTGTTGGTGACACCCACGGGGACGTTCGGGGGCTGTTTCGAGTTTTCACCCTTTAACGCCTTGTTTTCAAGCCTAAGTCAAGAAATATAGAAATTATCATCGCAATATTAAACTGGGAGACCTGCGGCTGTGGGGTCAGTTCCTGCGAGTTACATTGGTCCCGTGGGAGGTGTTGGTGCCACCCACAGGGCAGTTCGGGGGCTGTTTCGAGTTTTCACCCTCTAACGCCATGTTTTGCTTAAGTCTAGATATATGTAAATTACCGCTTACTCTTAAATCGGGAGCCCGCGGTTACAGGGTCAGTTCCTACGAGTTACATTGATCCCGTGGGAGGTGTTGCTGCCACCCACGTGGCCGTTTGGTGGATGTTTCGAGTTTTAACCCGGTAACGTCATGTTTTTACGCCTAAATCTAGAAATATGAAAATTACGATCGTATTCTCAAACCGGGAGACCCGCGGTTTGAGGGTTATTTCTTACGAGTTACATTGGTCCCGTGGAAGGTGTTGGTGCCACCCACGGGGTCGCTCGGGGGCTGTTTCGAGTTTTCACCATCTAACGTCAAGTTTTTAAGCCTAAATCTAGAAATATGCTAATTACCATCGTATTCTCAAACCGGGAGTCCCGCGGCTGTGGGGTCAGTTCCTATGAATTACATTAGTCCCGTGGGAGGTGTTGGTGCCTCCTACGGGGTCGTTCAGGGGTTGTTTCAAGTTTTCACCATCTGACACCATGTTTTGCTTATGTCTAGAAATATGCAAATTACCGTCGTACTCTCAAACCGGGAGACCCGCGGCTGTGGGGTCCGTTCCTGCGAGTAACATTGTTCCTGTGGTAGGTGTTGGTGACACCCACGGGGCCGTTCGGGGGCTGTTTTGACTTTTCACCCTCTAACATCATGTTTTTAACCCTAAGTCAAGAAATATGCAAATTACCACAGTACTATCAAACCGGGAGACCCGCGGCTGCGGGGTCAGTTCCTACGAGTTACATTGGTCCCGTGGGAGGTGTTAGAGCCACCCACGGAGCCGTTCGAGGGTTGTTTCGGGTTTTCACCCTCTAACGCCATGTTTTGCTTAACTCTGGAAATATGGAAATTACCTCCATACTCTCAAATCGGGAGACCCGTGGCTACGGGGTCAGTTCCTACGAATTACATAGGTCCCGTGGGAGGTGTTGGTGCCACCCACGGGGTCGTTCGGGGGTTGTTTTGACTTTTCACCCTCTAACGTCATGTTTATAAGTATAAGTCTAGAAATATGCAAATTACCATCGTAATCTCAAACCGGTCGACCCGCGGCTGTAGGGTTAGTTCCTACGAGTTACATTGGTCCCGTGGGAGGTGTTGGTACCACCTACGGGGCCGTTGGGGGGCTGTTTTGACTTTTCATCCTCTAACGTCAAGTTTTTAAGCCTAAGTCTAGAAATATTCAAATTATCATCGTACTCTCAAACCGGGAGACCTGCGGCTGTGGGATCAGTTCCTGCGAGTTACATTGGTCCCGTGGGAGGTGTTGGTGCCACCCACGGGGACGTTCGGGGGCTGTTTCGAGTTTTACCCCTCTAACGCCATGTTTTTACGCCTAAGTCAAAAATATGGAAATTATCATCGTATTCTTAAATCGGGAGACCTGCGGCTGTGGGGTCAGTTCCTGCGAGTTACATTGGTCCCGTGGGAGGTGTTGGTGACACCCACAGGGCAGTTCGGGGGCAGTTTCGAGTTTTCACCCTCTAACGCCATGTTTTGCTTAAGTCTAGATATATGTAAATTACCGCTTACTCTTAAATCGGGAGCCCGCGGTTACAGGGTCAGTTCCTACGAGTTACATTGATCCCGTGGGAGGTGTTGCTGCCACCCACGTGGCCGTTTGGTGGATGTTTCGAGTTTTAACCCTGTAACGTCATGTCTTTACGCCTAAATCTAGAAATATGAAAATTACGATCGTATTCTCAAACTGGGAGACCCGCGGTTTGAGGGTTATTTCTTACGAGTTACATTGGTCCCGTGGAAGGTGTTGGTGCCACCCACAGGGTCGTTCGGGTGCTGTTTCGAGTTTTCACCATCTAACGTCAAGTTTTTAAGCCTAAATCTAGAAATATGCTAATTACCATCGTATTCTCAAACCGGGAGTCCCGCGGCTGTGGGGTCAGTTCCTATGAATTACATTAGTCCTGTGGGAGGTGTTGGTGCCTCCTACGGTGTTGTTCAGGGGTTGTTTCAAGTTTTCACCATCTGACGCCATGTTTTGCTTATGTCTAGAAATATGCAAATTACCGTCGTACTCTCAAACCGGGAGACCCGCGGCTGTGGGGTCCGTTCTTGCGAGTAACATTATTCCCGTGGTAGGTGTTGGTGCCACCCACGGGGCCGTTCGGGGGCTGTTTTGACTTTTCACCCTCTAACATCATGTTTTTAACCCTAAGTCAAGAAATATGCAAATTACCACAGTACTCTCAAACCGAGAGACCCGCGTCTGCGGGGTCAGTTCCTACGAGTTACATTGGTCCCGTGGGAGGTGTTAGAGCCACCCACGGAGCCGTTCGAGGGTTGTTTCGGGTTTTCACCCTCTAACGCCATGTTTTGCTTAACTCTAGAAATATGGAAATTACCTCCATACTCTCAAATCGGGAGACCCGTGGCTACGGGGTCAGTTCCTACGAGTTACATAGGTCCCGTGGGAGGTGTTGGTGCCACCCACGGGGTCGTTCGGGGGTTGTTTTGACTTTTCACCCTCTAACGTCATGTTTATAAGAATAAGTCTAGAAATATGCAAATTACCATCGTAATCTCAAACCGGTCGACCCGCGGCTGTAGGGTTAGTTCCTACGAGTTACATTGGTCCCGTGGGAGGTGTTGGTACCACCTACGGGGCCGTTGGGGGGCTGTTTTGACTTTTCATCCTCTAACGTCATGTTTTTAAGCCTAAGTCTAGAAAGATTCAAATTACCATCGTACTCTCAAACCGGGAGACCTGCGGCTATGTGATCAATTCCTACGTGTTATATTGGTCCCGTGGGAGATGTTGGTGCCTCCCACAGGGACGTTCGGGGGCTGTTTCGAGTTTTCCCCCTCTAACGCCATGTTTTTACGCCTAAGTCAAAAATATGGAAATTATCATCGTATTCTTAAATCGGGAGACCCGCGGATGTGGGGCCAGTTCCTGCGAGTTACATTGGTCCCGTGCTAGGTGCTGGTGACACCCACGGGGCCGTTCGGGGGCTGTTTCGACTTTTCATACTCTAACGCCATATTTTAATTAAGTCTAGGAATATGCAAATTACCATCGTACTCTCAAATCGGGGGACCCGCGGCTGCGAGGTCAGTTCCTACGAGTTACATTTGTCCCGTGGGAGGAGTTGGTGCCACCCACGTGGCCGTTCGGGGGGTATTTCGAGCTTTAACCCTCTAACGTCATGCTTTTAAGCCTAAGTCTAGAAATATAAAAATTATCCTCGTATTCTCAAACTGGGAGACCCGCGGCAGGGGGGTCAGATCGTACGAGTTACATTGGTCCCGTGGGAGGTGTTGGTGCCACCCACGGGGCCGTTCGGGGGCTGTTTTGAGTTTTCACCCTCTAACGTCATGTTTTTAAGCCTATGTCTAGAAATATACAAATTACAGTCGTATTCTCAAACCGGGAGACCTGTGGCTGCAGGGTCAGTTCCTACGAGTTACATTGGTCCCGTGGGAGGTGTTTGAGCCACCCACGGGGCCGTTCGGGGGATGTTTCGAGTTTTAACCCTCTAACGTCATGTTTTTATGCCTAAATCTAGAAATATGTAAATTACCATCGTATTCTCAAATCGGAAGACCCGCGGTTGGGCGGTCAGTTCTTACGAGTTACATTGGTCCCGAGGGAGGTGTTGGTGCCACCCACGGGGACGTTCGGGGGCTGTTTCGAGTTTTCACCCTCTAATGTCATGTTTTTAAGCCTAATTCTAGAAATATGCAAATTACCGTCGTACTCTCAAATCGGGAGACCCGCGGCTACGATGTCAGTTCCTACGAGTTACATTGGTCCCGTGGGAGGTGTTGGAGCCACCTATGGGGTCGTTCGGGGGCTGTTTCGAGTTTTCACCATCTAACGTCAAGTTTTTAAGCCTAAATCTAGAAATATGCTAATTACCATCGTATTCTCAAACCGGGAGTCCCGCGGCTGTGGGGTCAGTTCCTATGAATTACATTAGTCCTGTGGGAGGTGTTGGTGCCTCCTACGGTGTTGTTCAGGGGATGTTTCAAGTTTTCACCATCTGACGCCATGTTTTGCTTATGTCTAGAAATATGCAAATTACCGTCGTACTCTCAAACCGGGAGACCCGCGGCTGTGGGGTCCGTTCCTGCGAGTAACATTGTTCCCGTGGTAGGTGTTGGTGCCACCCACGGGGCCGTTCGGGGGCTGTTTTGACTTTTCACCCTCTAACATCATGTTTTTAACCCTAAGTCAAGAAATATGCAAATTACCACAGTACTCTCAAACCGAGAGACCCGCGTCTGCGGGGTCAGTTCCTACGAGTTACATTGGTCCCGTGGGAGGTGTTAGAGCCACCCACGGAGCCGTTCGAGGGTTGTTTCGGGTTTTCACCCTCTAACGCCATGTTTTGCTTAACTCTAGAAATATGGAAATTACCTCCATACTCTCAAATCGGGAGACCCGTGGCTACGGGGTCAGTTCCTACGAGTTACATAGGTCCCGTGGGAGGTGTTGGTGCCACCCACGGGGTCGTTCGGGGGTTGTTTTGACTTTTCACCCTCTAACGTCATGTTTATAAGTATAAGTCTAGAAATATGCAAATTACCATCGTAATCTCAAACCGGTCGACCCGCGGCTGTAGGGTTAGTTCCTACGAGTTACATTGGTCCCGTGGGAGGTGTTGGTACCACCTACGGGGCCGTTGGGGGGCTGTTTTGACTTTTCATCCTCTAACGTCATGTTTTTAAGCCTAAGTCTAGAAAGATTCAAATTACCATCGTACTCTCAAACCGGGAGACCTGCGGCTATGTGATCAATTCCTACGTGTTATATTGGTCCCGTGGGAGATGTTGGTGCCTCCCACAGGGACGTTCGGGGGCTGTTTCGAGTTTTCCTCCTCTAACGCCATGTTTTTACGCCTAAGTAAAAAATATGGAAATTATCATCGTATTCTTAAATCGGGAGACCCGCGGATGTGGGGCCAGTTCCTGCGAGTTACATTGGTCCCGTGCTAGGTGCTGGTGACACCCACGGGGCCGTTCGGGGGCTGTTTCGACTTTTCATACTCTAACGCCATATTTTAATTAAGTCTAGGAATATGCAAATTACCATCGTACTCTCAAATCGGGGGACCCGCGGCTGCGAGGTCAGTTCCTACGAGTTATATTTGTCCCGTGGGAGGAGTTGGTGCCACCCACGTGGCCGTTCGGGGGGTATTTCGAGCTTTAACCCTCTAACGTCATGCTTTTAAGCCTAAGTCTAGAAATATAAAAATTATCCTCGTATTCTCAAACTGGGAGACCCGCGGCAGGGGGGTCAGATCGTATGAGTTACATTGGTCCCGTGGGAGGTGTTGGTGCCACCCACGGGGCCGTTCGGGGGCTGTTTTGAGTTTTCATCCTCTAACGTCATGTTTTTAAGCCTAAGTCTAAAAATATACAAATTACAGTCGTATTCTCAAACCGGGAGACCTGTGGCTGCAGGGTCAGTTCCTACGAGTTACATTGGTCCCGTGGGAGGTGTTTGAGCCACCCACGGGGCCGTTCGGGGGATGTTTCGAGTTTTAACCCTCTAACGTCATGTTTTTATGCCTAAATCTAGAAATATGTAAATTACCGTCGTATTCTCAAATCGGAAGACCCGCGGTTGGGCGGTCAGTTCTTACGAGTTACATTGGTCCCGAGGGAGGTGTTGGTGCCACCCACGGGGACGTTCGGGGGCTGTTTCAAGTTTTCACCCTCTAACGTCATGTTTTTAAGCCTAATTCTAGAAATATGCAAATTACCGTCGTACTCTCAAATCGGGAGACCCGCGGCTACGATGTCAGTTCCTACGAGTTACATTGGTCCCGTGGGAGGTGTTGGAGCCACCTATGGGGCCGTTCGGGGGTTGTTACGAGTTTTAACCCTCTAACGTCATGTTTTTAAGCCTAAGTCTAAAAATATACAAATTACCATCGTATTCTCAAAGCGGGAGACCTGCAGCTATGGGGTCAGTTCCTAGGAGTTACATTGGCCCCGTGGGATGTGTTGGTGCCACCCACGTGGGCGTTCGGGGGCTATTTTGAGTTTTCACCCTCTAACATCATGTTATTATGCCTATGTCTAGTAATATACAAATTACTATCGTATTCTCAAATCGGGAGACCCGCGGCTGTGAGGTCAGTTCCTACGAGTTACATTGGTCCCGTGGGAGGTGTTGGTGCCACCCACGGGGTCGTTTGGGGGTTGTTTCGAGTTTTCACCCTTTAACGTCATGTTTTTAAGACTAAGTCTAGAAGTATACAAATTACCATCGTATTCTCAAACCGGGAGACCCACGGCTGCGGGGTCAGTTCCTACGAGTTACATTGGTCCCGTGGGAGGTGTTGGAGCCACCCACGGGGCCGTTCGGGGGATGTTTCGAGTTTTAACCCTCTAACGTCATGTTTTTAAGCCTAAATATAGAAATATGAAAATTACCATCGTATTCTCAAACCGGAAGACCCGCGGTTGGGGGGTCAGTTCTTACGAGTTACATTGGTCCCGAGGGAGGTGTTGGTCCCACCCACGGGGTCGTTCGGGGGTTGTTTCGAGTTTTCACCCTCTAACGTAATGTTTTTAAGCATAAGTCAAGAAAGATACAAATTACCGTCGTACTCACAAATCGGGAGACCCGCGACTACGGGGTCAATTCCTGCGAGTTACATTGGTCCCGTGGGAGGTGTTGGTGCCACCCAAGGGGCCGTTCTGGGCATGTTTTAACTTTTCACCCTCTAATGTCATGTTTTTAAGCCTAAGTCTAGAAATATGCAAATTTTCGTCGTATTCTAAAATCAGGAGACCCGCGGCTGTGGGGTTAGTTCCTACGAGTTACATTGGTCCCGTGGGAGGTGTTGGTGCATCCCATGGTGCCGTTCAGGGGTTGTTTTGAGTTTTCACCCTCTAACACCATGTTTCTAAGCCTAAGTCTAGAAATATAAAAATTACCATCGTACTTTCAAACCAAGAGACCCGCGGCTGTGGGATCAGTTCCTACGAGTTACATTGGTCCCGTGGGAGGTGTTAGTGCCACGCACGGGGACGTTCGGGGGATGTTTCGAGTTTTCACCCTTTAACGCCTTGTTTTCAAGCCTAAGTCAAAAAATATGGAAATTATCATCGTATTGTTAAATCGGGAGACCCGCGGCTGTGGGGTCAGTTCCTGCGAGTTATATTGGTCCCGTGGGAGGTGTTGGTTCCACCCACGGGGCTGTTCGGTAGCTGTTTTGAGTTTTCACTCTCTAACTCCATGTTTTTCTTAAGTCTAGATATATGCAAATTATCGTCGTACTCTCAAATCGGGAGACCCGAGGCTGCAGAGTCAGTTCCTACGAGTTATATTGGTCCTGTGGGAGGTGTTGGTGCCACCCACGTGGCCGTTCGGGGGCTGTTTCGAGTTTTAACCCTCAAACATCATGTTTTTAAGCCTAAATATAGAAATATGCAAATTACTGTCGTATTCTCAAATCGGGAGACCTGCAGCTGGGGGGTCAGTTCGTACGAGTTACATTGGTCCCATGGGAGGTGTTGGTGCCACCCCCGGTGCCGTTCGGGGGATGTTTCGACTTTTCACCCTCTACCATCATGTTTTTATGCCTAAGTCTAAAAATATGCAAATTACCATAGTACTCTCAAACCGAGAGACCAGCGGCTGTGGGATCAGTTCCTATGAGTTACATTGGTCCCGTGGGAGGTGTTGGTGCCACCCACGGGGACGTTCGGGGGATGTTTCGAGTTTTAACCCTCTAACGTCATGTTTTTAAGCCTAAATCTAGAAATATGAAAATTATCGTCGTATTCTCAAACCGGGAGACCCTCAGTTGGGGGGTCAGTTCTTACGAGTTACATTGGTTCCGTGGGAGGTGTTGGTGCTACCCACGGGGTCATTCAGGGGCTGTTTTGAGTTTTCACCCTCTAACGTCATGCTTTTAATCCTAAGTGTAGAAATATGCAAATTACCGTCGTAGTCCCAAATCGGGAGACCCGCAGCTGCGGTTTCAGTTCCTACGAGTTACATTGGTCCCGTGGGTGGTGGTGGTGCCACCCATTGGGCCGTTCTGGGGCTGTTTCGACTTTTCACCCTCTAAGGTCATGTTTTTAAGCCTAAATCTAGAAATATTCAAATTACCATCGTATTCTCAAACCGGCAGACCTGCGGCTGTGGGGTCAGTTCGTACGAGTTACATTCGTCCCGTAGGAGGTGTTGGTACCACCCACGGGGCCGTTTGGGGGATGTTTCGACTTTTCACCCTCTAATGTCCTGTTTTTAAGCCTAAGTCTAGAAATATGCAAATTACCGTCATACTCTCAAACCGGGAGACCCCCAGCTGCGGGCCCAGTTCCTACGAGTTCCATTGGTCCCATGGGAGGTTTTGGTGCCACCCACTAGGCCGTTCGGGGCTGTTTTGAATTTTCACCCTCTAATGTCATGTTTTTAAGCCTAAGTCTAGAAATATGCAAATTATCATTGTACTCTCAAACCGGGAGACCCGCGGTTGCGGGGTCAGTTACTACGAGTTACATTGGTCCTGTGGGAGGTGTTGGTGCCACCCACGGGGCCGTTTAGGGGCTATTTCGACTTTTCACCCTCTAACGTCATGCTTTTAAGCCTAAGTCTAGAAATATGAAAATTACTGTCGAACTCTCAAATCGGGAGACCCGCGGTTGTGGGATCAGTTCCTACAAGTTAGATTGGTCCCGTTGGAGGTGTTGGTTGCACCCACGGGGACGTTCAGGGGTTGTTTCGATTTTTCACCCTCTAACGTCATGTTTTTAAGCCTAAGTCTAAATTATGCAAGTTACCGTCGTACTCACAAACCGGGAGACTCGCGACTGCTGGGTCAGTTCCTACGAGTTACATTGGTCCCGTGGGAGGTGTTAGTGCCACCCACGGGGCCGTTCTGGGGATGTTTTAACTTTTTAACCTCTAACGTCATGTTTTTAAACCTAAGCCTAGAAATATGAAAATTACTGTCGTATTCTCAAATTGGGAGACCCGCGGCTGTGGGGTTAGTTCCTACGAGTTACATTGGTCCCGTGGGAGGTGTTGGTGCCACCCACGGGGACGTTCGGGGGATGTTTCGAGTTTTAACCCTCTAACGTCATGTTTTTAAGCCTAAATCTAGAAATATGAAAATTACCGTCGTATTCTCAAACCAGGAGACCCTCAGTTGGGGGGTCAGTTCTTACGAGTTACATTGGTTCCGTGGGAGGTGTTGGTGCTACCCACGGGGTCATTCAGGGGCTGTTTTGAGTTTTCACCCTCTAACGTCATGTTTTTAATCCTAAGTGTAGAAATATGTAAATTATCATCGTATTCTTAAATCGGGAGACCCGCGGCTGTGGGGTCAGTTCCTGCGAGTTACATTGGTCCCGTGGGAGGTGTTGGTCCCACCCACGGGGCTGTTCGGTGGCTGTTTCGAGGTTTTACCTCTAACGCCATGTTTTGCTTAAGTCTAGATATATGCAAATTACCATCGTACTCTCAAACAGGGAGACCCGAGGCGCCAGGGTCAGTTCTTACGAGTTACATTGGTTCTGTGGGAGGTGTTGGTGCCACACACGTGGCCGTTCGGTGGCTGTTTCCATTTTATCCCTCTAACGTCATTTTTTAAATCTAAATCTAGAAATATGAAAATTACCATCGTATTCTCAAACCAGGAGACCCGCGGTTGGGGGGTCAGTTCTTATGAGTTACATTGGTCCCGTGGGAGGTGTTGGTGCCACCCACGGGGTCGTTCGGGGGTTATTTAGAGTTTTCACCCTCTAACGTCATGTTTTTAAGCCTAAGTCTAGAAATATGCTAATTACCATCGTATTCTCAAACCGGGAGCCCAGCGGCTGCGGGGTCAGTTCCTACGAGTTACATTGGTCCCGTGGGAGGTGTTGGTGCCACCCACGGGGCCGTTCGAGGGCTGTTTTGAATTTTCACCCTCTAACGTCATGTTTTTAAGCCTAAGTCTAGAAATATGCAAATTACCATCGTTTCTCAAACTGGGACACTCGCGGATGCGGGGTCAGTTCCTACGAGTTATATTGGTCCCGTGGGAGGTGTTGGTGCCACCCACGGGGCCGTTTAGGGGCTATTTTGACTTTTCACCCTCTAACGTCATGTTTTTAAGCCTAAGTCTAGAAATATGAAAATTCCCGTCGAACTCTCAAATCGGGAGACCCTCGGTTGTGGGATCAGTTCCTACGAGTTAGATTGGTCCCGTTGGAGGTGTTGGTGGCACCCACGGGGACGTTCAGGGGATGTTTCGAGTTTTCACCCTCTAACGTCATGTTTTTAAGCCTAAGTCTAGAAATATGCAAGTTACTGTCATACTCACAAACCGGGAGACCCGCGACTGCGGGATCAGTTCCTACGAGTTACATTGGTCCCGTGGGAGGTGTTAGTGCCACCCACGGGGCCGTTCTGGGGATGTTTTAACTGTTCAACCTCTAACGTCATGTTTTTAAACCTAAGTCTAGAAATATGAAAATTACGGTCGTATTCTCAAATTGGGAGACCCGCGGCTATGGGGTTAGTTCCTACGAGTTACATTGGTCCCGTGGGAGGTATTGGTGCCCCCCACGAGGCCGTTCAGGGGCTGTTTTGAGTTTTCACCCTCTAACGCCATGTTTTTAAGCCTAAGTCTAGAAATATACAAATTACCATCGTACTCTCAAACCGGGAGACCCGCGACTGTGGGATCAGTTCCTATGAGTTATATTGGTCCCGTAGGAGGTGTTGGTGCCACCCACGGGGACGTTCGGGTGATATTTCGAGTTTTCACCCTTTAACGGCTTGTTTTAAAGCCTAAGTCAAGAAATAGGGAAATTATCATCGTATTCTTAAATCGGGAGACCCGCGGCTGTGGGGTCAGTTCCTGCGAGTTACATTGGTCCCGTGGGAGGTGTTGGTGCCACCCACGGGGCTGTTCGGTGGCTGTTTCGAGTTTTCACCCTCTAACGCCATGTTTTGCTTAAGTCTAGATATATGCAAATTACCGTCGTACTCTCAAACCGGGAGAACCGAGGGTGCAGGGTCAGTTCCTACGAGTTACATTGGTACTGTGGGAGGTGTTGGTGCCACCCACGTGGCCGTTCGGGGGCTGTTTCGAGTTTTAACCCTCTAACGTCATGTTTTTAAGCCTAAATCTAGAAATATACAAATTACTGTCTTATTCTCAAACCGGGAGACCCGCGGCACTGGGGTCATTTCCTGCGAGTTACATTGGTCCCGTGGGAGGTGATGGTGCCACCCACGGGGCTGTTCGGTGGCTGTTTCGAGTTTTCACCCTCTAACGCCATGTTTTACTTAAGTCTAGATATATGCAAATTACCATCATACTCTCAAACCGGGAGACCCGAGGCTGCAGGGTCAGTTCCTACGACTTACATTGGTCCTATGGGAGGTGTTGGTGCCACCCACGTCGCCGTTCGAGAGTTGTTTCATGTTTTAACCCTCTAACGTCTTGTTTTTAAGCCTAAATCTAGAAATATGAAAATTACCGTTGTATTCTCAAACCGGGAGACCCGCAGTTGGGGTGTCAGTTCTTACGAGTTATATTGGTCCCGTGGGAGGTGTTGGTGCCACCCACGGGATCGTTCGGGGGGTGTTTCGAGTTTTCACCCTCTAACGTCATGTTTTTAAGCCTAAGTCTAGAAATAAATAAATTACCATCGTAGTCTCAAACCGGGAGACCCGCGGCTGTGTGGTCAGTTCCTACGAGTTACATTGGTACCGTGGGAGGTGTTGGTGCCACCCACCGGGCCTTTTAGGGGCTGTTTCGACTTTTCACCCTCTAAGGTCATGTTTTTAAGCCTAAATCTATAAATATGCAAATCATCATCGTATTCTCAAACCGAGAGACCTGCGGTTGTGGGGTCAGTTCGTACGAGTTACATTCGTCCCGTAGGAGGTGTTGGTACCACCCATGGGTCCGTTCGGGGGATGTTTCAACTTTTCACCCTCTAAGTTCATGTTTTTAGGCCTAAATCTAGAAATATGCAAATTACCGTCGTATTCTCAAACCGGAAGACTTACGGTTGTGGGGTCAGTTCCTACGAGTTACATTGGTCCTGTGGGAGGTGTTGGTGCCACCCACTGGGTCCTTTCGGGTGATGTTTCGAATTTTCACCCTCTAACGACATGTTTTTAAGCCTAAGTCTAGAAATATACAAATTACCGTCGTACACTCAAACCGGGAGACCTGCGGCTATGGGGTTAGTTCCTAGGAGTTACATTGGTTCCGTGGGAGGTGTTGGTGCCACCCACGTCGGCGTTCGGGGGCTATTTCGAGTTTTCACCCTCTAACGTCATGTTTTTAAGCCAAATTCTAAAAATATATAAATTACCATCGCATTCTCAAATCGGGAGACCCGCGGCTGTGGGGTCAGTTCCTACGAGTTACATTGGTCCCGTGGGAGGTGTTGGTGCCACCCACGGGGCCGTTCGGGGGCTGTTTCGTGTTTTTACCCTCTAACGTCATGTTTTTAAGCCTAAGTCTAGAAATATGAAAATTACCGTCGTATTCTCAAACCGAGAGACCCGGGGCTGCGGGGTCTATTCCTAAGAGTTACATTGCTCCTGTGGGAGGTGTTGGAGCCACCCATGGGGCCGTTCGGGGGATGTTTCGAGTTTTAACCCTCTAACGTCTTGTTTTTAAGCCTAAATCTAGAAATATGCAAATTACCGTCGTATTCTCAAACCGGGAGACCCGCGACTCGGGGGTTAGTTCGTACGAATTACATTGGTCCCATGGGAGGTGTAGGTGCCACCCACAGGGCCGTTCGGGGGCTGTTTCGAGTTTTCACATTCTAGCATCTTGTTTTTAAACCTAAGAATAGAAATACGTAAATTACCATTGTACTCTCAAACCGGGAGACCCGCGACTGCGGGGTCAGTTCCTACTAGTTACATTGGTCCCGTGGGAGGTGTTGGTGCCGCCCACGGGACCGTTCGGGGGCTGTTTCAACTTTTCACCCTCTAACGTCATGTTTTGAAGCCTAAGTCTAGAAATATACAAGTTACCGTCGTATTCTAAAACCGGGAGACCCGCATCTACGGGGTCAGTTACTAGGAGTTACATTGGTCCCATAGGAGATGTTGGTTCCACTCACGGGGCTTTTCGGGTGCTGTTTCGACTTTTCACCCTCTAACGTCATGTTTTTAAGACTAAGTCTAGAAATATACAAATTACCATCTTACTCCCAGATCGGGAGACCCGCGGCTGAGGGATCAGTTCTTACGAGTTACATTGGTCCCGTGGGAGGTGTTGATGCCACCCATGGGGACATTCGTGGGATGTTTCAAGTTTTCACCCTTTAACACCTTGTTTTCAAGCCTAAGTCAAGAAATTTGGAAATTATCATCGTATTGTTAAATTGGGAGACCCGCGGCTGTGGGGGCAGTTCCTGCGAGTTACATTGGTCCCGTGGGAGGTGTTGGTGCCACCCACGGGGCTGTTCGGTGGCTGTTTCGAGTTTTTACCCTCTAACGCCATGTTTTGCTTAAGTCTAGATATATCAAATTACCATCGTACTCCCAAACGGGGAGACCCGAGGCTGCTGGGTCAGTTCATACGAGTTACATTGGTCCTGTGGGAGGTGTTGGTGCCACACACGTGGCCGTTCGGAGGCTGTTTCGAGTTTTAACCCTCTAACGTCATTTTTTAAGCCTAAATCTAGAAATATGAAAATTACCGTCGTATTCTCAAACCAGGAGACCCGCGGTTGGGGGGTTAGTTCTTACGAGTTACATTGGTCCTGTGGGAGGTGTTGGTGCCACCCACGGGGTCGTTCGGGGGCTGTTTCGAGTTTTCACCCTCTAACGTCATGTTTTTAAGCCTAAGTCTAGAAATATGCAAATTACCATCGTATTCTCAAACCGGGAGACCCGCTGTAATGACCCCACTTTTATGTGCTCATATGTATATAGTTTGTTTTTTCACTCATGTGTTACTTACTATCTTATAAATATTGTATTATTAGATATGTGATGTTATTGGCTATCAATATAACAAACCCCATTTTTAAATATGAAGAATCAATCGTAAATAGGATGAAGTCGAAGTCTTATGACATATCTTAAGGTATATAATAAGTTTTGGGGTAGAAAATATAATTTTATGAAACTTTAGGGACTAAAATAAAAATATAAAAAGGGCCATTTTGTAAATAAAATATTTTCAAGGACCTCTAAGAAATATTGAAAATATATAGTGTGAAATTACCAAAATACCTTTCATGTGTGAAATGACCCTTATACCCTTATCACCTTTCCACCACGTGCTGGTCACCTCCACCTTACACATGTCATCTTCAGAGAGAAAGCTAAAACACTGGTCATCATTTGGTGATGTTAGACTGCAAGACCACCCTGAAATGCGACACCCAAACGATGACTTGCCACCGTAATGCTTGATCACCTAGACACGTGTCAACACCGTGGGATATTTGGAAAACTATAAATAGGGCCTTTGGGGGATCATTTGAAACTCACACCAATTCCTTGAGAATTATAGAAAGAAATAGTGAGAGAAAGTGTGAGAAAGTTTAAGAAGAAGTTCTTAGGTATATTTATCTTAAGGTAATCTTAATGTTATAATGCATCTTTATAGTTTTAATTTATTGTTTTATAGCTTTACTTAGTAGTTATGCTGGTAAAATACAATAAAGAATTCACTAATCAAAACTTAAAATTTAGAACAAATCCAAGGTAATTTTATAAACTTGTTTGAAATTATACGCTTTTAAAAATAATTCTTTTTAAAGAAATTGCTCGTTATTATGGAATTCGATTTAAGTAATTCCAAAGTCAGGCCCGGTGAAGTTCTGTCTAGATGAGATGGTATTTAAGTGGTGCCCCTGTGACCCTCCATCTCTACTGGGAATGAATCCGGAAATGTTCTGTCTAGATGAGATGGTATTTAAGTGGTGCCCCTGTGACCCTCCATCTCTACTGGGAACCGACTGATGAGGAAAGACTATGAATTGAATTCTTCAAATACGATCAATTAGTTTTAAAAGTTAACAAATAGAGATTCAGTAATCCCTTAAAAGAGGAAGTTATTATTAAAGTATAATATAAACTGGACCTTAGAACATGTACTTAAATCTTTATCAGATTAACGTGTGATCGAAGACTCAATACCAGTAAATTTGACCTCCATTTTGGGTGAGTACTCTGACATTCCTTGTGTATTTTGATTATATGATATTATGCAAACAATATATATTTTGTGAACTGCTTTTATTCTCAAAACTCATGTGATACCGATGATTGATTCATTTGTGATATTTTTATATTTGTCCATATAAACATACCGATTAAAATGATTATTGAAAAGGATATTGAATATTGAAAATCTGATTCGGTCTAAGGGACCTCTTTACTGACTGACATTCCCAGCTGGGTTATCGCTGGTGTGCCCTAAATAAGGCGTTGTGACGAACATGTTCGATTGACCCTCAACTACCGGGGTATAATATGGTAGAAGAATACGGTATTAGAGTGTACTTGGCCATTAAAATGATATGATTGAAAGAAAAAGATATCACATTTGATTTATTGCATTATTCTTATTCTGAGCTATCCAATTGTGATATATATAATTTCATTTCAAAATTATATCAATTTACTGCAAGTTCCTGTCCATATATGTATATGCCTTCTCTTTTAACTTGAATAGGTGTCTATTTTCTGAAAACCCTGGAATGTCTGGAGATTGAATCTCATTCGGCTTTTAGCTGATGTTGTATAAATAAACATTTTTCAGGAAACATTTAGGCTCACGGACGGAACGAAAATGGACTATATTGAAGATTTAGCTTTTAGAGCTCTTTTTGTAAAATGTTTATTTAGAGCATGTCTGGCTCTCTTGTAATAAGGTTTAAATTTTTTCTTAAGTTGTAACTCGTTGTTACTTTTAATATATATGAAGTTTCCTTTAGAAAGCTCTGATGACGTAATTCCTTTACTTTCAGTATTTTACGATTCATAACCATGTGATAATATATCCGTTGCATTTATTTAAGGAAACAATTAAATCAGAATATTTGTTGCCTTCGTGGCATGTCAAGACACTCGTTCCCTAATACTATTTTGGGTCGGGGTCGTGACAGAGGTGGTATCAGAGCATAGGTTATGAACCCGTAGACTACTGAACATAAGTTTCGAACGTGATCGATTTTAAGTCTCCATACATAGGTTATAGGATTAAATATCCGACTTATGTGATAACCCTCCATATTTCTTATAGTCTATATATAATTATTTATATATCATTGTTCTTCTAAAATGAAATCTTGGGCTAGTATAATACATCTTACGTTTGGCCATGACTGTAGAAAATGACCAAGGCAAGATCAACTCCAAGGACTAGTGGTTCGGGTATGGAAGGGCTGGAAGGTGCATACAAGGCAATTGAAAGTCTAGCAAGAATTGTGGAGCATCAGGTGAATAATGGAGCACCAAGGAATCTTGAACTAAGTAGTTGTACTATTGAACAGTTCAAGAAGTTGAATCCTCCGTCTTTTAAAGGGACTCCTAACCCCACTGAAGCAGAAAATTGGGTGATGCAAATGGAAAAGATGTTCGATGTTCTTAAGTGTACAGATGAACAACAGGTTTTATTTGGAACATTCATGTTAGAAGGTGAAGCCGAACATTGGTTGAGAATGACTAAGAGAATGCATGGGGAAAGGAATAATCCCACAGGTTGGAATGACTTCTTAGTGATCTTCTACGAGAAATACTTTCCCGAAACGATGCAAGACCAAAAAGTAGCTGACTTCATGGGTCTGGTTCAAGGAAATATGACGGTTAGTCAATATGAGGCAAAGTTTACTGAGTTATCCCGTTTCGCACCTCATGTTGTGATAACCGATGTTTTAAGGGCCAAGAAGTTTGAACGTGGGTTAAGGTTGAATATTCGTAGCCGAATTTCCATCCTAAAGTTGACAGCATATAATGACGTGGTGGCTAGGGAAACAATAGCTGAGAAGGATAGTGAAGAATATAATTAGGTTAGAGAGGGGAAGAGGAAGTTTGGAGAACAAAGAGGAAGGAACCCTAATAACAAACCCTTTAGGACTATACCTAATATAGGGAACCTTTAGTAAACAAAACCTCTAATGTTGATAAATGCGAACGTTGTGGTAATATTCATAGAGGGCGTCCGTGTTACCTGGAGACGGGGAGTTGCTTTGGGTGTGGCCAAAAGGGGCATAAAATGCGAGATTGTCCTAACAAAGGGAAGGCGGCAACAAAGACTTCTAATGATAATAAGGATCAGGGCAGACAAGGTAGAGTCTTTAATCTTTCTGATGCAAAGGCTTCTAATGCAGTAGTGTCAGGTACACTCTCTATATGTGCACAACCTTTTCAAGTTTTAATTGATCCTGGTTCTACCCATTCATTTGTGTCTGTGCGTTTTGTTAATCGCTTTCCTAATATTCCTGAATCCTTGAATCATATCATACACGTTTCTACTCCTTCGGGTGAGTTATTGACGGGAACATTAGTATATAAGTCTTGCCCTATAAATGTCAGTAGTCATAAACTATTCGCTGATTTGATAGTTTTAGACATAAGAGATTTTGAAGTCATTTTGGGGATGGATTGGTTAGCATCATATCATGCTAGGGTGGATTGTTTTGAGAAGAGAGTTATTTTCCAAATTCCTAACCAACCAGAATTTAGTTTTGAAGGAACTAGCATCTTATCTCCCATGCGTATTATCTCTGCAATGCAAGCTTGTAGTTTTCTTAAGAAGGGATGTCATGGATTCCTTGCGAGTGTTATTGATTTGCAAACAAAAGAGCCTAGTTTAGAAGATATCCCTATAGCTAGGCTTTTTCCAGATGTTTTTCTAGATGATTTGCCCAGTCTACCTCCTAGTAGAGAAGTAGAATTTACCATTGACCTTGTTCCTGGAACCACACCAATCTCAAAACCACCTTATCGCATGTCACCTTTAGAGTTAAGGGAATTAAAAGTTCAATTACAAGATCTGTTAGACAAGGGTTTTATTAGACCTAGTATATCCCCTTGGGGTGCTCCAGTGTTATTTGTTAAAAAGAAGGATGGAACGATGAGGTTATGTATAGATTATCGAGAACTAAATAAGGTGACCATTAAGAATAAATACCCCTTACCTCGTATAGATGATTTATTTGACCAACTGCAAGGTGCGCAAGTATTTTCGAAGATTGACCTTAGGTCAGGCTACCACCAATTGAAGATTAAGGAAGAGGATATTTCGAAATCAGCCTTTTGTACTAGATATGGTCACTATTAATTTCTTGTGATGCCATTTGGATTAAGTAATGCACCAGCCACTTTTATGGATATGATGAATAGAGTGTTTAGGAAACATCTGGATCAATGTGTGGTTGTTTTCATTGATGACATCCTTATTTATTCCAAAGGTATTGAAGATCACGAGAAGCATTTGGAGATAGTATTACAAATCCTTAGGAAAGAGAAATTATATGAAAAATTAAAGAAGTGTGAATTTTTGTTGCCTAGTGTTTCTTTTCTAGGACATGTCATATCCAAGGAGGGAGTGTCGGTTGATCCTCAAAAGATTGAGGCTATACTAGGTTGGCCAAGACCAACTAATGTAACGGAGATTCGTAGTTTCGTAGTTTCATAGGATTAGCAGGTTATTATCGAAGATTTGTTGAAGGATTTTCTAGTATTGCCAAACCTCTGTCTAGGTTAACACAAAAGACGGTGAAATATGAATGGTCTGAGGAAGTTGAGAATAGTTTTCGAGAAATCAAGAATCGACTAGTAACTGCCCCAATTTTGACTATTCCTTCCGGTACAGGAGGATTTGTGATTTATAGTGATGCTTCTAAAAATGGTTTAGGATGTGTGCTAATGAAAAATGGAAAAGTAGTAGCTTATGCCTCGAGACAGTTAAAACCGCATGAGCAAAATTATCCAACCCATGACTTAGAATTAGCAGCGGTAATTTTTGCTCTTAAGATTTGGAGACATTATTTGTATGGTGAGACTTGTGAGATTTATACCGATCATAAAAGTTTGAAATATATCTTTACTCAGAAGGAATTAAACATGAGACAAAGGAGGTCGTTAGAATTGATGAAGGATTATGATGTAAATATTCACTATCACCCGGGGAAAGCTAATGTAGTTGCCGACGCGTTGAGTAGAAAGTCTACACCAAATTTAGCATTTTTTATTACCAGCCAGGAAGCTCTATTGAAAGATTTGAGAAGTATGGAAATAGATGTACGTATTTATGGCGAAGGAGGAATAATCGCAAACTTACAAATACAACCCACGTTGATGGAAAGGATCAAAATTGCACAAGTAAATGACCCACAACTGAAGAAGATCAGAGAAGAGGTTATTGAAGGGAAGAGATTTGAATTTGCGATACGGGATGATATATTGAGGTTTGGAAATAGAGTGTGTGTTCCACGTGATGCCCAACTAAAGAGACAAATTTTGGAGGAAACTCATTGCTCGAGATTTACATATCATCCTGGAAATACCAAGATGTATAGAGATCTTCGAGAAGTGTTTTGGTGGAATAATATGAAAAGGGAGATATCACAATTTGTATCTCACTCTTTGGTTTGTCAACAAGTAAAAGCTGAACATCAGAAACCATCAGGATTATTACAACCTCTACCTATCCCTGAATGGAAATCGGAACATATTACCATGGATTTTGTGACAGGTTTACCAAGGAGTTCAAATGGTAATGATTCTATTTAAGTAATTATTGATAGGTTAACTAAATCTTCTCATTTTCTTGCCATTAAAATTACCCATTCATTAGAAAAGTTAGCCAAGTTATATGTGCGGGAAATTATTAGGCTTCATGGAACCCCAATTTCAATTATTTCTGATCGTGACCCTAGATTCGTTTCTCGCTTTTGGAAAAGCCTACAAGCAGCCATGGGAACAAAATTGAATTTCAGCACTGCTTTTCATCCTCAAACAGATGGTCAATCTGAGAGAACCATTCAAACATTAGAGGATATGCTCAGGGCTTGTGTACTTGATTTGAAGGGGAATTGGGATGATCATTTACCATTAGTGGAGTTTGCCTATAATAATAGTCATCAAGCAACTATTCAAATGGCTCCATATGAAGCACTATACGGTAGAAGGTGTCTTTCTCCCGCATGTTGGGTAGAAGTTGGAGAAAGAAAATTATTGGGACCAGAATTGATTCAGATCACAACAGAGAAAGTGAAATTGATACAAGACCGACTTCGAATTGCTCAAAGCCGTCAAAAGTGTTATTTTGACAATCGACATCGACAGTTAGAATTTCAAAAAGGAGATTATGTGTTCTTACGAGTATCGCCTTCAAAGGGAGTAATAAGATTCGGGAAGAAAGGGAAGTTGAGCCCAAGATACATAGGACCTTTTGAAATCCTTGAAAAGATAGGAGCTGTTGCGTATAGAATAGCCTTACCACCTGAACTCTCTAGTGTACATAATGTGTTTCACGTATCCATGGTAAAGAAATATGTCCCAGATCCAACACATATATTAAGTCACAAACCTCTTCAAGTTAGAGAAGACTTGTCATACATTGAGCATCCGGTAGAAATTTTGGAACATAAAGATCAAATATTACGGACCAAGATAATTCGACTTGTCAAAGTATTATGCGAAATCATTCAGTTGAAGAAGCAACGTGGGAGCGGGAAGATGAAATAAAGGAGGGATATCCATACTTGTTTGAAAATTAATATGAGTCAAGTTTGGAGACCAAACTTTTTATAAGGAGGGTAGGATGTAATGACCCCACTTTTATGTGCTCATATGTATATAGTTTGTTTTTACACTCATGTGTTACTTACTATCTTATAAATATTGTATTATTAGATATGTGATGTTATTGGATATCAATATAACAAACCCCATTTTTAAATATGAAGAATCAATCGTAAATAGGATGAAGTCGAAGTCTTATGACATATCTTAAGGTATATAATAAGTTTTGGGGTAGAAAATATAATTTTATGAAACTTTAGGGACTAAAATAAAAATATAAAAAGGGCCATTTTGTAAATAAAATATGTTCAAGGACCTCTAAGAAATATTGAAAATATATAGTGTGAAATTACCAAAATACCCTTCATGTGTGAAATGACCCTTATACACTTATCACCTTTCCACCACGTGCTGGTCACCTCCACCTTACACATGTCACCTTCAGAGAGAAAGCTAAAACACTTGTCATCATTTGGTGATGTTAGACTGCAAGACCACCCCGGAATGTGACACCCAAACGATGACTTTCCACCGTAATGCTTGATCACCTAGACACGTGTCAACACTGTGGGATATTTGGAAAACTATAAATAGGGCCTTTGGGGGATCATTTGAAACTCACACCAATTCCTTGAGAATTATAGAAAGAAATAGTGAGAGAATGTGTGAGAAAGTTTAAGAAGAAGTTCTTAGGGATATTCATCTTAAGGTAATCTTAATGTTATAATGCATCTTTATAGTTTTAATTTATTGTTTTATAGCTTTACTTAGTAGTTATGCTGGTAAAATACAATAAAGAATTCACTAATCAAAACTTAAAATTTAGAACAAATCCAAGTTAATTTTATAAACTTGTTTGAAATTATACGCTTTTAAAAATAATTCTTTTTAAAGAAATTGCTCGTTATTATGGAATCCGATTTAAGTAATTCCAAATTCAGGCCCGGTGAAGTTCTATCTAGATGAGATGGTATTTAAGTGGTGCCCCTGTGACCCTCCATCTCTACTGAGAATGAATCCGAAAATGTTCTGTCTAGATGAGATGGTATTTAAGTGGTGCCCCTGTGACCCTCCATCTCTACTGGGAACCGACTGATGAGGAAAGACTATGAATTGAATTCTTCAATTAGGATCAATGAGTTTTAAAAGTTAACAAATAGAGATTCAGTAATCCCTTAAAAGAGGAAGTTATTATTAAAGTATAATATAAACTGGACCTTAGAACGTGTACTTAAATCTTTATCAGATTAACGTGTGATCGAAGACTCAATACCAGTAAATTTGACCTCCATTTTGGGTGAGTACTCTGACATTCCTTGTGTATTTTGATTATATGATATTATGCAAACAATATATATTTTGTGAACTGCTTTTATTCTCAAAACTCATGTGATACCGATGATTGATTCATTTGTGATATTTTTATATTTGTCCATATAAACATACCGATTAAAATGATTATTGAAAAGGATATTGAATATTGAAAATCTGATTCGGCCTAAGGGACCTCTTTACTGACTGACCTTCCCAGCTGGGTTATCGCTGGTGTGCCCTAAATAAGGCGTTGTGACGAACATGTTCGATTGACCCTCAACTACCGGGGTATAATACGGTAGAAGAATACGGTATTAGAGTGTACTTGGCCATTAAAATGATATGATTGAAAGAAAAAGATATCACATTTGATTTATTGCATTATTCTTATTCTGAGCTATCCAATTGTGATATATATAATTTCATTTCAAAATTATATCTATTTACTGCAAGTTCCTCTCCATATATGTATATGCCTTCTCTTTTAACTTGAATAGGTATCTATTTTCTGAAAACCCTGGAATGTCTGGAGATTGAATCTCATTCGGCTTTTAGCTGATGTTGTATAAATAAACATTTTTCAGGAAACATTTAGGCTCACGGATGGAACGAAAATGGACTATATTGAAGATTTAGCTTTTAGAGCTCTTTTTGTAATATGTTTATTTAGAGCATGTCTGCCTCTCTTGTAATAAGGTTTAAATTTTTTCATAAGTTGTAACTCGCTGTTACTTTTAATATATATGAAGTTTCCTTTAGAAAGCTCTGATGACGTAATTCCTTTACTTTCAGTATATTACGATTCATAACCATGTGATAATATATCCATTGCATTTATTTAAGGAAACAATTAAATCAGAATATTTGTGATAATATATCCGTTGATAATATAACGCCATGTTTTTAAGCCTAAGTCAAGAAATATGGAAATTATCGTCGTATTCTTAAACCGAGAGACCCGCGGCTGTGGGGTCAGTTCTTGCGAGTTACATTGATCCCGTGGGAGGTGTTGGTTCCACCCACGGGCCGTTCGGGGGCTGTTTCGAGTTTTCACCCTCTAACGTCATGTTTTTCTTAAGTCTAGAAATATGAAAATTACCGTCGTACTCTCAAACCGGGAGTCCCGCGGCTATGGGATCTGTTCCTACTAGTTATATTGGTCCCGTGGGTGGTGTTGGTGCCACCCACGGGGACGTTCGGGGGCTGTTGTGAGTTTTCACCCTCTAACGCCATGTTTTGCTTAAGTCTAAAAATAATAAAATTACTGTCGTACTCTCCAACCGGGAGACCCGCAGCTGTGAGGTCAGTTCCAGTGAGTTACATTGTTCCCGTGGGAGGTGTTGGTGCACCCACGGGGCCGTTCGGGGGCTATTTCGAGTTTTCAGCCTCTAACGCCATGTTTTTAAGCCTAATTCTAGAAATATGGAAATTACCATAGTATTCTCAAATCGGGAGACCCGCGGCCGCGGGGTCAGTTACTACGAGTTACATTGGTCCCGTGGGAGGTGTTGGTGCCACCCACGGGGCCGTTCGGGGGCTGTTTCGGCTTTTCACCCTCTAACGTCATGTTTTTAAACCTAAGTCTAGAAATATGCAACTTACCATTGTATTCTTAAATCGGGAGACCCTCGGCTGCGGGGTCTGTTCCTAAGAGTTACATTGGTCCCGAAGGAGGTGTTGGTGCCACCCACGGGGCCGTTCGGCGGATGTTTCGACTTTTCACCCTCTAAAGTCATGTTTTTAAGCGTAAGTCTAGAAATATGCAAATTACTACCGTACTCTCAAATCGGGAGACCCGCGACTGTAGGATCAGTTCCTACAAGTTAGATTGGTCCCGTGGGAGGTGTTGGTGCCACCCACGAGGACGTTAGACGGATGTTTCTAGTTTTAACCCTCTAACGCCGTGTTTTTAGGCCTAAGTCTATAAATATGCAAATTACCATCATATTCTCAAACCGGGAGGCCCGCGGCTGCAGGGTCAGTTCCAACGAGTTACATTGGTCCCGTGGGAGGTGTTGGAGCCACGTATGGGGCCGTTCGGGGGTTGATACGAGTTTTGACCCTCTAATGCCATATTTTTAACCCTAAGTCAAGAAATATTCAAATTATCATCGTATTCTCAAACCGGGAGTCCCACGGCTGTGTGGTCAGTTCCTATGAGTTATATTGGTCCCGTGGGAGGTGTTGGTGCCACCCACGGGGCCATTCGGGGGCTGTTTCGAGTTTTCACTCTCTAACACCATGTTTTGCTTAAGTCTAAAAATAAGAAAATTACTGTCGTACTCTCCAACCGGGAGACCCACGGCTGTGAGGTCAGTTCCAGCGAGTTACATTGTTCCCTTGGGAGGTGTTAGTGCCATCCAGGGGATCGTTCGGGGGCTGTTTCGACTTTTTACCCTCTAACATCATGTTTTTGACCTTAAGTCTAGAAATATGAAAATTACTGTCGTACTATCAAACCGGGAGACCCGCGGCTGTGGGGTTAGTTCCTACGAGTTACATTGGTCCCGTGGGAGGTATTGTTTCCACCCACGGGCCCGTTCGGGGGTTGTTTTGAGTTTTCACCCTCTAACGCCATGTTTTACTTAAGTCTAGAAATATACAAATTTCCATCATAGTCTCAAATCGGGAGACTCGCGGCAGCGGGGTCCGTTCTTTTGAGTTACATTGGTCCCGTGGGAGGTGTTGTTGGTGCCACCCACGGGGCCGTTCGGGGGATGTTTCGACTTTTCACCCTCTACCATCATGTTTTTAAGCCTAAGTCTAGAAATATGCAAATTACCATCGTACTCTCAAACCGGGAGACCCGCGGCTGTGGGGTCTGTTCCTGCGAGTTACATTGGTCCCGTGGGAGGTGTTGGTGCCACCAACAGGGCCGTTAGGTTGCTGTTTCGACTTTTGACCCTCTAAGGTCATATTTTAAATCCTAAGTCTAGAAATATGAAAATTACCATCGTACTCTCAAACCGGGAGACCCATGGCTGCGTTGCCAGTTCCTACGAGTTACATTGGTCCCGTCGGAGGTGTTGGTGTCACCCACGGGGATGTTCGGGGGCTGTTTCAAGTTTTCACCCTTTAACGCCTTGTTTTCAAGCCTAAGTCAAGAAATATGGAAATTATTGTCATATTCTTAAAGTGGGAGACCCGCGGCTGTGGGATCAGTTCCTGCGAGTTACATTGGTCCCGTGGGAGGTGTTAGTGCCACCTACGGGGCTGTTCGGGGGCTGTTTTGAGTTCTCACCCTCTGACGCCATGTTTTAGTTAAGTCTAGATATATGTAAATTACCGTCGTACTCTCAAATTGGGAGACCCGCGGCTGCGAGGTTAGTTCCTACGAGTTACATTGGTCCCTTAGGAGGTGTTGGTTCAACCCACGGGGCCGTTCGGGGGCTGTTTCGAGTTTTCGCCCTCTAACACCATGTTTAGCTTAAGTCTATAAATATGTGAATTACCGTCGTACTCTCAAACTTGAAGACCCACGGCTACGGGGTCAGTTTCTACGAGTTACATTGGTCCCATGGGAGGTGTTGGTGCCACCCACGATGCCGTTCGGGGGATGTTTCGACTTTTCACCCTCTAGCGTCATGTTTTTAAGCCTAAGTCTAGAAATATGCAAATTACCATCGTACTCTCAAATCAGGAGACCCGCGGCTATGGGATCAGTTCCTACGAGTTATATTGGTCCCGTGGGAGGTGTTGGTTCACCCACGGGGACGTTCGGGTGCTATTTCGAGTTTTCACCCTCTAACGCCATGTTTTTAAGTCTATAAATATGCAAATTAATGTCATATTCTGAAATCGGGAGACCCGCGGCTGCAGGGTCAGTTCCTATGAGTTACATTGGTCCCGTGGGAGGTGTTGGAGCCACGTATGGGGCCGTTCGGGGGTTGTTACGAGTTTTGACCCTCTAATGCCATGTTTTTAATCCTAAGTCATGAAATATGCAAATTATCGTCGTATTCTCAAACCGGGAGTCCCGCGGCTGTGGGGTCAGTTCCTACGAGTTACATTGGTCCCGTGGGAGGTGTTGGTGCCACCCACGGGGCCGTTTAGGGGCTGTTTCAAGTTTTCACCCTCTAACGCCATGTTTTGCTTAAGTCTAAAAATAAGAAAATTACTGTCGTACTCTCCAACCGGGAGACCCGCGGCTGTGAGGTCAGTTCCAGCGAGTTACATTGTTCCCGTGGGAGGTGTTAGTGCCACCCACGGGGCCGTTCGGGGGCTGTTTTAACTTTTCACCCTCTAACATCATGTTTTTAACCCTAAGTCTAGAAATATGCAAATTAACATCGTACTCTCAAGTCGGGAGACTCGCGACTGTGGGGTCAGTTCCTACGAGTTACATTGGTCCCGTGGGAGGTATTGGTACCACCCACGGGGCCGTTTGGGGGTTGTTTCGAGTTTTCACCCTCTAACCTCATGTTTTGCTTAAGCCAAGAAATATGCAAATTTTTGTCGTAGTCTCAAACCAGGAGACTCGCGGCTGCGGGGTCCGTTCCTGTGAGTTACATTGGTCCCGTGGGAGGTGTTGGTGCCACCCACGGGGCCGTTCTGGGGCTGTTTCGACTTTTCACCCTCTACCATCATGTTTTTAAGCTTAAGTCTAGAAATATGAAAATTACCGTCGTACTCTCAAATCGAGACACCCGCGACTGTGGGGTCAGTTCCTGGGAGTTACATTTGTCCCGTGGAAGGTGTTGGTGCCACCAACAGGGCCGTTAGGGGGCTGTTTCGACTTTTCACCCTCTAACGTCATATTTTTAATCCTAAGTCTAGAAATATGCAAATTACCATCGTACTCTCAAACCGGGAGACCCACGGCTGTGGGATCAGTTCCTACGAGTTACATTGGTCCCGTCGGAGGTGTTGGTGCCAACCACGGGGACGTTCGGGGGATGTTTCGAGTTTTCACCCTTTAACGCCTTGTTTTCAAGACTAAGTAAAGAAATATGGAAATTATCGTCGTATTCTTAAACTGGGAAACCCGCGGCTGTGGGGTCAGTTCCTTTGAGTTACATTGGTCCCGTGGGAGGTGTTGGTTCCACCCACGGGGCTATTCGGGGGCTTTTTCGAATTTTCACCCTCTAACGCCATGTTTTACTTAAGTCTAGATATATGTAAATTAACGTCGTACTCTCAAACCGGGAGACCCGCGGCTGCGGGGTCAGTTCCTACGAGTTACATTGGTCCCATGGGAGGAGTTGGTGCTGCCCACGGTGCCGTTTAAGGGCTGTTTCGACTTTTCACCCTCTAACGTCATGTTTTTAAGCCTAAGTCTAGAAATATGCAAATTACCGTCGTACTCTAAAAACAGGAGACCCACGGCTGTGGGATCTGCGCCTACGAGTTACATTGGTCCCGTGGGATGTGTTGGTGCACCCACGGGGACGTTCGGGGTGCTATTTCGAGTTTTCACCCTCTAACGCCATGTTTTTAAACCTAAGTCTAGAAATATGCAAATTACCATTGTATTCTCAAACCGGGAGACCTGCGGCTGCGGGGTCAGTTCCTACGAGTTACATTGGTCCCGTGGGAGGTGTTGGTGCCAACCACGGGGCCGTTCGGGGGCTGTTTCAGCTTTTCACCCTCTAACGTCATGTTTTTAAACCTAAGTCTATAACTATGAAAGTTACAGTCGTATTCTCAAATCGGGAGACCCTCGGTTGCGGAGTCAGTTCCTAGGAGTTACATTGGTCCTGTGGGAGGTGTTGGTGCCACCCACGGGGCCGTTCGGGGGATGTTTCGACTTTTCACCCTCTAAAGTCATGTTTTTAAGCCTAATTCTAGAAATATGTAAATTACTACCATACTCTCAAATCGGGAGACCCGTGACTGTGGGATCAATTCCTACAAGTTAGATTGGTTCCGTGGGAGGTGTTGGTGCCACCCACGGGGCCATTAGGGGTCTGTTTTGACTTTTCATCCTCTAACATCATGTTTTTAAGCCTAGGTCTAGAAATACGCAAATTGCCATCGTACTCTCAAATCGGGAGACCCGCGGCTGCGGGCTCAGTTCCTACGAGTTACATTGGTCCCGTGGGAGGTGTTGGTTCGACCTATGGGGCCGTTCGGGGGCTATTTCGAGTTTTCACCCTCTAACGTCATGTTTTAAAGCCTAAGTCTAGAAATATGTAAATTATTGTCGTACTCTCAAACCGTGAGACCCGCGGATGTGGGATCAGTTCCTACGAGTTATATTGGTCCAGTGGGAGGTGTTGGTGCCACCCAAGGGGACGTTTGGGGGCTGTTTCAAGTTTTCACCTTCTAACGCCATGTTTCCAAGCCTAAGTCAAGAAATATGCAAATTATCATCATATTCCCAAACCGGGAGACCCGCGGATGTGGGGTCAGTTCCTAGGTATTACATTGGTCCCGTGCGGGGTGTTAGTGCCACCCACGGAGCCGTTCGGGGGCTATTTCGAGTTTTCATCCTCTAACGCCATGTTTTGCTTATGTCTAGAAATATGCAAATTACCATCGTACTCTCAAACAGGGATACCCATGGCTGCGGGGTCAGTTCCTACGAGTTACATTGGTCCCGTGGTAGGTATTGGTGCCACCCACGGGGCTGTTCGTGGGCTATTTCTAGTTTTCACACTCTAACGTCATGTTTTTAAGCCTAAGTCTAAAAATATGTAAATTACCGCTGTACTCTCAAATCGGTAGACCCGCGGCTATGGGGTCAGTTCCTACGAATTACATTGGTCCCGTGGGAGGTGTTGGTGCCAACCATGGGGCCGTTCAGGGCTGTTTTGACTTTTCACCCTCTAATGTCTTATTTTAAGTCTAAGTTTAGAAATATGCAAATTATCGTCGTATTTTCAAACCAGGAGACCTGCGCCTGTGGGGACAGTTCCAGGAGTTACATTGGTCCTGTGGGAGGTGTTGGTGCCACCAACGGGGCCGTTCGGGGGATGTTTCGACTTTTCACCCACTAACGTCATATTTTTCAGCCTAAGTCCAGAAATATGCAAATTACTGTCGTACTCTCAAATCAGGAGAACCGCGACTATGGGATCAGTTCCTACGAGTTACATTGGTCCCGTGGGAGGTGTTGGAGCCACCTATGGGGCCGTTCAAGGGTTGTTACGAGTTTTCACGCTCTAATGCCATGTTTTTAATCCTTGTCAAGAAATATGCAAATTATCATCGTATTCTCAAACTGGGAGTCCCGCGGCTGTTGGGTCAGATCCTACGATGAGTTACATTGGTCCCATGGGAGGTGTTGGTGCCACCCACGGGGCCGTTCAGGGGTTGTTTCGAGTTTTCACCCTATAACGCCATGTTTTACTTAAGTCTAAAAATATGAAAATTACCGTCGTACTCTCAAACCGGGAGACCCGTGGCTGTGAGGTCAGTTCCAGCGAGTTACATTATTCCCGTGGGAGGTGTAAGTGCCACCCACGGGGACGTTCGGGGGCTATTTCGACATTTCACCCTCTAACATCATGTTTTTAACCCTAAGTCTAGAAATATGCAAATTATCGTCGTACTCTCAAACCGATAGACCCGCGGCCGCGGGGTCAGTTCCTACGAGTTACATTGGTCCCGTGGGAGGTGTTGGTGCCACCCACGGAGCCGTTCAAGGACTGTTTCGAGTTTTCACCCTCCAACGCCATATTTTGATTAAGTCTAGAAATATGAAAATTTCCGTTGTACTCTCAAACCGAGAGTCTCGCGACTGCAAGGTCCGTTGTTGTGAGTTACATTGGTCCCGAAGGAGGTGTTGGTGTCACCCATGGGGACGTACGGGGGTTGTTTCAACTTTTCACCCTCTACCATCATGTTTTTAAGCGTAAGTCTAGAAATATGCTAATTACTATAGTACTCTCAAATCGGGAGACCCGCGACTGCAGGGTTAGTTCCTATGAGTTACATTGGTCCCGTGGGAGGTGTTGGTGCCACCAACGGGGCCGTGAGGGGGCTATTTCGACTTTTCACCCTCTAACATCATATTTTTAAGCCTAAGTCTAGAAATATGCAAATTACCATCAGAATCTCAAACCGGGAGACCCACGACCGCGGTGTCAGTTCCTAAGAGTTACATTGGTCCCGTGGGAGACTTTGGTAGCACCAATGGGGCCGTTCGGGAGCAATTTCGAGTTTTCACACTTTAACGCCTTGTTTTAAAGCTTAAATCAAGAAATATGGAAATTATCATCGTATTCTTAAACCTGGTGACCTGCGGTTGTGGGGACAGTTTCTGTGAGTTACATTGGTCCCATGGGAGGTGTTGGTGCCACTCACTGTGCCGTTCGGGGGCTGTTTTGACTTTTCACCCTCTAACGTCATGTTTTTAAGCATAAGTCTATAAATATTCAAATTATCGTCGTACTCTCAAACCGAGAGACCCATGGATGCGTTGCCAGTTCCTACGAGTTACATTGGTCCCGTGGGAGGTGTTGGTGCCACCCACAGGGCCGTTCGGGGGCTGTTTCGAGTTTTCACCCTCTAACGTCATGTTTTTAAGCCTAAGTCTAGATATATGCAAATTACCATCGTATTCTCAAACCGGGAGACCCACTACTGCGGGGTCAGTTCCTACGAGTTATATTGGTCCCGGGGGAGGTGTTGGTGCCACCAACGGGGCCGTTCGGGTGCTGTTTCAAGTTTTCACCCTCTAACGTCATGTTTTTAAACCTAAGTATAAAAATATGCTAAATACCATAGTACTCTCAAATCGGGAGACCCGCGGCTACAGGGTCAGTTCCTACGAGTTACATTGGTCCCGTGGGAGGTGTTGGTGCCACCCATAGGGCCGTTAGGGGGCTATTTCGACTTTTCACCCTCTAACGTCATGTTTTTAAGCCTAAGTCTAGAAAAATGAAAATTACCATCGTACTCTCAAACAGGGAGACCCGCGGCTGCGGGGTCAGTTCCTACGAGTTACATTGGTCCCGGGGGAGGTGTTGGAGCCACCTATGGGGCCGTTCGGGGGTTGTTACGAGTTTTCACCCTCTAATGCCATGTTTTTAATCCTAAGTCTAGAAATATGGAAATTACCGTCGTATTCTCAAACCGGGAGAGCCTCGGCTGCGAGGTCAGTTCCTACCAGTTACATTGGTCCCGTGGGAGGTGTTGGTGCCACCAACGGGGCCGTTCGGGGGCTGTTTCATGTTTTCACCCTCTAATGTCATGGTTTTAAGCCTAAGTTTAGAAAATATGAAAATTATTGTCGTACTCTCAAACTGTGAGACCCACGGATGTGGGATCACTCCCTACGAGTTACACTGGTCCCGTGGGAGGTGTTGGTGCCACCCACGGAACCGTTCGGGGGCTGTTTCGAGTTTTCACCCTCTAACGCCATATTTTGCTTAGGTCTAAAAATAAGAAAATTACCATCGTACTATCAAACCGGGAGACCCGCAGCTGTGAGGGCAGTTCCAGCGAGTTACATTGTTCCCGTGGGAGGTGTAAGTGCCACCCAGGGGATGTTCGGGGGCTGTTTCATCTTTTCACCCTCTAACATCATGTTTTTAACCCTAAGTATAGAATATGCAAATTACTCTCGTACTCTCAAACCGAGAGACCCGCGGCTACGGGGTCAGTTCCTACGAGTTACATTGGTCCCATGGGAGGTATTGGTGCCACCCACGGGGCCGTTCGGGGTTGTTTTGAGTTTTCACCCTCTAACGACATGTTTTGTTTAAGTCTAGGAATATGCAAATTTTCGTTGTACTCTTAAACCGGGAGACTCGCGGCTGCGGGGTCCATTCCTGTGAGTTACATTGGTCCCGTGGGAAGTGTTGGTGCCACCCACGGGGCCGTTCGGGGGCTGTTTCAACTTTTCACCATCTATCATCATGTTTTTAAGCCTAAGTCTAGAAATATGCTAAATACCATTGTACTCTCAAACCGGGAGACCTGCGGCTGTAGGGTCTATTCCTACGAGTTACATTGGTCCCGTGGGAGGTGTTGGTGCCACCAACGGGGCCGTTAGGGGGCTGTTTCGACTTTTCACCCTCTAACGTCATTATTTTAAGCCTAAGTCTAAAAATATACAAATTACCATCGTACTCTAAAACCGTGAGACCCGTGACTGCGGGGTCAGTTCCTACGAGTTACATTGGTCCTGTGGGAGGTGTTGGTGCCACCAACGGGGTCGCTCGGGGGCTATTTCGAGTTTTCACCATTTAACGCCTTGTTTTCAAGCCTAACTCAAGAAATATGGAAATTATCGTCGTATTCTTAAACAGGGAGACCCGCGGTTGTGGGGTCAGTTCCTGCAAGTTAAATTAGTCCCGTGAGAGGTGTTGGTGCCACCCACGGGGCTGTTCGGGGGCTGTTTCGAGTTTTCAGCCTCTAACGCCATGTTTTGCTTAAGTCTAGATATATGTAAATTACCTTCGTACTCTCAAACTGGGAGGCCTGTGGTTGTGGGTTCAATTCCTACGAGTTACATTGGTCCCGTGGGAGGTTTTGGTGCCACCCATGGGGACGTTCGGGGACTGTTTTGAGTTTTCACCCTCTGACGCCATGTTTTGCTTAAGTCTAGAAATATGAAAATTACCGTCCTACTCTCAAACTGGGAAACCCTCGGCTGCGGGGTCAGTTCCTACGAGTTACATTGGTCCCATGGGAGGTGTTGGTGCCACTCACTGTGCCGTTCGGGGGCTGTTTCGACTTTTCACTCTCTAATGTCATGTTTTTAAGCCTAAGTCTAGAAATATGGAAATCACCCTTGTACTGTCAAATCAGAAGACCCGCGGCTGTGCGATCAGTTCCTACGAGTTACATTGGTCCCGTGGGAGGTGTTGTTGGTGCCACCCACGGGGCCGTTCGGGGGATGTTTCGACTTTTCACCCTCTACCATCATGTTTTTAAGCCTAAGTCTATAAATATGCAAATTACCATCGTATTCTCAAATCGGGAGACCCGCGGCTGTGGGATCAGTTCCTACGAGTTACATTGGTCCCGTGGGAGGTGTTGGTGCCGCCAACGGGGACGTTCGGGAGCTGTTTCAAGTTTTCACCTTCTAACGCCATGTTTTTAAGCCTAAGTCAAGAAATATGCAAATTATCACCGTATTCTCAAACCGAGAGACCCACGGCTGTGGGGTCAGTTCCTGCGAGTAGCAATGGTCCCGTGGGAGGTGTTGGTGCCACCCACGGAGCCGTTCGGGGACCGTTTCGAGTTTTCACCGTCTAACGGCATGTTTTTCTTAAGTCTAGAAATATGCAAATTTCCATTGTACTCTCAAACCGGGAGACTCGCAGCTACGGGGTCCGTTCCCGTGAGTTACATTGGTCCCGTGGGAAGTATTGGTGCCATCCACGGGGCCGTTCGGAGGCTGTTTCAACTTTTCACCCTCTACCATCATGTTTTTAAGCCTAAGTCTAGAAATATGCTAAATACCATAGTACTCTCAAACCGGGAGACCCGCGGCTGCAGGGTCAGTTTCTACGAGTTACATTGGTCCCATAGGAGGTGTTGGTGCCACCCACGATGCCGTTCAGGGGCTGTTTTGACATTTCACCCTTTAACATCATGTTTTTAACCCTAAGTCTAGAAATATGCAAATTACCATCGTACTCTCAAACCGGGAGACCCGTGGCTGCGGGGTCAGTTCCTACGAGTTACATTGGTCCCGTGGGAGGTATTGGTGCCACCCCCGGGGCCGTTCGGGGACTGTTTCGAGTTTTCACCCTCCAACGCCATATTGTGATTAAGTCTAAAAATATGCAAATTTCGTTGTACTCTCAAACCGAGAGACTCGCGGCTGCGAGGTCCGTTGCTGTGAGTTACATTGGTCCCGTAGGAGGTGTTGGTGTCACCCACGGGGCCGTATGGGGGTTGTTTCAACTTTTCACCCTCTACCATCATGTTTTTAAGCCTAAGTCTAGAAATATGCTAATTACCATAGTGCTCTCAAACCGGGAGACCCGCGGCTGCAGGGTTAGTTGCTACGAGTTACATTGGTCCCCTGGGAGGTGTTGGTGCCACCAACGGGGCCGTTAGGGGGCTGTTTCGACTTTTCACCCTCTAACGTCATATTTTTAAGCCTAAGTTTAGAAATATGTAAATTACCATCAGACTCTCAAACCGAGAGACCCGCGACTGCGGGATCAGTTCCTACGAGTTACATTGGTCTCGTGGGAGACTTTGGTACCACCAATGGGGCCGTTCGGGAGCTGTTTCGAGTTTTCACCCTTTAACGCCTTGTTTTAAAGCCTAAATCAAGAAATATGGAAATTCTCATCGTATTCTTAAACCTGGAGACCCGCGGTTATTTGGTCAGTTCCTATGAGTTACATTGGTCCCGTGGGAGGTGTTGTTGGTGCCACCTACGGGGCCGTTCAGGGATGTTTCGACTTTTCACCCTCTACCATCATGTTTTTAAGCCTAAGTCTATAAATATGCAAATTACCATCGTATTCTCAAATCGGGAGACCCGCGGCTGTGGGATCAGTTCCTACGAGTTACATTGGTCCCGTGGGAGGTGTTGGTGCCACCCACGGGGACGTTCGGGAGCTGTTTCAAGTTTTCACCTTCTAACGCCATGTTTTTAAGCCTAAGTCAAGAAATATGCAAATTATCACCGTATTCTCAAACCGAGAGACCCACGGCCGTGGGGTCAGTTCCTGCGAGTAGCAATGGTCCCGTGGGAGGTGTTGGTGCCACCCACGGAGCCGTTCGGGGACCGTTTCGAGTTTTCACCGTCTAACGGCATGTTTTTCTTAAGTCTAGAAATATGCAAATTTTCGTTGTACTCTCAAACCGGGAGACTCGAGGCTACGGGGTCCGTTCCCGTGAGTTACATTGGTCCCGTGGGAAGTATTGGTGCCACCCACGGGGCCGTTCGGAGGCTGTTTCAACTTTTCACCCTCTACCATCATGTTTTTAAGCCTAAGTCTAGAAATATGCTAAATACCATCGTACTCTCAAATCGGGAGACCCGCGGCTGCAGGGTCAGTTTCTACGAGTTACATTGGTCCCATAGGAGGTGTTGGTGCCACCCACGATGCCGTTCAGGGGCTGTTTTGACATTTCACCCTCTAACATCATGTTTTTAACCCTAAGTCTAGAAATATGCAAATTACCGTCGTACTCTCAAACCGGGAGACCCGTGGCTGCGGGGTCAGTTCCTACGAGTTACATTGGTCCCGTGGGAGGTATTGGTGCCACCCCCGGGACCGTTCGGGGACTGTTTCGAGTTTTCACCCTCCAACGCCATATTGTGATTAAGTCTAAAAATATGCAAATTTCGTTGTACTCTCAAACCGAGAGACTCGCGGCTGCGAGGTCCGTTGCTGTGAGTTACATTGGTCCCGTAGGAGGTGTTGGTGTCACCCACGGGGCCGTATGGGGGTTGTTTCAACTTTTCACCCTCTACCATCATGTTTTTAAGCCTAAGTCTAGAAATATGCTAATTACCATAGTACTCTCAAACCGGGAGACCCGCGGCTGCAGGGTTAGTTGCTACGAGTTACATTGGTCCCGTGGGAGGTGTTGGTGCCACCAACGGGGCCGTTAGGGGGCTGTTTAGACTTTTCACCCTCTAACGTCATATTTTTAAGCCTAAGTTTAGAAATATGCAAATTACCATCAGACTCTCAAACCGAGAGACCCGCGACTGCGGGATCAGTTCCTACGAGTTACATTGGTCTCGTGGGAGACTTTGGTACCACCAATGGGGCCGTTCGGGAGCTGTTTCGAGTTTTCACCCTTTAACGCCTTGTTTTAAAGCCTAAATCAAGAAATATGGAAATTATCATCGTATTCTTAAACCTGGAGACCCGCGGTTATTTGGTCAGTTCCTATGAGTTACATTGGTCCCGTGGTAGGTGTTGATGGTGCCACCCACGGGGCCGTTCGGGGGATGTTTTGACTTTTGACCCTCTACCATCATGTTTTTAAGCCTAAGTCTATAAATATGCAAATTACCATCGTATTCTCAAATCGGGAGACCCGCGGCTGTGGGATCAGTTCCTACGAGTTACATTGGTCCCGTGGGAGGTGTTGGTGCCGCCCACGGGGACGTTCGGGAGCTGTTTCAAGTTTTCACCTTCTAACGCCATGTTTTTAAGCCTAAGTCAAGAAATATGCAAATTATCACCGTATTCTCAAACCGAGAGACCCACGGCTGTGGGGTCAGTTCCTGCGAGTAGCAATGGTCCCATGGGAGGTGTTGGTGCCACCCACGGAGCCGTTCGGGGACCATTTCGAGTTTTCACCGTCTAACGGCATGTTTTTCTTAAGTCTAGAAATATGCAAATTTCCGTTGTACTCTCAAACCGGGAGACTCGCGGCTACGGGGTCCGTTCCCGTGAGTTACATTGGTCCCGTGGGAAGTATTAGTGCCACCCACGGGGCCGTTCGGAGGGTGTTTCAACTTTTCACCCTCTACCATCATGTTTTTAAGCCTAAGTCTAGAAATATGCTAAATACCATAGTACTCTCAAACCGGGAGACCCGCGGCTGCAGGGTCAGTTTCTACGAGTTACATTGGTCCCATAGGAGGTGTTGGTGCCACCCACGATGCCGTTCAGGGGCTGTTTTGACATTTCACCCTCTAACATCATGTTTTTAACCCTGAGTCTAGAAATATGCAAATTACCATCGTACTCTCAAACCGGGAGACCCGTGGCTGCGGGGTCAGTTCCTACGAGTTACATTGGTCCCGTGGGAGGTATTGGTGCCACCCCCGGGGCCGTTCGGGGACTGTTTCGAGTTTTCACCCTCCAACGCCATATTGTGATTAAGTCTAAAAATATGCAAATTTCGTTGTACTCTCAAACCGAGAGACTCGCGGCTGCGAGGTCCGTTGCTGTGAGTTACATTGGTCCCGTAGGAGGTGTTGGTGTCACCCACGGGGCCGTATGGGGGTTGTTTCAACTTTTCACCCTCTACCATCATGTTTTTAAGCCTAAGTCTAGAAATATGCTAATTACCATAGTGCTCTCAAACCGGGAGACCCGCGGCTGCAGGGTTAGTTGCTACGAGTTACTTTGGTCCCGTGGGAGGTGTTGGTGCCACCAACGGGGCCGTTAGGGGGCTGTTTCGACTTTTCACCCTCTAACGTCATATTTTTAAGCCTAAGTTTAGAAATATGCAAATTACCATCAGACTCTCAAACCGAGAGACCCGCGACTGCGGGATCAGTTCCTACGAGTTACATTGGTCTCGTGGGAGACTTTGGTACCACCAATGGGGCCGTTCGGGAGCTGTTTCGAGTTTTCACCCTTTAACGCCTTGTTTTAAATCCTAAATCAAGAAATATGGAAATTATCATTGTATTCTTAAACCTGGAGACCCGCGGTTATTTGGTCAGTTCCTATGAGTTACATTGGTCCCGTGGGAGGTGTTGATGGTGCCACCCACGGGGCCGTTCGGGGGATGTTTCGACTTTTGACCCTCTACCATCATGTTTTTAAGCCTAAGTCTATAAATATGCAAATTACCATCGTATTCTCAAATCGGGAGACCCGCGGCTGTGGGATCAGTTCGTACGAGTTACATTGGTCCCATGGGCGGTGTTGGTGCCGCCCACGGGGACGTTCGGGAGCTGTTTCAAGTTTTCACCTTCTAACGCCATGTTTTTAAGCCTAAGTCAAGAAATATGCAAATTATCACCGTATTCTCAAACCGAGAGACCCACGGCTGTGGGGTCAGTTCCTGCGAGTAGCAATGGTCCCATGGGAGGTGTTGGTGCCACCCACGGAGCCGTTCGGGGACCGTTTCGAGTTTTCACCGTCTAACGGCATGTTTTTCTTAAGTCTAGAAATATGCAAATTTTCGTTGTACTCTCAAACCGGGAGACTCGCGGCTACGGGGTCCGTTCCCGTGAGTTACATTGGTCCCGTGGTAAGTATTGGTGCCACCCACGGGGCCGTTCGGAGGCTGTTTCAACTTTTCACCCTCTACCATCATGTTTTTAAGCCTAAGTCTAGAAATATGCTAAATACCATAGTACTCTCAAACCGGGAGACCCGCGGCTGCAGCGTCAGTTTCTACGAGTTACATTGGTCCCATAGGAGGTGTTGGTGCCACCCACGATGCCGTTCAGGGGATGTTTTGACATTTCACCCTTTAACATCATGTTTTTAACCCTAAGTCTAGAAATATGCAAATTACCATCGTACTCTCAAACCGGGAGACCCGTGGCTGCGGGGTCAGTTCCTACGAGTTACATTGGTCCCGTGGGAGGTATTGGTGCCACCCCCGGGGCCGTTCGGGGACTGTTTCGAGTTTTCACCCTCCAACGCCATATTGTGATTAAGTCTAAAAATATGCAAATTTTGTTGTACTCTCAAACCGAGAGACTCGCGGCTGCGAGGTCCGTTGCTGTGAGTTACATTGGTCCCGTAGGAGGTGTTGGTGTCACCCACGGGGCCGTATGGGGGTTGTTTCAACTTTTCACCCTCTACCATCATGTTTTTAAGCCTAAGTCTAGAAATATGCTAATTACCATAGTGCTCTCAAACCGGGAGACCCGCGGCTGATGGGTTAGTTGCTACGAGTTACATTGGTCCCGTGGGAGGTGTTGGTGCCACCAACGGTGCCGTTAGGGGGCTGTTTCGACTTTTCACCCTCTAACGTCATATTTTTAAGCATAAGTTTAGAAATATGCAAATTACCATCAGACTCTCAAACCGAGAGACCCGCGACTGCGGGATCAGTTCCTACGAGTTACATTGGTCTCGTGGGAGACTTTGGTACCACCAATGGGGCCGTTCGGGAGCTGTTTCGAGTTTTCACCCTTTAACGCCTTGTTTTAAAGCCTAAATCAAGAAATATGGAAATTCTCATCGTATTCTTAAACCTGGAGACCCGCGGTTATTTGGTCAGTTCCTATGAGTTACATTGGTCCCGTGGGAGGTGTTGTTGGTGCCACCCACGGGGCCGTTCGGGGGATGTTTCGACTTTTCACCCTCTACCATCATGTTTTTTAGCCTAAGTCTATAAATATGCAAATTACCATCGTATTCTCAAATCGGGAGACCCGCGGCTGTGGGATCAGTTCCTACGAGTTACATTGGTCCCGTGGGAGGTGTTGGTGCCGCCCACGGGGACGTTCGGGAGTTGTTTCAAGTTTTCACCTTCTAACGCCATGTTTTTAAGCCTAAGCCAAGAAATATGCAAATTATCACCGTATTCTCAAACCGAGAGACCCACGGCTGTGGGGTCAGTTCCTGCGAGTAGCAATGGTCCCGTGGGAGGTGTTGGTGCCACCCACAGAGCCGTTCGGGGACCGTTTCGAGTTTTCACCGTCTAACGGCATGTTTTTCTTAAGTCTAGAAATATGCAAATTTCCGTTGTACTCTCAAACCGGGAGACTCGCGGCTACGGGGTCCGTTCCCGTGAGTTACATTGGTCCCGTGGGAAGTATTGGTGCCACCCACGGGGCCGTTCGGAGGCTGTTTCAACTTTTCACCCTCTACCATCATGTTTTTAAGCCTAAGTCTAGAAATATGCTAAATACCAAATTACTCTCAAACCGGGAGACCCGCGGCTGCAGGGTCAGTTTCTACGAGTTACATTGGTCCCATAGGAGGTGTTGGTGCCACCCACGATGCCGTTCAGGGGCTGTTTTGACATTTCACCCTCTAACATCATGTTTTTAACCCTGAGTCTAGAAATATGCAAATTACCGTCGTACTCTCAAACCGGGAGACCCGTGGCTGCGGGGTCAGTTCCTACGAGTTACATTGGTCCCGTGGGAGGTATTGGTGCCACCCCCGGGGCCGTTCGGGGACTGTTTCGAGTTTTCACCCTCCAACGCCATATTGTGATTAAGTCTAAAAATATGCAAATTTCGTTGTACTCTCAAACCGAGAGACTCGCGGCTGCGAGGTCCGTTGCTGTGAGTTACATTGGTCCCGTAGGAGGTGTTGGTGTCACCCACGGGGCCGTATGGGGGTTGTTTCAACTTTTCACCCTCTACCATCATGTTTTTAAGCCTAAGTCTAGAAATATGCTAATTACCATAGTGCTCTCAAACCGGGAGACCCGCGGCTGCAGGGTTAGTTGCTACGAGTTACATTGGTCCCGTGGGAGGTGTTGGTGCCACCAACGGGGCCGTTAGGGGGCTGTTTCGACTTTTCACCCTCTAACGTCATATTTTTAAGCCTAAGTTTAGAAATATGCAAATTACCATCAGACTCTCAAACCGAGAGACCCGCGACTGCGGGATCAGTTCCTACGAGTTACATTGGTCTCGTGGGAGACTTTGGTACCACCAATGGGGCCGTTCGGGAGCTGTTTCGAGTTTTCACCCTTTAACGCCTTGTTTTAAATCCTAAATCAAGAAATATGTAAATTATCATCGTATTCTTAAACCTGGAGACCCGCGGTTATTTGGTCAGTTCCTATGAGTTACATTGGTCCCGTGGGAGGTGTTGATGGTGCCACCCACGGGGCCGTTCGGGGGATGTTTCGACTTTTGACCCTCTACCATCATGTTTTTAAGCCTAAGTCTATAAATATGCAAATTACCATCGTATTCTCAAATCGGGAGACCCGCGGCTGTGGGATCAGTTCCTACGAGTTACATTGGTCCCGTGGGAGGTGTTGGTGCCGCCCACGGGGACGTTCGGGAGCTGTTTCAAGTTTTCACCTTCTAACGCCATGTTTTTAAGCCTAAGTCAAGAAATATGCAAATTATCACCATATTCTCAAACCGAGAGACCCACGGCTGTGGGGTCAGTTCCTGCGAGTAGCAATGGTCCCATGGGAGGTGTTGGTGCCACCCACGGAGCCGTTCGGGGACCGTTTCGAGTTTTCACCGTCTAACGGCATGTTTTTCTTAAGTCTAGAAATATGCAAATTTTCGTTGTACTCTCAAACCGGGAGACTCGCGGCTACGGGGTCCGTTCCCGTGAGTTACATTGGTCCCGTGGGAAGTATTGGTGCCACCCACGGGGCCGTTCGGAGGCTGTTTCAACTTTTCACCCTCTACCATCATGTTTTTAAGCCTAAGTCTAGAAATATGCTAAATACCATAGTACTCTCAAACCGGGAGACCCGCGGCTGCAGCGTCAGTTTCTACGAGTTACATTGGTCCCATAGGAGGTGTTGGTGCCACCCACGATGCCGTTCAGGGGATGTTTTGACATTTCACCCTTTAACATCATGTTTTTAACCCTAAGTCTAGAAATATGCAAATTACCATCGTACTCTCAAACCGGGAGACCCGTGGCTGCGGGGTCAGTTCCTACGAGTTACATTGGTCCCGTGGGAGGTATTGGTGCCACCCCCGGGGCCGTTCGGGGACTGTTTCGAGTTTTCACCCTCCAACGCCATATTGTGATTAAGTCTAAAAATATGCAAATTTCGTTGTACTCTCAAACCGAGAGACTCGCGGCTGCGAGGTCCGTTGCTGTGAGTTACATTGGTCCCGTAGGAGGTGTTGGTGTCACCCACGGGGCCGTATGGGGGTTGTTTCAACTTTTCACCCTCTACCATCATGTTTTTAAGCCTAAGTCTAGAAATATGCTAATTACCATAGTGCTCTCAAACCGGGAGACCCGCGGCTGCTGGGTTAGTTGCTACGAGTTACATTGGTCCCGTGGGAGGTGTTGGTGCCACCAACGGTGCCGTTAGGGGGCTGTTTCGACTTTTCACCCTCTAACGTCATATTTTTAAGCATAAGTTTAGAAATATGCAAATTACCATCAGACTCTCAAACCGAGAGACCCGCGACTGCGGGATCAGTTCCTACGAGTTACATTGGTCTCGTGGGAGACTTTGGTACCACCAATGGGGCCGTTCGGGAGCTGTTTCGAGTTTTCACCCTTTAACGCCTTGTTTTAAAGCCTAAATCAAGAAATATGGAAATTCTCATCGTATTCTTAAACCTGGAGACCCGCGGTTATTTGGTCAGTTCCTATGAGTTACATTGGTCCCGTGGGAGGTGTTGTTGGTGCCACCCACGGGGCCGTTCGGGGGATGTTTCGACTTTTCACCCTCTACCATCATGTTTTTTAGCCTAAGTCTATAAATATGCAAATTACCATCGTATTCTCAAATCGGGAGACCCGCGGCTGTGGGATCAGTTCCTACGAGTTACATTGGTCCCGTGGGAGGTGTTGGTGCCGCCCACGGGGACGTTCGGGAGTTGTTTCAAGTTTTCACCTTCTAACGCCATGTTTTTAAGCCTAAGCCAAGAAATATGCAAATTATCACCGTATTCTCAAACCGAGAGACCCACGGCTGTGGGGTCAGTTCCTGCGAGTAGCAATGGTCCCGTGGGAGGTGTTGGTGCCACCCACGGAGCCGTTCGGGGACCGTTTCGAGTTTTCACCGTCTAACGGCATGTTTTTCTTAAGTCTAGAAATATGCAAATTTCCGTTGTACTCTCAAACCGGGAGACTCGCGGCTACGGGGTCCGTTCCCGTGAGTTACATTGGTCCCGTGGGAAGTATTGGTGCCACCCACGGGGCCGTTCGGAGGCTGTTTCAACTTTTCACCCTCTACCATCATGTTTTTAAGCCTAAGTCTAGAAATATGCTAAATACCAAATTACTCTCAAACCGGGAGACCCGCGGCTGCAGGGTCAGTTTCTACGAGTTACATTGGTCCCATAGGAGGTGTTGGTGCCACCCACGATGCCGTTCAGGGGCTGTTTTGACATTTCACCCTCTAATATCATGTTTTTAACCCTAAGTCTAGAAATATGCAAATTACCGTCGTACTCTCAAACCGGGAGACCCGTGGCTGCGGGGTCAGTTCCTACGAGTTACATTGGTCCCGTGGGAGGTATTGGTGCCACCCCCGGGGCCGTTCGGGGACTGTTTCGAGTTTTCACCCTCCAACGCCATATTGTGATTAAGTCTAAAAATATGCAAATTTCATTGTACTCTCAAACCGAGAGACTCGCGGCTGCGAGGTCCGTTGCTGTGAGTTACATTGGTCCCGTAGGAGGTGTTGGTGTCACCCACGGGGCCGTATGGGGGTTGTTTCAACTTTTCACCCTCTACCATCATGTTTTTAAGCCTAAGTCTAGAAATATGCTAATTACCATAGTGCTCTCAAACCGGGAGACCCGCGGCTGCAGGGTTAGTTGCTACGAGTTACACTGGTCCCGTGGGAGGTGTTGGTGCCACCAACGGTGCCGTTAGGGGGCTGTTTCGACTTTTCACCCTCTAACGTCATATTTTTAAGCATAAGTTTAGAAATATGCAAATTACCATCAGACTCTCAAACCGAGAGACCCGCGACTGCGGGATCAGTTCCTACGAGTTACATTGGTCTCGTGGGAGACTTTGGTACCACCAATGGGGCCGTTCGGGAGCTGTTTCGAGTTTTCACCCTTTAACGCCTTGTTTTAAAGCCTAAATCAAGAAATATGGAAATTATCATCGTATTCTTAAACCTGGAGACCCGCGGTTATTTGGTCAGTTCCTATGAGTTACATTGGTCCCGTGGGAGGTGTTGTTGGTGCCACCCACGGGGCCGTTCGGGGGATGTTTCGACTTTTCACCCTCTACCATCATGTTTTTTAGCCTAAGTCTATAAATATGCAAATTACCATCGTATTCTCAAATCGGGAGACCCGCGGCTGTGGGATCAGTTCCTACGAGTTACATTGGTCCCGTGGGAGGTGTTGGTGCCGCCCACGGGGACGTTCGGGAGTTGTTTCAAGTTTTCACCTTCTAACGCCATGTTTTTAAGCCTAAGCCAAGAAATATGCAAATTATCACCGTATTCTCAAACCGAGAGACCCACGGCTGTGGGGTCAGTTCCTGCGAGTAGCAATGGTCCCGTGGGAGGTGTTGGTGCCACCCACGGAGCCGTTCGGGGACCGTTTCGAGTTTTCACCGTCTAACGGCATGTTTTTCTTAAGTCTAGAAATATGCAAATTTCCGTTGTACTCTCAAACCGGGAGACTCGCGGCTACGGGGTCCGTTCCCGTGAGTTACATTGGTCCCGTGGGAAGTATTGGTGCCACCCACGGGGCCGTTCGGAGGCTGTTTCAACTTTTCACCCTCTACCATCATGTTTTTAAGCCTAAGTCTAGAAATATGCTAAATACCAAATTACTCTCAAACCGGGAGACCCGCGGCTGCAGGGTCAGTTTCTACGAGTTACATTGGTCCCATAGGAGGTGTTGGTGCCACCCACGATGCCGTTCAGGGGCTGTTTTGACATTTCACCCTCTAATATCATGTTTTTAACCCTAAGTCTAGAAATATGCAAATTACCGTCGTACTCTCAAACCGGGAGACCCGTGGCTGCGGGGTCAGTTCCTACGAGTTACATTGGTCCCGTGGGAGGTATTGGTGCCACCCCCGGGGCCGTTCGGGGACTGTTTCGAGTTTTCACCCTCCAACGCCATATTGTGATTAAGTCTAAAAATATGCAAATTTCGTTGTACTCTCAAACCGAGAGACTCGCGGCTGCGAGGTCCGTTGCTGTGAGTTACATTGGTCCCGTAGGAGGTGTTGGTGTCACCCACGGGGCCGTATGGGGGTTGTTTCAACTTTTCACCCTCTACCATCATGTTTTTAAGCCTAAGTCTAGAAATATGCTAATTACCATAGTGCTCTCAAACCGGGAGACCCGCGGCTGCAGGATTAGTTGCTACGAGTTACATTGGTCCCGTGGGAGGTGTTGGTGCCACCAACGGTGCCGTTAGGGGGCTGTTTCGACTTTTCACCATCTAACGTCATATTTTTAAGCATAAGTTTAGAAATATGCAAATTACCATCAGACTCTCAAACCGAGAGACCCGCGACTGCGAGATCAGTTCCTACGAGTTACATTGGTCTCGTGGGAGACTTTGGTACCACCAATGGGGCCGTTCGGGAGCTGTTTCGAGTTTTCACCCTTTAACGCCTTGTTTTAAAGCCTAAATCAAGAAATATGGAAATTCTCATCGTATTCTTAAACCTGGAGACCCGCGGTTATTTGGTCAGTTCCTATGAGTTACATTGGTCCCGTGGGAGGTGTTGTTGGTGCCACCCACGGGGCCGTTCGGGGGATGTTTCGACTTTTCACCCTCTACCATCATGTTTTTAAGCCTAAGTCTATAAATATGCAAATTACCATCGTATTCTCAAATCGGGAGACCCGCGGCTGTGGGATCAGTTCCTACGAGTTACATTGGTCCCGTGGGAGGTGTTGGTGCCGCCCACGGGGACGTTCGGGAGTTGTTTCAAGTTTTCACCTTCTAACGCCATGTTTTTAAGCCTAAGTCAAGAAATATGCAAATTATCACCGTATTCTCAAACCGAGAGACCCACGGCTGTGGGGTCAGTTCCTGCGAGTAGCAATGGTCCCGTGGGAGGTGTTGGTGCCACCCACGGAGCCGTTCGGGGACCGTTTCGAGTTTTCACCGTCTAACGGCATGTTTTTCTTAAGTCTAGAAATATGCAAATTTCCGTTGTACTCTCAAACCGGGAGACTCGCGGCTACGGGGTCCGTTCCCGTGAGTTACATTGGTCCCGTGGGAAGTATTGGTGCCACCCACGGGGCCGTTCGGAGGCTGTTTCAACTTTTCACCCTCTACCATCATGTTTTTAAGCCTAAGTCTAGAAATATGCTAAATACCAAATTACTCTCAAACCGGGAGACCCGCGGCTGCAGGGTCAGTTTCTACGAGTTACATTGGTCCCATAGGAGGTGTTGGTGCCACCCACGATGCCGTTCAGGGGCTGTTTTGACATTTCACCCTCTAACATCATGTTTTTAACCCTAAGTCTAGAAATATGAAAATTACCGTCGTACTCTCAAACCGGGAGACCCGTGGCTGCGGGGTCAGTTCCTATGAGTTACATTGGTCCCGTGGGAGGTATTTGTGCCACCCCCGGGGCCGTTCGGGGACTGTTTCGAGTTTTCACCCTCCAACGCCATATTGTGATTAAGTCTAAAAATATGCAAATTTCGTTGTACTCTCAAACCGAGAGACTCGCGGCTGCGAGGTCCGTTGCTGTGAGTTACATTGGTCCCGTAGGAGGTGTTGGTGCCACCCACGGGGCCGTATGGGGGTTGTTTCAACTTTTCACCCTCTACCATCTTGTTTTTAAGCCTAAGTCTAGAAATATGCTAATTACCATAGTACTCTCAAACCGGGAGACCCGCGGCTGCAGGGTTAGTTGCTACGAGTTACATTGGTCCCGTGGGAGGTGTTGGTGCCACCAACGGGGCCGTTAGGGGGCTGTTTTGACTTTTCACCCTCTAACGTCATATTTTTAACCCTAAGTTTAGAAATATGAAAATTACCATCAGACTCTCAAACTGAGATACCCGCGACTGCGGGATCAGTTCCTACGAGTTACATTGGTCTCGTGGGAGACTTTGGTATGACCAATGGGCCGTTCGGGAGCTGTTTCGAGTTTTCACCCTTTAACGCCTTATTTTAAAGCCTAAATCAAGAAATATGGAAATTATCAACGTATTCTTAAACCTGGAGACCCGCGGTTATTTGGTCAGTTCCTATGAGTTACATTGGTCCCATGGGAGGTGTTGGTGCCACTCACTGTGCCGTTCGGGGGCTGTTTCGACTTTTCACCCTCTAACGTCATGTTTTTAAGCCTAAGTCTAGAAATATGAAAATTACTGTCGTATTCTCAAACCGGGAGACCCTCTTCTGCGGGGTCAGTTCCTAGGAGTTATATTGGTCCCGTGGGAGGTGTTGGTGCCACCAACAGGGCCATTAGGGATCTGTTTTGACTTTTCATCCTCTAACATCATGTTTTTAAGCCTAAGTCTAGAAATACGCAAATTTCCATCGTACTCTCAAACCGGGAGACCCGCGGCTGCGGGGTCAGTTCCTACGAGTTACATTGGTCCCGTGGGAGGTGTTGGAGCCACCTATGGGGCCCTTCGGGGGTTGTTACGAGTTTTCACCCTCTAATGCCATGTTTTTAATCCTAAGTCTAGAAATATGCAAATTACCATCGTATTATCAAACCGGGAGACCCTCGGCTATGGGGTCAGTTCCTACCAGTTACATTGGTCCCGTGGGAGGTGTTGGTGCCACCAACGGGGCCATTCGGGGGTTGTTTCGAGTTTTCACCCTCTAACGTCATGTTTTTAAGCCCAAGTCTAGAAATATGAAAATTATTGTCGTACACTCAAACCGTGAGACCCGTGGATGTGGTTTCAGTACCTACGAGTTATATTCATCCCGTAAGAGGTATTGGTACCACCCCCGTGGACGTTCGGGGGCTGTTTCGAGTTTTCACCTTCTAACGCCATATTTTTATGTCTAAGTCAAGAAATATGAAAATTATCGTCGTATTCCCAAACGGGAGATCCGCGGCTGTGGGGTCAGTTCCTACGAGTTAAACTAGTCCCGTGGGAGGTGTTGGTGCCACCCACGGAGCCGTTCGGGGGATGTTTCGAGTTTTCACCCTCTAATGATATGTTTTGCTTGAATCTAAAAATATGAAAATTACCGTCGTACTCTCAAACCGGGAGACCCGCGGTTGCGGGGTCAGTTCCTACAAGTTTCATTGGTCCCGTGGGAGGTATTGGTGCCACCCCCGGGGCCATTCGGGGACTGTTTCGACTTTTCACCCTCTAACATCATGTTTTTAACCCTAAGTCTACAAATATGCAAATTACCGTCGTACTCTCCAACTAAGAGACCTGCGGCTGCGGGGTCGGTTCCAACGAGTTACATTGGTCCCGTTGGAGGTATTGGTGCCACCCACGGGGCCATTCGGGGGCTGTTTCGAGTTTTCACCCTCTAACAGCATGTTTTGCTTAAGTCTAGAAATATGCAAATTTCCGTTGTACTCTCAAACCGAGAGACTCGCGACTGCGGGGTCCGTTCCTGTGAGTTACATTGGTCCCGTGGAAAGTGTTGGTTACACCCATGGGGCCGTTCGGGGGCTGTTTCAACTTTTCACCCTATACCATCATGTTTTTAAGCCTAAGTCTAGAAATATGGTAAATACCATAGTACTCTCAAACTGGGAGACCCGCTACTGCAGGGTCCGTTCCTACGAGTTACATTGGTCCCATGGGAGGTGTTGGTGCCACCGTTAGGGGGCTGTTTCGACTTTTCACCCTCTAACGTCATATTTTTAATCCAAAGTCTAGAAATATACACATTACCATCGGACTCTCAAACCGAGAGACCCGTGACTGCGGGGTCAGTTCCTACGAGTTACATTGGTCCCGTGGGAGGTGTTGGTGCCATCAACGGGGTCGTTCGGGGGCTATTTTGAGTTTTCACTCTTTAACGCCTTGTTTTCAAGCCTAAATCAAGAAATATGGAAATTATCATCGTATTCTTAAACCGGGACACCCGCGGTTGTGGGTTCAGTTCCTGCAAGTTAAATTGGTCCCGTGGGAGGTGTTGGTGCGACCCACGAGGCTGTTCAGGGGCTCTTTTGAGTTTTCACCCTCTAACGCCATATTTTGCTTAAGTCCAGATATATGTAAATTACCGTCGTACTCTCAAACTGGGAGACCCGTGGCTGCGGGGTCAATTCCTACGAGTTACATTGGTCCCGTGGGAGGTTTTGGTGCCACCCACGAGGACGTTCGGGGACTGTTTCGAGTTTTCACCCTCTAACGCCGTGTTTTGCTTAAGTCTAGAAATATGAAAATTACCATCGTACTCTCAAATCGAGATACCCTCAGCTCCGGGGTCAGTTCTTACTAGTTACATTAGCCCCATGGGAGGTGTTGGTGCCACTCACTGTGCCGTTCGGGGGGTGTTTTGACTTTTCACCCTCTAACGTCATGTTTTTAAGCCTAAGTCTAGAAATATACAAATTACCATCGTACTCTCAAGCAGGAGACCCGCGGCTGTGGGATCAGTTCCTACGAGTTACATTGGTCCCGTGGGAGGTGTTGGTGCACCCACGGGGACGTTTGGGGGCTATTTCAAGTTTTCACCTTCTAACGCCATGTTTTTAAGCCTAAGTCTAGAAATATGCAAATTATTATCGTACACTCAAACCATGAGACCCGTGGATGTGGGATCAGTCCCTACGAGTTATATTCGTCCCGTAGGAGGTATTGGTGCCACCCCCGTGGACGTTCGGGGGCTGTTTCGAGTTTTCACCTTCTAACGCCATATTTTTAAGTCTAAGACAAGAAATATGCAAATTATCGTCGTATTCCCAAACGGGAGATCCGCGGCTGTGGGGTCAGTTCCTACGAGTTAAACTAGTCCCGTGGGAGGTGTTGGTGCCACCCACGGAGCCGTTCGGGGGATGTTTTGAGTTTTCACCCTCTAATGATATGTTTTGCTTGAATCTAAAAATATGAAAATTACCGTCGTACTCTCAAACCGAGATACCCTCAGCTCCGGGGTCAGTTCTTACTAGTTACATTATCCCCATGGGAGGTGTTGGTGCCACTCACTGTGCCGTTCGGGGGCTGTTTTGACTTTTCACCCTCTAACGTCATGTTTTTAAGCCTAAGTCTAGAAATATACAAATTACCATCGTACTCTCAAGAAGGAGACCCGCGGCTGTGGGATCGGTTCCTACGAGTTACATTGGTCCCGTGGGAGGTGTTGGTGCACCCACGGGGACGTTTGGGTGCTATTTCAAGTTTTCACCTTCTAACGCCATGTTTTTCAGCCTAAGTCTAGAAATATGCAAATTATTGTCGTACACTCAAACCATGAGACCCGTGGATGTGGGATCAGTCCCTACGAGTTATATTCGTCCCGTAGGAGGTATTGGTGCCACTCCCGTGGACGTTCGGGGGCTGTTTCGAATTTTCACCTTCTAACGCCATATTTTTATGTCTAAGTCAAGAAATATAAAAATTATCGTCGTATTCCCAAACGGGAGATCCGCGGCTGTGGGGTCAGTTCCTACGAGTTAAACTATACCCGTGGGAGGTGTTGGTGCCACCCACGGAGCTGTTCGGGGGATGTTTCGAGTTTTCACCCTCTAATGATATGTTTTGCTTGAATCTAAAAATATGAAAATTATCGTCGTACTCTCAAACCGGGAGACCCGCGGTTGCGGGGTCAGTTCCTACGAGTTGCATTGGTCCCGTGGGAGGTATTGGTGCCACCCCCGGGGCCGTTCGGGGACTGTTTCGATTTTTCACCCTCTAACATCATGTTTTTAACCCTAAGTCTACAAATATGCAAATTACCGTCGTACTCTCCAACCAAGAGACCTGCGGCTGCGGGGTCAGTTCCAACGAGTTACATTGGTCCCGTTGGAGGTATTGGTGCCACCCACGGGGCCATTCGGGGGCTGTTTCGAGTTTTCACCCTCTAACAGCATGTTTTGCTTAAGTCTAGAAATATGCAAATTTCCGTTGTACTCTCAAACCGAGAGACTCGCGACTGCGGGGTCCGTTCCTGTGAGTTACATTGGTCCCGTGGGAAGTGTCGGTTACACCCATGGGGCCGTTCGGGGGCTGTTTCAACTTTTCACCCTATACCATCATGTTTTTAATCTAAGTCTAGAAATATGGTAAATACCATAGTACTCTCAAACTGGGAGACCCGCGGCTGCAGGGTCCGTTCCTACGAGTTACATTGGTCCCGTGGGAGGTGTTGGTGCCACCAAAGGGGCCGTTAGGGGGCTGTTTCGACTTTTCACCCTCTAACGTCATATTTTTAATCCAAAGTCTAGAAATATACACATTACCATCGGACTCTCAAACCGAGAGACCCGTGACTGCGGGGTCAGTTCCTACGAGTTACATTGGTCCCGTGGGAGGTGTTGGTGCAATCAACGGGGTCGTTCGGGGGCTATTTCGAGTTTTCACTCTTTAACGCCTTATTTTCAAGCCTAAATCAAGAAATATGGAAATTATCATCGTATTCTTAAACCGGGACACCCGCGGTTGTGGGGTCAGTTCCTGCAAGTTAAATTGGTCCCGTGGGAGGTGTTGGTGCGACCCACGGGGCTGTTCAGGGGCTCTTTTGAGTTTTCACCCTCTAACGCCATATTTTGCTTAAGTCCAGATATATGTAAATTACCGTCGTACTCTCAAACCGGGAGACCCGTGGCTGCGGGGTCAATTCCTACGAGTTACATTGGTCCCGTGGGAGGTTTTGGTGCCACCCACGAGGACGTTCGGGGACTGTTTCGAGTTTTCACCCTCTAACGCCATGTTTTGCTTAAGTTTAGAAATATGAAAATTTCCATCGTACTCTCAAACCGAGATACCCTCAGCTCCGGGGTCAGTTCTTACTAGTTACATTAGCCCCATGGGAGGTGTTGGTGCCACTCACTGTGCCGTTCGGGGGCTGTTTTGACTTTTCACCCTCTAACGTCATGTTTTTAAGCCTAAGTCTAGAAATATACAAATTACCATCGTACTCTCAAGCAGGAGACCCGCGGCTGTGAGATCAGTTCCTACGAGTTACATTGGTCCCGTGGGAGGTGTTGGTGCACCCACGGGGACGTTTGGGGGCTATTTCAAGTTTTCACCTTCTAACGCCATGTTTTTAAGCCTAAGTCTAGAAATATGCAAATTATTGTCGTACACTCAAACCATGAGACCCATGGATGTGGGATCAGTCCCTACGAGTTATATTCGTCCCGTAGGAGGTATTGGTGCCACCCCCGTGGACGTTCGGGGGTTGTTTCGAGTTTTCACCTTCTAACGCCATATTTTTAAGTCTAAGTCAAGAAATATGCAAATTATCGTCGTATTCCCAAACGGGAGATCCGCGGCTGTGGGGTCAGTTCCTACGAGTTAAACTAGTCCCGTGGGAGGTGTTGGTGCCACCCACGGAGCCGTTCGGGGGATGTTTTGAGTTTTCACCCTCTAATGATATGTTTTGCTTGAATCTAAAAATATGAAAATTACCGTCGTACTCTCAAATCGGGAGACCCGCGGTTGCGGGGTCAGTTCCTACGAGTTGCATTGGTCCCGTGGGAGGTATTGGTGCCACCCCCGGGGCCATTCGAGGACTGTTTCGACTTTTCACCCTCTAACATCATGTTTTAAACCCTAAGTCTACAAATATGCAAATTACCGTCGTACTCTCCAACCAAGAGACCTGCGGCTGCGGGGTCAGTTCCAACGAGTTACATTGGTCCCGTTGGAGGTATTGGTGCCACCCACGGGGCCATTCGGGGGCTGTTTCGAGTTTTCACCCTCTAACGACATGTTTTGCTTAAGTCTAGAAATATGCAAATTTCCGTTGTACTCTCAAACCGGGAGACTTGCGACTGCGGGTTCCGTTCTTGTGAGTTACATTGGTCCCGTGGGAAGTGTTGGTTACACCCATGGGGCCGTTCGGGGGCTGTTTCAACTTTTCACCCTATACCATCATGTTTTTAAGCCTATGTCTAAAAATATGGTAAATATCATAGTACTCTCAAACTGGGAGACCCGCGGCTACAGGGTCCGTTCCTACGAGTTACATTGGTCCCGTGGGAGGTGTTGGTGCCACCAACGGGGCCGTTAGGGGGCTGTTTCGACTTTTCACCCTCTAATGTCATATTTTTAATCCAAAGTCTAGAAATATACACATTAACATCGGACTCTCAAACCGAGAGACCCGCGACTGCGGGGTCAGTTCCTACGAGCTACATTGGTCCCGTGGGAGGTGTTGGTGCCATCAACGGGGTCGTTCGGGGGTTTATTTCGAGTTTTCACTCTTTAACGCCTTATTTTCAAGCCTAAATCAAGAAATATGGAAATTATCATCGTATTATTAAACCGGGACACCCGCGGTTGTGGGGTCAGTTCCTGCAAGTTAAATTGGTCCCGTGGGAGGTGTTGGTGCGACCCACGAGGCTGTTCAGGGGCTCTTTCGAGTTTTCACCCTCTAACGCCATGTTTTGCTTAAGTCCAGATATATTTAAATTACCGTCGTACTCTCAAACCGGGAGACCCGTGGCTGCGGGGTCAATTCCTATGAGTTACATTGGTCCCGTGGGAGGCTTTGGTGCCACCCACGGGGACGTTCGGGGACTGTTTCGAGTTTTCACCCTCTAACGCCATGTTTTGCTTAAGTCTAGAAATATGAAAATTACCATCGTAGTCTCAAACCGAGATACCCTCAGCTCCGAGGTCAGTTCTTACTAGTTACATTAGCCCCATGGGAGGTGTTGGTGCCACTCACTGTGCCGTTCGGGGGCTGTTTTGACTTTTCACCCTGTAACGTCATGTTTTTAAGCCTAAGTCTAGAAATATACAAATTACCATTGTACTCTCAAGCAGGAGATCCGCGGCTGTGGGATCAGTTCCTACGAGTTACATTGGTCCCGTGGGAGGTGTTGGTGCACCCACGGGGACGTTTGGGGGCTATTTCGAGTTTTCACCTTCTAACGCCATGTCTTTAAGCCTAAGTCTAGAAATATGCAAATTATCATCGTATTCTCAAACCGAGAGACCCGCAGCTGTGGGATTAGTTCCTACGAGTTACATTGGTCCCGTGGGAGGTGTTGCTGCCACCCACGGGGACGTTCGGGGGCTGTTTCGAGTTTTCACCTTCTAATGCCATGTTTTTAAGCCTAAGTCAAGAAATATGCAAATTATCGCCGTATTCTCAAATCAGGTGACCCACGGCTGTGGGGTCAGTTCCTGCGAGAAACATTAGTCCCGTGGGAGGTGTTGGTGCCACCCACGGAGCCGTTTGGGGGCTGTTTCGAGTTTTCACCCTTTAATGCCAAGTTTTGCCTAAGTCTAAAAATATGTAAATTACCATCGTACTCTCAAATCGAGAGACCCGTGCCTACGGGTTCAGTTCTTACGAGTTATATTGGTCCCGTGGGAGGTGTTGGTGTCACCCACAGGGCTGTTCGGGGGCTGTTTCGAGTTTTCACCCTCTAACGTCATGTTTTTAAGCCTAAGTCTAGAAATATGAAAATTCCGTCATACTCTCAAACTGGGAGTCCCGTGGCTACGGGGTCAGTTCGTACGAGTTACATTGGTCCCGTGGAAGGTGTTGGTGCCACCCACGGGGCCGTTCTGGGGCTGTTTCGACTTTTCACCCTCTAACGTCATGTTATTAAGCCTAAGTCTAGAAATATGCAAATTACCGTTGTACTCTCAAACCGGGAGACCCGCGGCTGCGGTGTCAGTTCCTACGAGTTACATTGGTCCCATGGGAGGTGTTGGTGCCACCCACTGTGCCGTTCGGGGGCTGTTCCCACTTTTCATCCTCTAACGTCATGTTTTTAAGCCTAAGTCTAGAAATATGCAAATTACCGTCGTACTCTCAAATCACGAGACCCGTGGCTGTGGGATCAGTTCCTAAGTGTTACAGTGGTCCCGTTGGAGGTGTTGGTGCACCCACGGGGACGCTCAGGGGCTGTTTCCAGTTTTCACCCTCTAACGCCATGTTTTTAAGCCTAAGTCTAGAAATATGCAAATTACAATCGTATTCTCAAACCGGGAGACCTACGGCTGCGAGGTCAGTTACTACGTGTTACATTGGTCCCGTGGGAGGTGTTAGTTCCATCCACGGGGCCGTTCGGGGGCTGTTTCGAGCTTTCATACTCTAACTCCATGTTTTTCTTTAGTCTAGAAATATGCAAATTACCTTCGTACTCTCAAACCGATAGACCCGCGGCTGAGGGCCAGTTCCTATGAGTTACATTGGTCCCGTGGGAGGTGTTGGTGCCACCCACAGGACCGTTCGGGGGCTGTTTCCAGTTTTCAACCTCAAACGTCATGTTTTTAAGCCTCAGTATAAAAATATGCAATTTACGATCGTATTCTCAAACCGGGAGACCCTCGGCTGCGGGGTCAGTTCCTACGAGTTATATTGGTCCCGTGGGAGGTGTTGGTGCCACCCATGGGGCCGTTCGGGGGCTGTTTTGACTTTTCACCCTCTAATGTCATGTTTTTAAGCCTAAGTCTAGAAATATGCTAATTACCGTCGTACTCTCAAATCACGAGACCTGCGGCTGTGGGATCAGTTCCTACGAGTTACAGTGGTCCCGTTGGAGGTGTTGGTGCACCCACGGGGACGCTCGGGGGCTATTTCGAGTTTTCACCCTCTAACGCCATGTTTTTAAGCCTAAGTCTAGAAATATGAAAATTACAATCGTATTCTCAAACCAGGAGACCTGCGGCTGCGAGGTCAATTACTACGTGTTACATTGGTCCCGTGGGAGGTATTGGTTCCACCCACGGGACCGTTCAGGGGCTGTTTCGAGCTTTCACACTCTAACGCCATGTTTTTCTTTAGTCTAAAAATATGCAAATTACGTTCGTACTCTCAAATCGAGAGACCCGTGGCTGCGGGCCAGTTCCTATGAGTTACATTGGTCCCTTGGGAGGTGTTGGTGCCACCCACAAGGCCGTTCGGGGGCTGTTTCTAGTTTTCACCCTCTAACGTCATGTTTTTAAGCCTCAGTATAAAAATATGCAATTTACCGTCGTATTCTCAAACCGGGAGACCCTCGGCTACGGGGTTAGTTCCTACGAGTTATATTGGTCCCTGGGAGGTGTTGGTGCCACCCATGGGGCCGTTCGGGGGCTGTTTCGGCTTTTCACCCTCTAACGTCATGTTTTTAAGCCTAAGTCTAGAAATATGCAAATTATCATCGTACTCTCAAATCGGGAGACCCGCGGCTGTGGGATCAGTTCCTACGAGTTACATTGGTCCCATGGGAGGTGTTGGTGCCACCCACGGGGTCATTCGGGGGCTGTTTTGATTTTCACCCTCTAACATCATGTTTTTAAGACTAAGTCTAAAAATATGAAAATTACGGTTGTATTCTCAAATCGGGAGACCCGCGGCAGGGGGTCAGTTCCTACGAGTTACATTGGTCCCGTGGGAGATGTTGGTGCCACCAATGCGGCCGTTCGGGGGATGTTTTGACTTTTCACCCTCTAACGTCACGTTTTTAAGCCTAAGTCTAGAAATATGAAAATTACTGTCGTACTCTCAAATCGGGGGACCTGCGACTGTTGAATCAGTTCCTATGAGTTTGATTCGTCCCGTGGGAGGTGTTGGTGCCACCCACGAGGACGTTCGAGGGCTGTTTCGAGTTTTCACCCGCTAACGCCATGTTTTTAAGCCTAAGTGTATTAATATGCAAATTACCCTCTAACACCGGGCTTTAAAGTTCAGCACGTCATTCCTATCACCCGTCGGGTTATTCTCGAGAAGGGAGAAGCCAATAGGCTTATTTTCATTTGAGCGGGAGGCATCATGAGTGTTAGATGGGGCCGTTAAAGCAACAGGAGTGCTGGATTGGGGCTTAGGAGTACTTGGAGTTGAACATGGTGAGGAGTGAACCATTGGTGGAGCTATGAATTGCTCAGCCGTTGGTGTTGAGAAACCGGTTTCTTCACGAGATGGTGAACCTCGTTGTGGTGTCACCTTGGCACTTGGTACCCTTGGGTTGTTTCCTCTCGACATTATCTACAAAAATTAAAAAAATATAAGTGACTAAATAATTATAGTAATATGAAATTATAACTAATTAATCAAGCTTAATTAGTTATATATATATATATATATATATATATTGATAGATAGATAAATAGATACCTTTTCAAAGTAAGACTTTAGAATAAGTTCAATGTGTCTGATCTCCATCCATTCGGTATTAGTTTTTAAGAACCTATGAATTTTTGCACGTGGCCAACTAGAAGGAAGGTTATATATGATTGATGTGTAGATGTTAGTGACATGAAATCGGAATCCCCTATTTCTCAACTTGTTGGAAAGATTCAATTTTACGTGCATGTGGCACGAGACATCACAGTCTATGTCAATGCTCTCTGTACGCAGTTGTATCCATAACGGATGGATTTTTTTTTTGCCTTCTCCAACAACGTAACCAAGGTCAGGGCTATGTCGGGATTATGTGTGTGAAATATATTTTGTATAACGTCATCCCAGTTTTCTGGTAGAGAAAATAGAATACGATCGAACAAGTAATCTTGCTGGATATCAAATCCACGATTTACAAGGTAGTTAAATTGTTCGATCTTTTTATTTCCGTACCTATAAATTGGAGTACCCTCTATATGATGCACGCTAATAAAAGAGTTATGTGTGTGGTCTAATTGCTACCTCTCCCACTCTTGTTGACAGTAATTATCACCATGCCTCATTTTTCCTTAGAAAAGTATACGAGGGCATGAATACGAGTCCTGCTATTAAGGTTTAAGTTTGAAACTTATGAGAGTTTAAAAGTATATGTGAAATCCCAACAACAACCCGCCATAATTGTTTATAACACATATTGTAGTACTTACACACATATTGTAGTGCAAAAAATCACGACATGCATATAACCCCTAATATAATATGATGGAACGCATATAACCCCTAATAAAATCACGACAGGATATAAATTTTTTTACTCTTTAAAAATCCATTTAATTATATTTTGTCAAAAAAATACAATCTAGGGTTTATTGGCATAATTTATACATACACGCACATACAATCTACGGTTTATTGACATAATTTATACATACACACACATACTTTTTAGGTTTTACTAAACCCTAATATTTTTTTGCCATAAATCTATACATACACACACATAACAATTTATACATACACACACATATAATCTATACATACACACACATACAATATAGGGTTTATTGATAAAAAAATAATTAAGTTGTTCATAGTTACACACATAAACATACATATACACATAAATCTATACATAAACACACATATAAACATAAATCTATGCATACACACACATACACACATACAAACATAAATTTACACATACATACACATAAATTAGGGCAAATCACGAAATCCAACTGAAATCAAAATGAATCAATACATACCAGGGGTTAATCCAAATGAAAACCAACTGAAATCGCACAAATTCAACTTAAATCCACACGAAATAGCAAGAGCCCTTGCAAATCGAACATAAATCCCCAAGAAATCGCACGAGACAGCCTAAAAAATCACAGCAACGAAATGACAAAGCAGCGGTTTTTTTTAATACCTGACTCTGGTAACGGCCTAAAGACCTGACCCCCATGCGCGCGACCAATAAATGAGTCTGGCTTGTACCTGGTCACGGCTAAGAGTCGTGACCCATACCTAGAAATGGTCACGGCCTCCATCCATGACGCTCATTGTCTGTGTTTTCTTCTTTGCCATGTCTTTGGCCATGGACCAAGTTCGTGACACATTCGCGACCAGTTTGGAGGGAATTTTGGTGCAAAATTTGGCGCCAAGCTGGTCACGGTCTAAGTCCGTGACCCACTGTGGTCAGGGATTTAGTCCGTGACCACTTCCAGAGCATGGATAATTTAGTGTCGTAATAAATATGGTCACGCCAAATATTAAGTGGGTCACGGACAAATTCTGCGACTAGCTGGTCACGGCCCAAGTCCGCGACCCACTGGGCGTGACCATTCGCAGGATTTGGTGTAGTGCTACTTATTAGGTATTGTGTGGGCGATACGGGAATACTATTTATGAATGTAGATAGTGTTACATTGACTTTGGACTAGTTAACTTGGGGAGAATTACTAGTACTCAATAGAATATGCGATAGGAGTGCACAATACAAGAGAGGTGAGAACTTCATGTGAGAGCACGAATCTAACATGCACATAATACTTCCTTTAAGGAAGTTTTAAATACTTACTAAAATATATTTTCACACATCGGGCTCTGACCCCTCTCTTGCATCTCTTTTCTCTCTTGCAATAAATATATGTATTGTATCAGGTGCTCAGCCACAGGGACACTAGATTTAGAGACTTGAATTGCTTGGCATGCTACGGATGATGTGGAAGTTATAGGTCCTTGTATTAGACGCTCCTATCATTTCTCTCAGTTATCTAGACTTCTCAATTAGGGCATGTGTCGCCCATTCCTTAGACGTTTTATCAGAGATTGTATTCAATTTACTTTCTACTGACTTTAGTTGGATTTAGTTTGACTATGGATCTGTGGTTTAGAGTTTTGAACTGGAATGTTTTATCCAGTCTTATTTATTTCAATACGTGATTCAGATTCATTATTTATTTTATTCAGTTGAATGGTGAATGGATTTTATTTAAATTCTTGGATTTTATAAATATAATTATTGGTTACAATTTAAAAAAAAAAAGTATTTTGGCACTAGCTTAATTTATATTAGGTGATTAATAAAGTTAATGTTTTCGACAGTGATGCTAAGAATGAACCAACCAAACATTTTGTTTTAAAATTTTATAAAGGACTGATCACCCGATATTTAATTGGGCGGGGTGTCACACTCTTGACCCTCCAATTTCAAAACATCCCCATTTTCCCTCCTATTACTTCTAAAATTGCACTCCACATATTCTATTTTAGTCCTGCTTATTTTAAATCCTCTTGTTTCTAGAGTTTCTCTCCATAATTCCAACCTACCATTAATCCCCATCTTAGTCTCATCCACTAAATTAATATCATCAGCAAATATCATACACCATGGCACCTTATCTTATATTTTTCAGTCATCTCATCCATAACAAGAGCAAAGAGATATGGACTCGATGTTAAACCTTAGTTTAGACCTACAGTAATTAAAAATCCAATACTTTCTCTGGATGATGTTCTTACTGTAGTCATGGCCCCATCATACATATCCTTGATCACATCAATATATCTACGAGTCACTCCTTTTTATGTATAACCCATCATATTATATCTCTGGGTATCCTATCACACGCTGTATCCAAATCAATAAAAAATCATATGAAGATCCTTCTTTTTCTCCCTATACCTCTCCATTAATCTCCTCAATAGATAAATTGCTTCCATTGTTGACCTCCTAGGCATAAACCTAAATTGATTCTCAGATATTGTTGTTTTCAATCTCAATCCATATTCAATCACCCTGTCCCAAAGTTTCTTCGTATGACTCATTAACTTAATACCACGATAATTTGAACAACTTTTTATGTCCCCTTTATTTTTATAAATAGGTACTAAAACACTCTTTCTCAATTCATCGGGCATCTTATTAGTCATTATTGTTCTATTAAATAATTTTGTAGGCCGAGATACTCCTTCCTTTCCTAACCACTTCCAAACCTCAATAGGAATACCATCTGGTCCTAAGGCCCTCATTGTTTTCATCTTTTTTAAAGCCAACACCTAAGATTCATATCAATCATATATAAACGTAAAATCAACTACATCGAAGATTTGGAAATTAAAAATATATTAAAAAATTTAGATGGTGGTCTTGAGAAAATTGTTTAAAATAATTATTGATCGCCTCTTCACACAAGCATATGAGGAATCCACAAATTATGGAAAATTAAGATTACATTCATTACCATGTGTTTCTTGTATACTGTATAGAACTTTCATAAATGTAGTAATGTTTATGACTTCTTAATAGTTTTGTAAATCTCTTGATCGGCTTCTTGCATTCCTCTAATAGTTAGAATTGGATTCACGCACCAAAATAAGCCTTCCTTGTCATTCATCAATTCTTATTACTTTTAAGGTTCACTTTTCATCTAGGTTGTCATGTTATATATGAGGTCAAAAGTATAATTTAAAAATTTTGAAGGGCGGTTGGCTTCAAACATTAGACAGACTGAACATGTTCTGATTAATGGTCGTAAACAATGCTTAACATGTGGGACATCAATAAGTAGAAACTCTTTCCTCTAACGAACTATTTTATTATGATTTTAGTTTTTTGAATAACAGTTCAATAGATTAACTAGTACAGTATCTGTCTGAAATTGCAACATTTTTTTTTCCTTAATTACTATTATAATAACTGTTGGAAATTAATGTTAAGTGACGAAATTAATTATTTAATTTCAATTGTATTAAATTCCTAATTTCCCATTTATGTGGTTTTAATAAATGTCAGATAATTAATCAGGAATGTGATAAATAAAGATATTAAAAGATTTGGGTAAACTTTATCCATTAGTCACATGATGGTTAGTGGCATTAGTGGGAGACTTGGAAAGATTCCCACCACCACTAGGATTCTGGCCCTCTTCCCCTTATAAATAGAGACCTCTAAACCACCTAGAGTCATCTCAATACACACTGTTTCTAAGGAGGGAGAGAAAATCCGAAATTCATTTTTCTCATATTCCGGGTTGTTCAAGAAAGGAGCATTCAAGTCATTTCAATCCGTTCAACAACGATGGACAAAGGTCAGTTTTTCAATCGTAGTTATAAAAAAATTTCGGTTCTGTGATTGCATGACGATAAACATCATGGATTCATGTCAAAACTGTTTTATTCATGATGCAACCTTATGATTCATATTCGAATTTATGATTAACAAAACAGTATTAATTAACATGTGGTATCAGAGCTTGCGGTTTATAATCTCAGGTTTTCCGTTAATGAAAACTCCTTTATAACAATTATGATTTTTGATCTTTTAAAAATCTGGGAAAAAAAAAATCTGAAAATCTGGATTTTTTTTTCTGGAAATCTGGAAATTTTGTTTTTCTGAAAATCTGGAATTTTTAAGCAATATGATAATCGTACATATGGTTATTCGAATTTGTATTATGATATTAAGAACGAAATTGCTACTATAGTCCTTATCTTGTGAAAACTGTCCCATTATTGTTCAAGCCCTTTTCTTTTTATAAGAACCCTAATATGCCGTTAACATGATTTTATTGTTTCAAGTTGTATAAATATTCTGGAAAACACGTTTATTAATCATGATAAGAAAATGAATCTGTTTTTAAGATTAATTAAGAGAAAACTGCGATTTGGCTCAAAACAGATTCCGGGAGAATTTTTTTTTTTGGCGTAGTGAATAGTGTTTTTTGAAATTTTTGGTGTCCGATTGACTTGAAACTCGGTAGGTTGACTGTAAACGAGCCAACGATCAAATTTCACGGCCTTTGTCCGTGATGTAATGTGTTTTTCGGCAATCCGAGTCCGTTAAGGCCCTCAAAACCCCGTTTTTTCCATTTTAGGAAATAATCTCGGGGCTTATAAATCTTTGCAGAAAATTGATATTAACGTTTCGCAAAAAGTTTGGTTTTCTGGCATGTTTTACTTCGATTCTATGGTGAAAACTCATTTTTGCCATTTTTGGTAAAATTCATGTATTTTGTGTTTTTTCTATACCTGAGCAATTCTGTTTTTGAGGCATTTTAGTTACTATTGGTATCTTTGTAATTATTGGTAGATTAAATATTATAGTTAATATTAAGGCATGATTAACTATATTTAAGTTGAGACATGTAAACAATTATTCATTTGAGTTAAGTCAAAGGCCAAACACAGGCTGAGACTGGATGTACGAATAATATACTTACATTCATTAAAGACTTATTCTAATGTCAGTTATAAAATTGGATTAAGGTGCAACACATGCTAATATCTGAATTGAACAACATTAGAACTAGTTTGTTGTAAAAAAATAATAGTTGACATTAAGTCCATTAATCATGGTATTAAATGTTTAGGCAACAAATAGAAATGCCAAAATTATGGAACCATGATAAATGAATTATAGGGTAATATATCTTTACAAATCTGAACATTATGTGATGATTAACACAGATTCCGTGATATTCAGATTGTAAATGAAATATGCCAAAATCTTTAGTCAACAATTCAATATTCGACCCTTGCAATTTTTGTTGTGTGTGAAAATTTAATTTGTGAACATTGTTATTAATTGCAGTTCCCCTTAACCTGTATCTACAAGCTCAATCATATTCCAAATTTGATGGAACTAATTTTTCTGAATGGAATGAGCAAATTGAGTTCAGCCTAGGGGTTCTTGACCTGGACATGGCAATTATGTGTGATGAACCCGCTGCTATTACTGATACCAGTTGAGAGGATGAAATTGCTGTCCATGAAGCATGGTCTCGATACAGTAGGTTGGCCCTAATGTTTATGCGAATGTGTATTGCTTCTAACATTAAGACCTCCCTACTTTAAACTACGAAAGCGAAAGAGTATTTGAACAACATTAAGGAACGTTTTTGCACTCTTGATAAATCCCTTGCTGGGAAACTGATGGCTAACCTGACCACTATAAGGTTTGATGGTACTCGAACCATGAATGAGCACATTATAGAAATGACCAATCTGGCTGCTAGACTTAGAGTTTTGGGCATGACAGTGGATGAGTCTTTTCTCGTCCAATCCATCCTACACTCCCTACCTCCTGAGTATGGGCCTTTCCAAATCAATTACAACACTATAAAAGATAAGTGGAATGTAAATGATTTGCAAAGAATGTTGGTACAGGAGGAAGGAAGGCTCAAGCAACAGAATGGCCATGTGACTAAGGGACAGGTGGCAAACCTTACAGTCAAAGGAGCTGGTTTTAAGAAGAAGTTCGGCAAGGGCATTAAGAAAGGTCATGTGATGTCTCATCAAGCTGAACCATCAACTGCTGCTGTGAAGAAGGAAAAGAACGACAAGTGTCACTTCTATAAAAAGAAGGGCCATTTCCAGAGAAATTGTCATAAACGAAAGGCCTGGTTCGAGAAAAAGGGTAAGCCCTTAATTTATATTTGTTTCGAATCAAACTTTATTAACGCTCCTTCTAACACTTGGTGGATTGATTCTGGTTCTATGTGTCATGTTTCTAATTAGATGTAGGGCTTCATTTCGATCCACAAAATCAATCCAAATGAGCATTTTCTCTACATGGGCAATAAGGCAAAGGCTAAAATAGAAGTTGTTGGAGTCTTTCGCCTGATTTTAATAACTGGATTTATTTTAGATTTGCAAGAAACTTTTTATGTTCCCACAGTTTCTAGGAATTTAATTTCTGTTTCTAAACTCGCTTTAGATGGTTTTGCAATTGAATTTAAGAACAATGGTTTTGGTTTGATTAAAAATTCTAATAATGTTGGTTTTGGATTTTTATGAGATGGTTTATATCGATTGAATCTTGAAAATAATTTTTCTGAAACCCTTGTGGCCCTGCATCCTAATGTTGGTACGAAATGTACACTTAATGATGAAAAATCTGCTTATTTGTGGTATAAAAGATGAAGCCACATATCCAGGTCGAGAATTGAAAGGCTCATTAAAGATGCAATACTCCATAACCTGGATTGGGCCAATTATGATGTATGTGTGGATTGTATTAAAGAAAAATAGACCAAACATACAAAGAAAGGAGCCACAAGAAGCACCCAACTACTTGAAATAATACATATAGACATATGTAGACCTTTTGATATTCCATCCATTGGTGGAGGAAAATACCTCATCACCTTTATACATGATTTTTCACGTTATTGCATTTTGTACATGTTGCATGATAAATCTCAGTCTATGAACGTCGTTGAAATATACATTAATGAGGTTAAGAGGAAACTAGGTAAAAAGGTGAAAATTACTAGGTCTGATAGAGGTGGCGAATATTATGGTAGATATGACGAGTCAGGGCAACGCCCTGGCCCATTTGCTAAACTCCTTGAAAAATTAGGTATTTGCGCTCAATACACAATGCCAGGATCACCTTGGCAGAATGGTGTAGCTGAAAGGCGTAATCGAATCCTTATAGAAATGGTAAGAAGTATGATAAGTAGGACCCAATTATCTACATTTTTGTGGACACATGCATTAAAGACGCCTGTACACATCTTAAATAGGGTTCCTAGTAAGTAAGTTTCAAAAACCCCTTTTGAACTTTAGAAAGGATGGAAACCCGATTTAAGGTATTTACGTGTGTGGCGCTACCCAACGGAAGCTAGAATCTATAACCCTTATGAAAAGAAATTGGATCCTAGGACATTATCTTGTCATTTCATCGGGTATCTAGAAAAGTAGAAGGGATATAGATTCTACTGTCCAAATCATACAACTAGAATCATAGAAACTAAAAATGTTAAATTCATTGAAGAAGGTGAAGTAAGTGGGAGTATAAAAGAAATGGAGGTAATCATTCAAGAAGTCAGGGTACAAATTCCAATAACCAGAGTTCATAACATACCTATTGTTCCTAATGTAGTTGTTGAACCGGTCATTGACCCAATCAATAACAATGAACAACAAGTGAATAATCAACCAACTGAACAACCACATAATGAGACTATAACCGATGAAACTTTTGAAGAACCACAGGAAGTTCCATTAAGAAGATCTCAAAGAAGAAGGAGTATACCTTCAAGAGATCAAATTTAACATAGGGAATATTAATGATCGAGTTTCTTATGAAAAAGATGTAAATAGTGATGATGCCGATCAATGGATTGAGGCCATAAACGAAGAAATAAAATCTATGAATGACAATAAAGTTTGGGAGTTGGTCGAATTGGCAGAAAGACAAAAAAGAGTTGGGTGCAAGTGGATCTTTAAGACCAAACTTGACTCAAAAGGCAATATCAAACGACATAAAGCTAGAGTTGTTGCCAAAGATTTTAATCAACGAAAAGGCATTAATTATAATGAGACCTTCTCTCCAGTTTCAAAGAAGGACTCATTGAGAATAATATTAGCTTTGGTGTCTCATTATGATTTGGAGTTGCACCAAATGAACGTAAAAACATCTTTTCCAAATGGGAGTTTAGAAGAAGAAGTCTACATGGCACAGCCACAAGGCTTCAAAAAGGAAGAAAAGGAAGACATGTTATGTATGTTAAAGAAGTCAATATATGTTCTGCAAATTACCATCGTACTCTCAAACTGGGAGACCCGCGACTGTGGGATCAGTTCATAGGAGTTACATTGGTCCCGTGGGAGGTGTTGGTGCCACCCATGGGGACGTTCGGGGGCTGTTTCGAGTTTTCACCCTCTAACGCAATGTTTTTAAGCCTAAGTCAAGAAATATGGAAATTATCGTCGTATTCTTAAACCGGGAGACCCGCGGCTGTGGGGTCAGTTTCTGCGAGTTACATTGATCCTTTGGGAGGAGTTGGTGCCACCCACGGGGCCATTCGGGGGTTGTTTTGAGTTTTCACCCTCTAACGCCATGTTTTGCTTAAGTCTAGAAATATGCAAATTACTATCGTACTCTCAAACCAGGAGACCCGCGGCTGCGGGGTCAGTTGCTACGAGTTACATAGGTCCCGTGGGAGGTGTTGGTGCCACCCACGGGCCGTTCGGGGGCTGTTTCCAGTTTTCACCCTCTAACGCCATGTTATTAAGCCTAAGTCTAGAAATATGCAAATTACCGTCGTATTCTCAAATCGTGAGACCCGCGGCTACGGGGTCAATTTGTACGAGTTACATTCGTCCCGTGGGAGGTGTTGGTTCCACCCACGGTGACGTTCAGGGGCTGTTTCGACTTTTCACCCTCTAACGTCCTATTTTTAAGCCTAACTCTAGAAATGTGAAAATTACCATTGTACTCTCAAATCGGGAGACCCCCGAGTGCGGGGCCAGTTCCTACGATTTTCATTGGTCCCGCGGGATGTGTTTGTGCCACCCACGGGGCCGTTCGGGGGCTATTTCTAATATTCACCCTCTAAGGTCCTGTTTTTAAGTCTAAGTCTAGAAATATGCAAATTACCGTCGTATTCTCAAACCAGGAGATTCGAGGCTTTGGGGTCAGTTTCTACGAGTTACATTGGTCCCGTGGGAGGTGTTGGTGCCACCCACGGGGCCGTTCGGGGGGCTGTTTTGACTTTTCACCCTCTAACGTCATGTTTTAAGCCTAAGTCTAAAAATATGGAAATAACCATCGTACACTCAAATCAGGAGGGGATCAGTTCCGACGAATTACATTGGTCCCGTGGGAGGTGTTGGTGCCACCCAAGGGGCCGTCCGGGGGCTGTTTCGACTTTTCACCCTCTAACGTCTTGTTTTTAAGCATAAGTCTAGAAATATGTAAATTACCATCGTACTCTCAAACTGGGAGATCCGTGGTTATGGGATCAGTTCCTACGAGTTACATTGGTCCCGTGGGAGGTATTGGTGCCACCCACGGGGATATTCGGGGGCTGTTTCGAGTTTTCACCCACTAACGCCATGTTTTTAAGCCTAAGTCTTGAAATATGCAAATTACCATCGTACTCTCAAACCAGGAGACACGCGGCTGTGGTATCAGTTCCTACGAGTTACATTGGTCTCGTGGGAGGTGTTGGTGCACCCACGGGGACGTTCGGGGGCTGTTTCGAGTTTTCAACCTCTAACGCCATGTTTTTAAGCCTAAGTCAAGAAATATTGAAATTATCATTGTATTCTTAAACCGGGAGTCCCGCGGCTATGGGGTCAGTTCCTACGAGTTACATTGATTCCGTGGGAGGAGTTGGTGCCACCCACGAGGCCGTTCGGGGGTTGTTTTGAGTTTTCACCCTCTAACGCCATGTTTTGCTTAAGTCTAGAAATATGTAAATTACCATCGTACTCTCAAATTGGGAGACCCGGGGATGCGGGGTCAGTTCCTACGTGTTACATAGGTCCCGTGGGAGGTGTTTGTGCCACCCACGGGGCCGTTCGGGGGCTGTTTCCAGTTTTCACCCTCTAACGTCCTGTTTTTAAGCCTAAGACTAGAAATATGCAAAATACCGTCGTATTCTCAAATCGTGAGACCCACGGCTGCGGGGTCAGTTCGTACGAGTTACATTCGTCCCGTGGGAGGTGTTGGTGCCACCCACGAGGACGTTCAGGGGCTATTTCGACTTTTCACCCTCTAACGTCCTATTTTTAAGCCTAAGTCTAGAAATATGCAAATTACCATTTTTCTCTCAAACCGAGAGACCCGCGATTGCGGGGTCAGTTCCTACGATTTTCACTGGTCCCGCGGAATGTGTTGGTGCCACCCACGGGGCCGTTCGGGGGCTATTTCAAATTTTCACCCTTTAACGTCCTATTTTTAAGCCTAAGTCTAGAAATATGTAAATTACCGTCGTATTCTATAATCGGGAGATCCACGGCGGCGGGGTCTGTTTCTACGAGTAACATTGGTCCCGTGGGAGGTGTTGGTGCCACCCACAGGGCCGTTCGGGGGCTATTTCAACTATTCACCCTCTAACGTCATGTTTTAAGCCTAAGTCTATAAATATGCAAATAACCATCATACACTCAAATCGGGATACCCGCGGATGTGGGATCAGTTCCTACGAATTACATTGGTCCCGTGGGAGGTGTTGGTGACACCCACGGGGCCGTTCAGGGGCTGTTTTGACTTTCCACCCTCTAAAGTCTTGTTTTTAAGCCTAAGTCTAGATATATGCAAATTACCATCGTACTCTCAGACTGGGAGATCCGCGGCTGTGGGATTAGTTCCTACGAGTTACATTGGTGGCGTGGGAGGTGTTGGTGCCACCCACGGGGATGTTCGGGGACTGTTTCGAGTTTTCACCCTCTAACGCCATGTTTTTAAGCCTAAGTCTAGAAATATTCAGATTACCGTCGTATTCTCAAATCGGAAGACCCGCGGCTGCGAGGTCAGTTCCTACGAGTTACTTTGGTCCTGTGGGAGGTGTTGGTGCCACCCTTGCGGCCGTTCGTGGGTTGTTTCGAGTTTTTACCCTCTATCGCCATGTTTTTAAGTGTAAGTCAAGAAATATGCAAATTATTGTCATATTCTCAAACTGTGAGTCCTGCGGATGTGGGGTCAGTTCCTACGAGTTACATTGGCCCCGTGGGAGGTGTTGGTGCCACCTAAGGGGCTGTTCGGGGCTGTTTCGAGTTTTCACCCTTCAACGTCATGTTTTGCTTAAGTCTAGAATTATGCAAATTACCGTCGTACTCTCAAATCGGGAGACCAGCGACTGCGGGGTCAATTCCTGCGAGTTATATTGGTCCCGTGGGAGGTGTTGGTACCACCCACGTGGCCGTTCAGGGGCTGTTTCGAGTTTTCACCCTCTAACGCCATATTTTTAAGCCTAAGTCTAGAAATACACAAATTACCATCGTACTCTCAAACCGGGAGATCCGCGGCTGCAAGGTCAGTTCCTACAAGTTACATCAGTCCCGTGGGAGGTGTTGGTGCCACCAACGGCGCCGTTCGGTGGCTATTTCGACTTTTCACCCTATAACGTCATGTTTTTAAGCCAAAGTCTAGAAATATGCAATTACTATCGTACTCTCCAACCGAGAGACCCGCGGCTGTGGGATGAGTTCCTATGAGTTACATTGGTCCCGTGGGAGGTGTTGGTGCCACCCATGGGGACCTTCGGGGGTTGTTTCAAGTTTTCACCCTCTAACGCCATGTTTTTATGCCTAAGTCAAGAAATATGGAAATTATCGTCGTATTCTTAAACCGAGAGACCCGCGACAGCGGGGTCAGTTCCTGCGAGTTACATCGATCCCGTGGGATGTGTTGGTGCCACCCACGAGGCCGTTCGGGGGTTGTTTTGAGTTTTCACCCTCTAACGCCATGTTTCGCTTAAGTCTAGAAATATTCAAATTACCATCATACTCTCAAACCTGGAGACCCGCGAATGCGGGGTCAGTTCCTATGAGTTACATTGGTATCGTGGGAGGTGTTGGTGCCACCCACGTGGCCGTTCAGGGGCTATTTCGAGTTTCAACCTCTAACGTCATGTCTTTAAGCCTAAGTCCAGAAATATTCAAATTACCATCGTATTCTCAAATCGGAAGAATCGCGGCTGCGGGGTCAGTTCGTACGAGTTACATTGGTCCCGTGGGAGGTGTTGGTGCCACCCGCAGGGCCATTCGGGGGCTGTTTCGACTTTTCACACTCTAAAGTCATGTTTTTAAGCCAAAGTCTAGAAATATGCAAATTACCGTCGTATTCTCAAACCGGGAGACCCGCGGCAGTGGGGTCAGTTCCTAATAATTACATTGTTCCTGTGGGAGGTGTTGGTGCCACCCACGGGGCCGTTCGGGAGCTGTTTCGACTTTTCACCCTCTAAAGTCATGTTTTTGAGCCTAAGTCTAAAAATATGCAAATTATCATTGTACTCTCAAATCGGGAGACCCGAGTCTATGGGGTCAGTTCTTGCGGGTTACGTTGGTCCCGTGGGAGCTGTTGGTACCACCCACGGGGCCTTTTGGGGGATGTTTTGACTTTTCATCCTCTAACGTCATGTTTTTAAGCCTAAGTATAGAAATATGCAAATTACCGTCGTACTCTCAAATCGGAAGACCCGCGGCTGTGGGATCAGTTCCTAAGAGGTACATTGGGCTCGTAGGAGGTGTTGGTGCCACCCAGGAGGCCGCTCGGGGCTATTTTTAGTTTTCACCCTCTAACCCCATGTTTTGCTTAAGTCTAGAAATATGATAATTACCGTTGTACTCTCAAACCGGGAGACCCGAGTCTATGGGGTCAGTTCCTGGGAGTTACGTTGGTCCCGTGGGAGCTGTTGGTTTCACCCACGGGGCCTGTCTGGGGCTGTTTCGAGTTTTCACCCTCTAACGTCATGTTTTTAAGCCTAAGTCTAGAAATATGATAATTACCGTCGTACTCTCAGACCGGGAGACCCGCAGCTGCAAGGTCAGTTCCTACAAGTTACATTGGTCCTGTGGGAGGTGTTTGTGCCACCAACGGGGCTGTTTGGGGGCTGTTTCGACTTTTCACCCTCTAACGTCATGTTTTTAAGCCAAAGTCTAGAAATATGCAAATTACCATCTACTCTCAAATCGAGAGACCCGCGGCTGTGGGATCAGTTCCTACGAGTTACATTGGTCCCGTGGGAGGTGTTGGTGCCACCCACGGGGACGTTCGGGGATTGTTTCAATTTTTCACCCTCTAACGCCTTGTTTTTATGCCTAAGTCAAGAAATATGGAAATTATCATCGTATTCTTAAACCGGGAGACCCACGACTGTGGGGTCAGTTCCTGTGAGTTACATCGATCCCGTGGGAAGTGTTGGTGCCACCCACGGGGCCGTTCGGGGGCTGTTTTGAATTTTCAACCTCTAACGCCATGTTTCTCTTAAGTCTAGAAATATGCAAATTACCATTGTACTCTCAAACCTGGAGACCCGCGACTGTTTGGTCAGTTCCTATGAGTTACATTGGTCTCGTGGGAGGTGTTGGTGCCACCCACGTGGCCGTTTTGGGGCTGTTTCGAGTTTTCAACCTCTAACGTCATGTTTTTAAGCCTAAGTCCAGAAATATGCAAATTACCATCGTATTCTCAAATCAGAAGACCCGCGGCTGCGGGGTCAGTTCGTACGAGTTATATTGGTCCCGTGGGGGGTGTTGGTGCCACCCACGGGGCTGTTCGGGGGCTGTTTTGAGTTTTCCCCCTCTAACGTCATGTTTTTAAGCTTAAGTCTAGAAATATGAAAATTATCGTCGTACTTTCAAATCGGGAGTCCCGCGGCTACGAGGTTAGTTCCTACGAGTTATATTGGTCCCGTGGGAGGTGTTGGTGCCACCCACGGGGCCATTCGGGGGCTGTTTTGACTTTTCACCCTCTAAAGTCATGTTTTTAAGCCAAACTCTAGAAATATGCAAATTACCGTCGTATTCTTGAACCGGGAGACCCGCGGCTGCGGGGTGAGTTCCAAGGAGTTACATTGGTCCCATGGGAGGTGTTGGTGCCACCCACGGGGCCGTTTGGGGGATGTTTTGACTTTTCATCCTCTAACGTCATGTTTTTAAGCCTAAGTCTAGAAATATGCAAATTACCGTCATACTCTCAAATCGGGAGACCCACGGCTGTGGGATCAGTTCCTACGAGGTACATTGGTCTCATGGGAGGTGTTGGTGCCACCCACGAGGCCGCTCGAGGGCTGTTTTAAGTTTTCACCCTCTAACGCCATGTTTTGCTTAAGTCTAGAAATATGATAATTACCATCGTACTCTCAAACCGGGAGACCCGAGTCTATGGGGTCAGTTCCTGCGAGTTACGTTGGTCCCGTGGGAGCTGTTGGTGTCACCCACGGGGCCTTTCTAGTGCTGTTTCGACTTTTCACCCTCTAACATCATGTTTTTAAGCCTATGTCTAGAAATATGCAAATTACCGCCATACTCTCAAACCGGGATGCCCGCGACTGCAGGGTCAGTTCCTACGAGTTACATTGGTCCTGTGGGAGGTGTTGGTGCCACCAACGGGGCCCTTTGAGGGTTGTTTCGACTTTTCACCCTCTAACGTCATGCTTTTTAAGGCTAAGTCTAGAAATATGCATATTACCGTCGTATTCTAAAATTGGGATACCCGCGGCTGCGGGGTCAGTTCTTACGAGTTATATTGGTCCCGTGGGAGGTGTTGGAACCACCCACGGGGGCATTCGGGGGTTGTTTCCAGTTTTCAACCTCTAACGCCATATTTTTAAGCCTAAGTTAAGAAATATACAAATAATCATCGTATTCTAAAATTTGGAGTCCCGCGGCTGCGGGGTGAGTTTCTATGAGTTACATTGGTCCCGTGGGAGGTGTTGGTGCCACACACGGGGCCGTTCGGGGGCTGTTTCGAGTTTTCACCCTCTAACGCCATGTTTTGCTTTAGTCTAAAAATATGGAAATTACCATCGTACTCTCAAATTGGGAGACCCGCGGCTACGAGGTCAGTTCCTATGAGTTACATTGGTCCCGTGGGAGGTGTTGGTGCCACCCACGGTGCCGTTCGGGGGCTGTTTCGACTTTTCACCCTCTAACGTCATGTTTTTAAGCTTAAGTCTAGGAATATGGAAATTACCATCGTTCTCTCAAATCTAGAGATCCGCGGCTGCAGGGTCAGTTCCAACGAGTTACATTAGACCTGTGGGAGGTGTTGGTGCCACCAACGGGGCCGTTCCGAGGCTATTTCGAATTTTCACCCTCTAACACCATATTTTTAACCCGAAGTCTAGAAATATGAAAATTACCATCGTACTCTCAAACAAGGAGACCCGCGGCTACGGGGTCAGTTCCTACGAGTTACATTGGTCCCGTGGGAGGTGTTGGTGCCACCCACGGGGCCGTTCGGGGGTTGTTTCGAGTTTTCACCCTCTGACCCCATGTTTTGCTTAAGTCTAGAAATATGCAAATTACCATCGTACTCTCAAACCGGGAGACCCGCGGCTATGGGATCACTTCCTACGAGTTACATTGGTCCCGTGGGAGGTGTTATTGCCATCTACGAGGCCGTTCGGGGGTTGTTTCTAGTTTTCACCCTCTAACATCATGTTTTTAAGCCTAAGTCTAGAAATATACAAATTACAGTCGTATTCTCAAACCGTGAGACCCGCGGCTGCGGGGTCAGTTTGTATGAGTTACATTGGTCCCGTGGGAAGTGTTGGTGCCACCCACGGGGCCATTTGGGGGCTGTTTTGACTTTTCACCCTCTAATGTCCTATTTTTAAGCCTAAGTCTGAAAATATTCAAATTACCATCGTACTCTTAAACCGAGAGACCCGTGGCTACGGGGCCAGTTCCTGCGAGTTACGTTGGTCCCGTTGGAGTTGTTGGTGCCACCCACGAGGCCTTTTGGGGGCTATTTCGACTTTTCACCCTCTAACATGATGTTTTTAAGCCTATGTCTAGAAATATGCAAATTACCATCGTACTCTCAAACCGGGATGCCCGCGACTGGAAGGTCAGTTACTACTAGTTACATTTGTCCCATGGGAGGAGTTGGTGCCCCCAACGGGGCCGTTCGGTGGCTGTTTCAACTTTTCACCCTCTAACGCCATGTTTTTAAGCCTAAGTCTAGAAATATGCTAATTACCGTCGTATTCTCAAACCGAGAGACCCGCGGCTGCGGGGTCAGTTCTTACGAGTTATATTGGTCCCGTGCGAGGTGTTGGTGCCACCCTTGCATCCGTTAGGGGGTTGTTTCGAGTTTTTACCCTCTAACGCCATATTTTTAAGCCTAAATCTAGAAATATGCAAATTACCATCGTATTCTCAAACTGGGAGACCCGTGGCTGCGGGGTGAGTTCCTAGGAGTTACATTGGTCCCGTGGCAGGTGTTGGTGCCACCCACGGGGCCGTTCGTGGGATATTTCAACTTTCCATCCTCTAACATCATGTTTTAAGCCTAAGTCTAGAAATATGCAAATTACCATCGTACTCTCAAATCGGGAGACCCGCGACTGTAGGATCAACTCCTACGAGGTACATTGGTCTCATGGGAGGTTTTGGTGCCACCCAGGGGGCCGTTCGGGGGCTGTTTCGAGTTTTCACCCTCTAACGCCATGTTTTGCTTAAGTCTAGAAATATGATAATTACCGTCGTACTCTCAAATCGAGAGACACGAGGTTATGGGGTCAGTTCCTGCGAGTTACGTTGGTCAGTTCTTGCGAGTTATGTTTTTAAGCCTATGTCTAAAAATATGAAAATTACCATCGTACTCTCAAACCGGGATGCCCGCGACTACAGGGTCAGTTACTATGAGTTACATTGGTCCTGTGGGAGGTGTTGGTGCCACCAACGGGGCAGTTCGGGGGCTGTTTCGACTTTTCACCCTCTAACGCCATGTTTTTATGCCTAAGTCAAGAAATATGGAAATTACCATCGTACTTTCAAACCGAGAGACCCGCGGATGCAGGGTCAGTTCCAACGAGTTACATTGGTCCAGTGGGAGGTGTTGGTGCCACCAACGGGGCCGTTCGAAGGCTATTTCGAATTTTCACCCTCTAGCATCATGTTTTTAACTCTAAGTCTAGAAATATGCTAATTACCATCGTACTCTCAAACTGGGAGACCCGCGGCTGCGGAGTCAGTTCCTACGAGTTACATTGGTCCCGTGGGAGGTGTTAGTGCCACCCACGGGGCCGTTCGGGGGTAGTTTCGAGTTTTCACCCTCTAATGCCATGTTTTTCTTAAGTCTAAAAATATGCAACTTACCATCGTACTCTCTAACTGGGAGTCCCGAGGCAGTGGGATCACTTCCTACGAGTTACATTGGTCCCGTGGGAGGTGTTGGTGCCATCCACGAGCCCGTTTGGAGGCTGTTTCCAGTTTTCACCCTCTAACATCATGTTTTTAAGCCTAAGTCTAGAAATATGCAAATTACAGTCGTATTCTCAATTCGTGAGACCCGCGGCTACGGGGTCAGTTCGTACGAGTTACATTGGTCCCGTGGGAGGTGTTGGTGCCACCCACGGGGCCATTCGGGGGTTGTTTTGACTTTTCACCCCCTAATGTCTTGTTTTTAAGCCTAAGTATAGAAATATGCAAATTACCATCGTACTCTCAAACCGGGAGACCCGTAGCTGCGGGACCAGTTCCTACGAGTTACATTGGTCCTGTGGGAGGTGTTGGTATCACCCACGGGGCCGTTCAGGGGTTGTTTTAAGTTTTCACCCTCTAACGCCATGTTTTTTAACCTAAGTCTAGAAATATGCAAATTACCATCGTACTCTCAAACCGGGAGACCCGCGATTGCGGGGTCAGTTCCTACGAGTTACATAGGTCCCGTGGGAGGTGTTGGTGCCACGCACGGGGCTGTTCGGGGGCTATTTCGACTTTTCACCCTCTAACGTCATGTTTTTAAGCCAAAGTCTAGAAATATGCTAATTATCTTCGTAATATCAAATCAGGAGACCCGCGGCTGTGGGATCAGTTCCTACGAGCTACATTGGTCCTGTGGGAGGTGTTGGTGCACCCACGGGGACGTTCGGGGGCTATTTCGAGTTTTCACCCTCTAACGCCATGTTTTTAAGCCTAAGTCCAGAAATATACAAATTACTGTCCTATTCTCAAATCGTGAGACCCGCGGCTGCGGGGTCAGTTCGTACGAGTTACATTGGTCCCATGGGAGGTGTTGGTTCCACCCACGGGGCCGTTCAGTGGTTGTTTCGAGTTTTCACCCTCTAATGCCATGTTTTTTAGCCTAAATCTAAAAATATGCAAATTAAAATCATATTCTTAAATCGGGAGACCCGCGGCTGCGGGGTCAGTTCCTACGAGTTACATTGGTGTCGTGGGAGGTGTTGGTGCCACCCACGGTGCCATTCGGGGGCTGTTTTGACTTTTCACCCTCTAACATCTTGTTTTTAACCCTAAGTCTAGAAATATGCAAATTACTGTCGTACTCTAAAATCGGGAGACCCGCGACTGCGGGGTCAGTTCCTACGAGTTACATCGGTCCCGTGGGAGGTGTTGGTGCCACCCACAGGGACGGCTGTTTCCAGTTTTCACCCTCTAACGTCATGTTTTTAAGCCTAAGTCTTGAAATATGCAAATTACCGTCGTATTCTCAAACCGTGAGACCCGCAGTTGTGGGGTCAGTTCGTACGAGTTACATTCGTCCCGTGGGAGGTGTTGGTGCCACCCACGGGGACGTTCAGGGGCTATTTCGACTTTTCACCCTCTAACGCCATGTCTTTAAGCCTAAGTCCAGAAATATACAAATTACTGTCCTATTCTCAAACCGTGAGACCCGCGGCTGCGGGGTCAGTTCGTACGAGTTACATTGGTCCCATGGGAGGTGTTGGTTTCACCCACGGGGTCGTTTAGTGGTTGTTTCGAGTTTTCACCCTCTAATGCCATGTTTTTTAGCCTAAGTCTAAAAATATGCAAATTACCATCATATTCTTAAATCGGGAGACCCACGGCTGCGGGGTCAGTTCCTACGAGTTACATTGGTGCCGTGGGAGGTGTTGGTGCCACCCACGGTGCCATTCGGGGGCAGTTTTGACTTTTCACCCTCTAACATCTTGTTTTTAACCATAAGTCTAGAAATATGCAAATTACTGTCGTACTCTAAAATCGGGAGACCCGCGACTGCGGGGTCAGTTCCTACGAGTTACATCGGTCCCGTGGGAGGTGTTGGTGCCACCCACAGGGACGTTCGGTGGCTGTTTCCAGTTTTCACCCTCTAACGTCATGTTTTTAAGCCTAAGTCTTTAAATATGCAAATTACCGTCGTATTCTCAAACTGTGAGACCCGCAGTTGTGGGGTCAGTTCGTACGAGTTACATTCGTCCCGTGGGAGGTGTTGGTGCCACCCACGGGGACGTTCAGGGGCTATTTCGACTTTTCACCCTTTAACGCCATGTTTTGCTTAAGTCTAGAAATATGCAAATTACCTTCATACTCTCAAACCGGGAGACCCACGACTGTGGTGTCAGTTCCTACGAGTTACATAGATCCCGGGGGAGGTGTTGGCGCCCCCCACCGGGCCGTTCGAGGGATGTTTCTAGTTTTCACCCTCTAACATCATGTTTTTAAGCCTAAGTGTAGAAATATACAAATTAACGCCGTATTCTCAAACTGTGAGGCCCGCGGATGCGGGGTCAGTTCGTATGAGTAACATTGGTCCCGTGGGAGGTGTTGGTGCCACCCAGGGGGCCATTCGGGGGTTGTTTTGACTTTTTACCCTCTAATGTCCTGTTTTTAAGCCAAAGTCTAGAAATATGCAAATTACCGTCGTACTCTCAAACCGAGAGACCCATGGCAGCGGGGCCAGTTCCTACGAGTTACATTGGTCCCGTGGCAGGTTTGGTGCCACCCACGGGGCCGTTCAGGGGTTGTTTCGAGTTTTCACCCTCTAACGCCATGTTTTTTAGCCTAAGTCTAGAAATATGAAAATTACCATCGTACTCTCAAACCGGGAGACCCGCGGCTGCGGTGTCAGTTCCTACGAGTTACATTGGTCCCGTGGGAGGTGTTGGTTCCACCAACGGGGCTGTTCGGGGGCTGTTTCGACTTTTCACCCTCTAACGTCAGGTTTTTAAGCCTAAGTCTAGAAATATACAAATTACCATCGTACTCTCAAATCAGGAGAGCCGCGGCTGTGGGATGAGTTACTACGAGTTACATTGGTCCCATGGGAGGAGTTGGAGCCACCCACGTGGTCGTTCGGGGGCTATTTCGAGTTTTAACCTTCTAACGTCATGTTTTTAACCCTTATTCCAGAAATATGAAAATTACCATCGTACTCTCAAACTGGGAGACCCGCGGCTGTGGGGTCAGTTCCTACGAGTTACATAGGTCCCGTGGGAGGTGTTGGTGCCACCCACGGGGCCGTTCGGGGGATGTTTCGACTTTTCACCCTCTAACGTCAGGTTTTTAAGCCTAAGTCTAGAAATATGCAAATTACCATCATACTCTCAAATCAGGAGAGCCGCGGCTGTGGGATCAGTTCCTACGAGTTACATTGGTCCCGTGGGAGGTGTTGGTGCACCCACAGGGACGTTCGGGGGCTATTTTGAGTTTTCACTTTCTAATGTCATGTTTTTAATCCTAAGTCTAGAAATATGTAAATTACCATCGTATTCTCAAATCGGGAGACCAGTGGCTGTGGGTTCAGTTCCTAGGAGTTACATTGGTCCTATGGGAGGTGTTGGTGCCACCCACGGGGCCGTTCGGGGGACGTTTCGACTTTTCACCCTCTAACGTCATCTTTTTAAGCCTAAGTCTAGAAATATGCCAATTACCATTGTACCCTCAAATCGGGAGACCCGCGACTGCGGGGCCAGTTCCTACGAGTTACATTGGTCCTGCCCACCCACGGGGCTGTTCGGGGGCTATTTCAAATTTTCACCCTCTAACGTCATGTTTTTAAGCCTAAGTCTAGAAATATGCAAATTACCGTCGTATTCTCAAACCGGGAGACCCGCGGTTGTGGGGTGAGTTCCTAGGAGTTACATTGGTCCCGTGGGAGGTGTTGGTGCCACCCACGGGGTCGTTCGGAGGATGTTTCGACTTTTCATCTTCTAACGTCATGTTTTTAAGCCTAAGTCTAGAAATATGTAAATTACCGTCGTACTCTCAAATTGGGAGACCCGCGGTTGTGGGATCAGTTCCTATAAGGTACATTGGTCTCGTGGGAGGTGTTGGTGCCACCCACAGGGACGTTCGGGGGCTGTTTCCAGTTTTCACCCTCCAGCGCTATGTTTTTCTTAAGTCTAGAAATATGATAATTACCATCGTACTCTCAAATCGGGAGACCCGAGGCTATGGGGTCAGTTCCTGCGAGTTACGTTGGGCCGGTGGGAGTTGTTGGTGCCACCCACGGGGCCTTTTGGGGGTTGTTTCGACTTTTCACCCTCTTACATCATGTTTTTAAGCCTATGTCTAGATATATGCAAATTACCATTGTACTCTCAAACTGCGATGCCCGCGACTGCAGGGTCAGTTCCTACGAGTTACATTGGTCCTGTGGGAGGTGTTGGTCCCACTAATGGGGCCGTTCGGGGGCTGTTTCGACTTTTCACCCTCTAACATCATGTTTTTTTAAGGCTAAGTCTAGAAATATGCAAATTACCCTCGTATTCTGAAATCGGGAGACCCGCGGCTGCGGGGTCAGTTCTTACGAGTTATATTGGTCCTGTTGGAGGTGTTCGAGCCACCCACGGGGGCATTCGGGGGTTGTTTCGAGTTTTCAAACTCTAACGCCATACTTGTAAGCCTAAGTTAAGAAATATAAATATAATCATCGTATTCTCGAAGTGGGAGTCCCGCGGCTGCGGGGTCAGTTCTTTTGAGTTACATTGGTCCCGTGGGAGCTGTTTGTGCCACCCACGGGGCCTTTCGGGGGCTGTTTCGACTTTTCACCCTCTAACATCATGTTTTTAGGCCTATGTCTAGAAATATGCAAATTACCGTCGTACTCTCAAACCGGTATGCTCGCGACTGCAGGGTCAGTTCCTACGAGTAACATTGGTCGTATGGGTGGTGTTGGTGCCACCAACGATACCCCTCGGGGGCAGTTTTCACTTTTCACCCTCTAACGTCATGTTTTTTAAGGTTAAGTCGAGAAATTTGCAAATTTCCATCGTACTCTCAAACCGGGAGTCCCGCCGGTGCGAGGTCAGATCCTACAAGTTACATTGGTCCCGTGGGAGGTGTTGGTGCCACCAACGGGGCCGTTCGGGGGCTATTTTGACTTTTCACCCTCAAAAGTCATGTTTTTAAGCCAAAGTCTAGAAATATTCAAATTATCATCGTACTCTCAAATCGAGAGACCCGCGGCTGTGGGATCAGTTCCTACGAGTTACATTGGTCCCGTGGGAGGTGTTGGTGCAACCCACGCGGACGTTCGGGGGCTGTTTCAAGTTTTCACCCTGTAACGCCATGTTTTTATGCCTAAGTCAAGAAATGTGGAAATTATCATCGTATACATTGGTCTCGTGGGAGGTGTTGGTGCCACCCACGTGGCCGTTCGGGGGCTGTTTCGAGTTTTCAACCTCTAACGTCATGTTTTTAAGCCTAAGTCCAGAAATATGCAAATTACCATCGTATTCTCAAATCGAAAGACCCGCGGCTGCGGGGTCTATTCGTACGAGTTATATTGGTCCCGTGGGGGGTGTTGGTGCCACCTACGAGGCCGTTCGGGGGCTGTTTCGAGTTTTCCCCCTCTAACGTCATGTTTTTAAGCTTAAGTCTAGAAATATGAAAATTACCATCGTACTCTCAAACCGGGAGTCCCGCGGCTGCGGGGTCAGTTCCTACGAGTTACATTGGTCCCGTGGGAGGTGTTTGTGAGACCCATTGGGCCATTCGGGGGCTATTTCGACTTTTCACACTCTAAAATTATGTTTTTAACCTAAGTCTAGAAATATGCAAATTACCATCGTATTCTCAAACCGGGAGACCCGCGGCTGGGGGGTGAGTTACCAGGAGTTACATTGGTCCCGTGGCAGGTGTTGGTGCCACCCACGGGGCCGTTCAGGGGATATTTCGACTTTTCATCCTATAACGTCATGTTTTTTAGCGTAAGTCTAGAAATATGTAAATTACCGTCGTATTCTCAAATCGGGAGACCCGCGGCTGTGGGATCAGTTCCTACGAGGTACATTGGTCTCGTGGGAGGTGTTGGTGCCAAACAGGGGGCCGCTCGGGGGCTGTTTCGAGTTTTCACCCTCTAACGCCATGTTTTGCTTAAGTCTAGAAATATGATAATTATCGTCGTACTCTCAAACCGGGAGACCCGAGGCTGTGGGGTCAGTTCCTGCGAGTTACGTTGGTCAGTTCCTGCGAGTTATGTTTTTAAGCGTATGTCTAGAAATATCCAAATTACCATCGGACTCTCAAACCGGGATGCCCGCGACTGCAGGGTCAGTTCCTACGAGTTATATTGGTCCTGTGGGAGGTGTTGGTCCCACCAACGGGGCCGTTCGGGGGATGTTTCAACTTTTCACCCTCTAACGCCATGTTCTTATGCCTAAGTCAAGAAATATGCAAATTACCATCGTACTCTCAAACCGAGAGACCCGCGGCTGCAGGGTCAGTTCCAACGAGTTACATTGGTCCTGTGGGAGGTGTTGGTGCTACCAACGGGGCCGTTCGAAGGCTATTTCGAATTTTCACCCTCAAACATCATGTTTTGAACCCTAAGTCTAGAAATATGCTAATTACCATCGTACTCTCAAACCGGGAGACCCGCAGCTGCGGAGTCAATTCCTACGAGTTACATTGGTCCCGTGGGAGGTGTTGGTGCCACCCACGGGGCCGTTCGGAGGTTGTTTCGAGTTTTCACCCTCTAATGCCATGTTTTGATTAAGTCTAGAAATATGCAACTTACCATTGTACTCTCTAACCGGGAGAAACACGGCTGTGGGATCACTTCCTATGAGTTACATTGGTCCCGTGGGAGGTGTTGGTGCCATCCACGAGGCCGTTCGGGGGTTGTTTCCAGTTTTCACCCTCTAACATCATATTTTTAAGCCTAAGTCTAGAAATATACAAATTACCATTGTATTCTCAATCCGTGAGACCCTCGGCGACGGGGTTAGTTCGTACGAGTTACATTGGTCCCGTGGCAGGTGTTGGTGCCACCCACGGGCCATTCAGGGACTGTTTTGACTTTTCACCCCCTAAAGTCCTGTTTTTAAGCCTAAGTTTAGAAATATGAAAATTACCGTCGTACTCTCAAACCGGGAGACCCGTGGCTGAGGGGCAAGTCCCTACAAGTTACATTGGTCCCGTGGGAGGTGGTGGTGCCACCCACGGGGCCGTTCAGGGGTTGTTTCGAGTTTTCACCCTCTAACGCCATGTTTTTTAGCCTAAGTCTAGAAATATGCAAATTACCATCGTACTCTCAAACCGGGAGACCGACGATTGCGGGGACAGTTCCTACAAGTTGCATAGGTCCCGTGGAAGGTGTTGGTGCCACCCACGGGGCCGTTCGAAGGCTGTTTCGACTTTTCACCCTCTAACGTCATGTTTTTAACCCAAAGTCTAGAAATATGCAAATTATCGTCGTACTCTCAAATCAGGAGACCCGCGGTTGTGGGATCAGTTCCTACGAGCTACATTGGTCCCGTGGGAGGTGTTGGTGCCACCCACGGGGCCATTCAGGGGCTGTTTTGACTTTTCACCCTCTAATGTCCTGTTTTTAAGCCAAAGTCTAGAAATATGCAAATTACCGTCGTACTCTCAAACCGGGAGACCCGTGGTAGCGGGGCCAGTTCCTACGAGTTACATTGGTCCCGTGGGAGGTTTGGTGCCACCCACGGGGCCGATCAGGGGTTGTTTCGAGTTTTCACCCTCTAACGCCATGTTTTTTAGCCTAAGTCTAGAAATATGAAAATTACCATCGTACTCTCAAACCGGGAGACCCGCGGCTGCGGGGTCAGTTCCTACGAGTTACATTGGTCCCGTGGGAGGTGTTGGTGCCACCAACGGGGCCGTTCGGGGGCTGTTTCGACTTTTCACCCTCTAACGTCAGGTTTTTAAGCCTAAGTTTAGAGATATGCAAATTACCATCGTACTCTCAAATCAGGAGAGCCGCGGCTGTGGGATCAGTCCCTACGAGTTACATTGGTCCCATGGGAGGAGTTGGAGCCACCCACGGGGCCGTACGGGGGCTATTTCGAGTTTTAACCTTCTAACATCATGTTTTTAACCCTTAGTCCAGAAATATGCAAATTACTGTCGTACTCTAAAACCGGGAGACCCGCGGCTGTGGGGTGAGTTCCTACGAGTTATATAGGTCCCGTGGGAGGTGTTGGTGCCACCCACGGGGCCGTTCGGGGGATGTTTCGACTTTTCATCCTCTAACGTCATGTTTTTAAGCCTAAGTCTAGAAATATGTAAATTACCATCGTACTCTCAAATTGGGAGACCCGCGGCTGTGGGATCAGTTCCTACGAGGTACATTGGTCTCGTGGGAGGTGTTGGTGCCACCCACAGGGACGTTCGGGGGCTATTTCCAGTTTTCACCCTCTAGCGCCATGTTTTTCTTAAGTCTAGAAATATGATAATTACCATCGTACTCTCAAATCGGGAGACCCGAGGCTATGGTGTCAGTTCCTGCGAGTTACGTTGGTCCCGTGGGAGTTTTTGGTTCCACCCACGGGGCCTTTTGGGGGTTGTTTCGACTTTTCACCCTCTTACATCATGTTTTTAAGCCTATGTATAGAAATATGCAAATTACCATTGTACTCTCAAACCGCGATGCCCGCGACTGCAGGGTCAGTTCCTACGAGTTACATTGGTCTTGTGGGAGATGTTAGTCCCACTAATGGGGCCGTTCGGGGGCTGTTTCGACTTTTCACCCTCTAACGTCATGTTTTTTTAAGGCTAAGTCTATAAATATGCAAATTACCCTCGTATTCTGAAATCGGGAGACCCGCGGCTGCGGGGTCAGTTCTTACGAGTTATATTGGTCCCGTTGGAGGTGTTGGAGCCACCCACGGGGGCGTTCGGGGGTTGTTTCGAGTTTTCAACCTCCAACGCCATACTTTTAAGCCTAAGTTAAGAAATATAAATATAATCATCGTATTCTCGAAGTGGGAGTCCCGTGGCTGCGGGGTCAGTTCTTATGAGTTACATTGGTCCCGTGGGAGCTGTTTGTGCCACCCACGGGGCCTTTCGGGGGCTGTTTTGACTTTTCACCCTCTAACATTATGTTTTTAGGCCTATGTCTAGAAAATGAAAATTATCGTCGTACTCTCAAACTGGGATGCTCGTGACTATAGGGTCAGTTCCTACGAGTTACATTAGTCCTATGGGTGGTGTTGGTGCCACCAACGATACCCCTCGGGGGCAGTTTTCACTTTTCACCCTCTAACGTCATATTTTTTAAGGCTAAGTCTAGAAATATGCAAATTAGCATCGTACTCTCAAACCGGGAGTCCCGCGGATGCAAGGTCAGATCCTACAAGTTACATTGGTCCCGTGGGAGGTGTTGGTGCCACCAACGGGGCCGTTCGGGGGCTATTTTGACTTTTCACCCTCAAACGTCATGTTTTTAAGCCAAAGTCTAGAAATATTCAAATTACCATCGTACTCTCAAACTGAGAGACCCGCGGCTGTGGGATCAGTTCCTACGAGTTACATTGGTCCAGTGGGAGGTGTTGGTGCCACCCACGCGGACGTTCGGGGGCTGTTTCAAGTTTTCACCCTGTAACGCCATGTTTTTATGCCTAAGTCAAGAAATATGGAAATTATCATCGTATTCTTAAACCGAGAGATCCGCGGCTAAGGGGTCAGTTCCTATGAGTTACATTGGTCTCGTGGGAGGTGTTGGTACCACCCACGTGGCCGTTCGGGGGCTGTTTCGAGTTTTCAACCTCTAACGTCATGTTTTTAAGCCTAAGTCCAGAAATATGCAAATTACCATCGTATTCTCAAATCGAAAGACCCGCGGCTGCGGGGTCTGTTCGTACGAGTTATATTGGTCCCGTGGGGGGTGTTGGTGCCACCCACGAGGCCGTTCGGGGGCTGTTTCGAGTTTTCCCCCTCTAACATCATGTTTTTAAGCTTAAGTCTAGAAATATGAAAATTACCATCGTACTCTCAAACTGGGAGTCCCGCGGCTGCGGGGTCAGTTCCTATGAGTTACATTGGTCCCGTGGGAGGTGTTGGTGCCACCCATTGGGCCATTTGGGGGCTGTTTCGACTTTTCACACTCTAAAATCATGTTTTTAACCTAAGTCTAGAAATATGCAAATTACCATCGTATTCTCAAACCGGGAGACCCGCGGCTGCGGGGAGAGTTCCTAGGAGTTACATTGGTCCCGTGGCCGGTGTTGGTGCCACCCATGGGGCCGTTCGGGGGATATTTCGACTTTTTATCCTCTAACGTCATGTTTTTTAGCCTAAGTCTAGAAATATGTAAATTACCATCGTATTCTCAAATCGGGAGACCCACGGCTGTGGGATCAGTTCCTACGAGGTACATTTGTCTCGTGGGAGGTGTTGGTGCCAAACAGGGGGCCGCTCGGGGGCTGTTTCGAGTTTTCACCCTCTAACGCCATATTTTGCTTAAGTCTAGAAATATGATAATTACCGTCGTACTCTCAAACCGGGAGACCCGAGGCTGTGGGGTCAGTTCCTGCGAGTTATGTTTTTAAGCCTATGTCTAGAAATATCCAAATTACCATCGTACTCTCAAACCGGGATGCCCGCGACTGGAGGGTCAGTTCCTACGAGTTATATTGGTCCTGTGGGAGGTGTTGGTCCCACCAACGGGGCCGTTCGGGGGATGTTTCGACTTTTCACCCTCTAACGCCATGTTTTTATGACTAAGTCAAGAAATATGCAAATTACCATCGTACTCTCAAACCAAGAGACCCGCGGCTGCAGGGTCAGTTCCAACGAGTTACATTGGTCCTGTGGTAGGTGTTGGTGCCACCCACGAGGCCGTTCGGGGGCTGTTTCGACTTTTCACCCTCTAACGTCATGTTTTTTTAAGGCTAAGTCTAGAAATATGCAAATTACCCTCGTATTCTCAAATCGGGAGACCCGCGGCTGCGGGGTCAGTTCTTACGAGTTATATTGGTACCGTTGGAGGTGTTGGAGCCACCCACGGGGGCGTTCGGGGGTTATTTCGAGTTTTCAACCTCCAACGCCATACTTTTAAGCCTAAGTTAAGAAATATAAATATAATCATCGTATTCTCGAAGTGGGAGTCCCGTGGCTGTGGGGTCAGTTCTTATGAGTTACATTGGTCCCGTGGGAGCTGTTTGTGGCACCCATGGGGCCTTTCGGGGGCTGTTTCGACTTTTCACCCTCTAACATCATGTTTTTAGGCCTATGTCTAGAAATATGTAAATTACCGTCGTACTCTCAAACCGGGATGCTCGCGACTGCAGGGTCAGTTCCTACGAGTTACATTGGTCCTATGGGTGGTGTTGGTGCCACCAACGATACCCCTCGGGGCAGTTTTCACTTTTCACCCTCTAACGTCATGTTTTTTAAGGCTAAGTCTAGAAATATGAAAATTACCATCGTACTCTCAAACCGGGGGGTCCTGCGGCTGCAAGGTCAGATCCAGCAAGTTACATTGGTCCCTTGGGAGGTGTTGGTGCCACCAACGGGGCCGTTCGGGGGCTATTTTGACTTTTCACCCTCAAACGTCGTGTTTTTAAGCCGAAGTCTAAAAATATTCAAATTACCATCGTACTCTCAAACCGGGAGTCCCGCGTCTGCGGGGTCAGTTCGTACGAGTTACATTGGTCCCGTGGGAGGTGTTGGTGCCACCCATTGGGCCATTCGGGGGCTGTTTCGACTTTTCACACTCTAAAATCATGTTTTTAACCTAAGTCTAGAAATATGAAAATTACCATCGTATTCTCAAACCGGGAGACCCGCGGCTGCGGGGTGAGTTCCTAGGAGTTACATTGGTCCCGTGGCAGGTGTTGGTGCCACCCACGGGTCCGTTCGGGGGATATTTTGACTTTTCATCCTCTAACGTCATGTTTTTTAGCCTAAGTCTAGAAATATGTAAATTACCGTCGTATTCTCAAATCGGGAGACCCGCGGCTGTGGGATCAGTTCCTACGAGGTACATTGGTCTCGTGGGAGGTGTTGGTGCCAAACAGGGGGCCGCTTGGGGGCTATTTCGAGTTTTCACCCTCTAACGCCATGTTTTGCTTAACTCTAGAAATATGATAATTAACGTCGTACTCTCAAACCGGGAGACCCGAGGCTGTGGGGTCAGTTCCTGCGAGTTACGTTGGTCAGTTCCTGCGAGTTATGCTTTTAAGCCTATGTCTAGAAATATCCAAATTACCATCCTACTCTCAAACCGGGATGTCCGCGACTGCAGGGTCAGTTCCTACGAGTTACACTGGTCCTGTGGGAGGTGTTGGTCCCACCAACGGGGCCGTTCGGGGGATGTTTCAACTTTTCACCCTCTAACGCCATGTTTTTATGCCTAAGTCAAGAAATATGCAAATTACCATCGTACTCTCAAATCGAGAGACCCGCGGATGCAGGGTCAGTTCCAACGAGTTACATTGGTCCTGTGGGAGGTGTTGGTGCCACCAACAGGGCCGTTCGAAGGCTATTTCGAATTTTCACCCTCAAACATCATGTTTTTAACCCTAAGTCTAGAAATATGCTAATTACCATCGTACTCTCAAACCAGGAGACCCGCAGCTGATGAGTCAGTTCCTACGAGTTACATTGGTCCCGTGGGGGGTGTTGGTGCCACCCACGGGGCCGTTCAGAGGTTGTTTCGAGTTTTCACCCTCTAATGACATGTTTTGAATAAGTTTAGAGATATGCAACTTACCGTTGTACTCTCTAACCGGGAGAAACGCGGCTGTGGGATCACTTCCTATGAGTTACATTGGTCCCGTGGGAGGTGTTGGTGCCATCCACAAGGCCGTTTGGGGGCTGTTTCCAGTTTTCACCCTCTAACATCATATTTTTAAGCCTAAGTCTATAAATATACAAATTACCATCGTAATCTCAATCCGTGAGACCCTCGGCTACGGGGTCAGTTCATACGAGTTACATTGGTCCCGTAGGAGGTGTTGGTGCCACCCACGGGCCATTCAGGGGCTGTTTTGACTTTTCACCCCCTAAAGTCCTGTTTTTAAGCCTAAGTTTAGAAATATGCAAATTACCGTCGTACCCTCAAACCGGGAGACCCGTGGCTGAGGGGCCAGTTCCTACGAGTTACATTGGTCCCGTGGGAGGTGGTGGTGACACCCACGGGGCCGTTCAGGGGTTGTTTCGAGTTTTCACCCTCTAACGCCATGTTTTTTAACCTAAGTCTAGAAATATGCAAATTACCATCGTACTCTCAAACCGGGAGATCGACGATTGCGGGGTCAGTTCCTACGAGTTACATAGGTCCTGTGGGAGGTGTTGGTGCCACCCACGGGGCCATTCGAGGGCCGTTTTGACTTTTCACCCTCTAACGTCATGTTTTTAAGCCAAAGTCTAGAAATATGCAAATTATCGTTGTACTCTCAAATCAGGAGACCCGCGGCTGTGGGATCAGTTCCTACGAGCTACATTGGTCCCGTGGGAGGTGTTGGTGCACCCACGGGGACGTTCGAGGGCTATTTCGAGTTTTCACCCTCTAATACCATGTTTTTAAGCCTAAGTCTAAAAATAAACAAATTACCGTCGTATTCTCAAACCGCGAGACCCGCGGCTACGGGGTCAGTTCGTACGAGTTACATTGGTCCGTGGGAGGTGTTGGTTCCACCCACGGGGCCATTCAGGGGTTGTTTCGAGTTTTCAAACCCCTAATGCCATGTTTTTTAGCCTAAGTCTAGAAATATGCAAATTACCATCGTATTCTCAAATCGGGAGACCCGCGACTGCGGGGTCAGTTACTACGAGTTACATCGGTCCCGTGGGAGGTGTTGGTGCCACCTACCGGGTCGTTCGGGGCATGTTTCCAGTTTTCACCCTCTAACGTCATGTTTTTAAGCCTAAGTCTAGAAATATGCAAATTACCGTCGTATTCTCAAATCGTGAGACCCGCGGCCGTGGTGTCAGTTCGTACGAGTTACATTCGTCCCATGGGAGGTGTAGGTGCCACCCACGGGGACGTTCAAGGGTTGTTTCAACTTTTCACCCTCTAACGTCATGTTTTTAAGCCTAAGTCTAGAAATATGCAAATTACCATCATACTCTCAAACCGGGAGACCCGCGGCTGCGGGGTCAGTTCCTACGAGTTACATTGGTCCCGTGCGAGGTGTTGGTGCCACCCACGGGGCCGTTCATGGGCTGTTTTGAGTTTTAACCCTCTAACGCCATCTTTTGCTTAAGTCTAGAAATATGCAAATTACCTTCGTACTCTCAAACCGGGAGACCCACGGCTACGGGGTCAGTTCCTCTGAGTTACATAGGTCCCAGGGGAGGTGTTGGTGCCACCCACGGGGCCGTTCGAGGGAAGTTTCTAGGTTTCACCCTCTAACATCATGTTTTTAAGCCTAAGTGTCGAAATATAAAAATTAACGTCGTATTCTCAAACCGTGAGACCCGCGACTGCGGGGTCAGTTCGTACGAGTAACATTGGTCTCATGGGAGGTGTTAGTGCCACCCACGGGGCCATTCGGGGGCTGTTTTGACTTTTCACCCTCGAATGTCCTGTTTTTAAGCCAAAGTCTAGAAATATGCAAATTACCGTCGTACTCTCAAACCGGGAGACCCGTGGCTGCGGGGCCAGTTCCTACGAGTTACATTCGTCCCGTGGGAGGTGTTGGTGCCACCCACTGGGCCGTTCAGGGGTTGATTCGAGTTTTCACCCTCTAACGCCATGTTTTTTAACCTAAGTCTAGAAATATACAAATTACCATCGTACTCTCAAACCGGGAGACCGACGATTGCGAGGTCAGTTCCTACGAGTTACATAGGTCCCGTGGGAGGTGTTGGTGCAACCCACGGGGCCGTTCGGGGGGTATTCGACTTTTCACCCTCTAACGTCATGTTTTTAAGCTAAAGTCTAGAAATATGCAAATTATCGTCGTAATCTCAAATCTGGAGACCCGCGGCTGTGGGATCAGTTCCTACGAGCTACATTGGTCCCGTGGGAGGTGTTGGTGCACCCATGGGGACGTTCGGGGGCTATTTCGAGTTTTCACCCTCTAACGCCATGTTTTTAAGCCTAAGTCTAGAAATATACAAATTACCGTCGTATTCTCAAACCGTGAGACCCGCGGCTGCGGGCTCAGTTCGTTCGAGTAACATTGGTCCCGTGGGAGGTGTTGGTTCCACCCACGGGGCCGTTCAGGGGTTGTTTCGAGTTTTCACCCTCTAATGCCACGTTTTTTAGCCTAAGTCTAGAAATATGCAAATTACCATCATATTCTCAAATCGGGAGACCCGCAGCTGCGGGGTCAGTTCCTACGAGTTACATTGGTGCCGTGGGAGGTGTTGGTGCCACCCTCAGTACCATTCGGGGGCTGTTTTGACTTTTCACCCTCTAACAACATGTTTTTAACCCTATGTCTAGAAATATTCAAATTACCGTCGTACACTAAAATCGGGAGACCCGCGGCTACGGTGTCAATTCCTACGAGTTACATTGGTCCCGTGGGAGGTGTTGGTGCCACCCATGGGGTCGTTCGGGGGTTGTTTTGACTTTTCACCCTCTAATGTCATGTTTTTAAGCCTAAGTCTAGAAATATGTAAATTATCGTCCTATTCTCAAATCGGGAGACCAACGGCTGTGGGGTCAGTTCCTAGGAGTTACATTGGTCCTATGGGAGGTGTTGGTGCCACCCACGGGGCCGTTTTGACTTTTCATCCTCTAACGTCATCATTTTAAGCCTAAGTCCAAAAATATGAAAATTACCATTGTACCCTAAAATCGGGCGACCCGCGACTGCGGGGCCAGTTCCTACGAGTTACATTGGTCCTGCCCACCCACGGGGCCGTTCGGGGGCTATTTCGAATTTTCACCCTCTAACGTCATGTTTTTAAGCCTAAGTCTACAAATATGCAAATTACCATCGTATTCTCAAATCGGGAGACCCGCGGCTGCGGGGTCAGTTCCTACGAGTTACATTGGTCCCGTGGGAGGAGTTGGTGCCACCCACGAGGCCGTTCGGGGGTTATTTCGAACCCTCTAACGCCATGTTATGCTTAAGTCTAGAAATATGAAAATCACCGTCGTACTCTTAAACCGGGAGACCCGCGGCTGTGGGATCACTTCCTACGAGTTACATTGGTCCCTTGGGAGGTGTTGGTGCCATCCACGAGACCGTTCGGGGGCTGTTTCCCATTTTCATCCTCTAACATCATGTTTTTAAGCCTAAGTCAAGAAATATACAAATTACAGTCGTATTCTCAAACCGTGAGACGCCCGGCTGCGGGGTCAATTCGTATGTGTTACATTGGTCCCGTAGGAGGTGTTGGTGCCACCCACGGGGCCATTCGGGGGGTGTTTTGACTTTTCACCCTCTAATGTCCTGTTTTTAAGCCTAAGTCTAGAAATATTCAAATTACCATCGTACTCTCAAACCGGGAGACCCGTGGATGTGGGGCCAGTTCCTGCGAGTTACGTTGGTCCCGTGGGAGTTGTTGGGGCCACCCACGGGGCCTTTTGGGGGCTGTTTTGACTTTTCACCCTCCAACATCATGTTTTTAAGCCTATGTCTAGAAATATGCAATTTACCATCGTATTGTCAAACCGAGAGACCCTCGGCTGCGGGTTCAGTTCCTACGAGTTACATTGGCCCCATGGGAGGTGTTGGTGCCACCCATGGGGCCGTTCGGGGGTTGTTTCGACTTTTCACCCTCTAACGCCATGTTTTTAAGCCTAAGTCTAGAAATATTCAAATTACCATCGTATTCTCAAACGGGGAGACCCGCGGCGGCGGGGTCAGTTCTTACAAGTTATATTGGTCCCGTGGGAGGTGTTGGTGCCACCCTTTCGGCCGTTCGGGGGTTGTTTAGAGTTTTTACCCTCTAACGAAATATTTTTAAGACTAAGTCAAGAAATATGAAAATTATCGTCGTATTCTCGAACCGTGAGTCCCGCGGCTGTGGGGTCAGTTCCTATGAGTTACATTGGTCCCGTGGGAGCTGTTGGTGCCACCCACGGGGCCGTTCGGGGGCTGTTTCGACTTATCACCCTCTAACATCATGTTTTTAAGCCTATGTCTAGAAATATGTAAATTACAATCGTACTCTCAAATCAGGAGACCCGCGACTACGGGGTCAGTTCCTACGAGTTATATTGGTCCCGGGGGATGTGTTGGTGCCACCCACGGGGCCGTTCGGGGGCTGTTTTGAGTTTTCACCCTCTAACGTCATGTTTTTAAGGCTAAGTCCTGAAATATGCAAATTACCGTCGTACTCTCAAACCGGGAGACCCGCGGCTACAAGGTCAGTTCCTACAAGTTACATTGGTCCCGTGGGAGGTGTTGGTGCCACCATCGGGGCCGTTCGGGTACTGTTTCAACTTTTCACCCTCTAACGCCATGTTTTTAAACTAAAGTCTAGAAATAAGCAAATTAGCATCGTACTCTCAAACTGAGAGACCCGCGGCTATGGGATCAGTTCCTACGAGTTATATTGGTCCAGTGGGAGGTGTTGGTGCCACCCACGGGGACGTTCGGGGGCTATTTTGAGTTTTCACCCTCTAACGCCATGTTTTTATGCATAAGTCAAGAAATATGGAAATTATCGTCGTATTCTTAAATCGGGAGACCCGCGGCTGTGGGGTCAGTTCCTGCGAGTTACATCGATCCCGTGGGAAGTGTTGGTGCCACCCACGGGCCGTCCGGGGGCTGTTTTGAGTTTTCACCCTCTAACGCCATGTTTCGCTTAAGTTTATAAACATGCAAATTACCATCGTACTCCCAAACCTGGACACCCGCGACTGCGGGGTCAGTTCCTATGAGTTACATTGGTCTCGTGGGAGGTGTTGGTGCCACCGACGTGGCCGTTCGGGGGCTGTTTCGAGTTTCAAACCTCTAACGTCATGTTTTTAAGCCTAAGTCTAGAAATATGCAAATTACCATCGTATTCTCAAATCGGAAGACCCGCGGCTGCAAGGTCTGTTCGTACGAGTTATATTGGTCCCGTGGGGGGTGTTGGTGCCACCCACGGGGCCGTTCGGGGGCTGTTTCGAGTTTTCCCCCTCTAACGTCATGTTTTTAAGCTTAATTCTAGAAATATGAAAATTACCGTCGTACTCTCAATCCGGGATTCCCGCGGCTGCGGGGTCAGTTCCTACGAGTTACATTAGTCCCGTGGGAGGTGTTGGTGCCACCCATAGGATCATTCGGGGGCTGTTTCGACTTTTCACCCTCTAAAGTCATGTTTTTAAGCCTAAGTCTAGAAATATGCAAATTACCGTCATATTCTCAAACCGGGAGACCCGCGGCTGCGGCATGAGTTCCTAGGAGTTACATTGGTCCCGTGGGAGGTGTTGGTGGCACCCACGGGGTCGTTCGGGGGATGTTTCTACTTTTCATCCTCTAACGTCATGTTTTTAAGCCTAAGTCTAGAAATATGCAAATTACCGTCGTACTCTCAAATCGGGAAACCCGCGGCTGTGGGATCAGTTCCTACGAGGTACATTGGTCTCGTGGGAGGTGTTGGTGCCACTTAGGTGGCCGCTCGGGGGCTGTTTCGAGTTTTCACCCTCTACCGCCATGTTTTGGTTAAGTCTAGAAATATGATAATTACCGTCGTACTCTCAAACCGGGAGACCCGAGGCTATGGGGTCAGTTCCTACGAGTTACGTTGGTCCCCTGGGAGCTGTTGGTGACACCCACGGGGCCTTTTGGGGGTTGTTTCGACTTTTCACCCTCTTACATCATGTTTTTATGCCTATGTATAGAAATATGCAAATTACCATCGTACTCTCCAACCAGGATGCCGCGACTGCAGGGTCATTTCCTACGAGTTACATTGGTCCTGTCGGAGGTGTTGGTGCCACCAACGGGGCCGTTCGGGGGCTGTTTTGACTTTTCACCCTCTAACGTCATGTTTTTTAAGGCTAAGTTAAGAAATATGAAAATTATCGTCGTATTCTCAAATCGAGAGACCCGCGGCTGCGGGGTCAGTTTTTACGAGTTATATTGGTCCCGTGGGAGGCGTTGGAGCCACCCACGGGGGCGTTCGGGGGTTGTTTTGAGATTTCAACCTCTAACGCCATACATTTAAGCCTAAGTTAAGAAATATACAAATAATCATCTTATTCTTAAAGTGGTAGTCCCGCGGCTGCGGGGTCAGTTCCTATGAGTAACATTGGTCCCGTGGGAGCTGTTGGTGCCACCCACGGGGCCTTTCGGGGGCTGTTTTCGACTTTTCACCCTCTAACATCATGTTTTTAAGCCTATGTCTAGAAATATGCAAATTACCGTCGTACTCTCAAACCGGGATGCTCGCGACTGCTGGGTCAGTTCTTACGAGTTACATTGGACCTGTGGGAGGTGTTGGTGCCACCAACAGGGCCGTTCGGTGGCTGTTTTGACTTTTCACCCTCTAACATCATATTTTTTAAGGCTAAGTCTAGAAATATGAGAATTACCATCGTACTCTCAAACCGAGAGACCCGCGGCTGCAAGGTCAGTTCCTACACGTTACATTTGTCCCGTGGGAGGTGTTGGTGCCACCAACGGGGCCGTTCGGGGGATATTTTGACTTTTCACCCTCTAACGTCATATTTTGAAGCCAAAGTCTAGAAATATGAAAATTACCATCGTACTCTCAAACCGAGAGACCCACGGTTGTGGGGACAGTTCCTACGAGTTACATTGGTCCCGTGGGAGGTGTTGGTGCCACCCACGGGGACGTTCGGGGGTTGTTTCAAGTTTTCACCCTCTAACGCCTTGTTTTTATGCCTAAGTCTAGAAATGTGGAAATTATCGTCGTATTCTTAAATAGGGAGACCCGCGGCTATGGGGTCTGTTCCTGCGAGTTACATCGATCCCGTGGGAAGTGTTGGTGCCACCCACGGGGCCGTTCAGGGGCTGTTTTGAGTTTTCACCCTCTAACGCCATGTTTCGCTTAAGTTTAGAAATATGCAAATTACCATCGTACTCTCAAACCTGGAGACCCTCGACTGCGGGGTCAGTTCCTATGAGGTACATTGGTCTCGTGGGAGGTGTTGGTGCACCCACGTGGCCGTTCGGGGGATGTTTCGAGTTTTCAACCTCTAACGTCATGTTTTTAAGCCTAAGTCCACAAATATGCAAATTACCATTGTATTCTCAAATCGGAAGACCCGCGGTTGTGGGGTCTGTTCGTTCGAGTTATATTGGCCCCGTGGGGGGTGTTGGTGCCACGCACGGGGCCGGTCGGAGGCTAATTCGAGTTTTCCCCTCTAACGTCATGTTTTTAAGCTTAAGTCTAGAAATATGAAAATTACCGTCGTACTCTCAAACCGGGAGTCCCGCGGCTGCGGAGTCAGTTCCTACGAGTTACATTGGTCCCGTGGGAGGTGTTGGTGCCACCCATAGGGCCATTTGGAGGCTTTTTCGACTTTTCACTCTCTAAAGTCATGTATTTAAGCCTAAGTCTAGAAATATGCAAATTACAGTCGTATTCTCAAACCGGGAGACCCGCAGCTGCGGGGTCAATTCCTACGAGTTACATTGGTCCCGTGGCAGGTGTTGGAGCCACCCACGGGGCCGTTCAGGGGAAATTTTGACTTTTCATCCTCTAACGTCATGTTTTTAAGCCTAAGTCTAGAAATATGCAAATTACCGTCGTACTCTCAAACCGAGAGACCCGCAGCTGCAGGGTCAGTTCCATCGAGTTACATTGGTCCTGTGGAAGGTGTTGGTGCCACCAACGGGGCCGTTCGAAGGCTATTTCGAATTTTCACCCTCTAACATCATGTTTTTAACCCTAACTCTAGAAATATGCTAATTACCATCGTACTCTTAAACCGGGTGACCCGCGGCTGCGGAGTCAGTTCCTACGAGTTACATTGGTCCCATGGGAGGTGTTGGTGCCACCCACGGGACCATTCGGGGGTTGTTTCGATTTTTCACCCTCTAATGCCATGTTTTCCTTAAGTCTAGAAATATACAACTTACCGTCATACTCTTTAACCGGGAGAAATGCGGCTGTGGGATCACTTCCTACGAGTTACATTGGTCCCGTGGGAGGTGTTGGTGCCATCCACGAGGCCGTTCGGGGGTTGTTTCCAGTTTTCACCCTCTAACATAATGTTTTTAAGCCTAAGTCTAGAAATATACAAATTCCCGCCGTATTCTCAATCCGTGAGACCCGCGACTACGGGGTCAATTCGTATGAGTTATATTGGTCCCGTGGGAGGTGTTGGTGCCACCCACGGGGCCATTCGGGGGTTGTTTTGACTTTTCACCCCCTAATGTCCTGTTTTTAAGCCTAACTTTAGAAATATGCAAATTACCGTCGTACTCTCAAACCGGGAGACTCCTGGCTGCGGGGCCAGTTCCTACGAGTTACATTGGTCCCGTGGGAGGTGTTGGTGCCTCCCACGGGGCCGTTCTGGGGTTGTTTCGAGTTTTCACCCTCTAACGCCATGTTTTTTAACCTAAATCTAGAAATATACAAATTACCATCGTACTCTCAAACCGTGAGACCTGCGATTGCGGGGTCAGTTCCTACGAGTTACATAGGTCCCGTGGGAGGTTTGGTGCCACCCACGGGACCGTTCGGGGGCTATTTTGACTTTTCACCCTCTAATGTCATGTTTTTAAGCCAAAGTCTAGAAATATGCAAATTATCGTCGTAATCTCAAATCAGGAGACCCGTGGCTGTGGGATCAGTTCCTACGAGCTACATTGGTCCCGTGGGAGGTGTTGACGCACCCACGGGGACGTTCGAGGGCTATTTCGAGTTTTCACCCTCTAACGCCATGTTTTTAAGCCAAAGTCTAGAAATATACAAATTGCTGTCTTATTCTCAAACCGTGAGACCCGTGGCTGCGGTGTCAGTTCCTACGTGTTACATTGGTGCCATGGGAGGTGTTGGTGCCACCCACAGTGCCATTCGAGGGCTGTTTTGACTTTTCACCCTCTGACATCATGTTTTTAATCCTAAGTCTAGAAATATGCAAATTACCGTCGTACTCTAAAATCGGGAGATCCGTGGCTGCGGGGTCAGTTCCTACGAGTTACATCGGTCCCGTGGGAGGTGTTGGTGCCACCCACAGGGCCGTTCGGGGGCTGTTTCCAGTTTCACCCTCTAACGTCATGTTTTTAAGCCTAAGTGTAAAAATATGCAAATTACCGTCGTATTCTCAAACTGTGAGACCCGCGGAGGTGGTGTCAGTTCGTACGAGTTACATTCGTCCCGTGGGAGGTGTTAGTGCTACCCACGGGGACATTCAGGGGCTGTTTTGACTTTTCACCCTCTAATGTCCTATTTTTAACCCAAAGTCTAGAAATATGCAAATTACCATCATACTCTCAAACCGGGAGACCCATGGCTACGGGGCCAGTTCCTACGAGTTGCATTGGTCCCGTGGGAGGTGTTGGTGCCACCCACGGGGCCGTTCACGGGTTATTTCGAGTTTTAAACCTCTAACGCCATGTTTTTTGGCCTAAGTCTAGAAATATGTAAATTACAATCGTACTCTCAAACCGGGAGACCCGCGACTGCGGGGTCAGTTCCTACGAGTTACATTTATCCCATGGGAGGAGTTGGAGCCACCCACGTGGCCGTTCGGGGTCTATTTCGAGTTTTAACCTTCTAACGTCATGTTTTTAACCCTAAGTCCAGACGTATGAAAATTACCGTCGTACTCTCAAACCGGGAGACCATCGGCTACGGGGTCAGTTCCTACGAGTTACATAGGTCCTGTGGGAGGTGTTGGTGCCACCCACGGGGCCATTCGGGTGCTGTTTCGACTTTTCACCCTCTAACGTCAGGTTTTTAATCCAAAGTCTAGAAATATGCAAAGTACTATCGTACTCTCAAATCAGGAGACCCACGGCTGTGAGATCAGTTCTTACTAGTTACATTGGTCCCGTGGGAGGTGTTGGTGCACCCACGGGTACGTTCGGGGGCTATTTCGAGTTTTCACCCTCTAACGCCATGTTTTTAAGCCTAAGTCTAGAAATATGCAAATTACCATCGTATTCTCAAACTGGGAGACCCGCGGCTGCGGGGTCAGTTCCTACGAGTTACATTGGTCCTATGGGAGGTGTTGGTGCCACCCACGGTGCCATTCGGGGGCTGTTTCGACTTTTCACCCTTTAACACCATGTTTTTATCCCTAAGTCTATTAATATGCAAATTACCGTCGTACTCTAAAATCGGGAGACCCGCGGCTGCGGTGTCAGTTCCTACGAGTAACATATGTCCCGCGGGAGGTGTTGGTGCCACCCACAGGGCCGTTCGGGGGTTGTTTCCAGTTTTCACCCTCTAACGTCATCTTTTAAGCCTAAGTTTAGAAATATGCAAATTACCGTCGTATTCTCAAACCATGAGACCCGCGGTTGCGGTGTCAGTTCATACGAGTTACATTCGTCCCGTGGGAGGTGTTGGTGCCACCCACGGGGACGTTTAGGGGCTGTTTCGACTTTTCACCCTCGAACGGCATGTTTTTAAGCCTAAGTCTAAAAATAGGCAAATTACCATTGTACTCTCAACCCGGGAGACCCGCGCCTGCGGGGTCAGTTCCTACGAGTTACATTGGTCCCGTACGAGGTCTTGGTACCACTTACGGGGCCGTTCAGGGGCTGTTTCGAGTTTTCACCCTCTAACGCCATGTTTTTCTTAAGTCTAAAAATATGAAAATTATTGTCGTACTCCCAAACCGGGAGACCCGCGGCTGTGGGGTAAGTTCCTCCGAGTTAGATTGGTCCTGTGGGAGGTGTTGGTGCAACCCACGGGGCCGTTCGGGGGCTATTTCGAGTTTTCACCCTCTAATGCCATGATTTGCTTAAGTCTAGAAATATGAAAATTACCGTCGTACTCTTAAACCTGGAGACCCGTGACTGCGGGGTCAGTTCCTATGAGTTACATTGGTCCCGTGGGAGGTGTTAGCGCCACCCACGTGGCCGTTCAGGGGCTGTTTCGAGTTTTCAACCTCTAACGTCATTCTTTTTATCCTAAGTCCAGAAATATGTAAATTACCATCGTATTCTCAAATCGGAAGACCCGGGGCTGCGGGGTCAGTTCGTACGAGTTACATTGGCCCCGTGGGGGGTGTTGGTGCCACCCATAGGGCCGTTCGGGGGATGTTTCGAGTTTTTACCCTCTGACGTCATGTTTTTAAGCATAAGTCTAGAAATATGAAAATTATCGTCGAACTCTAAAACCGGGAGACCCGCGGCTGCGGGGTGGGTTCCTACGAGTTACATTGGTCCCGTGGAAGGTGTTGGTGCCAACCACAGGGCCATACAGGGGGTGTTTCGACTTTTCACCCTCTAAAGTCATGTTTTTAAGCCTAAGTCTAGAAATATTCAAATTACCGTCGTATTCTCAAACCGGGAGACCTGCGGCTGCGAGGTCAGTTCTTACAAGTTATATTGGTCCCGTGGGAGGTGTTGGAGCCACCCACGGAGGCGTTTGGGGGTTGTTTCGAGTTTTCAACCTCTAACGCCATATTTTTAAGCCTAAGTCAAGAAATATACAAATAATCATCGTATTCTCGAACTGGGAGTCCCGTGGCTGCGGGGTCAGTTCCTACGAGTTACAATGGTCCCGTAGGAGGTGTTGTTGCCACCCACGGGGCCGTTCGGGGGTTGTTTCGAGTTTTCACCCTCTAACGCCATGTTTTGCTTAAGTCTAAAAATATGCAAATTACCGTTGTACTCTCAAACCGGGAGACCCGTGGCTACGAGGTCAGTTTCTTCGAGTTACATTGGTCCCATGGGAGGTGTTGGTGCCACCCACGGTGCCGTTCAAGGGTTGTTTCGACTTTTCACCCTCTAACGTCATGTTTTTAAGCCTAAGTCTAGGAATATGCAAATTACCATCGTACTCTCAAACTGGGAGACCCGCGGTTGCAGGGTCAGTTCCAACGAGTTACATTGGTCCTGTGGGAGGTGTTGGTGCCCCCAACGGGGCCGTTCGGGGGGGCTATTTCGAATTTTCACCCTCTAACATCATGTTTTTAACCCTAATTCTAGAAATATGAAAATTACCATCGTACTCTCAAACCGGGAGACTCGTGGCTGTGGGGTCAGTTCCTACGAGTTACATTGATCTCGTGGGAGGTGTTGGTGCCACCCACGGGGTCGTTCGGGGGTTGTTTCAAGTTTTCACCCACTAACGCCATGTTTTTCTTAAGTCTAAAAATATAGAAATTACCGTCGTACTCTCAAACCGGGAGACCCGCGGCTGCGGGGTCAGTTCCTGCGAGTTACATTGGTCCCATGGGAGGTATTGGAGCTACCCACGGTGCCGTTCGGGGGCTGTTTTGACTTTTCACCCTCTAACGTCATATTTTTATGCCTAAGTCTAGGAATATCCAAATTATCATCGTACTCTCAAACCGGGAGACCCGCGGCTGTGGGATCAATTCCTACTTGTTGCATTGGTCCCGTGGGAGGTGTTGGTGCCATCCACAGAGACGTTTGGGGGATGTTTCGAGTTTTCACCCTCTAACGCCATGTTTTTAAGCCTAAGTCAAGAAATATGCAAATTATCATCGTATTCTCAAACTGTGAGACCCGCGGCTATGGGGTCGGTTCCTACGTGTTACATTGGTCCCGTGGGAGGAGTTGGTGCCATCCACGGGGCCGTTCAGGGGCTGGTTTGAGTTTTGACCCTCTAACGCCATGTTATGCTTAAGTCTAGGAATATGCAAATTACCATCATACTCTCAAACCGGGAGACCGATAGCTACGGGGTCAGTTCCTACGAGTTACATAGGTCCCGGGGGAGGTGTTGGTTCTACCCACGGGGCCGTTCGGGGGCTATTTCAAATTTTTACCCTCTAACATCATGTTTTTAAGCCTAAGTCTAGAAATATACAAATTACCATCGTATTCTCAAATCGTGAGACCCGTGGCTGCGGGGTCAGTTCGTACGAGTTACATTGGTCCCGTGGGAGGTGTTGGTGCCACCCACGGGGCTGTTCGGGGGCTGTTTTGACTTTTCACCCTCTAATGTCCTGTTTTTAAGCCTAGGTCTAGAAATATGCAAATTACAATTGTACTCTCAAACTGGGAGACCCGTGGCTGCGGGGCCAGTTCCTACGAGTAACATTGGTCCCGTTGGAGGTGTTGGTGCGACCCACGGGGCCGTTCAGGGGTTGTTTCGAGTTTTTACCCTCTGACGCGATGTTTTTAAACCTAAGTCCAGAAATATGCAAATTACCATCGTACTCTCAAACTGGGATTCCCGCGGCTACGGGGTCAGTTCCTACGGGTTACATTTGTCCAGTGGGAGGAGTTGGTGCCACCCACGTGGCCGTTCGGGGGCTATTTCAAGTTTTAACCCTCGAACGTCAAGTTTTTAACTATAAGTCTAGAAATATGCAAATTTGCATCGTACTCTCAAATCGGGAGACCCGCGGCTGCGGGGTCAGTTCCTATGAGTTACATAGTCCCCATGGGAGGTGTTGGTGGCACCCACGGGGCCGTTTGGAGGCGGTTTCGATTTTCACCCTCTAACGCCATGTTTTTAAGCCCAACTCAAGAAATATGGAAATTATCGACGTATTCTTAAACCGAGAGACCCGCGGGTGTGGGGTCAGTTCTTGTGAGTTACATCAATCCCGTGGGAGGTGTTGGTGCACCCACGGGGACGTTCGGGGGCTATTTCGAGTTTTCCCCCTCTAACGCCATGTTTTTAAGCCTAAGTCTAGACATATGCAAATTACCATCATACTCTCAAATCGGGAGACCCGAGGCTGTGGGATCAGTTCCTACGAGTTACATTGGTCCCGTGGGAGGTGTTAGTGCCACCCACGGGGACGTTCGGGGGTTGTTTCGAGTTTTCACCCTCTAACGCCATCTTTTTAAGCCTAAGTTAAGAAATATGGAAATTATTGTCGTATTCTTAAACCGGGAGACCCGCGGCTGTGGGGTCTGTTCCTGTGAGTTACATTGATCCCGTGGGAGGTGTTGGTGCCACCCACGGGGCCATTCGGGGGCTGTTTTGAGTTTTCAACCTCTAACGCCATGTTTTGCTTAAGTCTAGAAATATGAAAATTACCGTCGTACTCTTAAACCTTTAGACCCGCGACTGCGGGGTCAGTTCCTATGAGTTACATTGGTTCCGTGGGAGGTGTTGGTGCCACCCACGTGGCCGTTCAAGGGTTGTTTTGAGTTTTCAACCTCTAACGTCATGTTTTTTATCCTAAGTCTAGTAATATGTAAATTACCATCGTATTCTCAAATCGGAAGACCCGCGGCTGCGGGGTCAGTTCGTATGAATTACATTTGTCCCGTGGGGGGTGTTGGTGCCACCCACAGGGCTGTTCGGGGGCTGTTTCGATTTTTCACCCGCTGACGTCTTGTTTTTAAGCTTAAGTCTAGAAATATGAAAATTACCCTCGTACTCTAAAACCGGGAGCCCGCGGCTGCGGGGTTAGTTCCTACGAGTTACATTGGTCCCATGGGAGGTGTTGGTGACAACCACAGGGCCATTCAGGGGCTGTTTCGACTTTTCAACCTCTACAGGCATGTTTTTAAGCCTAAGTCTAGAAATATACAAATTCCAGTCGTATTCTCAAACCAGGAGACCCACGGCTGCGGGGCCAGTTCCCAGGAGTTGTATTGGTCCAGCGGGAGGTGTTGGTGCCACCACGGGGCCGTTCGGGGGATGTTTCGACTTTTCATCCTCTAACATCATGTTTTTAAGCCTAAGTCTAGAAATATGCAAATTACCGTCGTACTCTCAAATCGGGAGACCCACGGCTGTGGGATCAGTTCTTACGAGGTACATTGGTCTCGTTGGAGGTGTTGGTGCCACCCAGGGGACCGCTCGGGAGTTATTTGGAGTTTTCACCTTCTAACGCCATGTTTTTGCTTAAGTCTAGAAATATGCTAATTGCCATCATACTCTCAAACTGGGAGACCCGAGGCTGTGGTGTCAGTTCCGGCGAGTTACGTTGGTCCCGTGGGAGTTGTTGGTGCCACCCACGGGGCCTTTTGGGGGTTGTTTTGAATTTTAACCCTCTAACATCATGTTTTTAAGCCTATGTCTAGAAATAAGCAAATTAACGTGGTACTCTCAAACCGGGAGACCCGTGACTGCAGGGTCAGTTCCTATGAGTTACATTGTTCCTATGGGAGGTGTCGGTGCCACTAATGGGGCCGTTCCGGGGCTGTTTCAACTTTTCACCCTCTAATGTCATGTTTTTTAAGGCTAAGTCTCGAAATATGCAAATTATCATCGTATTCTCAAATCAAGAGACCCGCGGCTGCGGGGTCAGTTCTTACGAGTTATATTGGTCCCGTGGGAGGTGTTGGAGCCACCCACGAGGGCGTTTGGGGGTTGTTTCGAGTTTTCAACCTCTAACGCCATATTTTTAAACTTAAGTCAAGAAATATACAAATAATCATCGTATTCTCGAACTGGGAGTCCCGTGGCTGCGGGATCAGTTCCTACGAGTTACATTGTTCCCGTGGGAGGTGTTGGTGCCACCCACGGGGCCGTTCGGGGGTTGTTTCGAGTTTTCACCCTCTAACGCCATGTTTTGCTTAAGTCTAAAAATATGCAAATTACCGTCGTACTCCCAAACCGGGAGACCCGTGGCTACGGGGTCAGTTCCTACGAGTTACATTGGTCCCATGGGAGGTGTTGGTGCCACCCACGGTGCCGTTCAAGGGCTGTTTTGACTTTTCACCCTCTACCGTCATGTTTTTAAGCCTAAGTATAGGAATATGCAAATTACCATCGTACTCTCGAACCGGGAGATCCGCGACTGCAGGGTCAGTTCCAACGAGTTACATTGGTCCTGTGGGAGGTGTTGGTGCCACGAACGGGGCCATTCGGGGGGGTATTTCGAATTTTCACCCTCTAACATCATGTTTTTAACCCTAAGTTTAGAAATATGAAAATTACCATCGTAGTCTCAAACCGGGAGACTTGCGGCTGTGGGGTCAGTTCCTACGAGTTACATTGATCCCGGGGGAGGTGTTGGTGCCATCCACGGAGGCGTTCGGGGGCTTTTTCGAGTTTTCACCCTCTAATGACATGTTTTAAGACTAATCGTATTCTCAAACCGTGAGACCCGCGGTTGTGGGGTTAGTTCCTACGAGTTACATTAGTCCCGTGGGAGGAGTTGTGCCATCCACGGGGCCGTTCGGGGGCTATTTTGAGTTTTGACCCTCTAACGCCATATTATCCTTAAGTTTTGGAATATGAAAATTACCATCATACTCTCAAATCGGGAGACCCACAGCTACGGGGTCAGTTCCTACGAGTTACATAGGTCCCGAGGGAGGTGTTGGTGCCACCCGCGGGGCCGTTCGGGGGCTATTTCCAATTTTCACCCTCTAACATCATGTTTTTAAGCCTAAGTCTACAAATATACAAATTACCATCGTATTCTCAAACCGTGAGACCCGCGGCTACGGGGTCAGTTCGCACGATTTATATTGGTCCCGTGGGAGGTGTTGGTGCCACCCACGGGGCCGTTCAGGGGTTGTTTCGAGTTTTCACCCTCTAACGTGATGTTTTTAATCCTAAGTCTAGAAATATGCAAATTACCATCGTACTCTCAAATCGGGAGACCCGCGGCTACGGGGTTAGTTCCTACGAGTTATATTGGTCCCGTGGGAGGTGTTTGTGCCACCCACGGAGCCGTTCGGGGGCTGTTTCGACTCTTCACCCTCTAACGTCATGTTCTTAAGCCTAAGTCTAGAAATATGCAAATTACCATCGTACTCTCAAATCAGGAGACCCGCAGCTGTGGGATCAGTTCCTACGAGTTACATTGGTCTCATGGGAGGTGTTGGTGCACCTACGGGACGTTCGGGGGCTATTTCGAGTTTTCACCCTCTAATGACATGTTTTTAAATCTAAGTCTAGAAATATGCAAATAATCATCGTATTCTAGAATCGGGAGACCCGCGGCTGCAGGGCCAGCTCCTACGAGTTACATTGGTCCCGTGGAAGGTGTTGGTGCCACCCTCGATGCCATTCGGGGGTTGTTTCGACTTTTCACTCTCTAACATCATGTTTTTAACCCTAAGTCTAGAAATATGCAAATTACCATCGTTCTCTCAAATTGGGAGACCCGCGGCTGCGGGGTCTGTTCGTTCGAGTTACATAGGTCCCGTGGGAGGTGTTGGTGCCACCCACAGGGCCGTTTGAGGGTTGTTTCCAGTTTTCACCTTCTAACGCCTTGTTTTTAAGCCTAAGTCTAAAAATATGAAAATTACCATCGTACTATCAAACCGGGAGACCCGCGGCTACGAGGTCAGTTCCTAAGAGTTACATGGGTCCCGTACGAGGTGTTGGTGCCACCCACGGCTGCGTGGTAAGTTCCTGCGAGTTACATTGGTCCCGTGGGTGGTGTTGGTGCCACCCACGAGGCCGTTCGGGGGCTGTTTCCAGTTTTCATCCTCTAACGCCATCTTTTGCTTATGTCTAAAAATATGCAAATTATCGTCGTACTCTCAAATCGGGAGATCCTCGGCTGCGGGGTCAGTTCCTGCGAGTTCAATTGGTCCCGTGGGAGGTGTTGGAGCCACCCATGGGGCCCTTCGGGGGCTGTTTCGAGTTTTGACCCTCTAACGCCATGTTTTTCTTAAGTCAAGAAATATGCAAATTACCGTCGTACTCTCTAATCGGGACACCCGCGGCTACGGGGTCAATTCCTGCGAGTTACATTGGTCCCGTGGGAGGTGTTGGTGCCACCTACAGTGCCATTCGGGGGCTGTTTCTACTTTTCACCCTCTAACATCATGTTTTTAACCCTAAGTCTAGAAATATGCAAATTACCATCATACTCTCAAACCGGGAGACCTGCGGCTGCGGGGTTATTTCCTACGAGTTATATAGGTCCCATGGGAGGTGTTGGTGCCACCCATAGGGTCGTTTGGGGGCTGTTTCCAATTTTCACCCCCTAACGTCATGTTTTTAAGCCTAAGTCTAAAAATATGCAAATTATCGTCATATTCTCAAACCGTGAGACCCGCAGCTACGGTGTCAGTTCGTACGAGTTACATTCGTCCCGTGGGAGGTGTTGGTGCCACCCACGGGGACGTTGAGGGGCTGTTTCGACTTCTCACCCTCTAACGTCATGTTTTTAAGCCTAAGTCTAGAAATATGCTAATTACAATTGTACTCTCAATCCGGGAGACCCGCGACTGTGGGGCCAGTTCCTACGAGTTACATTGGTCCCGCGGGAGGTGTTGGTGCCACCTACGGGGCCGTTCGAGGGCTATTTCAAATTTTCACCCTTAAACGTCATGTTTTTAAGCCTAAGTCTAGAAATATGAAAATTAACATCATATTCTCAAACCAGGAGACTCGCAGCTGCGGGGTTAGTTTCTACGAGTTACATTGGTTCCGTGGGAAGTGTTGGTGCCACCCACGAGGCCGTTCGGGGGCTATTTCGACTTTTCACCCTCTAACGTCATGTTTTTAAGACTAAGTCTAGAAATATGCAAATAACCAACGTACACTCAAATCGTGAGACGCACGACTGTGGGATCAGTTCTTACGAGTTACATTGGTCCCGTTGGAGGTGTTGGTGCGACCCACGGGGCCGTTCGGGGGCTGTTTCTACTTTTCACCCTCTAACGTCATATTTTTAAGCCTAAGTCTAGAAACATGCAAATAACCAACGTACACTCAAATCGGGAGACCCGCGGCTGTGGGGTCAGTTCATACGAGTTACATTGGTCCCGTGGGAGGTGTTTGTGCCACCTACGGGGCCGTTCGGGGGCTGTTTCGAGTTTTCACCCTCAAATGCCATGTTTTGCTTAAGTCTAGAAATATACAAATTACCATCGTACTCTCAAACCGGGAGAACCGCGGCTGAGGGGAAAGTTCCTGCGAGTAACATTCGTCCCGTGGGAGGTGTTGGTGTCACCCACGAGGCCGTTCAGGGGCTATTTCGAGTTATCTCCCTCTAACGCCATGTTTTGCTTAAGTCTAGAAATATGCAAATTACTGTCGTACTCTCTAACTGGGAGACCCGCAGCAGCGGGGTTAGTTCCTGTGAGTTATATTGGTCCCGTGGGTGGTGTTGGTGCCACCCACGAGGCCCTTCGGGGGCTGTTTCAAGTTTTCACCCTCTAACGCCATGTTTTGCTTAAGTCTAGTAATATGCAAAATTACATTGGTCCCGCGGCTACGGGGTTAGTTCCTGCGAGTTACATTGGTCCCGTGGGAGGTGTTGGTGCCACCCACGGTGCCATTCGGGGGCTGTTTCGATTTTTCACCCTCTAACATCATGTTTTTAACCCTATGTCTAGAAATATGCAAATTACCACCGTACTCTCAAACTGGGAGACCCACGACTATGGGGTCAGTTCCTATGAGTTATATTGGTCCCGTGGGAGGTATTGGTGCCACCTACGGGGTCGTTCGACGGCTGTTTCGAGTTTTCACCCTCTAACGGCATGTTTTTAAGCCTAAGCCTAAAAATATGCAAATTACCATCGTACTCTCAAACTGGGAGACCCGCGGCTGTGGGATTTGTTCCTACGAGTTATAGGGGTCCCGTGGGAGGTGTTGGTGCCACCCACGGGGATGTTCGGGGGCTGTTTTGAGTTTTCACCCTCTAACGCCACATTTTTAAGACTAAGTCTAGAAATATGCAAATTATCGTCGTATTCTCAAACCGGAAGACCCGCGGCTGTGGTTTCAGTTCATACGACTTACATTAGTCCTGTGGGAGGTGTTGGTGCCACCCACGGGGCCGTTCGGGGTCTGTTTTGAGTTTTCACCCTCTAACGCCATGTTTTGCTTAAGTCTAGAAATATGCAAATTACCGTCGTATTCTCAAATCGGGAGACCCGCGGCTGCAGTGTAAGTTCCATCAAGTTATATTGGTCCCGTGGGAGGTGTTGGTGCCACCTACGGGGCTGTTCGGGGGGTCTTTCGAGTTTTCACCCTCTAACGCCATGTTTTGCTTAAATCTAAAAATAGGCAAATTACCGTCGTACTCTCAAACTGAGAGACCCGCGGCTGTGGGGTAAGTTCCTGCGAGTTACATTGGTCCCGTGGGAGGTGTTGGTGCCACCCACGGGGCCGTTCGGGGGCTGTTTCGAGGTTTCACCCTCTAACGCCATGTTTTGCATAAGTCTAGAAAATATGCAAATTACCGTGGTACTTTCAAACTGGGAGACCCGCGGCTGCAGGGTCAGTTCCTGCAAGTTACATTGGTCCCGTGGGAGGTGTTGGTGCCACCCACGGGGTACTTCGGGGGCTGTTTCGAGTTATCACCCTCTAATGCCATGTTTTGCTTAAGTCTAGAAATATGCAAATTACCTCCTTACTCTCAAACCGGGACACCCGCGGCTACGGGGTTAGTTCCTACGAGTTACATTGGTCCCGTGGGAGGCGTTGGTGCCACCCACGGTGCCATTCGGGGGCTGTTTCGACTTTTCACCCTCTAACATCATTTTTTTAACCCTAAGTCTAGAAATATACAAATTATCATCGTACTCTCAAATCGGGAGACCTGCGACTGCGGGGTCAGTTCCTACGAGTTACATTAGTCCTGTGGGAGGTATTGGTACCACCCCCGGGGCCATTCGGGGGCTGTTTCGAGTTTTCACACTCTAATGCCACATTTTGCTTAAGTCTAGAAATATGCAAATTACCGTCGTATTCTCAAACCGGAAGACTCGCGACTGCGGGGTCAGTCCCTCCGAGTTACATTGGTCCGGTGGGAGGTGTTGGTGCCAGCCACGGGACCCTTCGGGGGCTATTTCGACTTTTCATCGTTTAACATCATGTTTTTAAGCCTAAGTCTAGAAATATGCGAATAATCACTATACACTCAAATCGGGAGACCTGCGGCTGTAGGATCAGTTCCTACGAGTTACATTGGTCCCGTGGGAGGTGTTGGTGCCACCCACGGGGCCGTTCAGTGTCTGTTTCGTCATTTCACCCTCTAACGTCATGTTTTTAAGCCTAAGTACATAAATATGCAAATTACCATCATACTCTCAAACTGGGAAACCCGCGGCTGAGGGGACTATTCCTACGAGTTACATCGATCCTGTGGGAGGTGTTGGTGCCATCCACGAGGCCGTTTAGGGGTTGTTTCGAGTTTTGACCCTCTAACGGCATGTTTTTCTTAAGTCTAGAAATATGCAAATTACCGTCGTACTCTTGAACCAGGAGACCCGCGGGTGCGGGGTCAGTTCCTACGAGTTACATTGGTCCCGTGCGAGGTGTTGGTGCCACCCACGGAGCCGTTCAGGGGTTGTTTCGAGTTTTCACCCTCTAACGCCATGTTTTGCTTAAGTCTAAAAATATGCAAATTGCCATCGTACTCTCAAACCGGGAGACCAGCGGTTGCGGGGTAAGTTCCTGCGAGTTACATTGGTCCCGTGGGAGGTGGTGGTGCCACCCACGGGGCCGTTCGAGGGTTGTTTCGAGTTTTCACCCACTAACGCCATGCTTTGCTTATGTCTAGAAATATGCAAATTACCATCGTACTCCAAACCGGTAGACCCGCGACTGCGGGGTCATTTCCTACGAGTTACATTGGTCCCGTGGGAGGTGTTGGTGCCACCCACGGGGCCCTTCGGGGGCTGTTTCGAGTTTTCACCCTCTAACGCCATGTTTTGCTTAAGTTTAGAAATATGTAAATTACCGCCGTACTATCAAACCGGGACACCCAGGCTACGGGGTCAGTTCCTGCGAGTTATATTGGTCCCGTGGGAGGTGTTGGTGCCACCCACGGTGCCATTCGGGGGCTGTTTCGACTTTTCACCCGCTAACATCATCTTTTTAACCGTAAGTCTAGAAATTTGTAAATTACGATCGTAGTCCCAAACCGGGAGACCAGCGGCCGCGGGGTCAGTTCCTAAGAGTTACATTAGTCCCGTGGGAGGTGTTGGTGCCCCCTACGGGGCCGTTCGAGGGCTGTTTTAAGTTTTCGCCCTCTAACGCCATGTTTTGCTAAAGTCTAGAAATACATAAATTACCATCGTACTCTCAAACAGAGAGACCCGCGGCTGCGGGGTGAGTTCCTACGAGTTACATTGGTCCCGTGGGAGGTGTTGGTGCCACCCACGGGGCCGTTCGGGGGTTGTTTTGAGTTTTCACCTTCTAACGCCATGTTTTGCTTAAGTCTATAAATATAAAAATTACCATCGTACTCTCAAACCGGGAGACCCGCGGCTGCGGGGTAAGTTCCTAAGAGTTACATTAGTCCCGTGGGAGGTGTTGGTGCCACCCACGGTGTCATACGGGGGCTATTTCGACTTTTCACCCTCTAACGCCATGTTTTTAAGCCTAAGTCTAGAAATATGCAAATTACAGTCATATTCTCAAACCGCGAGACCGACGGCTGTGGGGTTAGGTCATACAAGTTACATTGGTCCCGTGGGAGGTGTTGGTGCCACCTACGGGGCCGTTCGGGGGCTATTTCGAGTTTTCACCTTCTAACGCCATGTTTTGCTTAAGTTTAAAAATATGCTAATTACCGTCGTACTCTCAAATTGAGAGACCCGCGACTGCGGGTTAATTTCCTGCGAGTTACATTGGTCCCGTGGGAGGTGTTGGTGCCACCCACGAGGCCGATCGGGGGTTGTTTCAAGTTTTCACCCTCTAACGCCGTATTTTGCTTAAGTTTAAAAATATGAAAATTATCGTCGTACTCTCAAACCAGGAGACCCGCGGCTGTGGGGTCAGTTACTGCGAGTTACATTGTTCCCATGGGAGGTGTTAGTGACACCCACGGGGCCGTTCGGGGGTTGTTTCGAGTTTTCACCCTCTAACGCCATGTTTTACTTAAGTCTAAAAAAGTACAAATTACCGTCGTACTCTCAAACCGGGAGACCTGGGGCTGCGGGGTCAGTTCCTGGGAGTATTTATCCCGTGGGAGGTGTTGGTGCCACCCACGGGGCCCTTCGGGGGATGTTTCAAGTTTTCACCCTCTAACGCCTTGTTTTGCTTAAGTCTAGAAATATGCAAATTACCACCGTACTCTCAAATCGGGACACCCGCAGCTACGGGGTCAGTTCCTGCGAGTTCCATTGGTTCCGTGGGTGCCATTCGGGGGTTGCTTCCAGTTTTCACCCTCTAACGTCATGTTTTTAAGCCTAAGTCTAGAAATATACAAATTACCATCGTACTCTCAAACCGGGAGACCCGCGACTGCGGGGTGATTTCTTACGAGTTACATTGGTCCCGTGGGAGGTGTTGGTGCCACCCACGGGGACGATCGGGTGTTGTTTCGAGTTTTCACCCTCTAACGCCATGTTTTGCTTAAGTCTAAAAATATGCAAATTACCGTCGTACTCTCAAACCGGGAGACCCGGGGCTGCGGGGTCAGTTCTTGCGAGTTACATTTCTCCCGTGGGAGGTGTTGGTGCCACCTACGGGGCCGTTCGGGGGCTATTTCGAGTTTTCACCCTCTAACGCCATGTTTTTCTTAAGTTTAAAAATATGCAAATTACCGTCGTACTCTCAAATCGAGAGACTCGAGACTGCGGGTTAAGTTCCTGCGAGTTACATTGGTCCCGTGGGAGGTGTTGGTGCCACCCACGGGGCCGATCGGGGGCTATTTCGAGTTTTCACCCTCTAACGCCATGTTTTGCTTAAGTTTAAAAATATGCAAATTATCGTCGTACTCTGAAATCGAGAGACCCGCGGTTGCGGGATAAGTTCCTGTGAGTTACATTTGTCCCGTGGGAGGTGTTGGTGCCACCCACGAGGCCGTTCGAGGGTTGTTTCGAGTTTTCACCCTCTAACGCCATGTTTTGCTTAAGTTTAAAATTATGCAAATTACCGTCGTACTCTCAAACTGGGAGACCCGCGGCTGCGGGGTCAGTTTCTGCGAGTTACATTTCTCCCGTGGGAGGTGTTGGTGCCACCCACGGGGCCCTTCGGGGGATGTTTCAATTTTTCACCCTCTAACGCCATGTTTTGCTTAAGTCTAGAAATATGCAAATTACTACCGTACTCTCAAATCGGGACACCCGCGGCTACGGGGTCAGTTCCTGCGAGTTACATTGGTTCCGTGGGTGCCATTCGGGGGTTGCTTCTAGTTTTCACCCTCTAACGTCATGTTTTTAACCCTAAGTCTAGAAATATGCAAATTACCATCGTACTCTCAAACCGGGAGGCCCGCGGCTGCGGGGTCATTTCCTGCGAGTTACATTGGTCCCGTGGGAGGTGTTGGTGCCACCAACGGGGGCATTCGGGGGCTGTTTCGAGTTTTCACCCTCTAACGCCATGTTTTGCTTAAGTCTAGATATATGAAAATTACGGTCGTACTATCAAACCGGGACACCCGGGCTACGGGGTCAGTTACTGCGAGTTAGATTGGTTCCGTGGGTGGTGTTGGTGCCACCCACGGTGCCATTCGGGGATATCTCAACTTTTCACCCTCGAACATTATGTTTTTAACCCTAAGTCCAGAAATATGCAAATTATCATCGTACTCTCAAACCGGGAGACCCGCGACTGCGGGGTCAGTTCCGACGAGTTACATTGGTCCCGCGGGAGGTGTTGGTGCCACCTACGGGGCCGTTCAGGGGCTGTTTTGTGTTTTCGCCCTCTAACGCCATATTTTCCGGAAGTCTAGAAATATATAAATTACCAGCGTACTCTTAAACCGAGAGACCCGCGGCTGCGGGGTAAGTTCCAAGGAGTTACATTGGTCCCGTGGGAGGTGTTGGTGCCACCCAAGGGGCCGTTCGGGGGTTGTTTCGAGTTTTCACCCTCTAATGCCATGTTTTGCTTAAGTCTAGAAATATACAAATTACCATCGTACTCTCAAATCGGGAGACCCGCGGCTGTGGGGTCTGTTCTGCGGGTTACATTGGTCCCGTGGGAGGTGTTGGTGCCACCCACGGTCCTGTTCGGGGACTATTTCGACTTTTCACCCTCTAACGTCATGTTTTTAAGCCTAAGTCTAGAAATATGCAAATTACCATCGTACTCTCAAACCGGGAGACCCGTGGCTGCGGGGCCAGTTCTTACGAGTTACATTGGTCCCGTGGGAGGTGTTGGTGCCACCCACGGGGACGTTCGGGCGCTGTTTTGAGTTTTCACCCTCTAACGCCATGTTTTTAAGCCTAAGTCAAGAAATATACAAATTACCGTCGTATGCTCAAACCACGAGACCTACGGATGCGGGGTCAGTTCGTACGAGTTACATTGATCCCGTGGAAGGTGTTGGTGCCACCCACGGGGCCGTTCGGGGGCTGTTTCGACTTTTCACCCTCTAACATCATGTTTTTAAGCTTAAGTCTAGAAATAAGAAAATTACCGTTGTACTCTCAAAATGGGAAACTCGCGGCTTTGGGGTCAGTTCCTACGAGTTATATTGATCCCGTGGGAAGTGTTGGTGCCACCAATGGGGCCATTCGGGGGTTGTTTTGACTTTTCACCCTCTAACGTCATGTTTTAAGCCTAAGTCTAGAAATATGAAAATTACCATCGTACTCTCAAACCGGGAGTCCCGCGGCATTGGTCCCATGGGAGGTGTTGGTGCCACCGACGGGGATGTTCAGGGGCTGTTTCGAGTTTTCACCCTCTAACGCCATGTTCTTAAGCCTAAGTCAAGAAATATGGAAATTATCATTGTATTCTTAAACTGGGAGACCTGCAGCTGCGGGGTCAGTTCCTGCGAGTTACAATTATCCCGTGGGAGGTGTTGGTGCCACGGACGGGGCCGTTCGGGGGCTGTTTTGAGTTTTCACCCTCTAACGTCATGTTTTTAAGCCTAAGTCTAGAAATCTACAAATTACCATCGTATTCTCAAATCGGAAGACCCTCGACTGCGAGGTCAGTTCGTACGAGTTTCATTGGTCCCGTGGGGGGTGTTGTTGCCACTCACGGGGCCGTTCGGGGGCTGTTCCGAGTTTGCACCCTCTAACGTCATGTTTTTAAGCCAAAGTCTAGAAATAAACAAGTTACCATCGTATTCCCAAACCGGGGGACCCGCGACTGCGGGGTCAGTTCCTACGAGTTATATTGGTCCCATGGGAGGTGTTGGTGCCACCAACAGGGCCGTTCGGGTGCTGTTTCGACTTTTCACCCTCTAACGTCATGTTTTTGAGCCCAAGTCTAGAAATATACAAATTACCATCGTATTCTCAAATCGGGAGACCCGCGGCCGCGGGGTCAGTTCCTACGAGTTACATTGGTTCCGCGGGAGGTGTTGGTTCCACCCACGAGGCCGTTCGGGGGCTTTTTTGGCTTTTCATCCTCTAACGTCATGTCTTTAAGCCTAAGTGTAGAAATAGGCAAATTATCATTGTACTCTCTAACCAGGAGACCCGCGGCTGTAGGATCAGTTCTTACGAGTAACATTGGTCCCGTGGGAGGTGTTGGTGCCACCCACGGGGCCGTTCGGGGGCTGTTTCGAGTTTTCACCCTTTAACATCATTTTTTTAAGCCTAAGTCTAAAAATATGCAAATTACCGTCTTATTCTTAAATCGTGAGACTCGCGGCTGCGGGGTCAGTTCCTACGAGTTACATTGGTCCCGTGGTAGGTGTTGGTGCCACCCATGGGGCAGTTCGGGGGCTGTTTTGAGTTTTCACCCTCTAACGTCATGTTTTTAAGCCTATGTCTAGAAATATTCAAATTACTGTGAGACCCGCGGCTGTGGGATCAGTTCCTACGAATAACATTGGTCCCGTAGGAGATGTTGGTGCCACCCACGGGGACGTTTGGGGGCTATTTTTAGTTTTCACCTTCTAACACCAAATTTTTAAGCCTAAGTCAAGAAATATACAAATTATCGTCGTATTCTCAAACCGGGCGACCCACGACTGTGGGGTCAGTTCCTGCGAGTTGCATTGGTCCCGTGGGAGGTGTTGGTGCCAACCACGGAGCCGTTCAGGGGCTATTTTGAGTTTTCACCCTCTGACGCCATGTTTTGCTTAAGTCTAGAAATATGCAAATTATTATCGTACTCTCAAACTGGGAGACCCGTGGCTGCGGGTTCAGTTCCTACGAGTTACATAGGTCCCGTGGGAGGTGTTGGAGCCACCCATGGGGCGGTTCGGGGACTGTTTTGAATTTTCACCCTCTGACGTCATGTTTTTAAGCCTAAGTCTAGAAATATGCAAATTACCATCGTACTCTTAAACCGGGACACCCGCGGCTGCAGAGTCAGTTTCTACGAGTTATATTGGTCCCGTGGGAGGTGTTGGTGCCACCCTTGGGGCCGTTCGGGGGCTGTTTCAACTTTTCAACCTCTAATGTCATGTTTTTAAACCTAAGTCTAGAAATATGCAAATTACCATAGTATTCTCAAACCGGGAGACCCGTCGCTATAGGGTCAATTCCTAGGAGTTACATTGGTCCCGTGGGAGGTGTTGGTGCCACCCACGTGGCCGTTCGGGGGCTGTTTTGACTTTTCACCCTCTAATCTCATGTTTTTAAGCCTAAGTCTAGAAATAAGAAAATTACCCTCGTATTCACAAATCGGGAGACCCACGGCTGCAGGGTCAGTTCGTACGAGTTACATTGGTCCCGTGGGAGGTGTTGGTGCTACCCACGTGGCCGTTCGGGGGCTATTTCGAGTTTCCACCGTCTAACCTCATGATTTTAAGCCTAAGTCTAAACATATGCAAATTATCGTCGTACTCTCAAACCGGGAGACCCGCGACTGCGGGGTTAGTTCCTCCGAGTAACATTGCTCTAGTGGGAGGTGGTGGTGCCACCCACGGAGCCGTTCGGGGGCTGTTTCGAGTTTTCACCCTCTAACGCCATGTTTTGCATAAGTCTAGAAATATGCAAATTACCATCGTACACTCAAATCGGGAGACCTGTGGCTGCGGGGTCAGTTCCTACGAGTTACATTGGTCCCGTGGGAGGTGTTGGTGCCACCCACGGGGCCGTTCGGGGGCTGTTTCGGCTTTTCCTCCTCTAACGTCTTGTTTAAAACCCTAAGTCCAGAAATATGCAAATTACCATCGTACTCTCAAATCGGGAGACCCGCGGCTGCGGGGTCAGTTACTACGAGTTACATTGGGCCTATGGGAGGTGTTGGTTCCACCCACGGGGCCGTTCGGGGGCTTTTTTGGCTTTTCATCCTCTAACGTCATGTCTTTAAGCCTAAGTGTAGAAATAGGCAAATTATCATTGTACTCTCTAACCAGGAGACCCGCGGCTGTGGGATCAGTTCTTACGAGTAACATTGGTCCCGTGGGAGGTGTTGGTGCCACCCACGGGGCCGTTCGGGGGCTGTTTCGAGTTTTCACCCTTTAACATCATTTTTTTAAGCCTAAGTCTAAAAATATGCAAATTACCGTCTTATTCTTAAATCGGGAGACTCGCGGCTGCGGGGTCAGTTCCTACGAGTTACATTGGTCCCGTGGGAGGTGTTGGTGCCACCCACGGGGCCGTTCGGGGGCTGTTTCGAGTTTTCACCCTCTAACGTCATGTTTTTAAGCCTATGTCTAGAAATATTCAAATTACTGTGAGACCCGCGGTTGTGGGATCAGTTCCTACGAATAACATTGGTCCCGTAGGAGATGTTGGTGCCACCCACGGGGACGTTTGGGGCTATTTTTAGTTTTCACCTTCTAACACCAAATTTTTAAGCCTAAGTCAAGAAATATACAAATTATCGTCGTATTCTCAAACCGGGCGACCCACGATTGTGGGGTCAGTTCCTGCGAGTTGCATTGGTCCCGTGGGAGGTGTTGGTGCCAACCACGGAGCCGTTCAGGGGCTATTTTGAGTTTTCACCCTCTGACGCCATGTTTTGCTTAAGTCTATAAATATGCAAATTATTATCGTACTCTCAAACTGGGAGACCCGTGGCTGCGGGTTCAGTTCCTACGAGTTACATAGGTCCCGTGGGAGGTGTTGGAGCCACCCATGGGGCGGTTCGGGGACTGTTTTGAATTTTCACCCTCTGACGTCATGTTTTTAAGCCTAAGTCTAGAAATATGCAATTTACCACCGTACTCTCAAACCGGGACACCCGCGGCTGCAGAGTCAGTTTCTACGAGTTATATTGGTCCCGTGGGAGGTGTTGGTGCCACCCTTGGGGCCGTTCGGGGGCTGTTTCAACTTTTCAACCTCTAATGTCATGTTTTTAAACCTAAGTCTAGAAATATGCAAATTACCATAGTATTCTCAAACCGGGAGACCCGTCGCTATGGGGTCAATTCCTAGGAGTTACATTGGTCCCGTGGGAGGTGTTGGTGCCACCCACATGGCCGTTCGGGGGATGTTTTGACTTTTCACCCTCTAATCTCATGTTTTTAAGCCTAAGTCTAGAAATAAGCAAATTACCCTCGTATTCACAAATCGGGAGACCCACGGCTGCAGGGTCAGTTCGTACGAGTTACATTGGTCCCATGGGAGGTGTTGGTGCTACCCACGTGGCCGTTCGGGGGCTATTTCGAGTTTCCACCGTCTAACCTCATGATTTTAAGCCTAAGTCTAAAAATATGCAAATTATCGTCGTACTCTCAAACCGGGAGACCCGCGACTGCGGGGTTAGTTTCTCCGAGTAACATTGCTCCAGTGGGAGGTGGTGGTGCCACCCACGGAGCCGTTCGGGGGCTGTTTCGAGTTTTCACCCTCTAACGCCATGTTTTGTATAAGTCTAGAAATATGGAAATTACCATCGTACACTCAAATCGGGAGACCTGTGGCTGCGGGGTCAGTTCCTACGAGTTACATTGGTCCCGTGGGAGGCGTTGGTGCCACCCACGGGGCCGTTCGGGGGCTGTTTCGGCTTTTCACCCTCTAACGTCTTGTTTAAAACCCTAAGTTCGGAAATATGCAAATTACCGTCGTACTCTCAAATTAGGAGACCCGCGGCTGCGGGGTCAGCTACTACGAGTTACATTCGGCCTATAGGAGGTGTTGGTGCCACCCACGGGGCCGTTCGGTGGCTGTTTCGAGTTTTCACCCTCTAACCTCATGGTTTTAAGCCTAACTCTAGAAATATGTAAATTACCATCGTACTCTCAAACCGGGAGTCCCACGGCTACGGGGTCAGTTCCTAAGAGTTACATTGGTCCCGTGGGAGGTGTTGGTGCCACCCACAGGGCCGTTCGGGGGTAGTTTCGACTTTTCACCCTCTAACATCATGCTTTTAAGCCTAAGTCTAGAAATATACAAGTTACCGTCGTATTCTGAAACCGGGAGACCCGCGGCTGTGGGGTCAGTTCCTAGGAGTTACATTGGTCCAGTGGGAGGTGGTGGTGCCACCCACGGAGCCGTTCGGGGGCTGTTTCGAGTTTTCACCCTCTAACGCCATGTTTTGCATAAGTCTAGAAATATGCAAATTACCATCGTACACTCAAATCGGGAGACCTGTGGCTGCGGGGTCAGTTCCTACGAGTTACATTGGTCCCGTGGGAGGTGTTGGTGCCACCCACGGGGCCGTTCGGGGACTGTTTCGGCTTTTCACCCTCTAACGTCTTGTTTAAAACCCTAAGTCCGGAAATATGCAAATTACCGTCGTACTCTCAAATTAGGAGACCCGCGGCTGCGGGGTCAGCTACTACGAGTTACATTCGGCCTATAGGAGGTGTTGGTGCCACCCACGGGGCCGTTCGGTGGCTGTTTCGAGTTTTCACCCTCTAACCTCATGGTTTTAAGCCTAACTCTAGAAATATGTAAATTACCATCGTACTCTCAAACCGGGAGTCCCACGGCTACGGGGTCAGTTCCTAAGAGTTACATTGGTCCCGTGGGAGGTGTTGGTGCCACCCACAGGGCCGTTCGGGGGTAGTTTCGACTTTTCACCCTCTAACATCATGCTTTTAAGCCTAAGTCTAGAAATATACAAGTTACCGTCGTATTCTGAAACCGGGAGACCCGCGGCTGTGGGGTCAGTTCCTAGGAGTTACATTGGTCCAGTGGGAGGTGGTGGTGCCACCCACGGAGCCGTTCGGGGGCTGTTTCGAGTTTTCACCCTCTAACGCCATGTTTTGCATAAGTCTAGAAATATGCAAATTACCATCGTACACTCAAATCGGGAGACCTGGGGCTGCGGGGTCAGTTCCTACGAGTTACATTGGTCCCGTGGGAGGTGTTGGTACCACCTACGGGGTCGTTCGGGGGCTGTTTCGGCTTTTCCCCCTCTAACGTCTTGTTTAAAACCCTAAGTCCAGAAATATGCAAATTACCGTCGTACTCTCAAATCGGGAGACCCGCAGCTGCGGGGTCAGTTACTACGAGTTACATTGGGCCTATGGGAGGTGTTGGTGCCACCCACGGGGCCGTTCGGGGGCTGTTTTGAGTTTTCACCCTCTAACCTCATGGTTTTAAGCCTAACTCTAGAAATATGTAAATTACCATCGTACTCTCAAGCCGGGAGTCTCGCGGCTACGGGGTCAGTTCCTAAGAGTTACATTGGTTCCGTGGGAGGTGTCGGTGCCACCCACAGGGCCGTTCGGGGGTAGTTTCTACTTTTCACCCTCTAACATCATGCTTTTAAGCCTAAGTCTAGAAATATACAAGTTACCGTCGTATTCTCAAACTGGGAGACCCGCGGCTGTGGGGTCAGTTCCTAGGAGTTACATTGGTCCCGTGGGAGGTGTTGGTGCCACCCACGGGGCCGTTCGAGGGCTGTTTCGACTTTTCACCCTCAAACGTCATGTTTTTTAGCCTATGTCTAGAAATATGCAAATTACCGTCGTACTCTCAAATTGGGAGACCCGCGGATGTGGGATCAGTTCCTATGAGTTACATTGGTCCCATGGGAGGTGTTGGTGACACCCACGGGGCCGTTGGGGGGCAATTTCCAGTTTTCACCCTCTAACGTCATGCTTTTAAGCCTAAGTCTAGAAATATATAAATTATCGTCGTATTCTCAAACCGTGAGACCCGCGGCTACGGGGTCCGTTCGTACGAGTTACATTCGTCCCGTGGGAGGTGGTGGTGCCACTCACGGGGCCGTTCGGGGGTTGTTTCGAATTTTCATCATCTAACGTCATGTTTTTAAGCCTAAGTCTAGAAATATACAAATTACTGTCGTACTCTCAAATTGGGAGACCCGCGGCTGCAGGGTCAGATCCTATGAGTTATATTGGTCTTATGGGAGGTATTGGTGCCACCCACGTGGCCGTTTGGGGGCTGTTTCGAGTTTTAACCCTCTAACGTCATGTTTTTAAGCCTAAATCTAGAAATATTAAAATTACCGTCGTATTCTCAAATCGGGAGACCCGCAGTTGGGGGGTCAGTTCTTACGAGTTACATTAGTCCCGTGGGAGGTGTTGGTGCCACCCACGGGGTTGTTCGGGGGTTGTTTCGAGTTTTCACCCTCTAACGCCATGTTTTTAAGCCTAAGTCTAGAAATATGCAAATTACTGTCGTACTCACAAACTGGGAGACTCGCAATTTTGGGGTCAGTTCCTACGAGTTACATTGGTTCCGTGGGAGGTGTTGGTGCCACCCACGAGGCCGTTCAGGGGTTGTTATGAGTTTTCACCCTCTAAGGTCATGTTTTTAAGCCTAAATCTAGAAATATAAAATTACCGTCGTATTCTCAAACTTGGAGACCCGCGGTTGGTGGTTTAGTTCTTACGAGTTACATTGGTCTCGTGGGAGGTGTTGGTGCCACCCACGGGTTCGTTCGGGGGCTATTTCGAGTTTTCACCCTCTAACGTCATGTTTTTAAGCCTAAATCGAGAAAAATGCAAATTACCATCGTACTCTCAAACCGAGAGACCCGCGGCTGCAGGGTCAGTTCCTACGAGTTACATTGGTCCCGTGGGAGGTGCTGGTACCACCAACGGGGCCGTTCGGGGGCTATTTCGACTTTTCCTCCTCTAACGTCATGTTCTTAAGCCTTAGTCTAGAACTATGCAAATTACCATCGTACTCTCAAACAGGGAGACCCGCGGCTGTGGGATCAGTTCCTACGAGTTACATTTGTCCCGTGGGAGGAGTTGGTGCCACCCACGTGGCCGTTCGGGGGCTAATTTGAGTTTTAACCCTCTAGCGTCACGTTTTAAAGCCTAAATCTAGAAATATACAAATTATCATCGTATTCTCAAATAGGGAGACCCACGACAGGGGTGTCAGTTCGTACGAGTTACATTAGTCCTGTGGGAGGTGTTGATGCCACCCACGGGGCCGTTCGGGTGCTATTCCGAGTTTTCACCCTCTAACGTCATGTTTTTAAGCCTAAGTTAAGAAATCTTCAAATTACCATCATACTCTCAAACTGGGAGACTCGCGGTTGCGGGGCCAGTTCCTACGAGTTACTTTGGTCCTGTGGGAGGTGTTGGTGCCACCCACAGGGCTGTTCGGGTGCAGTTTCCACTTTTCACCCTCTAACGTCATGCTTTTAAGCCTAAGTCTAGAAATATACAAGTTACTTTTGTAATCTCAAACCGTTAGACCTGCGGCTGCGGGGTTAGTTCCTAGGAGGTACATTGGGCCCATGGGAGGTGTTGGTGCCACCCACGGGGTCGTTCGGGGCCTATTTTGACTTTTCACCCTCTAACGTCATGTTTTTTATCCTAAGTCTAAAAATATGAAAATTATCGACGTACTCTCAAAACGGGAGACCCGCGGATGTGGGATCAGTTCCTACGAGTTACATTGGTCCCATGGGAGGTGTTGGTGCACCCACGGGGATGTTCGGGGGCTGTTTCGAGTTTTCACCCTCTAACACCATATTTTTAAGCCTAAGTCTAGAAATATGCAAATTACTGTCGTACTCACAAACTGGGAGACCCGCGACTGCGGGGTCAGTTCCTACGAGTTACATTGGTCCCATGCGAGGTGTTAGTGCCACCCACAGTGCCGTTATGAGGCTATTTTAACTTTTCACCCCCTAACGTCATGTTTTTAAGCCTAAGTTAAGAAATATGCAAATTACCGTCGTATTCTCAAATCGGGAGACCCACGACTGTTGGGTCAGTTCTTGCGAGTTACATTGGTCCCGTGGGAGGTGTTGGTGACACCCACGCAGCCGTTCGGGGGCTATTTCGAGTTTTCACCCTCTAACGCCATGATTTGCTTAAGTCTATAAATATGCAAATTATTATCGTACTCTCAAATCGGGAGACCCGTGGCTGCGGGGTCAGTTCCTACGAGTTACGTTGGTCCCGTGGGAGGTGTTGGTGCCACCCACGGGGTTGTTCGGGGACTGTTTTGAGTTTTCACCATGTAACGTCATGTTTTTAAGCCTAAGTCTAGAAATGTGAAAATTACCATCGTACTCTCAAATCGGGATACCTGTGGCTGCGGGGTCAGTCTGTACGAGTTACATTGGTCCCGTGGAAGGTATTGGTACCACCCACGAGACCGTTCGGGGGCTGTTTCGGCTTTTCACCCTCTAACGTCATGTTTTTAAGCCTAAGTCCAGAAATACGCAAATTATCATCGTACTCTCAAACTGGGAGATCCGCGGGTGCGGGGTCAGTTCCTACGAGTTACATTGGTCCCGTGGTAGGAGTTGGTGGGACCCACGTGGACGTTCGGGGGCTATTTTGAGTTTTAACCCTCTAGCGTCACGTTTTTAAGACTAAATCTAGAAATATACAAATTATCGTCGTATTCTCAAACCGGGAGACTCACGACAGGGGTGTCAGTTCTTACGAGTTACATTGGTCCTGTGGGAGGTGTTGATGCCACCCACGGGGCTATTCGGAGGCTATTTCGAGTTTTCACCCTCTGACGTCATATTTTTAAGCCTAAGTTAAGAAATCTTCAAATTACCATCGTACGCTGAACTCGGGAGACCCGCGGCTGCGAGGTTAGTTCCTGCGAGTTATATTGGTCTCGTGGGAGTTGTTGGTTCCACCCTTGGGGCCGTTCGGGGGCAGTTTCGACTTTTCACCCTCTAAGGTCATGTTTTTAAGCCTAAGTCTAGAAATATTCAAATTACCATCGTATTCTCAAACTGGGAGACCTGCGGCGGTGGGTTCAGTTCCTAGGAGTTACATTGGTCCCGTGGGAGGTGTTGGTGACACCCACGTGGCCGTTCGGGGGCTGTTTCGAGTTTTCACCCTCTAACATCATATTTTTAAGCCTAAGTCTAGAAATTTGCAAATTACCATCGTATTATCAAATTGGGAGACCCGCGGCTACAAGGTCAGTTCGTACGAGTTACATTGGTCCCATGGGAGGTCTTGGTGCCACCCACGGGGCCGTTCGGGGGCTTTTTTGAATTTTCACCCTCTAACGTCATGTTTTTAAGCCTAAGTCTAGAAATATGCAAATTACCGTCATACTCTCAAAGCGGGAAACCCACGACTGTGAGGTCAGTTCCTGCGAGTAACATTAATCTCGTAGGAGGTGTTAGTGACACCCATGGGGCCGTTCGGGGGCTATTTCGACTTTTAACCCTCTAACATCATCTTTTTAACCCTAAGTCTAGAAATATGCAAATTACCGTCATACTCTCAAACCGGGAGACCCGCGGCTGCGGGGTCAGTTACTACGAGTTACATTGGTCCCGTGGGATGTGTTGGTGCCACCCACGGGGCCGTTTGGGGGCTGTTTCGAGTTTTCACCCTCTAACATCCTGTTTTTAAGCCTAAGTCTAGGAATATGCAAATTACCGTCGTGCTCTCAAATCGGGAGACCCGCGGCTGTGGGATCAGCTCCTACGAGTTACATTGGTCCCGTGTGAGGTAATGGTACCACCCACAGGGATGTTCGGGGGCAGTTTCGACTTTTTACCCTCTAACATCATGTTTTCAAGCCTAAGTCTAGAAATATGGTAATTACCATAGTACTCTCAAACAGGGAGACTCGCGGCTGCAGGGTTAGTTCCTATGAGTTACATTGGTCCCGTGGGAGGTGTTGGTGTCACCAACGGGGCCGTTAGGGGGCTGTTTCGACTTTTCACCCTATAACGTCATGTTTTTAAGCCTAAGTCTAGAAATATGAAAATTACCATCGTACTCTCAAATTGGGAGACCCGCGGCTGTGGGATCAATTCCTACGAGTTACATTGGTCCCGTGGGAGGTGTTGGAGCCACCCATGGGGCCGTTCGGGGGTTGTTTTGAATTTCCACCCTCTAACGTCATGTTTTTAAGCCTAAGTTTAGAAATATGCAAATTACCATCATAGTCACAAACCGGGAGACCCGCGGCTGCGATGTCAGTTCCTACGAGTTACATTGGTCCCGTGGGAGGTGTTAGTGCACCCACGGGGCCGTTTAGGGGCTGTTTCGAGTTTTCACCCTCTAACGCCATGTTTTGCTTAAGTCTAAAAATATGCAAATTATCGTCGTACTCTCAAACCAGGAGACCCGCGGTTGTGGAGTCAGTTCCTGCGAGTTACATTGTTCTCGTGTGAGGTGTTAGTGACACCCACGGGGCCGTTCGGGGGTTGTTTCGAGTTTTCACCCTCTAACGCCAAAATTTACCTAAGTTTGAAAATATACAAATTTCCGTGGTACTCTCAAATTGGGAGATCCGCGACTGTGGGATCAGTTCCTACGAGTTACATTGGTCCCGTGGGAGGTGATGGTGCCACCCATGGGGCCGTTCGGGGGCTGTTTGGACTTTTCACCCTCTAACATCATGTTTTTAAGCCTAAGTTTAGAAATATGCTAATTACTATAGTACTCTCAAATTGGGAGACCCGCGGCTGCAGAGTCAGTTCCTACGAGTTACATTGGTCCCGTGGGAGGTGTTGGTGCTACTAACGGGGCCGTTCGGGGCTGTTTCGACTTTTCACCCTCTAACATCATGTTTTTAAGCCTAAGTCTAGAAATATGCAAATTACCATCGTAGTCTCAAACCGGGAGACTCGCGGCTGCAGGGTCAGTTCCTACGAGTTACATTGGTCCCGTAGGAGGTGTTGGTGCACCCACTGGGCCGTTCAGGGGCTGTTTCGAGTTTTCACCCTCTAACGCCATGTTTTGCTTAAGTCTAAAAATATGCAAAATATCGTCGTACTCTCAAACCAGGAGACCCGCGGCTGTGGCGTCAGTTCTTGCGAGTTACATTGTTCTCGTGGGAGGTGTTAGTGACACCCACGGGGCCGTTCGGGGGTTGTTTCGAGTTTTCACCCTCTAACGCCATGTTTTACTTAAGTCTAAAAATATGCAAATTTCTGTCGTACTCTCAAATCGGGAGACCCGCGGCTGTGGGATCAGATCCTACGAGTTACAATTGTCCCACGGGAGGTGATGGTGCCACCGATGGGGCCGTTCGGGGGCTGTTTGGACTTTTCACCCTCTAACATCATGTTTTTAAGCCTAAGTCTAGAATTATGCTAATTACTATAGTACTCTCAAACCGGGAGACCCGCGGCTGCAGAGTCAGTTCCTACGAGTTACATTCGTCCCGTGGGAGGTGTTGGTGCTACTAACGGGGCCGTTCGGGGGCTGTTTCAACATTTCACCCTCTAACGTCATGTTTTTAAGCCTAAGTCAAGAAATAAGCAAATTACCATCGTATTCTTCAACCGGTAGACCCGCGGCTGTGGGGTTAGTTCCTGTGAGTTACATTGGTCCCGTGGGAGGTGTTGGTGCCACCCATGGGGCTGTTCGGTGGCTGTTTCGAGTCTTCACCCTCTAACGCCATGTTTTTCTTAAGTCCTAATATATGCAAATTACCGTCGTATTCTCAAACTGGGAGACCCGCGGTTGGGGGGTCAGTTCTTACGAGTTACATTGGTCCTGTGGGAGGTGTTGGTGCCACCCACGGGGTCGTTCGGGGGCTGTTTCGAGTTTTCACCATCTAACGTCATGTTTTTAAGCCTAAATCTAGAAATATGCAAATTACCATCGTACTCTCAAACCGGGAGACCGGCGGCTGCAGGGTCAGTTCCTACGAGTTACATTGGTCCCGTGGGAGGTGTTGGTACCACCAACGGGGCCGTTTTGGGGCTGTTTCGACTTTTCCTCCTCTAACGTCATGTTTTTAAGCCTAAGTATAGAAATATGCAAATTACCATCATACTCTCAAACCGGGAGACCCACGGCTGTAGGATCAGTTCCTACGAGTTATATTTGTCCCGTGGGAGGAGTGTGTGCCACCCACGTGGCCGTTCGGGGAAATTTTGAGTTTTAACCCTCTAACGTCATGTTTTCAAGCCTAAATATAGAAATATGCAAATTACCATCGTATTCTCAAACCGGGAGACCCGCGGCAGGGGTGTCAGTTCCTGTGAGTTATATTGGTCCCGTGGGAGGTGTTGATGCCACCCACGGGGCTGTTCGGTGGCTGTTTCGAGTTTTCACCCTCTAACGTCATGTTTTTAAGCCTAAGTTAAGAAATCTTCAAATTACCATCCTACTCTCAAACTGGGAGACTCGCGGATGCGGGGCCAGTTCCTAGGAGGTACATTGGTCTCGTGGGAGGTGTTGGTGCCACCCACGGGGTCGTTCGGGGGATGTTTCAACTTTTCTCCCTCTAAAGTCATGTTTTCGAGCCTAAGTCTAGAAATATGAAAATTACCGTCGTACTCTCAAAACGGGAGACCCGCGGATGTGGGATCAGTTCCTACGAGTTACATTGGTCCCGTGGGAGGTGTTGGTGCACCCACGGGGACGTTCGGGGGCTGTTTCGAGTTTCCACCCTCTACCACCATGTTTTTAAGCCTAAGTCTAGAAACATGCAAATTATCGTTGTATTCTCAAACTGGGAGACCCACGGTTGAGGGGTCAGTTCTTACGAGTTACATTGGTCCCGTGGGAGGTGATGGTGCCACCCACGGGGCCGTTCGGGGGCTATTTCGAGTTTTCACCCTATAACGCCATGTTTTGCTTAAGTCTAAAATTATGAAAATTTCCTTTGTACTCTCAAATCAAGAGAGTCACGGCTGCGAGGTCAGTTCCTACGAGTAACATTGGTCCCGTGGGAGGTGTTTGTGCCACCCACGGGGCTGTTCGGGGGCTGTTTCGAGTTTTCACCCTTTAACGTCATATTTTTAAGCCTAAGTCTAGATATATGCAAATTACCATCGTACTCTCAAACTGGGAGACCCGCGGCTGCAGGGTCAGTTACTACGAGTTACATTGGTCCTGTGGGAGGTATTGGTGCCACCCACGTGGTTGTTCGGGGGCTGTTTATAGTTTTAACCCTCTAACGTCATGTTTTTAAGCTTAAATCTAGAAATATGAAAATTACCATCGTATTCTCAAACTGGGAGACCCGCGATTGGGGGGTTAGTTCTTACTAGTTACATTGGTCCCGTGGGAGGTGTTGGTTCCACCCACGGGGCCGTTCGGGGGTTTTTTCGAGTTTTCCCCCTCTAACATCATGTTTTTAAGCCTAAGCCTAGAAATAAGAAAATTACTATCATACTCACAAACCGGGGGACCCGCAACTGTGGGTTCAGTTCCTGCGAGTTACATTGGTCCCGTGGGAGGTGTTGGTGCCACCAACGGGGCCGCTCAGGGGCTGTTTCGACTTTTCACCCTCTAAGGTCATATTTTTAAGCCTAAGTCTAGAAATATGAAAATTACCGTCGTATTCTCAAATTGAGAGACCTACGGCTGTGGGGTTAGTTCGTACGAGTTACATTGGTCCCGTGGGAGGTGTTGATGCCACCCACGGTGCTGTTCGGGGGCTGTTTCAATTTTTTACCCTCTAACGTCATGTTTTTAAGCCTAAATCTAGAAATATGCAAATTACCATCGTACTCACAAACCGGGAGACCCGCGGCTGCAGGGTCAGTTCCTACGAATTACATTGGTCCCGTGGGAAGTGTTAGTACCACCAACAGGGCCGTTCGGGGGCTGTTTCGAATTTTCCTCCTCTAACGTCATGTTTTTAAGCCTATGTCTAGAAATATGCAAATTACCATCGTACTCTCAAACCGGGAGACCCGCGGCTGTGGGATCAATTCCTACGTGTTACATTCGTCCCGTGGAGGAGTTGGTGCCACCCACGTGGCCGTTCAGGGGCAGTTTCCAATTTTCACCCTCTAACGTCATGCTTTTAAGCCTAAGTCTAGAAATATACAAGTTACCGTCGTATTCTCTAATGCCATGTTTTTAATCCTAAGTCAAGAAATATGCAAATTTTTATCGTATTCTCAAACTGGGAGTCCCGCGGCTAGGGGGTCAGTTCCTAGGAGGTACATTAGTCCCGTAGGAGGTGTTGGTGCCACCCACGGGGCCGTTCAGGGGCTGTTTTGAATTTTCACCCTATAACGCAATGTTTTGATTAAGTCTAGAAATATGAAAATTACCGTCGTACTCTCAAAACGTGAGACCCGCAGATATGGGATCAGTTCCTACGAGTTACATTAGTCCCGTGGGAGGTGTTGGTTCACCCACGGGGACGTTCAGGGCTTTTTCGAAGTTTCACCCTCTAACGCCATGTTTTTAAGCCTAAGTCAAGATATATACAAATTATCGTCGTATTCTCAAACCGGGAGACCCGTGGCTGCGGGGTCAATTCCTACGAGTTACAATGGTCCCGTGGGAGGTGTTGGTGCCACCCATGGGGCGATTCGGGGACTGTTTCGAGTTTTCACCCTCTGACGTCATGTTTTTAAGCCTAAGTCTAGAAATATGCAAATTATCGTCATAATCTCAAACTGGGAGACCCGCGGCAATGGGATCAGTTCTTGCAAGTAACATTGGTCCCGTGGGAGGTGATACTGCCACCCACGGGGCCGTTCGGGGGCTGTTACGAGTTTTCACCCTCTAACGCCATGTTTTGCTTATCTCTAAAAATATGCAAATTTCTGTTGTACTCTCAAACCGGGAGACTCACAGCTGCGGGGTTAGTTCCTGCATGTTACATTGGTCCCGTGGGAGGTCTTGGTGCCACCCACGGGGCTGTTCGGGGGATGTTTCGAGTTTTCACCCTTTAACGTCATTTTTTAAGCCTAAGTCTAGAAATATGAAAATTACCATCTTATTTTCAAACCGGGAGACCCGCGGTTGCGAGGTCAGTTCCTACGAGTTACATTGGTCCCGTGGGAGCTGTTGGTGCCACCAACGGGGCCGTTCGTGGGTTGTTTCGAGTTTTCACCCTCTGACGTCTTGTTTTCAAGCCTAAGTCTAGAAATATGCAAATTATTGTCGTACTCACAAACCGGGAGTCCCGCGACTGCGGGGTTAGTTCCTACGAGTTACATTGGTCCCATGGAAGGTGTTGGAGCCACCCACGGGGCTGTTCGGGGGCTGTTTCGAGTTTTCACCCTTTAACGTCATGTTTTTAAGCCTAAGTCTAGAACTATGAAAATTACCATCTTATTCTCAAACCGGGAGACCCGCGGTTGCGAGGTCAGTTCCTGCGAGTTACATTGGTCCAGTGGGAGCTGTTGGTGCCACCAACGGGGCCGTTCGTGGGCTGTTTCGAGTTTTCACCCTCTAACGACTTGTTTTCAGGCCTAAGTCTAGAAATATGCAAATTACTATCGTACTCACAAACCGGGAGACCCGCGACTGCGGGGTCAGTTCCTACGAGTTACATTGGTCCCATGGGAGGTGTTGGTACTACCCACGGTGCCGTTCTGGGGCTTTTTTCACTTTTCACCCTCTAACGTCATGTTTTTAAGCCTAAGTCTACAAATATGCAAATTACCGTCGTATTCTCAAACCGGGAGACCCACGACTGTGGGGTCAGTTCCTGCGAGTTACATTGGTCCCATGGGAGGTGTTGGTGCCACCCACGGAGCCGTTCGGGGGCTGTTTCGAGTTTTCACCCTCTAATGCCATGTTTTGCTTAAGTCTATAAATATGCAAATTATTATCGAACTCTCAAATCGGGAGACCCGTGGCTGCGGGGTCAGTTCCTACGAGTTACATTGGTCCCGTGGGAGGTGTTGGTGCCACCCACGGGGCTGTTCGGGGACAGTTTCGAGTTTTCACCCTCTAACGTCATGTTTTTAAGCCTAAGTCTAGAAATATACAAATTACCATCATACTATCAAACCGAGAGACCTGTGGCTGCGGGGTCTGTTCTTACGAGTTACATTGGTCCCGTGCGAGGTGTTGGTGCCACCCACGGGGCCGTTCGGGGGCTGTTTTGGCTTTTCACCCTCTAACGTCATGTTTTTAAGCCTAAGTCTAGAAATATGCAAATTATTGTCTTACTCTCAAACCGGGAGATCCTCGGCTGCGAGGTCAGTTCCTACGAGTTACATTGGTCCCGTGGGAGGTTTGGTGCCACCCATGGGGCAGTTCGGGGGATGTTTCGACTTTTCCCCCTCTAAGGTCATGTTTTTAAGCCTAAGTCTAGAAATATTCAAATTACCGTTGTATTCTCAAACTGGGAGACCTGCGGCGGCGGGTTCAGTTCCTAGGAGTTACATTGGTCCCGTGGGAGGTGTTGGTGACACCCACGCGGCCGTTCGGGGGCTGTTTCGAGTTTTCACCCTCTAACGTCATGTTTTTAAGCCTAAGTGTAGAAATATGCAAATTACCATCGTATTCTCAAATTGGAAGACCCGCGGCTGCAAGGTCAGTTCGTACGAGTTACATTGGTCCCGTGGGAGGTGTTGGTGCCACCCACGGGGCCGTTCGGGGGCTTTTTCGAATCTTCACCCTCTAACATCATGTTTTTAAGCCTAAGTCTAGAAATATGCAAATTAGCGTCGTTTTCTCAAACCGGGAGGCCCACGGCTGCCGGGTGAGTTCTTACGAGTTAAATTGCTCCCGTCGGAGGTGTTGGAGCCACCCATGGGGCCGTTCGGGGGTTGTTTCGAGTTTTCACCCTTTAATGTCATGTTTTTAATCCTAAGTCAAGAAATATGCAGATTTTCATCGTATTCTCAAATCGGGAGTCCCGCGACTACGGGGTCAGTTCTTACGAGTTACATTGGTCCCGTAGGAGGTGTTGGTGCCACCCACGGGGCCGTTCGGGGGCTGTTTCGAGTTTTCACCCTCTAACGCCATGTTTTGCTTAAGTTTAAAAATATGCAAATTAGCGTCGTACTCTCAAACCAGGAGACCCGCGGCTGTGGGGTCAGTTCGTGCGAGTTACATTATTCCCGTGGGAGGTCTTAGAGAGACCCACGTGGCCGTTCGGGGGTTGTTTCGAGTTTTCATCCTCTGACGCCAGGTTTTACTTTAAGTCTAAAAATATGCAAATTTCTATCGTACTCTCAAACTGGGAGAATCGCGGTTGCGGGGTCTGTTCCTGCGAGTTACATTGGTCCCGTGGGAGTTGATGGTACCACCCACGGGGACGTTCGGGGGCTATTTCGACTTTTTACCCTCTAACATCATGTTTTTAAGTCTAAGTCTAGAAATATGCTAATTACCATAGTAGTCTCAAACCGGGAGACCCGCGACTGCGGGGTCAGTTCCTACGAGTTACATTGGTCCCGTGGGAGGTGTTCGTGCTACCCACGGTGCCGTTCTGGGGCTGTTTTCACTTTTCACCCTCTAACGTCATGTTTTTAAGCCTATGTCTACAAATATGCAAATTACCGTCGTATTCTCAAACCGGGAGACCCACGACTGTGGGGTCAGTTCCTGCGAGTTACATTGGTCCCATGGGAGGTGTTGGTGCCACCCACGGAGCCGTACGGGGGCTGTTTCGAGTTTTCACCCTCTAATGCCATGTTTTGCTTAAGTCTATAAATATGCAAATTATTATCGAACTCTCAAATCGGGAGACCCGTGGCTGCGGGGTCAGTTCCTACGGGTTACATTGGTCCCGTGGGAGGTGTTGGTGCCACCCACGGGGCTGTTCGGGGACAGTTTCGAGTTTTCACCCTCTAACGTCATGTTTTTAAGCCTAAGTCTAGAAATATACAAATTACCATCATACTATCAAACCGAGAGACCTGTGGCTGCGGGGTCTGTTCTTACGAGTTACATTGGTCCCGTGCGAGGTGTTGGTGCCACCCACGGGGCCGTTCGGGGGCTGTTTCGGCTTTTCACCCTCTAACGTCATGTCTTTAAGCCTAAGTCTAGAAATATGCAAATTATTGTCTCACTCTCAAACCGGGAGATCCTCGGCTGCGAGGTCAGTTCCTACGAGTTACATTGGTCCCGTGGGAGGTTTGGTGCCACCCATGGGGCAGTTCGGGTGCTGTTTTGACTTTTCACCCTCTAAGGTCATGTTTTTAAGCCTAAGTCTAGAAATATTCAAATTACCGTTGTATTCTCAAATTGGGAGACCTGCGGCGGCAGGTTCAGTTCCTAGGAGTTACGTTGGTCCCGTGGGAGGTGTTGGTGACACCCACGCGGCCGTTCGGGGGCTGTTTCGAGTTTTCACCCTCTAACGTCATGTTTTTAAGCCTAAGTCTAGAAATATGCAAATTACCATCGTATTCTCAAATTGGAAGACCCGCGGCTGTAAGGTCAGTTCGTACGAGTTACATTGGTCCCGTGGGAGGTGTTGGTGCCACCCACGGGGCCGTTCGGGGGCTTTTTCGAATCTTCACCCTCTAACATCATGTTTTTAAGCCTAAGTCTAGAAATATGCAAATTAGCGTCGTTTTCTCAAACCGGGAGGGCCACGGGTGCGGGGTGAGTTCTTACGAGTTAAATTGGTCCCGTCGGAGGTGTTGGAGCCACCCATGGGGCCGTTCGGGGGTTGTTTCGAGTTTTCACCCTTTAATGTCATGTTTTTAATCCTAAGTCAAGAAATATGCAGATTTTCATCGTATTCTCAAATCGGGAGTCCCGCGACTACGGGGTCAGTTCTTACGAGTTACATTGGTCCCGTAGGAGGTGTTGGTGCCACCCACGGGGCCGTTCGGGGGCTGTTTCGAGTTTTCACCCTCTAACGCCATGTTTTGCTTAAGTTTAAAAATATGCAAATTAGCGTCGTACTCTCAAACCAGGAGACCCGCGGCTGTGGGGTCAGTTCGTGCGAGTTACATTATTCCCGTGGGAGGTCTTAGAGAGACCCACGTGGCCGTTCGGGGGTTGTTTCAAGTTTTCATCCTCTGACGCCATGTTTTACTTTAAGTCTAAAAATATACAAATTTCTATCGTACTCTCAAACTGGGAGAATCGCGGTTGCGGGGTCTGTTCCTGCTAGTTACATTGGTCCCGTGGGAGTTGATGGTACCACCCACGGGGACGTTCGGGGGCTATTTCGACTTTTTACCCTCTAACATCATGTTTTTAAGTCTAAGTCTAGAAATATGCTAATTACCATAGTAGTCTCAAACCGGGAGACCCGCGGCTGCAGGGTCAGTTCCTACGAGTTACATTGGTCCCGTGGGAGGTGTTGGTGCCACCAACGGGGCCGTTCGGGGGCTGTTTCGACTTTTCACCCTCTAACGTCATGTTTTTAAGCCTAAGTCTAGAAATAAGAAAATTACCATCGTACTGTCAAAATGGGAGACCCGCGGTTGTGGGATCAGTTCCTACGAGTTACATTGGTCCCATGGGAAGTGTTTGTGCCACCCACGGGGACGTTCGGGGGCTGTTTCGAGTTTTCACCCTTTAACGCCTTGTTTTCAAGCCTAAGTTAAGAAATATGGAAATTATCATCGTATTCTTAAACCGGGAGACCCGCGGCTGTGGGGTCAGTTCCTGCGAGTAACATTGGTCTCGTGGGTGGTGTTGGTGCCACCCACGGGGCTGTTTAGTGGATGTTTCGAGTTTTCACCCACTAACGCCATGTTTTGCTAATGTCTAAAAATATGCAAATTTCCGTCGTACTCTCAAACCGGGAGACTTGCGGCTGCGGGGTCAGTTCCTGCGAGTTACATTGGTCCCGTGGGAGGTGATGGTACCACCCACGGGGACGTTCGGGGGCTATTTCGACTTTTTACCCTCTAACATCATGTTTTTAAGTCTAAGTCTAGAAATATTCTAATTACCATAGTACTCTCAAACCGGGAGACCCGCGGCTACAGGGTCAGTTCCTACGAGTTACATTGGTCCCGTGGGAGGTGTTGGTGCCACCAACGGTGCCGTTCGGGGGCTGTTTCGACTTTTCACCCTCTAACGTCATGTTTTTAAGCCTAAGTCTAGAAATATGAAAATTACCATCTTACTCTCAAAACGGGAGACCCGCGGCTGTGGGATTAGTTCCTACGAGTTACATTGGTCCCGTGGGAAGTGTTGGTGCCACCCATGGGGACGTTCGGGGGTTGTTTCGAGTTTTCACCCTATAACGCCTTATTTTCAAGCCTAAGTCAGGAAATTTGGAAATTATCATCGTATTCTTAAACCATGAGACCCGCGGCTGTGGGGTCAGTTCCTGCGAATTACATTGGTCTCGTGGGCGGTGTTGGTGCCACCCACGGGGCTGTTCGTTGGTTGTTTCGAGTTTTCACACTCTAACGCCATGTTTTGCTTAAGTCTAAATATATGCAAATTATCATCGTACTTTCAAACTGGGAGACCCACGGCTGCAGGGTCAGTTCCTACGAGTTAGATTGGTCCTGTGGGAGGTATTGATGCCACCCACGTGGCCGTTCGGGGGCTGTTTTGAGTTTTCACCCTCTAACGTCATGTTTTTATGCCTAAGTGTAGAAATATGCAAATTACCATCATATTCTCAAATTGGGAGACCCGCGGCTGCAAGGTCTATTCGTACGAGTTACATTGGTCCCGTGGGAGGTGTTGGTGCCACCCATGGGGCCGTTCGGGGGCTTTTTCAAATTTTCACCATCTAACGTCATGTTTTTAATCCTAAGTCTAGAAATATGCAAATTACTGTCGTATTCTCAAACCGGGAGGCCCACGGCTGCGGGGTGAGTTCTTACGAGCTAAATTGGTCCCGTGGGAGGTGTTGGAGCCACCCATGGGGCCGTTCAAGGGTTGTTTCGAGTTTTCACCCTTTAATGCCATGTTTTTAATCCTAAGTCAAGAAATATGCAGATTTTCATCATATTCTCAAACCGGGAGTCCCGCGACTATGGGGTCAGTTCCTACGAGTTACATTGGTCCCGTAGGAGGTGTTGGTGCTACCCACGGGGCCGTTCAGGGGCTGTTTCGAGTTTTCACCCTCTAACGCCATGTTTTGCTTAAGTTTAAAAATATGCAAATTATCGTCGTACTCTCAAACCAGGAGACCCGCGGCTGTGGGGTCAGTTCCTGTGAGTTACATTGTTCCTGTGGGAGGTGTTAGTGACACCCACGGGGCCGTTCGGGGGTTGTTTCTAGTTTTCACCCTCTAACGCCATGTTTTACTTAAGTCTGAAAATATGCAAATTTCCATCGTACTCTCAAACTGGGAGAATCGCGGCTGCGGTGTCAGTTCCTGCGAGTGACATTGGTCCCGTGGGAGGTGATGGTACCACCCACAGGGACGTTCGGGGGCTACTTCGACTTTTTACCCTCTAACATCATGTTTTTAAGTATAAGTCTAGAAATATGCTAATTACCATAGCACTCTCAAACCGGGAGACCCGCGGTTGCAGGGTCAATTCCTACGAGTTACATTGGTCCTGTGGGAAGTGTTAGTGCCACCAACGGGGCCGTTCGGGGGCTGTTTCGACTTTTCACCCTCTAACGTCATGTTTTTAAGCCTAAGTCTATAAATATGAAAATTACCATCGTACTCTCAAAAAAGGAGACCCGTGGCTGTGGGATCAGTTCCTACGAGTTACATTGGTCCCGTGGGAAGTGTTGGTGCCACCCACGGGGACGTTCGGGGGCTGTTTCGAGTTTTCACCCTTTAACGCCTTGTTTTCAAGCCTAAGTAAAGAAATATGGAAATTATCATCGTATTCTTAAATCGAGAGACCCGCGGCTGTGGGGTCAGTTCCTGCGAGTTACATTGGTCCCGTGGGTGGTGTTGGTGCCACCCACGGGGCTGTTCGGTGGCTGTTTCGAGTTTTCACACTCTAACGCCATGTTTTGCTTAAGTCTAGATATATGCGAATTACCATCGTACTTTCAAACTAGGAGACCCACGGTTGCAGGGTCAGTTCCTATGAGTTACATTGGTCATGTGGGAGGTATGGATGCCACCCACGTGGCCGTTCGGGCGCTGTTTCGAGTTTTAACCCTCTAACGTCATGTTTTTAAGCCTAAATCTAGAAATATACAAATTATCGTCGTATTCTCAAATTGGGAGACCCGCGGCTTCCGGGTCAGTTCCTACGAGTTACATTGGTCCCGTGGGAGGTGTTGGATCCACCCATGGGGCCTTTTGGGGGTTATTTCGAATTTTCACCCTCTAACGTCATGTTTTTAAGCCTAAGTATAGAAATATGTAAATTACCATCGTAGTCTCAAACCGGAAGACCCGCGGCTATGGGGTCAGTTCCTACGAGTTACATTGGTCCCTGGGAGGTGTTGGTACTCCCAGAGGGTCAATCAGGGGCTGTTTCGATTTTTCACCATCTAACGCCATGTTTTGCTTAAGTCTAAAAATATGCAAATTATCGTCGTACTCTGAAACCAGGAGACCCGCGGCTGTGGGGTCAGTTCTTGTGAGTTACATTATTCTCGGGGGAGGTGTAAGTGACACCCACGGGGCCGTTCGAGGGTTGTTTCGATTTTCACCCTTTAACGTCATGTTTTTAAGCCTAAGTCTAGAAATATGAATATTACCATCTTATTCTCAAATCGGGAGACCAGCGGTTGCGAGGTCAGTTCCTATGAGTTACATTGGTCCCGTGGGAGGTGTTGGTGCCACCAACGGGGCCGTTCGTGGGCTGTTTCGAGTTTCACCCTCTAACGTCATGTTTTCAAGCCTAAGTCTAGAAATATGCAAATTACTGTCGTACTCACAAACCGGGAGACCCGTGACTGCGGGGTCAGTTCCTATGAGTTTTATTGGTCCCATGGGACGTGTTGGTGCCACCCACGGGGCCGTTCTGGGGCTAGTTTCACTTTTCACCCTCTAACGTCATGTTTTTAAGCCTAAGTCTACAAATATGAAAATTATCGTCGTATTCTCAAACCGGGAGACCCACCACTGTGGGGTCAGTTCCTGCGAGTTACATTGGTCCCGTGGGAGGTGTTGGTGCCACCCACGGAGCCGTTCGGGGGTTATTTCAATTTTTCACCCTCTAACGCCATGTTTTACTTAAGTCTATAAATATGCAAATTATTATCGAACTCTCAAATCGGGAGACCCGTGGCTGCGGGGTCAGTTCCTACGGGTTACATTGGTCCCGTGGGAGGTTTTGGTGCCACCCACGGGGCTGTTCGGGGACTATTTCGAGTTTTCACCCTCTAACGTCATGTTTTTAAGCCGATGTCTAGAAATATACAAATTACCATCATACTCTCAAACCGGGAGACCTGTGGCTGCGGGGTCAGTTCGTACGAGTTACATTGGTCCCATGGGAGGTGTTGGTGCCACCCACGGGGCCATTCGTGGGCTGTTTCGGCTTTTCACCCTCTAACGTCATATTTTTAAGCCTAAGTAAAGAAATATGCAAATTATCATCTTACTCTCAAATCAGGAGATCTGCGGCTGCGGGGTCAGTTCCTACGAGTTACATTGGTCCCGTGGGAGGTTTGGTGCCACTCATGGGGCCGTTCGGGGGCTATTTCGACTTTTCACCCTCTAAGGTCATATTTTTAAGCCTAAGTCTATAAATATACAAATTATCATCGTATTCTCAAACTGCGAGACCTGCGGTGGTGGGTTCAGTTCCTAGGAGTTACATTGGTCCCGTGGGAGGTGTTGGTGACACCCACGTGGCCGTTCGGGGGCTGTTTCGAGTTTTCACCCTCTAACGTCATGTTTTTAAGCCTAAGTCTAGAAATATGCAAATTACCATCGTATTCTCAAATTGGGAGACCCGCGGCTGCAAGGTCAGTTCGTACGAGTTACATTGGTCCCGTGGGAGGTGTTGGTGCCACCCACGGGGCCGTTCGGGGGCTTTTTCGAATTTTCACCCTCTAACGTCATGTTTTTGCCTAAGTCTTGAAATATCTAAATTACCGTCGTATTCTCAAACCAGGAGGCCCGCGGCTGCGGGGTGAGTTCCTGCGAGTTACATTGGTCCCGTGGGAGGTGTTAGAGCCACCCATGGGGCCGTTCGGTTTTTTTTTTGAGTTTTCACCCTTTAATGCCATGTTTTTAATCCTAAGTCTAGAAATATGCAGATTTTCATCATATTCTCAAACCGGGAGTAACGTGACTTTGGGGTCAGTTCCTACGAGTTAAATTAGTCCCGTAGGAGGTGTTGGTGCCACCCATGGGGCTGTTCAGGGGATGTTTCGAGTTTTCACCCTCTAACGCCATGTTTTGCTTAAGTTTAAAAATATGCAAATAATCGTCGTACTCTCAAACCAGGAGACCCGCGGCTGTGGGGTCAGTTCCTGCGAGTTACATTGTTCCCGTGGGAGGTGTTTGTGACACCCACGGGGCCGTTTGGGGGTTGTTTCGAGTTTTCACCCTCTAACGCCATGTTTTGCTTAAGTCTAAAAATATGAAAATTTCCATCGTACTCTCGAACTGGGAGAATCGTGGCTGCGGGGTTAGTTCCTGCGAGTTACATCGGTCCCCGGGAGGTGATGGTGGCACCCACGGGGCTGTTCGGGGGCTGTTTTGAGTTTTCACCCTTTAACGCCATGTTTTGCTAAAGTCTAAAAATATGCAAATTTCCGTCGTACTCTCAAACCGGGAGACTCGCGGCTGCGGGGTCAGTTCCTGCAAGTAACATCGGTCCCGTGGGAGGTGATGGTACCACCCACGGGGACGTTCGGGGCCTATTTTCACTTTTACCCTCTAACATCATGTTTTTAAGCCTAAGTCTAGAAATATGCAAATTTCCTTCGTACTCTCAAACCGGGAGACTCGCGGTTGCGGGGTCAGTTCCTGCGGGTTACATTGGACACGTGGGAGGTGATGGTGCCACCCACGGGGCCGTTCGGGGGCTGTTTCGACTTTTCACCCTCTAACATCATGTTTTTATGCCTAAGTCTAGAAATATGCTAATTAGCATAGTACTCTCAATCTGGGACACCCGTGGCTGCAGAGTTAGTTCCTACGAGTTACATTGGTCCCGTGGGAGGTGTTGGTGCCACTAACGGGGCCGTTCGGGGGCTGTTTCGACTTTTCACCCTCTAACGTCATGTTTTTAAGCCTAAGTCTAGAAATAAGCAAATTACCATCGTACTCTCAAACCGTGAGACCCACGGCTGTGGGATCAGTTCCTACGAGTTACATTGGTCCCGTGGGAGGTGTTGGTGCCACCCACGGGGACGTTCGGGGGCTATTTCGAGTTTTCACCCATTAACGCCTTGTTTTCAAGCCTATGTCAAGAAATATGGAAATTATCATCATATTCTTAAACCGGGAGACCCGCGGCTGTGGGGTCAGTTCCTCTGAGTTACATTGGTCCCGTGGGACGTGTGGTGCCACCCACGGGGCTGTTCGGTGGCTGTTTCGAGTTTTCACCCTATAACGCCATGTTTTGCTTAAGTCTAGATATATGAAAATTATCATCGTACTCTCAAACTGGGAGACCCGTGGCTGCGGGGTCAGTTCCTACGAGTTACATTGGTCCTAAGGGAGGTATTGGTGTCACCCACGTGGCCGTTCGGGGGCTGTTTCGAATTTTAACCCTCTAACGTCATGTTTTTAAGCCTAAATCTAGAAATATGAAAATTACCGTCGTATTCTCAAACCGGGAGACCCGCGGTTGGGGGGTCCGTTCTTACGAGTTACATTGGTCCCGTGGGAGGTGTTGGTGCCGCCCACGGGATCGTTCGGGGGTTGTTTCGAGTTTTCACCCTCTAACGTCATGTTTTTAAGTCTAAGTCTAGAAATATGAAAATTACCATCATACTCACAAACCGGAAGACCCGCGACTGCGGGGTCAGTTCCTACGAGTTATATTGGTCCCGTGGGAGGTGTTGGTGACACCCACGGGGCCGTTCAGGGGATATTTCAACCTTTCACCCTCTAACATCATGTTTTTAAGCCTAAGTCTAGAAATATGAAAAGTACCATCGTATTCTCAAATCGACAGACCTGCGGCTGTGGGGTCAGTTCGTACGAGTTACATTGGTCCCATGGGAGGTGTTGATGCCACCCACGGGGCCGTTCGGTGGCTGTTTTGAGTTTTCACCCTCTAACGTCATATTTTTAAGCCTAAGTCTAAAAATATGCAAATAACCATCGTACAGTCAAATCGTGAGAAACGCGGCTGTGGGATCAGTTCCTACGAATTACATTGGTCCAGTGGGAGGTGTTGGTACCGCCATTGGGGCCGTTCGTGGACTGTTTCGACTTTTCACCCTCTAATGCCATGATTTTAAGCCTAAGTCTAGAAATATGCAAATTACTGTCGTACTCTCAAACCGGGAGACCCACACTGAGGGGTCAGTTCCTACGAGTTACATAGGTCCCATGGGAGGTGTTGGTGCCACCCACGGGGCCGTTCGGTGAATGTTTCCATTTTTCACTCTCTAACGTCATGTTTTTAAGCCTAAGTCTAGAAATATGCAAATTATCGTCGTATTCTCAAAGAGACCCGCGGCTACGTGGTCAGTTCGTATGAGTTACATTCGTCCTGTGGGAGGTGTTGGTGCCACCCACGGGGCCGTTCGGGGGCTGTTTTGACTTTTCACCCTCTAACGTCTTGTTTTCAAGCGTAAGTCAAGAAATATGAAAATTACCATCGTACTCTCAAATCGGGAGACCTGCGGCTCCGGGACCAGTTCCTAGGAGCTACATTGGTCCCGTAAGAGGTGTTGGTGCCACCAACGGGGCCATTCGTGGGCTGTTTCTAATTTTCTCCCTCTAACCTCATGTTTTTAAGCCTAAGTCTAGAAATATGAAAATTACCATCGTAGTATCAAACTGGGAGACCCGCGACTGCGGGGTCAGTTCCTACGAGTTACATTTGTCCCGTGGGAGGTGTTGGTGCCACCCACAGGGCCGTTCAGGGGCTGTTTCGACCTTCCACCCTCTAAGGTCATGTTTTTAAGCCTAAGTGTAGAAATATTAAAATTACCATCATATTCTCAAACCGGGAGACCCGCGGCTGTGGGGTCAGTTCGTACGAGTTACATTCGTCCCGTGGGAGGTGTTAGTGCCACTCACGGGGCCGTTCGAGGGCTGTTTCGACTTTTCACCCTCTAACATACTATTTTTAAGCCTAAGTCTAAAAATATGCAAATTACAATCATACTCTCAAACCGGGAGACCCAAAGCTGCAGGGCCAGTTCCTATGAGTTACATTGGTCCCGTGGGAGGTGTTGGTGCCATCCACGGGGTCGTTCGGGGGCTATTTCAAATTTTCACCCTCTAACGTCATGTTTTTAAGCCTAAGTCTAGAAATATGAAAATTATCGTCGTACTCTCCAATCTGGAGACCCGCGGCTGTGCGGTCAGTTCCTACGAGTTACATTGGTCCTGTGGGAGGTGTTGGTGCCACCCATGGGGCCGTTCGGGGGCTATTTCAAAATTTTACCCTCTAAGGTCATGTTTTTAAGCCTAAGTCTAGAAGTATATAAATTATCGACGTATTCTCAAACTCGGGGACCTACGGCTGTGGGGTCAGTTCTTAGGAGTAACATTGGTCCCGTGGGAGGTGTTGGGGCCACCCACGTGACCGTTCGGGGGCTGTTTCGAATTTTAACCCTCTAACGTCATGTTTTTAAGCCTAAGTCTTGAAATATGCAACTTACCATCGTATTCTCCGATCGGGAGACCCGCGGCTGCGGGGTCAGTTTGTACGAGTTACATTGGTCCCGTGGGAGGTGTTGGTGGCAACCACAGGGCCATTCGGGGGCTATTTTGACTTTTCAACCTCTAAAGTCAAGTTTTTAAGCCTAAGTCTAGAAATATACAAATTACTGTCGTATTCTCAAACCGGGAGACCCGTGGCTGCGGGGACAGTTCCCAGGAGTTATATTGGTCCCGTGGGAGGTGTTGGAGCCACCCATGGGGCCGTTCGGGGGTTGTTTCGAGTTTTCACCCTCTAATGCCATGTTTTTAATCCTAGATCAGAAATAAGCAAATTTTTGTCAAATTGTCAAACTCGGAGTCCCGCGGATGTGGGGTCAAATCCTAGGAGTTACATTAGTCTTGTAGGAGGTGTTGGTGCCACCCACGGGGCCGTTCAGGGGCTGTTTTGAGTTTTCACCCTCTAACGCCATGTTTTGCTTCAGTCTAAAAATATGCAAATTATCGTCGTACTCTCAAATCGGGAGACCCGTGGCTATGGGGTCAGTTCCTGCGAGTTACATTATTCCCATGGGAGGTGTTAGTGACACCCACTGGGCCGTTCGGGGGTTGTTTCGAGTTTTCACCCTCTAACGCCATGTTTTTCTTAAGTATAATAATATGCAAATTTCCGTCGTACTCTCAAACCGGGAAACCCACGGCTGCGGGGTTAGCTCCTGCGAGTTAAATTGGTCCCGTGGGAGGTGATGATGCCACCCACGGGGCCGTTCGGGGGCTGTTTTGACTTTTTACCCTCTAACATCATGTTTTTAAGCCTAAGTCTAGAAATATGCTAATTACCATAGTACTCTCAAACCGGGAGACCCGCGGCTATTGGGTCAGTTCCTACGAGTTACATTGGTCCGGTGGGAGGTGTTGATGCCACCAACGGGGACGTTGGGGGGATGTTTCGAGTTTTCACCCTTTAATGCCTTGTTTTCAAGCCTAAGTCAAGAAATATGGAAAATATGATCGTATTCTTAAACCGGGAGACCCGCGACTGTGGGGTCAGTTCATGCGAGTTACATTGGTCCCGTGTGAGGTGTTGGTGCCACCCCCGGGGCGGTTCGGTGGCTGTTTCATGTTTTCACCCTCTAACGCCATGTTTTGCTTGAGACTAGATATATGAAAATTACCATCGTACTCTCAAACCAGGAGACCCGCGATTGCAGGGTTAGTTCCTACGAGTTACATTGGTCCTGTGGGAGGTGTTGGAGCCACCCATGTGGCCGTTCGGGGGTTTTTTCGAGTTTTAACCCTCTAACGTCATGTTTTTAAGGCTAAATCTAGAAATATGAAAATTACCATCATATTCTCAAACCGGGAGACCCGCATTTGGGGTGTCAGTTCTTATGAGTTACATTGGTCCCGTGGGAGGTGTTGGGGCCACCCACGGGGTAGTTCGGGGGCTGTTTTGAGTTTTGCCCGTCTAACGTCATGTTTTTAATCCTAAGTCTAGAAATATGCAAATTACCGTCGTATTCTCAAATCGGGAGACCCGCGGCTGTGAGGTCTGTTCCTACGAGTTACGTTGGTCCCGTGGGAGGTGTTGGTGCCACCCACGGGGCTGTTCAGGGGTTGTTTTGAGTTTTCACCCCCTAACGCCATATTTTTCTTGAGTCTAGAAATATACAAATTACAACCATACTCTCAAACCGGGAGACTCGCGACTACGGGGTCAGTTCCTACGAGTTACATTGGTCCCGTGGGAGGTGGTGGTGCCACCCACGGGGCCGTTTGGCGGATGTTTCCAGTTTTCACCCGCTAACGCCATGTTTTTAAGCCCAAGTCTAGATATATGCAAATTACCATCGTATTCTCAAACCGTGAGACTCACGGCTGCGGGGTCAATTAGTACGAGTTACATTCGTCCCGTGGGAGGTGTTGGTGCCACCCACGGGGCCGTTCGTGGGCTGTTTTGACTTTTCACCCTCTAACATCCTGTTTTTAAGTCTAAGTCTAAAATTTTGCAAATTACCATCGTACTCTCAAATCGGGAGACTCACGGCAGCGGGTCCAGTTCCTACAAGTTACATTGGTCCCGTAGGAGGTGTTGGTGCCACCCCCGAGGCCGTTCGGGGGCTGTTTTGAATTTTTACCCTCTACGTCATGTTTTTAAGCCTATGTCTAGAAATATGCAAATTATCATCGTATTCTCAAACCGAGAGACCCGTGGCTAAGGGTCAGTTCCTACGAGTTACATTGGTCCCGTGGGAGGTGTTGGGGCCACCCACGGGGCCGCTCGGGGGCTGTTTCGACGTTTCACCCTCTAACGTCATGTTTTTAAGCCTAAGTCTAGAAATATGAAAATTACCGTCGTACTCTCAAATCAGGAGACCCGCGGCTGTGGGATCAGTTCCTATGAGTTACATTGGTCCCGTGGGAGGTGTTGGTGCCACGCACGGGGCCGTTCGGGGGCTGTTTCGACTTTTCACCCTCTAACGTCATGTTTTTAAGCCTATGTCTAGAAATATGCAAATTACCGTCGTACTCTCAAACTGGGAGACCCGCGGCTGTGGGATCAGTTCCTACGACTTACAATGGTCCCGTGGGAGGGTTTGGTGCCACCCTCGGGGGCGTTCGAGGGTTGTTTCGAGTTTTCAGCCTCTAACGCCATGTTTTTAAGCCTAAGTATGGAAATATGCAAATTATCATCGTATTCTCAAACCGTGAGTCCCACGGCTATGGGATCAATTCCTACGAGTTACAATGGTCCCGTGGGAGGTGTTGGTGCCACCCACGGGGATGTTCGGGGGTTGTTGTGAGTTTTCACCCTCTAACGCCATGTTTTTAAGCTTAAGTCAAGAAATATGGAAATTATCATTATACTCTTAAACCGGGACACCCGCGGCTGTGGGGTCAATTCCTGTCAGTTTCATTGGTCCCGTGGGATGTGTTGGTGCCACCCACGGAGCTGTTCGGGGGCTATTTCGAGTTTTACCCTCTAATGCCAGGTTTTGCTTCAGTCTAGATATATGCCAATTATCGTCGTACTCTCAAACTGGGAGACCCGCGGCAGCAGGGTCAGTTCCTACAAGTTACATTGGTCATGTGGGAGGTATTGGTGCCACCCACGTGGCCGTTCGGGGGCTATTTCGAGTTTTAACCCTCTAACGTCATGTTTTTAAGCCTAAATCCTGAAATATGAAAATTACGGTCATATTCTCAAACCGGGAGACCCGCGGTTGGGGGGTCAGTTCTTACATGTTACATTGGTCTCGCGGGAGGTGCTGGTGCCACCCACGGGGTCGTTCGGGAGTTGTTTCGAGTTTTCACCCTCTAACGTCATGTTTTTAAGCCTAAGTCTAGAAATATGCAAATTACCATCGTACTCAAAAATCGGGAGACTTGCGACTGCGGGGTCAGTTCCTACGAGTTACATTAGTCCCGTGGGAGGTGTTGGTGCCACCCACGGGGCCGTTCAAGGGCTGTTTCGACTTTTCACCCTCTAAGGTCATGTTTTTAAGCCTAAGTCTAGAAATATGAAAATTACTGTCGTATTCTCAAATCGGGAGACCTGCGGCTGTGGGGTCAGTTCGTAAGAGTTACATTGGTCCCGTGTGAGGTGTTGATGCCACCCACGAGGCCGTTCGGAGGCTTTTTCGAGTTTTCACCCTCTAACGTCATGTTTTTAAGCCAAAGTCTAAACATATGGAAATAACCATCATACACTCAAATCGTGAGAACCGCGGCTGTGGGATCAGTTCCTACGATTTACATAGGTCCCGTGGGAGGTGTTGGTCCCACCCTTGGGGTCGTTCGGGGACTGTTTCGACTTTTCACCCTCTAATGCCATGTGTTTAAGCTTAAGTCTAGAAATATGCAAATTACTGTCGTACTCTCAAACCGGGAGACCCACGGCTGCGGGGTCAGTTCCTACGAGTTACATAGGTCCCGTGGGAGGTGTTGATGCCACCCACGGGGCTGTTCGGCGGCTATTGCCAGTTTTTACCCTCTAAGGTCATGTTTTTAAGCCTAAGTCTAAAAATATGCAAATTACCGTCGTACTCTCAAACCGTGAGACCCGTGGCTACGGGGTTAGTTCATACGAGTTACATCCGTCCCGTGGGAGGTGTTAGTGCCACCCACGGGGCCGTTCGCGGGCTGTTTCGACTTTACACCCTCTAACGTCTTGTTTTTAAGCCTAAGTCAAGAAATATGAAAATAATCATCGTACTATCAAACCGGGAGACCAGCGGCTGCGGGGCCAGTTCCTACGACTTACATTGGTCCCATGGGAGGTGTTAGTGCCACCCACGGGGCCATTCATGGGCTGTTTCTAATTTTCACCCTCAAACGTCATGTTTTTAAGCCTAAGTCTAGAAATATGTAAATTACCGTCGTAGTCTCAAACAGGGAGACCCACGGCTGGGGGGTCAGTTCCTACGAGTTACATTGGTCCCGTGGGAGGTGTTGGTGCCACCCCCGGGCCATTCAGGGGCTGTTTCGACCTTTCACCCTCTAAGGTCATGTTTTTGAGCCTAAGTGTAGATATATGAAAATTACCATCGTATTCTGAAACTGGGAGACCTTCGGCTGTGGGGTCAGTTCGTACGAGTTACATTCGTCCCGTGGGAGCTATTGGTGCCACTCACGGAGCCGTTCGGGGGCTGTTTCGACTTTTCACTCTCTAACGTCCTGTTTTCAAGCCTAAGTCTAGAAATATGAAAATGAACGTCATACTCTCAAACCGGGAGACCCGAAGTTATGGGTCCAGTTCCTACGAGTTACATTGGTCGCGTGGGAGGTGCTGGTGCCAACTACGGGGCCGGTCGGGGGCTGTTTTAAATTTTCACCCTCTAACGTCATGTTTTTAAGCCTAAGTCTATAAATATGAAAATTATCATTGTACTCTCAAACCGGGAGACCCGCGTATGCGGGGTCAGTTCCTACTAGTTACATTGGTCTCGTGGGAGGTGTTGGTGCCACCTTTGGGGCCGTTCGGGGGCTGTTTTGAGTTTTCACCCTCTAATGTCATGTTTTTAAGCCTAAGTCTAGAAATATGTAAATTATCGTCGTATTCTCAAATCGGGAGACCAGCGGCTGTGGGGTCAGTTCCTAGGAGTAACATTGGTCCTATGGGAGGTGTTGGTGCCACCCACGTGGCTGTTCGGGGGTTGTTTCGAGTTTTAACCCTCTAACGTCATGTTTTTAAGCCTAAGTCTAGAAATATGCAACTTACCATCATATTCTCAAATCGGGAGACCCGCGGCTGCGGGGTCAGTTCGTACGAGTTGCATTAGTCCTGTAGGAGGTGTTGGTGCCACCCATAGGGCTGTTTAGGGGTTGTCTTGAGTTTTCACCCTCTAACGCCATGTTTTTCTTAAGTCTAAAAATATGCAAATTACCGTCGTACTCTCAAACCGGAAGACCCGCGGCTGTGGGGTCAGTTCCTGCGAGTTACATTGTTCCCATAGGAGGTGTTAGTGAAACCCACGGTGCCGTTCGGGGGTTGTTTCGAGTTTTCACCATCTAACGCCATGTTTTGCTTAAGTTTAAAAATATGCATATTTCCGTCGTACTCTCAAACCGGGAGACTCGCGACTGCAGGGTCAGTTCCTGCGAGTTACATTCGTCCCGTGGGTGGTAATGGTGCCACCCACGTGGACATTCGGGGTCTGTTTCGACTTTTCACCCTATAACATCATGTTTTCAAGCCTAAGTCTAGAAATATCCTAAATTACCATAGTACTCTCAAACCGGGAGACCCGCGGCTACAGGGCAGTTCCTACGAGTTACATTGGTCCCGTGGGGGGTGTTGGTACCACCCACGGGGCCGTTCGGGGGCTATTTCGGCTTCTTACCCTCTAACATCATGTTTTTAAGCCTAAGTTTAAAAATATGCAAATTACCATCATACTCTCAAACCGTGAGACCCACGACTGTGGGATAAGTTCCTACGAGTTACATTGGTCCCGTGGGAGGTGTTGGTGCCACCCACTGGGACGTTCGGGGGATGTTTCGAGTTTTCACCCTTTAATACCTTTTTTTCAAGACTAAGTCAAGAAATATGGAAATTATGATCGTATTCTTAGATCGGGAGACCCGCGACTGTGGGGTCAGTTCCTGCGAGTTTTATTGGTCCCGTGGGGGGTGTTGGTGCCGCCCCCGGGGTTGTTCGGTGGTTGTTTCGAGTTTTCACCCTCTAACGCCATGTTTTGCTTATGTCTAAATATATACAAATTACCATCGTACTCTCAAACCGAGAGACCCGCGACTGCAGGGTTAGTTCCTACGAGTTACATTGGTCCTGTGGGAGGTGTTGGAGCCACCCACATGGCCGTTCGGGGGCTGTTTCGAGTTTTAACCCTCTAACGTCATGTTTTTAAGCCTAAATCTAGAAATATGAAAATTACCATCGTATTCTCAAACCGGGAGACCCGCGGTTGGGTGGTCAGTTCTTACGAGTTACATTGGTCCCGTGGGAGGTGTTGGTGCCACCCACGGGGTAGTTCGCGGGTTGTTTCGAGTTTCCCCCCTATAACGTCTTGTTTTTAAGCCTAAGTCTAGAAATATGTAAATTACCGTCGTATTCTCATACCGGGAGACCCGCGGCTTTGGGGTCAGTTCCTACGAGTTACATTGGTCCCGTGGGAGGTGTTGGTGCCACCCCCGGGGTTATTCAAGGTTTTTTTTGAGTTTTCACCCACTAACGCCATGTTTTGCTTAAGCCCAGAAATATGCAAATTACCGCCGTACTCTCAAACCGGGAGACCCGCGGCTGCGGGATCAGTTCCTATGAGTTACATAGGTCCCGTGGGAGGTGGTGGTGCCTCCCACGGTGCCGTTTGGCGGTTGTTTCCAGTTTTCACCCGCTAACGTCATGTTTTTAAGCCCAAGTCTAGAAATATGCAAATTACCGTCGTATTCTCAAACTGTGAGACTCGCGGCTGCGGGGTCAATTCGTACGAGTTACATTCATCCCGTGGGAGGTGTTGGTGCCACCCACGGGGCCGTTCGGGGGCTGTTTTGAGTTTTCACCCTCTAACGTCCTATTTTTAAGCCTAGTCTAGAAATTTACAAATTACCGTCGTACTTTCAAACCGGGAGACTCGCGGCTGCGGGGCCAGTTCCTACAAGTTACATTGGTCCCGTGGGAGGTATTGGTGCCACCCACGGGCCGTTCGGGGGATGTTTCGAATTTTCACCCTCTAACGCCATGTTTTTAAGCCTAAGTCTAGATATTTGCAAATTATCATCGTATTCTCAAACCGGGAGACCCGCGGCTGAGGTCCAGTTCCTACGAGTTACATTGGTCCTGTGGGAGGTGTGGGTGCCACCCACGGGGCCGTTCGGGGGATGTTTCGACTTTTCACCATCTAACGTCATGTTTTTATGCATAAGTCTAGAATATGAAAATAACCGTTGTACTCTCAAATTGGGAGAATCGCGGCTGTGGGATCAGCTCTTACGAGTTACATTGGTCCTGTGGGAGGTGTTGGTGCCACCCACGGGGACGTTCGGGGACTGTTTTGAGTTTTCCCCCTCTAACGCCATGTTTTTTTGCCGATGTCAAGAAATATGCAGATTACCATCATACTCTCAAACCGGGAGACTCGCGGCTGCAGGGTCAGTTCCTACGAGTTACATTGGTCCCGTGGGAGGTGTTGGTTCCACCCACAGGGCCGTTCGGGGGTTGTTTCGAGTTTTCACCCTCTAACGTCATGTTTTTAACCTTAATTTCTAGAAATATACAAATTACCGTCGTACTCTCAAACCGGGAGACCCGCGGCTGCGGGGTCAGTTTCGACAAGTTACATTGGTCCCGTGGGAGGTGTTGGTGCCACCCACGGGGCCGTTCGGGGGATGTTTCAACTTTTTACCCTCTAACGTCATGTTTTTAAGCCTCAGTCTAGAAATATACAAGTTACCTTCGTATTCTCAAATCGGGAGACTCGAGGCTACGGGGTCAGTTCCTAGGAGTTACATTGGTCCCATGGGAGGAGTTGGTTCCACCCACCGGGCCGTTCGGGGGCTGTTTCGACTTTTCACCCTCTAACGTCATGTTTTTAAGCCTAAGTCTAGAAATATGCAAATTACCATCGTACTCTCAAACCGGGAGACCCGCAGCTGTGGGATCAGTTCCTACGAGTTACATTGGTATCGTGGGAGGTGTTGGTGCCACCCACGGGGACATTCGGGGGATGTTTCGAGTTTTCACCCTTTAACGCCTTATTTTCAAGCCTAAGTCAAGAAATATGGAAATTATCATCGTATTCTTAAACCGGGAGACCCGCAGCTGTGGGGTCAGTTCCTGCGAGTTACATTGGTCCCGTGGGAGGTGTTGGTGCCACCCACGGGGCTTTTCGGTAACTGTTTCGAGTTTTCACCCTTTAACGCCATGTTTTTAAGCCTAAGTCTAGAAATATGCAAATTACCATCGTACTCTAGAACCGGGAGACCCGCGGCTGTGGGATCAGTTCCTATGAGTTACGTTGGTACCATGGGAGGTGTTGGTGCCACCCACGGGGACATTCGGGGGATGTTTCGAGTTTTCACCCTTTAACGCCTTGTTTTCAAGCCTAAGTCAAGAAATATGGAAATTATCGTCGTATTCTTAAAACGGGAAACCCGCGGCTGGGGGGTCAGTACCTGCGAGTTACATTGATCCCGTGGGAGGTGTTGGTGCCACCCACGGGGCCGTTCGGGGGCTGTTTCGACTTTTCACCCTCTAACGCCATGTTTTGCTTAAGTCAAGAAATATGCAAATTACCATTGTACTCTCAAATTGGGAGACCCGCGACTGCGGGGGTCAGTTCCTATGAGTTACATTGGTCCCGTGGGAGGTGTTGGTGCCACCCATGTGGCCGCTCGGGGGCTGTTTCGAGTTTTCAACCTCTAACGTCATGTTTTTAAGCCTAAGTCAAGAAATATGCAAATTACCATCGTATTCTCAAATCGGAAGACCCGCGGCTGCAGGTTCAGTTCGTACGAGTTACATTGGTCCCGTGGGAGGTGTTGGTGCCACCCACGGGACTGTTCGGCGGCTGTTTCAAGTTTTCACCCTCTAACATAATGTTTTTAAACCTAAGTCTAGAAATATGAAAATTACCATCGTACTCTCAAATCGGGATTCCCGCGGTTGCGGGGTCAATTCCTAGGAGTTACATTGGTCCCGTGGGAGGTGTTGGCGTTACCCACGGGGCCGTTCGGGGGATGTTTCGACTTTTCACCATCTAACGTCTTGTTTTTAACCCTAAGTCTAGAAATATGCAAATAACCGTCGTACTCTCAAATCGGGAGACCCCCGGCTGTGGGATCAGCTCTTACGAGTTACATTGGTCCCGTGGGAGGTGTGGGTGCCACCCACGGGGACGTTCGGGGGCTATTTTGAGTTTTCACCCACTAACGCCATGTTTTTAAGACAAAGTCAAGAAATATGCAAATTACCATCGTACTCTCAAACTGGGATACCCGCGGCTACGGGATCAGTTCTTACGAGTTACATTGGTCCCGTGGGAGGTGTTGGTTCCACCGACAGGGCCGTTCGGGGCTGTTTCGAGTTTTCACCCTCTAACGTCATGTTTTTAACCTTAATTTCTAGAAATATACAAATTACCGTCGTACTCTCAAACCGGGAGACCCGCGGCTGCGGGGTCAATTTCGACGAGTTACATTGGTCCCGCGGGAGGTGTTGGTGCCACCCACGGGGCCGTTCGGGGGATGTTTCAACTTTTTACCCTCTAACGTCATGTTTTTAATCCTAAGTCTAGAAATATACAAGTTACCTTCGTATTCTCAAACCGGGAGACCCGCGGCTACGGGTCAGTTCCTAGGAGTTACATTGGTCCCCTGGGACGTGTTGGTTCCACCCATCGGGCCGTTCGGGGGCTGTTTCGACTTTTCACCCTCTAACGTCATGTTTTTAAGCCTAAGTCAAGAAATATGAAAATTACCATCGTACTCTCAAATCGGGAGACCCGCGGCTGTGGGATCAGTTCCTACGAGTTACATTGGTACCGTGGGAGGTGTTGGTGCCACCCTCGGGGACATTCGGGGGATGTTTCGAGCTTTCATCCTTTAACGCCTTGTTTCCAAGCCTAAGTCAAGAAATATGGAAATTATCATCGTATTCTTAAACTGGGAGACCCGCAGCTGTGGGGTCAGTTCCTGCGAGTTACATTGGTCCCGTGGGAGGTTATGGTGCCACCCACAGGGCTGTTCGGTGACTGTTTCGTGTTTTAACCCTCTAACGCCATGTTTTTAAGCCTAAGTCTACAAATATGCAAATTACCATCGCACTCTAGAATCGGGAGACCCGCGGCTGTGGGATCATTTCCTACGAGTTACATTGGTACCGTGGGAGGTGTTGGTGCCACCCACGGGCTCCATTCAGGGGATGTTTCGAGTTTTCACCCTTTAACGCCTTGTTTTTAAAGCCTAAGTCAAGAAATATGGAAATTATCGTCGTATTCTTAAAACGGGAGACCCGCGGCTGGGGGGTCAGTTCCTGCGAGTTACATTGATCCCGTGGGAGGTGTTGGTGCCACCCTCGGGGACATTCGGGGGATGTTTCGAGCTTTCATCCTTTAACGCCTTGTTTCCAAGCCTAAGTCAAGAAATATGGAAATTATCATCGTATTCTTAAACTGGGAGACCCGCAGCTGTGGGGTCAGTTCCTGCGAGTTACATTGGTCCCGTGGGAGGTTATGGTGCCACCCACAGGGCTGTTCGGTGACTGTTTCGTGTTTTAACCCTCTAACGCCATGTTTTTAAGCCTAAGTCTAGAAATATGCAAATTACCATCGTACTCTAGAACCGGGAGACCCGCGGCTGTGGGATCAGTTCCTATGAGTTACGTTGGTACCATGGGAGGTGTTGGTGCCACCCACGGGGACATTCGGGGGTTGTTTCGAGTTTTCACCCTTTAACGCCTTGTTTTCAAGCCTAAGTCAAGAAATATGGAAATTATCGTCGTATTCTTAAAACGGGAGACCCGCGGCTGGGGGGTCAGTTCCTGCGAGTTACATTGATCCCGTGGGAGGTGTTGGTGCCACCCACGGGGCCGTTCGGGGGCTGTTTCGACTTTTCACCCTCTAACGCCATGTTTTGCTTAAGTCTAGAAATATGCAAATTACCATTGTACTCTCAAATTGGGAGACCCGCGACTGCGGGGGTCAGTTCCTATGAGTTACATTGGTCCCGTGGGAGGTGTTGGTGCCACCCATGTGGCCGCTCGGGGGCTGTTTCGAGTTTTCAACCTCTAACGTCATGTTTTTAAGCCTAAGTCAAGAAATATGCAAATTACCATCGTATTCTCAAATCGGAAGACCCGCGGCTGCAGGTTCAGTTCGTACGAGTTACATTGGTCCCGTGGGAGGTGTTGGTGCCACCCACGGGGCTGTTCGGCGGCTGTTTCAAGTTTTCACCCTCTAACATAATGTTTTTAAACCTAAGTCTAGAAATATGAAAATTACCATCGTACTCTCAAATCGGGATTCCCGCGGTTGCGGGGTCAATTCCTAGGAGTTACATTGGTCCCGTGGGAGGTGTTGGCGTTACCCACGGGGCCGTTCGGGGGATGTTTCGACTTTTCACCATCTAACGTCTTATTTTTAACCCTAAGTCTAGAAATATGCAAATAACCGTCGTACTCTCAAATCGGGAGACCCCCGGCTGTGGGATCAGCTCTTACGAGTTACATTGGTCCCGTGGGAGGTGTGGGTGCCACCCACGGGGACGTTCGGGGGCTATTTTGAGTTTTCACCCACTAACGCCATGTTTTTAAGACAAAGTCAAGAAATATGCAAATTACCATCGTACTCTCAAACTGGGATACCCGCGGCTACGGGATCAGTTCTTACGAGTTACATTGGTCCCGTGGGAGGTGTTGGTTCCACCGACAGGGCCGTTCGGGGCTGTTTCGAGTTTTCACCCTCTAACGTCATGTTTTTAACCTTAATTTCTAGAAATATACAAATTACCGTCGTACTCTCAAACCGGGAGACCCGCGGCTGCGGGGTCAATTTCGACGAGTTACATTGGTCCCGCGGGAGGTGTTGGTGCCACCCACGGGGCCGTTCGGGGGATGTTTCAACTTTTTACCCTCTAACGTCATGTTTTTAATCCTAAGTCTAGAAATATACAAGTTACCTTCGTATTCTCAAACCGGGAGACCCGCGGCTACGGGTCAGTTCCTAGGAGTTACATTGGTCCCCTGGGACGTGTTGGTTCCACCCATCGGGCCGTTCGGGGGCTGTTTCGACTTTTCACCCTCTAACGTCATGTTTTTAAGCCTAAGTCAAGAAATATGAAAATTACCATCGTACTCTCAAATCGGTAGACCCGCGGCTGTGGGATCAGTTCCTACGAGTTACATTGGTACCGTGGGAGGTGTTGGTGCCACCCTCGGGGACATTCGGGGGATGTTTCGAGCTTTCATCCTTTAACACCTTGTTTCCAAGCCTAAGTCAAGAAATATGGAAATTATCATCGTATTCTTAAACTGGGAGACCCGCAGCTGTGGGGTCAGTTACTGCGAGTTACATTGGTCCCGTGGGAGGTTATGGTGCCACCCACAGGGCTGTTCGGTGACTGTTTCGTGTTTTAACCCTCTAACGCCATGTTTTTAAGCCTAAGTCTACAAATATGCAAATTACCATCGCACTCTAGAATCGGGAGACCCGCGGCTGTGGGATCATTTCCTACGAGTTACATTGGTACCGTGGGAGGTGTTGGTGCCACCCACGGGCTCCATTCAGGGGATGTTTCGAGTTTTCACCCTTTAACGCCTTATTTTTAAAGCCTAAGTCAAGAAATATGGAAATTATCGTCGTATTCTTAAAACGGGAGACCCACGACTGGGGGGTCAGTTCCTGCGAGTTACATTGATCCCGTGGGAGGTGTTGGTGCCACCCACGGGGCCGTTCGGGGGCTGTTTCGACTTTTCACCCTCTAACGCCATGTTTTGCATAAGTCTATAAATATTCAAATTACCGTTGTACTCTCAAATTGGGAGACCCGCGGCCGTGGGATCAGTTCCTACGAGTTACATTGGTACCGTGGGAGGTGTTGGTGCCACCCACGGGGACATTCGGGGGATGTTTCGAGTTTTCACCCTTTAACGCCTTATTTTCAAGCCTAAGTCAAGAAATATGGAAATTATCATCGTATTCTTAAACCGGGAGACCCGCAGCTGTGGGGTCAGTTCCTGCGAGTTACATTAGTCCCGTGGGAGGTGTTGGTGCCACCCACGGGGTTGTTCGGTGACGGTTTCGAGTTTTCACCCTCTAACGCCATGTTTTTAAGCCTAAGTATAGAAATATGCAAATTACAATCGTACTCTCAAACCGGGAGACCCGCGGCTGTGGGATCAGTTCCTATGACTTTTATTGGTACCGTGGGAGGTGTTGGTGCCACCCACGGGGATATTCAGGGGATGTTTCGAGTTTTCACCCTTTAAATCCTTGTTTTCAAGCCTAAGTCAAGAAATATTAAAATTATCATCGTATTCTTAAACCGGGAGACCCGCGGCTGTGGGGTTAGTTCCTGCGAGTTATATTCGTCCTGTGGGAGGTGTTGGTGACACCCACGGGGCCGTTCGGGGGCTGTTTATAATATTCACCCTCTAACGTCATGTTTTTAATCCTAAGTCTAGAAATATGAAAATTACCCTCATATTCTCAAACCGGGAGACCCGCAGCTGCGAGGTCAGTTCCTATGACTTACATTGGTCCCGTGGGAGGTGTTGGTGCCACCCACGGGGCCGTTCAGGGGCTGTTTCGACTTTTCACCCTCTAACTTCATGTTTTTAAGCCTAAGTCTAGAAATATGCAAATTACCATCGTATTCTCAAACCGGGAGACCCGCGGCTGCGGGATTAGTTCCTAATAGTTACATTGGTCCCGTGGGAGGTGTTGGTGCCACCCACAAGGCTGTTCGGTGACTGTTTCGAGTTTTCACCCTCTAACTCCATGTTTTTAAGCCTAAGTATAGAAACATGCAAATTACCATCGAATTCTCAAACCGGGACACCCGCGGCTGCGGGGTCAGTTCCTGCGAGTTACATTGGTCCCGTGGGAGGTGTTGGTGCCACCCTCGGGGCCGTTCGGGAGTTGTTTTGAGTTTTCAGCCTCTAACTCCATGTTTTTAAGCCTAAGTCTAGAAATATACAAATTACCGTCATACTCTCACACTGGGAGACCCGCAGCCGTGGGATCAGTTCCTACGAGTTACATTGGTTCCGTGGGAGGTGTTGGAGCCACCCACGAGAAGTTCGGGGGCTGTTTCGCGTTTTCACCCTCTAACGCCATGGTTTTTAGCTTATGTCAAGAAATATGCAAATTATCGTCGTATTCTCAAACCGTGAGTCCCACTCCTATGGGATCAGTTCCTACGAGTTACATTGGTCCCGATGGAGGTGTTGGTGCCCACGGGGACGTTCGGGGGCTGTTGTGAGTTTTCACCCTCTAACGCCATATTTTTAAGCCTAAGTCAAGAAATATGGAAATTATCATCGTATTCTTAAATCGGGAGACCCGCGGCTGTGGGGTCAGTTATAGCGAGTTACGTTGATCCCGTGGGAGGTGTTGGCGCCACCCACGTGGCCGTTCGGGGGTTATTTCGAGTTTTCACCCTCTAACGCCATGTTTTGCTTAAGTCTAAAAATATGAAATTTACCGTCGTACTCTCAAATCGGTAGACCCGCGACTGCGGGGTCAGTACCTATGAGTTACATTGGTCCCGTGGGAGGTGTTGGTGCTACCCATGTGGTCGTTCGGGGGCTGTTTCGAGTTTTCAACCTCTAAGCTCATGTTTTAGAGCCTAAGTCTAGAAATATCCAAATTACCATCGTATTCTCAAATCGGAAGACCCGCGGGTGCGGGGTCAGTTCGTGCAAGTTACATTAGTCCCGTGGGAGGTGGTTGTGCCACCCACGGGGCCGTCCGAAGGATGTTTCGAGTTTTCACCCCCTAACGTCATGTTTTCAAGCCTAAGTCTAGAAATAGGAAAATTACCCTCGTACTCTAAAAGCGGGAGTCCCGCGACTGCGGGGTCAGTTCCTACTAGTAACATTGATCCCGTGGGAGGTGTTGGTTCCACCCACAGGCCCATTCGGGGTCTGTTTCGAGTTTTCACCCTCTAATGTCATGTTTTTAAGTCTATGTCTAGAAATATGAAAATTACCGTCGTATTGTCAAACCGAGAGACCCACGGCTGCGGGGCCAGTTCCTAGGAGTTACATTGGTCCCGTGGGAGGTGTGGGTGTCACCCATGGGGCCGTTAGGGGGATGTTTCGACTTTTCAACCTCTAACGTCATTTTTTTAAGCCTAAGTCTAGAAATATGCAAATTACCGTCGTACTCTCAAATCGGGAGACCCGCGGCTGTGGGATCAGCTCCTACGAGTTACATTGGTCCAGTGGGAGGTGTTGGTGCCACCCACGGAGACGTTCGTGGGCTATTTCTAGTTTTCACCCTCTAACGCCATGTTTTTAAGCCTAAGTCTAGAAATATGCAAATTACCATCGTATTCTCAAACCGGGAGACCCGCGGTTGCGGTGTCAGTTCCTGCGAGTTACATTGGTCCCGTGGGAGGTGTTAGTCCCACCCACGGGGCTGTTCGGTGGCTGTTTTGAGTTTTCACCCTCTAACGCCATGTTTTGCTTAAGTCTAAATATATGCAAATTACCGTCGTACTCTCAAACCAGGAGACCCATGACTGAAGGGTCAGTTCCTACGAGTTACATTAGTCCTGTGGGAGGTGTTGGTGCCACCCACGTGGTCGTTCGGGGGCTGTTTTGAGTTTTAACCCTCTAACGTCATGTTTTGAAGCCTAAATCTAAGAATATGAAAATTACCGTCGTATTCTCAAACCGGGAGACCCGCGGTTGGGGGGTCAGTTTTTACGAGTTACATTGGTCCCGTGGGAGGTTGTTTCGAGTTTTCCCCCTCTAACGTCATGTTTTAAAGACTAAGTCTAGAAATATCTAAATTATCGTCATATTCTCAAATCGGGAGACCCGCGGCTGTGGGGTCAGTTCCTAGGAGTTACATTGGTCCCGTGGGAGGTGTTGGTGCCACCCATGGGGCTGTTCAGGGGCTATTTTGAGTTTTCACCCTCTAATGCCATGTTTTGCTTAAGTCTAGAAATATGCAAATTACCGTCGTACTCTCAAAGCGGGAGACTCGCGGCTGCGGGGTCAGTTCCTACGAGTTACATAGGTCCCGTGGGAGGTGGTGGTTCCACCCACGGGGCTATTTGACAGTTGTTTCTAGTTTTCGCCCGCTAACGTCATTCTTTTAAGCCTAACTCTAGAAATTTGCAAATTACCGTCATACTCTCAAACCGGGAGACTCGCGGCTGCATGGTCAGTTCGTACGAGTTACATTGGTCCCGTGGGAGATGTTGGTTCCACTCATGGTGCCGGTAGGGGGCTGTTTTGACTTTTCACCCTCTAACGTCATGTTTTTAACCCTAAGTCTAGAAATATGCAAATTATCATCGTATTCTCAAACCGTGTGTCCCGCGGCTGTGGGATCATTTCCTACGAGTTACATTGGTACCGTGGGAGGTGTTGGTGCCACCCACGGGCTCCATTCAGGGGATGTTTCGAGTTTTCACCCTTTAACGCCTTATTTTTAAAGCCTAAGTCAAGAAATATGGAAATTATCGTCGTATTCTTAAAACGGGAGACCCACGACTGGGGGGTCAGTTCCTGCGAGTTACATTGATCCCGTGGGAGGTGTTGGTGCCACCCACGGGGCCGTTCGGGGGCTGTTTCGACTTTTCACCCTCTAACGCCATGTTTTGCATAAGTCTATAAATATTCAAATTACCGTTGTACTCTCAAATTGGGAGACCCGCGGCCGTGGGATCAGTTCCTACGAGTTACATTGGTACCGTGGGAGGTGTTGGTGCCACCCACGGGGACATTCGGGGGATGTTTCGAGTTTTCACCCTTTAACGCCTTATTTTCAAGCCTAAGTCAAGAAATATGGAAATTATCATCGTATTCTTAAACCGGGAGACCCGCAGCTGTGGGGTCAGTTCCTGCGAGTTACATTAGTCCCGTGGGAGGTGTTGGTGCCACCCACGGGGTTGTTCGGTGACGGTTTCGAGTTTTCACCCTCTAACGCCATGTTTTTAAGCCTAAGTATAGAAATATGCAAATTACAATCGTACTCTCAAACCGGGAGACCCGCGGCTGTGGGATCAGTTCCTATGACTTTTATTGGTACCGTGGGAGGTGTTGGTGCCACCCACGGGGATATTCAGGGGATGTTTCGAGTTTTCACCCTTTAAATCCTTGTTTTCAAGCCTAAGTCAAGAAATATTAAAATTATCATCGTATTCTTAAACCGGGAGACCCGCGGCTGTGGGGTTAGTTCCTGCGAGTTATATTCGTCCTGTGGGAGGTGTTGGTGACACCCACGGGGCCGTTCGGGGGCTGTTTATAATATTCACCCTCTAACGTCATGTTTTTAATCCTAAGTCTAGAAATATGAAAATTACCCTCATATTCTCAAACCGGGAGACCCGCAGCTGCGAGGTCAGTTCCTATGACTTACATTGGTCCCGTGGGAGGTGTTGGTGCCACCCACGGGGCCGTTCAGGGGCTGTTTCGACTTTTCACCCTCTAACTTCATGTTTTTAAGCCTAAGTCTAGAAATATGCAAATTACCATCGTATTCTCAAACCGGGAGACCCGCGGCTGCGGGATTAGTTCCTAATAGTTACATTGGTCCCGTGGGAGGTGTTGGTGCCACCCACAAGGCTGTTCGGTGACTGTTTCGAGTTTTCACCCTCTAACTCCATGTTTTTAAGCCTAAGTATAGAAACATGCAAATTACCATCGAATTCTCAAACCGGGACACCCGCGGCTGCGGGGTCAGTTCCTGCGAGTTACATTGGTCCCGTGGGAGGTGTTGGTGCCACCCTCGGGGCCGTTCGGGAGTTGTTTTGAGTTTTCAGCCTCTAACTCCATGTTTTTAAGCCTAAGTCTAGAAATATACAAATTACCGTCATACTCTCACACTGGGAGACCCGCAGCCGTGGGATCAGTTCCTACGAGTTACATTGGTTCCGTGGGAGGTGTTGGAGCCACCCACGAGAAGTTCGGGGGCTGTTTCGCGTTTTCACCCTCTAACGCCATGGTTTTTAGCTTATGTCAAGAAATATGCAAATTATCGTCGTATTCTCAAACCGTGAGTCCCACTCCTATGGGATCAGTTCCTACGAGTTACATTGGTCCCGATGGAGGTGTTGGTGCCCACGGGGACGTTCGGGGGCTGTTGTGAGTTTTCACCCTCTAACGCCATATTTTTAAGCCTAAGTCAAGAAATATGGAAATTATCATCGTATTCTTAAATCGGGAGACCCGCGGCTGTGGGGTCAGTTATAGCGAGTTACGTTGATCCCGTGGGAGGTGTTGGCGCCACCCACGTGGCCGTTCGGGGGTTATTTCGAGTTTTCACCCTCTAACGCCATGTTTTGCTTAAGTCTAAAAATATGAAATTTACCGTCGTACTCTCAAATCGGTAGACCCGCGACTGCGGGGTCAGTACCTATGAGTTACATTGGTCCCGTGGGAGGTGTTGGTGCTACCCATGTGGTCGTTCGGGGGCTGTTTCGAGTTTTCAACCTCTAAGCTCATGTTTTAGAGCCTAAGTCTAGAAATATCCAAATTACCATCGTATTCTCAAATCGGAAGACCCGCGGGTGCGGGGTCAGTTCGTGCAAGTTACATTAGTCCCGTGGGAGGTGGTTGTGCCACCCACGGGGCCGTCCGAAGGATGTTTCGAGTTTTCACCCCCTAACGTCATGTTTTCAAGCCTAAGTCTAGAAATAGGAAAATTACCCTCGTACTCTAAAAGCGGGAGTCCCGCGACTGCGGGGTCAGTTCCTACTAGTAACATTGATCCCGTGGGAGGTGTTGGTTCCACCCACAGGCCCATTCGGGGTCTGTTTCGAGTTTTCACCCTCTAATGTCATGTTTTTAAGTCTATGTCTAGAAATATGAAAATTACTGTCGTATTGTCAAACCGAGAGACCCACGGCTGCGGGGCCAGTTCCTAGGAGTTACATTGGTCCCGTGGGAGGTGTGGGTGTCACCCATGGGGCCGTTAGGGGGATGTTTCGACTTTTCAACCTCTAACGTCATTTTTTTAAGCCTAAGTCTAGAAATATGCAAATTACCGTCGTACTCTCAAATCGGGAGACCCGCGGCTGTGGGATCAGCTCCTACGAGTTACATTGGTCCAGTGGGAGGTGTTGGTGCCACCCACGGAGACGTTCGTGGGCTATTTCTAGTTTTCACCCTCTAACGCCATGTTTTTAAGCCTAAGTCTAGAAATATGCAAATTACCATCGTATTCTCAAACCGGGAGACCCGCGGTTGCGGTGTCAGTTCCTGCGAGTTACATTGGTCCCGTGGGAGGTGTTAGTCCCACCCACGGGGCTGTTCGGTGGCTGTTTTGAGTTTTCACCCTCTAACGCCATGTTTTGCTTAAGTCTAAATATATGCAAATTACCGTCGTACTCTCAAACCAGGAGACCCATGACTGAAGGGTCAGTTCCTACGAGTTACATTAGTCCTGTGGGAGGTGTTGGTGCCACCCACGTGGTCGTTCGGGGGCTGTTTTGAGTTTTAACCCTCTAACGTCATGTTTTGAAGCCTAAATCTAAGAATATGAAAATTACCGTCGTATTCTCAAACCGGGAGACCCGCGGTTGGGGGGTCAGTTTTTACGAGTTACATTGGTCCCGTGGGAGGTTGTTTCGAGTTTTCCCCCTCTAACGTCATGTTTTAAAGACTAAGTCTAGAAATATCTAAATTATCGTCATATTCTCAAATCGGGAGACCCGCGGCTGTGGGGTCAGTTCCTAGGAGTTACATTGGTCCCGTGGGAGGTGTTGGTGCCACCCATGGGGCTGTTCAGGGGCTATTTTGAGTTTTCACCCTCTAATGCCATGTTTTGCTTAAGTCTAGAAATATGCAAATTACCGTCGTACTCTCAAAGCGGGAGACTCGCGGCTGCGGGGCCAGTTCCTACGAGTTACATAGGTCCCGTGGGAGGTGGTGGTTCCACCCACGGGGCTATTTGACAGTTGTTTCTAGTTTTCGCCCGCTAACGTCATTCTTTTAAGCCTAACTCTAGAAATTTGCAAATTACCGTCATACTCTCAAACCGGGAGACTCGCGGCTGCATGGTCAGTTCGTACGAGTTACATTGGTCCCGTGGGAGATGTTGGTTCCACTCATGGTGCCGGTAGGGGGCTGTTTTGACTTTTCACCCTCTAACGTCATGTTTTTAACCCTAAGTCTAGAAATATGCAAATTATCATCGTATTCTCAAACCGTGTGTCCCGCGGCTATGGGATCAGTTCCTACGAGTTACATTGGTCCCGTGGGAGGTGTCGGTGCCACCCACGGGGACGTTCAAGGGTTGTTGTGAGTTTTCACCCTCTAACGCCATGTTTTTAAGCCTAAGTTAAGAAATATGGAAATTATCGTCGTATTCTTAAATCGGGAGACCCGCGGCTGTGGGGTCAGTTCCTGCGAGTTACTTTGATTTCGGGGGAGGTGTTTGTGCCACCCACGGGGCCGTTCGGGGGCTGTTTTGAGTTTTCACCCTCTAACGCCATGTTTTGCTTAAGTCTAAAAATATTAAAATTACCGTTGTACTCTCAAATCGAGAGACCCGCGACTGCGGGATCTGTTCCTATGAGTTACATTGGTCCCGTGGGAGGGATTGGTGCCACCCACATGGTCGTTCGGCGGCTGTTTCGAGTTTTCAACCTCTAACGTCATGTTTTGAAGCCAAAGTCTAGAAATTTGCAAATTTCCATCGTATTCTCAAATCGGAAGACCCGCGGCTGTGGGGTCAATTCGTACGAGTTACATTGGTCCCGTGGGAGGTGTTGGTGCCACCCAGGGACCGTTCGGGGGCTGTTTCGAGTTTTCACCCTCTAACGTCATGTTTTTAAGCCTAAGTCTAGAAATATGAAAATGACCGACGTACTCTCAAGCCGGGAGTCCCGCGGCTACGAGGTTAGTTCCTACGAGTTACATTGGTCCCGTGGGAGGTGTTGGTGCCACCCACAGGGCCATTCTGGGGCTCTTTAGACTTTACACCCTCTAATGTCATATTTTTATGCTTAAGTCTAGAAATATGGAAATTACCGTCGTATTGTCAAACCGGGAGACCCGCGGCTGCGGGGTCAGTTCCTAGGAGTTACATTGGTCCCGTGGGAGGTGTTGGTGCCACCCACGGGGCCGTTCGGGGGATGTTTAGACTTTTCACCCTCTAACGTCATGTTTTTAAGCCTAAGTCTAGAAATATGCAAATTACCTACGTACTCTCAAATCGGGAGACCCGCCGCTGTGGGATCAGCTCCTACGAGTTATATTGGTCCCGTGGGAGGTGTTGGTGCCACCCACGGGGACGTTCGGGGGCTGTTTTGAGTTTTCACCCTCTAACGCCATGTTTTTAAGCCTAAGTCAAGAAATATGCAAATTACCATCGTACTCTCAAACCGGGAGACCCGCGGCAGCGGGGTCAGTTCCTACGAGTTACATAGGTCCCGTGGGAGGTGGTGGTGCCACCCACGGGGCTGTTTGGCAGTTGTTTCTAGTTTTCACCCTCTAATGTTATGTTTTTAAGCCTAAGTCTAGAAATATGCAAATTACCGTCGTAGTCTCAAACCGTGAGACCCGCGGCTGCGGGGTGAGTTCGTACGAGTTACATTCGTCCCGTGGGAGGTGTTGGTGACACCCACGGGGCCGTTCGAGGGCTGTTTCGACTTTTCACCCCCTAACGTCCTGTCTTTAAACCTAAGTATAGAAATTTGCAAATTACCGTCTTACTCTCAAACCGAGAGACTCGCGGCTGCGGGGCCAGTACCTACTAGTTACGTTGGTCCGGTGGGAGGTGTTGGTGCCCCCCACAGGCCGTTCGGGGGATGTTTCGAGTTTTCACCCTCTAACGTCATATTTTTAAGCCTAAGTCTAGAAATATGAAAATTACTGTCGTACTCTCAAACCGGGAGACTCGCCGCTGCGGGGTCAGTTCCTACGAGTTACATTGGACCCGTGGGAGGTGTTGGTGCCACCCACGGGGCCGTTCGGTGGTTGTTTCAACTTTTCACCCTCTAATGTCATGTTTTTAAGCCTAAGTCTAGAAATATACAAGTTACCGTCGTATTCTCAAACCGGGAGACCGGCGGCTACGGGGTAAGTTCCTAGGAGTTACATTGGTCCCACGGGAGGTGTTGGTGCCACCCACGGGGCTGTTCGGTGGCTGTTTCGAGTTTTCACCCTCAACGCCATGGTTTGCTTAAGTCTAGAAATACGCAAATTACCGTCGTACTCTCAAATCGGGAGACCCGCGGCTGCGGGGTCAGTTCCTATGAGTTACATAGGTCCCGTGGGAGGTGGTGGTGCCACCCACGGGGCTGTTTGGCGGTTGTTTCGAGTTTTCACCCGCTAACGTCATGTTTTTAAGCCTAAGTCTCGAAATATGCAAATTATCGTCGTACTCTCAAACCGTGAGACCCGCGGCTGCGGGGTAAGTTCGTACGAGTTACATTCGTCCCGTGGGAGGTGTTGGTGACACCCACGGGGCCGTTCGGGGGCTGTTTCGACTTTTCACCCCCTAACGTCTTGTCTTTAAACCTAAGTCTAGAAATTTTCAAATTACCGTCATAGGTCCCGTGGGAGGTGTTGCAAATTATCGTAATCTCAAACTGGGAGACCCGTGGCTGCGGGTTTAGTTCCTACGAGTTACATAAGTCCCGTGGGAGGTGTTGGAGCCACCCATGGGGCGGTTTGGGGACTGTTTTGAGTTTTCACCCTCTGACGTCATGTTTTTAAGCCTAAGTCTAGAAATATGCAAATTACCATCGTACTCTCAAACCGGGACACCCGCGGCTGCAGAGTCAGTTTCTACGAGTTATATTGGTCCCGTGGGAGGTGTTGGTGCCACCCAGGGGCCGTTCGGGGGCTGTTTCGAGTTTTCACCCTCTAACGTCATGTTTTTATGCCTAAGTCTAGAAATATGAAAATTACCGACGTACTCTCAAACCGAGAGTCCCGCTGCTGCGCTGTTAGTTCCTATGAGTTACATTGGTCCCGTGGGAGGTGTTGGTGCCACCCACAGGGCCAATCGGGCCTCTTTAGACTTTTCAACCTCTAGTGTCATGTTTTTATGCTTAAGTCTAGAAATATGCAAATTACCGTCGTATTGTCAAACCGGGAGACCCGCGGCTGTGGGGTCAGTTCCTAGGAGTTACATTGGTCCCGTGGGAGGTGTTGGTGCCACCCACCGGGCCGTTCGGGGGATGCTTCGACTTTTCACCCTCTAACATCATGTTTTTAAGCCTAAGTCTAGAAATATGCAAATTATCGTCGTACTCTCAAATCGGGAGACCCGCGGCTGTGGGCTCATCTCGTACGAGTTACATTGGTCCCGTGGGAGGTGTTTGTGCCACCCACGGGGACATTCGGGGGCTGTTTTGAGTTTTCACCCTCTAGCGCTATGTTTTTAAGCCTAAGTCAAGAAATATGCAAATTACCATCGTACTCTCAAATCGGGAGACCCGCGGTTGCGGGGTCGGTTCTTACGAGTTACATTGGTCCCGTGGGAGGAGTTGGTGCCACCCACATGGTCGTTCGGGGGCTATTATGAGTTTTAACCCTCTAACGTCATGTTTTTAAGCCTATATTTAGAAATATACAAGTTACCGTCGTATTCTCAAACCGGGAGACCGGCGGCTACGGGGTCAGTTCCTAGGAGTTACATTGGTCCCACGGGAGGCGTTGGTGCCACCAACGGGGTTGTTAGGTGGTTGTTTCGAGTTTTCACCCTCTAACGCCATGTTTTGATTAAGTCTAGAAATACGCAAATTACCATCGTACTCTCAAATTGGGAGACCCGCGGCTGCGGGGTCAGTTCCTACGAGTTACATAGGTCCTGTGGGAGGTGGTGGTGCCACCTACGGGGCTGTTTGGCGGATATTTCGAGTTTTCTCCCGCTAACGTCATGTTTTTAAGCCTAAGTCTAGAAATATGCAAATTACCATCGTATTCTCAAACCGTGAGACCCGCGGCTACGGGGTAAGTTCGTACGAGTTACATTCGTCCCATGGGAGGTGTTGGTGACACCCACGGGGCCGTTCGGGGGCTGTTTCGACTTTTCACCCCCTAACGTCCTGTATTTAAACCTAAGTCTAGAAATTTGCAAATTACCATCATACTCTCAAAACGGGAGACTCGCGGCTGCGGGGCCAGTACCTACGAGTTACATTGGTCCCGTGGGAGGTGTTGGTGCCACCCACGGGGCCGTTCGAGGGCTGTTTCGAATTTTCACCCTCAAACGTCATGTTTTTAAGCCTAAGTCTAGAAATATGCAAATTACCGTCGTATTCTCAAAGCGGGAGACCCGCGGCCGCGAGGTCAGTTCCTAGGAGTTACATTGGTCCCGTCGGAGGTGTTAGTGATAGCCACGGGGCCGTTCGGGGGCTGTTTCCACTATTCACCCCCTAACGTCCTGGTTTTAAGCCTAAGTGTAGAAATTTGCAAATTACCATCATACTCTCAAACCGGGAGACTCGCGGCTGCGGGGTCAGTTCCTACGAGTTACATAGGTCATGTGGGAGGTGTTGGTGCCACCCATGGGGCCGTTTGGGGCTGTTTCGACTTTTCACCCTCTAACGTCATGTTTTTAACCCTAAGTCTAGAAATATGCAAATTATCATCGTATTCTCAAACTGTGAGTCCCGCGGCTATGGGATCAGTCCTACGAGTTACATTAGTCCCCTGGGAGGTGTCGGTGCCACCCACGGGGACGTTCGAGGGCTGTTGTGAGTTTTCACCCTCTAACGCCATGTTTTTAAGCCTAAGTCAAGAAATATGGAAATTATCATCGTATTCTTAAACCGGGAGACCCGCGGCTGTGGGGTCAGTTCCTGCGAGTTACATTGATTCCGGGGGAGGTGTTTGTACCACCCACGGGGCCGTTCGGGGGCTGTTTTGAGTTTTCACCCTCTAACGCCATGTTTTGCTTAAGTCTAAAAATATTAAAATTACCGTCGTACTCTCAAATCGGGAGACCCGCGACTGCGGGGTCTGTTCCTATGAGTTACATTGGTCCCGTGGGAGGGGTTGGTGCCACCCACGTGGCCGTTCGGAGGCTGTTTCGAGTTTTCAACCTCTAACGTCTTGTTTTTAAGCCAAGGTCTAGAAATATGCAAATTTCCATCGTATTCTCAAATCGAAAGACCCGCGGCTGTGGGGTCAATTTGTATGAGTTACATTGGTCCCGTGGGAGGTGTTGGTGCCACCCAGTGGCCGGTCGGGGGCTATTTCGAGTTTTCACCCTCTAAAGTCATGTTTTTAAGCCTAAGTCTAGAAATATGAAAATTACCGACGTACTCTCAAACCGGGAGTCCCGCGGCTGAGGGGTTAGTTCCTACGAGTTACATTGGTCCCGTGGAAGGTGTTGGTGCCACCCACAGGGCCATTTGTGGGCTCTTTAGACTTTTCACCCTCTAATGTCATGTTTTTAAGATTAAGTCTAGAAATATGCAAATTATCATCGTATTGTCAAACCGAGAGACCCGCGGCTGTGGGGTCAGTTCCTAGGAGTTACATTGGTCCCGTGGGAGGTGTTGGTGTCACCCACGGGGACGTTCGGGGGCTGTTTTTAGTTTTCACCCTCTAACGCCATGTTTTTAAGCCTAAGTCAAGAAATATGCAAATTACCATCGTACTCTCAAACCGGGAGACCCGCGACTGTGGGATCAGCTCCTACGAGTTACGTTGGTCTCGTGGGAGGTGTTGGTGCCACCCAGGAGGCCATTCGGGGGCTGTTTCAAGTTTTCACTCTCTAACGTCATGTTTTTAAGCCTATGTCTAGAAATATGAAAATCACCATCGTACTCTCAAACCGGGAGACTCGCGGCTGCTGGGTCAGTTCCTACGAGTTACATTGGACCCGTGGGAGGTGTTGGTGCCACACACGGGGCCGTTTGGAGGTTGTTTCAACTTTTCACCCTCTAATGTCATGTTTTTCAGCCTAAGTCTTGAAATATACAAGTTACCGTCGTATTCTCAAATCGGTAGACCGGCGGCTATGAGGTCAGTTCCTAGGAGTTACATTGGTCCCACGGGAGGTGTTGGTGCCACCCACGGGGCTGTTCGGTGGCTGTTTCGAGTTTTCACCCTCTAACGTCATGTTTTGCTTAAGTCTAGATATATGCAAATTACCATCGTACTCTCAAACTGGGAGACCCGCGGCTGCAGCGTCAGTTCCTACGAGTTACATTGGCAGGTGTTGGTGCCACCCACGTGGCCGTTCGGGGGCTGTTTCGAATTTTAACCCTCTAACACCCTATTTTGAAGCCTAAGTCTAGAAATATGAAAATTACCATCGTATTCTCAAACCAGGAGACCCGCGGTTGGGGGGTCAGTTCTTACGAGTTACATTGGTCCCGTGGGAGGCTTTTTTGAGTTTTCCCCCTCTAATGTCATGTTTTTAAGCCTAAGTCTAGAAATATCTAAATTACTGTCGTATTCTCAAACCGGGAGACCCGCGGCTGTGGGGACCGTTCCTACGAGTTACATTGGTCCCATGGGAGGCGTTGGTGCCACCCACGGGGCTGTTCAGGGGCTGTTTTGAGTTTTCACCCTCTAACGCCATGTTTTGCTTAAGTCTAGAAATACGCAAATTACCGTCGTACTCTCAAATCGAGAGACCTGCGGCTACGGGGTCAGTTCCCACGAGTTACATAGGTCCAGTGGGAGGTGGTGGTGCCACCCACGGGGCTGTTTGGCTGCTGTTTCGAGTTTCACCCGCTAACGTCATGTTTTTAAGCCTAAGTCTAGAAATATGAAAATTACCGTCCTATTCTCAAACCGTGAGACCCGCGGCTGCGGGGTAAGTTCGTACGAGTTACATTCGTCCCGTGGGAGGTGTTGGTGACAACCACGGGGCCGTTCGGGGGCTATTTCGACTTTTCACCCCCTAACGTCCTATCTTTAAACCTAAGTCTAGAAATTTGCAAATTACCGTCATACTCTCAAACCGAGAGACTCGTGGCTGCGGGGCCAGTACCTACAAGTTACATTGGTCCCGTGGGAGGTATTGGTGCCACCCACGGGGCCGTTCGGGAGCTGTTTCGAATTTTCACCCTCTAACATCATGTTTTTAAGCCAAAGTCTAGAAATATGCAAATTACCATCGTATTCTCAAACCGGGAGACCCGCGGCTGCGGGGTCAGTTCCTACGAGTTACATTGGTCCCGTGGGAGGTGTTGATGCCACCCACGGGGATGTTTTGACTTTTCACCCTCTAACGTCGTGTTTTTAAGCCTAAGTCAAGAAATACGCAAATTACCGTTGTACTCTCAAATCGGGAGACCGGCGGCTGTGGGATCTGTTCCTAAGAGTTACATTGGTCTCGTGGAAGGTGTTGCTGCCACCCACGGGGCCGTTCGGGGGTTGTTTCGACTTTTCACCCTCTAACGTCATATTTTTAACCCTAAGTCAAGAAATATGCAAATTATCATCGTATTCTCAAATCGTGAGTCCCGCGGCTATGGGATCAGTTCCTACGAGTTACATTGGTCCCGTGGGAGGTGTCGGTGCCACCCACGGGGACGTTCGAGGGCTGTTGTGAGTTTTCACCCTCTAACGCCATATTTTTAAGCCTAACTCAAGAAATATGGAAATTATCGTCGTATTCTTAAACCGGGAGACCCGCGGCTGTGGGGTTAGTTCTTGCGAGTTACATTGATTCCGTGGGAGGTGTTTACGCCACCCACGGGGCCGTTCGGGGGCTGTTTCGAGTTTTCACCCTCTGACGCCAGAATTTGCTTAAGTCTAGAAATATGCAAATTACCGTCTTACTCTCAAATCGAGAGACCCGCGACTGCGGGGTCTGTTCCTATGAGTTACATTGGTCCCGTTGGAGGTGTTGGTGCCACCCACGTGGCCGTTCGGGGGCGGTTTCGAATTTTCAACCTCTAACATCATTTTTTTAAGCCTAAGTCTAGAAATATACAAATTTCCATCGTATTCTCAAATCGTAAGTCCCGCGGCTGCGGGGTCAGTTCGTACGAGTTACATTGGTCCCATTGGAGGTGTTGGTGACACCGAGGGGCCGTTCGGGGGCTGTTTCGAGTTTTCACCCTCTAACGTCATGTTTTTAAGCCTAAGTCTAGAAATATGAAAATTACCGACGTACTCTCAAACAAGGAGTCCCGCGGCTGTGGGGTCAGTTCCTACGAGTTACATTGGTCCCGTTGGAGGTGTTGGTGCCACCCACAGGGCCATTCGGGGGCTGTTTAGACTTTTCACCCTCTAATGTCATGTTTTTAAGCCTAAGTCTAGAAATTTCAAATTACGGTCGTATTGTCAAATCGGGAGACCCGCGGCTACGGGGTCACTTCCTAGGAGTTACATTGGTCCCGTGGGAGGTGTTGGTGCCACCCACGGGGCCGTTCGGGGGATGTTTTGACTTTTCACCCTCTAATGTCATGTTTTTAAGCCTAAGTCTAGAAATATGAAAATTACCGACGTACTCTCAAACAAGGAGTCCCGCGGCTGTGGGGTCAGTTCCTACGAGTTACATTGGTCCCGTTGGAGGTGTTGGTGCCACCCACAGGGCCATTCGGGGGCTGTTTAGACTTTTCACCCTCTAATGTCATGTGTTTAAGCCTAAGTCTATGAATATGCAAATTACCATCGTACTCTCAAACCGGGAGACTCGCGGTTGTAGGGTCAGTTCCTACGAGTTACATTGGTCCTGTGGGAGGTGTTGGTGCCACCCACGTGGCCGTTCGGAGGCTGTTTCGAGTTTTAACCCTCTAACGTCATGTTTTGAAGCCTAAATCTAGAAATATGAAAATTACCGTCGTATTCTCGAACCAGGAGACCCGCGGTTGGGGGGTCAGTTCTTACGAGTTACATTGGTCCCGTGGGAGGAGTTGGTGCCACCCACGTGGCCGTTCAGGGGTTATTTCGAGTTTTAACCCTCTAACATCATGTTTTTAAGCTTAAATTTAGAAATATGCAAATTACCGTCGTATTCTCAAATCGGGTGACCCGTGACTGGGGGGTTAGTTCGTACTAGTTACATTGGTCCCGTGGGAGGCGTTGGTGCCACCCACAGGCCGTTCGGTGGCTGTTTTGAGTTTTCACCCTCTAACGTCATGTTTTTAAGCCTAAGTCTAGAAATATGCAAATTACCGTCGTAATCTCAAACTGGGAGACCCGCGGCTACGGGGTCAGTTCTTACGAGTTACATTGGACCTGTGGGGGGTGTTGGTACCACCCACGGGGCCGTTCGGGGGTTGTTTCAACTTTTCACCTTCTAACGTCATATTTTTAAGCCTATGTCTAGAAATATAAAAGTTACCGTCGTATTCTCAAACCGGGAGACCGGCGGCTACGGGGTCAGTTCCTAGGAGTTACATTGGTCCAATGGGAGGTGTTTGTGCCACCCACGGGGATGTTCGGTGGTTGTTTTGAGTTTTCACCCTCTAACGCCATGTTTTGCTTAAGTCTTGATGTTTGGAAATTACCGTCGTACTCTCAAATCGGGAGACCCGCAGCTGCAGGGTCAGTTCCTACGAGTTACATTGGTCCTGTGGGACCGTTCGGGGGTTGTTTCGAGTTTTAACCATCTAACGTCATGTTTTGAAGCCTAAATCTAGAAATATGAAAATTACCGTCGTATTCTCAAACCTGGGAGACCCGCGGTTGGGGGGTCAGTCTTACGAGTTACATTGGTCCCGTGAGACGCTGTTTCGAGTTTTCCCCCTCTAACGTCATCTTTTTAATCCTAAGTCTAGAAATATCTAAATTACCGTCGTATACTCAAATCGGGAGACCCATGGCTGGGGGTCAGTTCCTACGAGTTCCATTGGTCCCGTGGGAGTTATTGGTGCCACCCACGGGGCTGTTCAGGGGCTGTTTTGAGTTTTCACCCTCTAACGCCATGTTTTGCTTAAGTCTAGAAATATGCAAATTACTGTCGTACTCTCTAACCGGGAGACCAGCGGCTGCGGGGTCAGTTCCTACGAGTTACATAGGTCCCGTGGGAGGTGGTGGTGCCACCCACGGGGCTGTTTGGCGGTTGATTCTAGTTTTCACCCGCTAACGTCATGTTTTAAGCCTAAGTCTAGGAATCTGCAAATTACTGTCGTACTCTCAAATCGGGAGACCCGCGACTGCAGGGTCTATTCCTATGAGTTACATTGGTGCCGTGGGAGGTGTTGGTGCCACCCATGTGGCCGTTGGGGGGATGTTTCGAGTTTTCAACCTCTAACGTCATGTTTTTAAGACTAAGTCTAAAAATATGCAAATCACCATCGTATTCTCAAATCGCAAGACCCGCGACTGCGGGGTTAGTTCGTACAAGTTACATTGGTCCCGTGGGAGGTGTTGGTGCCACCCACGGGGCCGTTCGGGGGCTGTTTCGAGTTTTCCCCTATAACGTCATGTTTTTAAGCCTAAGTCTAAAAATATGAAAATTATCGTCGTACTCTCAAAATGGGAGTTCCGCGGTTGCGGGGTCAGTTCCTACGAGTTACATTGGTCCCGTGGGAGGTGTTGGTTCCACCCATAGGGCCATTCGGGGGTTGTTTTGACTTTTCACCCTCTAACGTCATGTTTTTAAGCCTAAGTCTAAAAATATGCAAATTACCATCGTATTGTAAAACCAGGAGACCCGTGACAGCGTGGTCAGTTCCTAGGAGTTACATTGGTCCCGTGGGAGGTAGTGGTGTCACCCACGGGGCCGTTCGGGGGATGTTTTGACTTTTCACCCTCTAAAGTCATGTTTTTAAGCCTAAGTCTAGAAATATGCAAATTACCGTCGTATTGTCAAACCGGGAGACCCGCGGCTGCGGGGTCAGTTCCTAGGAGTTACATTGGTCCCGTGGGAGGTGTAGGTGTCACCCAAGGGGTCGTTCGGGGGATGTTTTGACTTTTCACCCTCTAACGTCATGTTTTTAGGCCTAAGTCTAGAAATATACAATTATTGTCGTACTCTCAAATCGGGATACCCGCAGCTGTGGGATCAGCTCCGATGAGTTACATTGGTCCCATGGGAGGTGTTGGTGCCACCCACAGGGCCGTTCGGGGGCTGTTTCGAGTTTTCACCTTCTAACGTCATGTTTTTAAGCCTAAGTCTAGATATATGCAAATTAACGTCGTACTCTCAAATCGGGAGACCCGCGGCTAAGAGGTCAGTTCCTACGAGTTACATTGATCCCGTGGGAGGTGATGGTGCCACCCACGGGGCAGTTCGGGGCAGTTTCAACTTTTCACCCTCTAACGTCATGTTTTTAAGCCTAAGTCTAGAAATATAAAAGTTACCTTTGTATTCTCAAACTGGGAGACCCGCGGCTACGGGGTCAGTTTCTAGGAGTTACATTGGTCCCATGGGAAGTGTTGGTGCCACCTAAGGGGCCGTTCGGGGGCTGTTTCAACTTTTCACCCTCTAACGTCATGTTTTTAAGCCTAAGTCTGGAAATATGCAAATTTCCATCGTACTCTCAAATCAGGAGACCCGCGGCTGTGGGATCAGTTCCTGCGAGTTACATTGGTCTCATGGGACGTGTTGGTGTACCCACAGGGAAGTTCGGGGGCTATTTCGAGTTTTCACCCTGTAACGCCATGTTTTTAAGCATTAGTCTACAAATTTACAAATTACCATCGTATTCTCAAATCGGGAGAATCGCGGCTGTGGGGTCAGTTCCTACGAGTTACATTGGTCCCGTGGGAGGTGTTGGTGCCACCCACGGGGCCGTTCGGGCACTGTTTCGGCTTTTCACCCTCTAACGTCATGTATTTAAGCCTAATTCTAAAAATATGCAAATTACCATCGTATTATCAAACCGAGAGACCCTCGGTTGCGGGGTCAGTTCTTATGACTTACATTGGTCCGGTGGGAGGTGTTGGTGCCACCCACGGGGCCGTTTGGGGGCTGCTTTGAGTTTTCACCCCCTAACGCCATGTTTTGCTTAAGTCTAGAATTATGAAAATTACTGTCGTACTCTCCAACCGGGAGACCCGCGGCTGCGGGGTCAGTTCCTATGAGTTACATTGGTCCCGTGGGACGTGTTGGTGCCACCCACAGGGTCGTTCGGGGGTTGTTTCAAATTTTCACTCTCTTACGTCATGTTTTTAAGCCTAAGTCTAGAAATATGCAAATTATTGTCGTATTCTCAAATCGAGAGACCCTCAGCTGCGGGGTCAGTTCTTACGAGTTACATTGGTCCCGTGGGAGGTGTTGGTGCCACCGATGGGGCCGTTCGGGAGCTGTTTTTAGTTTTCACTCTCTAACGTCATGTTTTTAAGCATAGGTCTAGAAATATAAAAATTATTGTCGTACTCTCAAACCGAGAGACCCGCGGATGTGGGATCAATTCCTACGAGTTACATTGGTCCCGTGGGAGGTGTTAGCGCCACCCACGGGGACGTTCAGGGGCTGTTTCGAGTTTTCACCTACTAACGTCATGTTTTTAAGCCTAAGTCAAGAAATATGCAAATTATCGTTGTATTCTCAAACCGAGAGACCCACGGCTGTGGGGTTAGTTCCTGCGAGTAACATTGGTCCCGTGGGAGCTGTTAATGCCACCCCCGGAGCCATTCGAGAGTTGTTTCGAGTTTTCACCCTCGAACGCCATATATTGCTTAAGTCTAGAAATATGCAAATTATCATCGTACTCTAGATCCGGGAGACCCGTGGTTGCGGGGTCAGTTCGTACGAGTTGCATTGGTCCTGCGGGAGGTGTTGGTGCCACCCACGGGGCCGTTCGGGGGCTATTTCGGCTTCTCACCCTATAACGTCATGTTTTTAAGCCTAAGTCTAGAAATATGCAAATTACCGTCTCACTCTCAAACCGGGAGACCCGCGGCTGCGGGGTCAGTTCCTACGAGTTACATTGGTCCCGTGGGGGGTGTTGGTGCCACCCATGGGGCAGTTCGGGGGCTGTTTCAAATTTTCACCTTCTAATGTCATGTTTTTAAGCCTAAGTCTAGAAATATGCAAATTACCGTCGTATTCTCAAACCGGGAGACCCGCGGCTATGGGGTCCGTTCCTAGGAGTTACATTGGTCCTGTGGGAGGTCTTGGTGCCACCCACGGGGCCGTTCGGGGGATGTTTCGACTTTTCACCCTCTAACGTCATGTTTTTAAGCCTAAGTCTAGAAATATGCAAATTACTACCGTACTCTCAAATTGGGAGACCCACGACTGTCGGATATGTTCCTACGAGTTAGATTGGTCCCGTGGGAGGTGTTAGTGCCACTCACGAGGACGTTCGGGGGCTGTTTTAAGTTTTCACCCTCTAACGCGATATTTTTAAGCCTAAGTCTATAAATATACAAATTACCGTCATATTCTCAAATCGGGAGACCCGCGGCTGCGGGGTCAGTTCCTACGAGTTACATTGGTCCCGTGGGAGGTGTTGGAGCCACCTATGGGGTCGTTCAGGGGTTGTTATGAGTTTTCACCCTCTAATGCTGTGTTTTTAATCCTAAGTCAAGAAATATGCAAATTGTCATCGTATTCTCAGACTGAGAGACCCGCGACTGGGGGGTTAGTTCGTACGTGTTACTTTGGTCCCGTGGGAGATGTTGGTGCCACCCACAGGGCTGTTTGGGGGCTGTTTCGAGTTTTCACCCTCTAACGTCATGTTTTTAAGCCTAAGTCTAGAAATATGCAAATTACCATCGTATTCTCAAACCGGGAGACCCTCGGCTGCGGGCTCAGTTCCTACGAGTTACATTGGTCTCGTGGGAGGTGTTGGTGCCACCAACGGGGCCGTTCGGGGGTTGTTCCGAGTTTTCACCCTCTAACGTCATGTTTTTAAGCCTAAGTCTTGAAATATGGAAATTATTGTCGTACTCTCAAACCTTGAGACCCGGCGCGGATGTGGGATCAATTCCTACGAGTTACATTGGTCCCGTGGGAGGTGTTGGAGCCACCTATGGGGCCGTTCGGGGGTTGTTACGAGTTTTAACCCTCTAACGTCATGTTTTTAAGCCTAAGTCTAGAAATATACAAATTACCATCGTATTCTCAAAGCGGGAGACCTGCAGCTATGGGGTCAGTTCCTAGGAGTTACATTGGCCCCGTGGGATGTGTTGGTGCCACCCACGTGGGCGTTCGGGGGGCTGTTTCGAGTTTTCACCTTCTAATGCCATGTTTTTAAGCCTAAGTCAAGAAATATGAAAATTATCGTCATATTCTCAAACCTGGAGACCCATGGCTGTGGGCTCAGTTCCTGCGAGTAACATTGGTCCCGTGGGAGGTGTTGGTGTCACCCACGGAGCCATTCGGGGGTTGTTTCGAGTTTTCACCCTCTAACGCCATCCATTCCTTAAGTCTAGAAATATGCAAATTATCATCGTACTCTAGAATCGGGAGACCCGTGGCAGCGGGGTCAGTTCCTACGAGTTACATTAGTCCCATGGGAGGTGTTGGTGCCACCCACGGGGCCGTTCGGGGGTTATTTTGGCTTCTCACCCTCTAACGTTGTGTTTTTAAGCCTAAGTCTAGAAATATGCAAATTACCGTCGTACTCTCACACCGGGAGAGCCGCAGCTGTGGGGTCAGTTCCTACGAGTTACATTGGTCCAGTGGGAGGTGTTGGTGCCACCCACGGGGCCGTTCGGGGGAAGTTTCGACTTTTCACCCTCTAACATCATGTTTTTAATACTAAGTCTAGAAATAAGCAAATTACCGTCGTACTCTCAAACCGGGAGACCCGCAGCTGCGGGGTCAGTTCCTACGAGTTACATTGGTCCCGTGGGAGGTATGGGTGCCACCCACGGGGCCGTTGGGGGGCTATTTTGAGTTTTCCCCCTCTAACGCCATGTTTTGCTTAAGTCTAGAAATATGCGAATTTTCATCGTACTCTCAAACCGGGAGACTCGCGACTGCGGGGTCCGTTCCTATGAGTTATATTGGTCCCGTGGGAGGTGTTGGTGCCACACACGGTGCCGTTCGGGGGCTGTTTTGAGTTCTAACCCTCTAAAGTCATGTTTTTAAGCCTAAATCTAAAAATATGCAAATTACCATAGTACTCTCAAACCGGGAGACCCGCGGCTGCTGGGTCAGTTCCTACGAATTACATTTGTCCTGTGGGAGGTGTTGGTGCCACCCACGGGGCCGTTTGGGGGCTGTTTCGAGTTTTCACCCCCTAACGCCATGTTTTGCTTAAGTCTAGAATTATGAAAATTACTGTCGTACTCTCCAACCGGGAGACCCGCGGCTACGGGGTCAGTTCCTATGAGTTACATTGGTCCCGTGGGATGTGTTGGTGCCACCCACAGGGTCGTTCGGGGGTTGTTTCAAATTTTCACTCTCTTACGTCATGTTTTTAAGCCTAAGTCTAGAAATATGCAAATTAATGTCGTATTCTCAAACCGGGAGACCCTCAGCTGTGGGGTCAGTTCTTACGAGTTACATTGGTCCCGTGGGAGGTGTTGGTGCCACCGACGGGGCCGTTCGGGGGTTATTTTGCGTTTTCACCCTCTAACGTCATGTTTTTAAGCATAAGTCTAGAAATATGCAAATTATTGTCGTACTCTCAAACCGAGAGACCCGCGGATGTGGGATCAATTCCTACGAGTTACATTAGTCCCGTGGGAGGTGTTGGTGCCCGCGGGGACGTTCGGGGGCAGTTTCGAGTTTTCACCTTCTAACGCCATGTTTTTAAGCCTAAGTTGAGAAATATGCAAATTATCGTCGTATTCTCAAATCCGGAGACACACGGCTTTGGGGTCAGTTCCTGCAAGAAACATTTGTCCCATGGGAGGTGTTGGTACCACCCACGGAGATGTTCAGGGGCTATTTTGAGTTTTCACCCTCTAATGCCATGTTTTGCTTAAGTCTAGAAATATGCAAATTACCATCGTACTCTCAAACCGGGAGACCCGTGGCTGCGGTGTCAGTCCCTACGAGTTACATTGGTCCCGTGGGAGGTGATGGTGCCACGCACGGGGCTTTTCGGGGGCTGTTTCGAGTTTTCACCCTATAACGTCATGTTTTTAAGCCTAAGTCTAGAAATATGCAAATTTCGTCATACTCTCAAATTGGGAGACCCGTGGTTGCGGGGTCAGTTCGTATGAGTTACATTGGTCCCGTGGGAGGTGTTGGTGCCACCCACGGGGCCGTTCGGGGGCTATTTCGTCTTCTCACCCTCTAACATCATGTTTTAAAGCCTAAGTCTAGAAATATGCAAATTACCATCGTACTCTCAAACCGGGAGACCCGCGATTGTGGTGTTAGTTCCTACGAGTTACATTGGTCCCGTGGGAGGTGTTGGTGCCACCCATGGTGCCGTTCGGGGGTTGTTTTGACTTTTCACCCTCTTACATCATGTTTTTAAGCTTAAGTCTAGAAATATGTAAATTACCGTCGTATTCTCAAACCGGGAGACCCTCGGCTGCGGGGTTAGTTCATACAAGTTACATTGGTCCCGTGGGCCGTTCGGGGGTTGTTTCCAGTTTTCACCATCTAACGTCATATTTTTAAGCCTAAGTCTTAAAATATTCAAATTATTGTCGTACTCTCAAACCTTGAGACCCGCGAATGTGGGATCAATTCCTACGAGTTACATTGGTCCCGTGGGAGGTGATGACGCCACCCACGGGGACGTTCAGGGGCTGTTTCGAGTTTTCACCTTCTAACGCCATGTTTTTAAGCCTAAGTCAATAAATATGCAAATTATCATCGTATTCTCAAACCGGGAGACCCACGGTTGTGGGGTTAGTTCCTGCGAGTAACATTGGTCCCGTGGGAGCTTTTGGTGCCACCCCCGGAGCCATTCGGGAGTTGTTTCGAGTTTTCACCCTCGAACGCCATGTATTGCTTAAGTCTAGAAATATGCAAATTATCATCGTACTCTAGAACCGGGAGACCCGTGGTTGCGGGATCAGTTCGTACGAGTTGCATTGGTCCCGCGGGAGGTGTTGGTGCCACCCACGGGGCCGTTCGGGGGCTATTTCGGCTTCCCACCCTATAACGTCATGTTTTTAAGCCTAAGTCTAGAAATATGCAAATTACCGTCTCACTCTCAAACCGGGAGACCCGCGGCTGCGGGGTCACTTCCTACGAGTTACATTGGTCCCGTGGGGGGTGTGGTGCCACCCATAGGGCAGTTCGGGGGATGTTTCGAATTTTCACCCTCTAATGTCATGTTTTGCTTATGTCTAAAAATATGTAAATTTTTGTCGTACTCCCAAATCGAGAGACTTGGGGCTGCGGGGTCCGTTCTTGTGAGTTATATTGGTCCCGTGGGAGGTGTTAGTGCCACCCAGGGGGCCGTTCGGGGGATGTTTCGACTTTTCACCCTCTACCATCATGTATTTAAGCCTAAGTCTAGAAATATGATAATTACCATAGTACTCTCAAATCGGGAGACCTACGGCTATAGGGTCAGTTCCTACGAATTACATTGGTCCCGTGGGAGGTGTGGGTGCCACCAACGGGGCCTTTAGGTGGCTGTGTCGACTTTTCACCCTCTAACGTCATATTTTTAAGCCTAAGTCTAGAAATATGCAAATTTACATCGTACTCTCAAACCGGGAGACCCGCGGCTGTGGGATCAGTTCCTAGGAGTTTACATTGTTCCTGTGAGAGGTGTTGGTGCCACCCACGGGGACGTTCGGGGGGCTGTTTCGAGTTTTCACCCTTTAACGCCTTGTTTTCAAGCCTAAGTCAAGAAATATGGAAATTATCATCGTATTCATAAACTGGGAGACCCGCGGCTGTGGGGTCAGTTCTTGCGAGTTACATAGGTCCCGTGGGAGGTGTTAGTGCCACCCACGGGGCTGTTCGGGAACTGTTTCGAGTTTTCACCCTCTAACGCCATGTTTTGCTTAAGTCTAGATATATGTAAATTTCCATCGTACTCTCAAACCGAGAGACCCGCGGCTGCGGGGTCAGTCCCTACGAGTTACATGGGTCCCATGGGAGGTGTTGGTACCAGCACGGGGCCGTTCGGGGGCTGTTTCGAGTTTTCACCCTCTAACGCCATGTTTTTCTTAAGTCTAGAAATATGCAAATTACCATCGTACTCCGTAACCGGGAGACCCGCGGCTGCGGCGTCAGTTCCTACGAGTTACATTGGACCCATGGGAGGTGTTGGTGCCACCCACGGTGCCGTTTGGGGGTTGTTTCGAGTTTTCACCCTCTAACGTCATGTTTTTAAGCCTAAGTCTAGAAATATACAAATTACCATCGTACTCTCAAATCAAGAGACCCTCGGCTGTGGGGTCAGTTCCTATGAGTTACATTGGTCCCGTGGGAGGTGTTGGTGCCACCCACGTGGCCGTTCGGGGGCTGTTTCGAGTTTTCACCCTCTAACACCATGTTTTGCTTAAGTCTAGAAATATGCAAATTACCATCGTATTCTCAAACTGGGAGACCCGCGGCTGCAGAGTCAGTTCCTACGAGTTACATTGGTCCCGTGGGAGGTGTTGGTGCAAGCACGGGGATGTTCGGGGGATGTTTCGGCTTTTCACCCTCTAACGTCATGTTTTTAAGCCTAAGTTAAGAAATATGCAAATTACCGTCATATTCTTAAACCGGGAGACCCTCGACAGTGGGGTCAGTTCCTACGAGTTACATTGGTCCCGTGGGAGGTGTTGGTGCCACCCACAGGGCCGTTCGGGGGCTGTTTCGAGTTTTCACCCTCTAACGCCATGTTTTGCTTAAGTCTAGAAATATGCAAATTACCGTCGTACTCCCAAACCGGGAGACTCACGGCTGCAGGGTCAGTTCGTACGAGTTACATTGGTCCCATGGGAGATGTTGGTGCCACCCACAGGGCCGTTCGGGGTCGGTTTCGAGTTTTCACCCTCTTACGTCATGTTTTTAAGCCTAAGTCGAGAAATATGAAAATTACCGTCGTATTCTCAAACTGGGAAACCCTCAGCTGCTGGGTCAGTTCCTACGAGTTACATTGGTCCCGTGGGAGGTGTTGGTGCCACCAACGGGGCCGTTCAGGGCTGTTTCGAGTTTTCACCCTCTAACGTCATGTTTTTAAGCCTAAGTCTAGAAATATGCAAATTCCATCGTACTCTCAAACCGAGAGACCCGTGGCTGCGGGGTCAGTTCGTACGAGTTACATTGGTCCCGTGGGAGGTGTTGGTGCCACCCACGGGGCTATTCGGGGGCTGTTTCGGCTTCTCACCCTCTAACGTCATGTTTGTAATCCTAAGTCTAGAAATATGCAAATTACCATCGTACTGTGAAATCGAGAGACCCGCAGCTACGGGGTCAGTTCCTACGAGTTACATTGGTCCCATGGGAGGTGTTGGTGCCACCCATGGGGCCGTTCGGTGGCTATTTCGACTTTTCATCCTCTAATATCATGTTTTTAAGCCTAAAGCTAGAATATGCAAATTACCATCGTATTCTCAAACCGAGAGATCCGCGGTTGTGAGGTCAGTTCCTAGGTGTTACATTGGTCCTGTTGGAGGTGTTGGTGCCACCCACGGGGCCGTTCGGGGGATGTTTTGACTTTTCACCCTCTAGTGTCATGTTTTTAAGCCTAAGTCTAAAAATATGCATATTACTGTCGTACTCTCAAATCGGGAGACCCGCGACTGTGGCATCAGTTCCTACGAGTCAGATCGGTCCCGTTGGAGGTGTTGGTGCCACCCACGAGGACGTTCAGGGGCGGTTTCAAGTTTTCACCCTCCAACGCCATGTTTTTAAGCCTAAGTCTATAAACATGCAAATTTCCATTATATTCTCAAATCGGGAGACCCGCGGCGGCGGGGTCAGTTCCTACGAGTTACATTGGTCCAGTGGGAGGTGTTGGAGCCACCTATGGGGCCGTTCGGGGGTTGTTACGAGTTTTCACCCTCTAAGACATGTTTTTCATCCTAAGTCAAGAAATATGCAAATTATCGTCGTATTCTCAAACCGGGAGTCCCGCGGCTGTGGGGTCAGTTCCTACGAGTTACATTGGTCCCGTGGGAGGTGTTGGTTCCACCCACGGGGCCATTTAGGGGTTGTTTCGAGTTTTTACCCTCTAATGCCATGTTTTGCTTAAGTTTAAAAATATGAAAATTATCGTTGTACTCTCATACCGGGAGACCCGCGGCTGTGAGGTCAGTTCCAGCGAGTTACATTGTTTCCGTGGGAGGTGTTTGTGCCACCCACGGGGCCGTTTGGGGGTTGTTTTGACTTTTCACCCTCTAACATCATGTTTTTAACCCTGAGTCTAGAAATATGCAAATTATCGTCGTACTCTCAAACCGGGAGACCCGCGGCTGTGGGGTCAGTTCCAAAGAGTTACATTGGTCCCGTGGGAGGTATTGGTGCCACCCACAGGGCCGTTCGGGGGCTGTTTCGAGTTTTCACCCTCTAATGCCATGTTTTGCTTATGTCTAGAAATATGCAAATTTTTGTCGTACTCCCAAACCGGGAGACTTACGACTGCGGTGTCCGTTCTTGTGAGTTATATTGGTCCCGTGGGAGGTGTTGGTGCCACCCACGGGGCCGTTTGGGGGATGTTTCGACTTTTCACCCTCTACCATCATGTATTTAAGCCTAAGTCTAGAAATATGATAATTACCATAGTACTCTCAAATCGGGAGACCCGCGGCTATAGGGTCAGTTCCTACGAATTACATTGGTCCCGTGTGAGGTGTGGGTGCCACCAACGGGGCCTTTAGGTGGCTGTGCCGACTTTTCACCCTCTAACGTCATATTTTTAAGCCTAAGTATAGAAATATGCAAATTTCCATCGTACTCTCAAACCGGGAGACCCGCGGCTGTGGGATCAGTTCCTAGGAGTTACATTGTTCCTGTGAGAGGTGTTGGTGCCACCCACGGGGACGTTCGGGGGGCTGTTTCGAGTTTTCACCCTTTAACGCCTTGTTTTCAAGCCTAAGTCAAGAAATATGGAAATTATCATCGTATTCATAAACTGGGAGACCCGCGGCTGTGGGGTCAGTTCTTGCGAGTTACATAGGTCCCGTGGGAGGTGTTAGTGCCACCCACGGGGCTGTTCGGGAGCTGTTTCGAGTTTTCACCCTCTAACGCCATGTTTTGCTTAAGTCTAGATATATGTAAATTTCCGTCGTACTCTCAAATCGGGATACCCGCGGCTGCGGGGTCACTCCCTACGAGTTACATAGGTCCCATGGGAGGTGTTGGTGCCAGCACGGGGCCGTTCGGGGGCTGTTTCGAGTTTTCACCCTCTAACACCATGTTTTTCTTAAGTCTAGAAATATGAAAATTACCATCGTACTCCCTAACCGGGAGTCCCGCGGCTGCGGCGTCAGTTCCTACGAGTTACATTGGACCCATAGGAGGTGTTGGTGCCACCCACGGTGCCGTTTGGGGGCTGTTTCGAGTTTTCACCCTCTAACGTCATGTTTTTAAGCCTAAGTCTAGAAATATGCAAATTACCATCGTACTCTCAAATCAAGAGACCCTCGGCTGTGGGGTCAGTTACTATAAGTTACATTGGTCCCGTGGGAGGTGTTGGTGCCACCCACGTGGCCGTTCGGGGGCTGTTTCGAGTTTTCACCCTCTAACGCCATGTTTTGCTTAAGTCTATAAATATGTAAATTATTGTCGTACTCTCAAACAGGGAGACCCGCGGCTGCGAGGTCAGTTCTTACGAGTTACATTGGTCCCGTGGGAGGTGTTGGCGCCACCCACGGGGCCGTCGATGGCTGTTTTGGCTTTTCACCCTCTAACATCTTGTTTTTAAGCCTAAGTTAAGAAATATGCAAATTACCATCGTATTCTCAAACTAGGAGACCCTCGACACTGGGGTCAGTTCCTACGAGTTACATTGGTCCCGTGGGAGGTGTTAGTGCCACCCACGGGGCCGTTCGGGGGCTGTTTCGAGTTTTCACCCTCTAACGCCATGTTTTTCTTAAGTCTATAAATTTGTAAATTACCATCGTACTCTCAAACCGTGAGACCCGCGGCTGCGGGTCAGTTCCTACGAGTTACATTAGTCCCGTGGGAGGTCTTGGTGCCACCCACAGGGCCGTTCGGTGGCTGTTTCGAGTTTTCACCCTCTAACGTCATGTTTTTAAGCCCAAGTCTAGAAATATGCAAATTACCGTCGTATTTTCAAATCGGGAGAACCTCAGCTACGGGGTCAGTTCCTACGAGTTACATTGGTCCCGTGGGAGGTGTTACCGCCACCCACGGAGCCGTTCGGGGGTTGTTTTGAGTTTTCACCCTCTAACGCCATGTTTTGCTTAAGTCTATAAATATGCAAATTACCATCGTACTCTCATACCGGGAGACCCATGGCTGTGAGGTCAGTTCCTATGAGTTACATTGGTCCCGTGGGAGGTGTTGGTGCCACCCACGGGGATGTTCGGGGGCTGTTTTGACTTTTGACCCTGTAATGTCATGTTTCAAAGCCTAAATCCAGAAATATGCAAATTACAGTCGTACTCTCAAATCGGGAGACCCGCGGCTGCCGGGTCAGTTCCTAGGAGTTACATTGGTCCCGTGAGAGGTGTTGGTGCCACCCACGGAGTCGTTTGGGGGATGTTTCGAGTTTTCACCCTCTAACGCCATATTTTCCTTAAGTCTAGAAATATACAAATTACCATCGTACTCTCAAATCGGGAGACCCGTGGTTGCGGGGTCAGTTCCTACGAGTTACAATGTCCCGTGGGAGGTATTGGTGCCACCCAAGGGGTTGTTTGGGGGTGGTTTCGAGTTTTCACCCTCTAACGTCATGTTTTTAACCCTAAGTCTAGAAATATGAAAATTCTGTCATACTCTCAAATCGGGAGACCCGTGGCTGTGGGGTCAGTTCGTATGAGTTACATTTGTCCCGTGGGAGGTGCTGGTGCCACCCACGGGTCCGTTCGCGGGCTGTTTAGGTTTCTCACCCTCTAACATCATGTTTTTAAGCCAAAGTCTAAAAATATTCAAATTACCGTCATACTCTCAACTCGGGAGACCCGTGGCTGCGGGATCCGTTCCTACGAGTTATATTGGTCCCGTGGGAGGTGTTGGTGCCACCCATGGGGCAGTTCGGGGGCTATTTCGACATCTCACCCTCTAATGTCATGTTTTTAAGCCTAAGTCTAGAAATATGAAAATTATCGTCGTATTCTCAAATCGGGAGACCCGCGGCTGTGGGGTCAGTTCCTATGAGTTACATTGGTCCTGCGGGAGGTGTTGGTGCTACCCACGGGGCCGTTCGGGGGATGTTTCGACTTTTCACCCTCTAACGTCATGTTTTTAAACCTCAGTCTAAAAATATTCAAATTACTATCGTACTCTCAAATCGGGAGACCCGCGACTGTGGGATCAGTTCCTATGAGTTAGATTGGTCCCGTGGGAGGTGTTGGTGCCAACCACGAGGACGTTCGGGGGCTGTTACGAGTTTTCACCCTATGACGCCATGTTTTTAAGCCTAAGTCAATAAATATGCAAATTACCATCATATTCTTAAACCGGGAGACCCGCAGCTGCGGGGTCAGTTCCTATAAGTAACATTGGTCCCGTGGGAGGTGTTGGAGCCACCTATGGGGCCGTTCGGGGGTTGTTACGAGTTTTTTCCCTCTAATGCCATGTTTTTAATCCTAAGTCAAGAAATATGCAAATTATTGTCGTATTCTCAAACCAGGAGTCCCGCGGCTGTGGGGTCATTTCCTACGAGTAACATTGGTCCCGTGGGAGGTGTAGGTGCTACCCACGGGGCCGTTCAGGGGCTGTTTCGAGTTTTCACCCTCTAACGCCAAATTTTGCTTAAGTCTAAAAATATGAAAATTATCGTCGTACTCTCAAACCGGGTGACCCGCGGGTGTGAAGTCAGTTCCAGCGAGTTACATTGTTCCCGTGGGAGGTGTTAGTGCCGCCCACGGGGCCGTTTGGGGGCTGTTTCAACTTTTCACCCTCTAACATCATGTTTTTAACCCTGAGTCTAGAAATCAAAAAATTACCGTCGTACTTTCAAATCGGGAGACTCGCGGCTGCGGGGTCAGTTCCTATGAGTTACATTGGTCCCGTGGGAGGTATTGGTGCCACCCACGGGGCCGTTCAGGGCTGTTTCGAGAATTCACCCTCTAACGCCATGTTTTGCTTAAGTCTAGAAATATGCAAATTTTCGTCGTACTCTCAGATCGTGAGACTCGCGGCTGCGGGATCCGTTCCTGTGAGTTACATTGGTCCGTGGGATGTGTTGGTGCCACCCACAGGGTCGTTTGGGGGTTGTTTCGACTTTTCACCCTCTACCATCCTATTTTTGAGCCTAAGTCTAGAAATATGCTAATTACCATAGTACTCTCAAACCGGGAGACCCGCGGCTACAGGGTCAGTTCCTACGAGTTACATTGGTCACGTGGGAGCTGTGGGTGCCACCAACGGGGCCGTTAGGGGGCTGTTTCGACTTTTCACCCTCTAACGTCATATTTTTAAGCCTGAGTCTAGAAATATGAAAATTACCATTGTACTCTCAAACCGGGAGACCCGCGGCTGCAGGGTCAGTTCTTACAAGTTACATTGGTCCCGTGGGAGGTGTTGGTGCCACCAACGAGGCCGTTCGGGGGCTATTTTGAGTTTTCACCCTTTAACGCCTTGTTTTCAAGCCTAAGTCAAAAAATATGAATTTATCATCGTATTCTTAAAACGGGAGACCCGCGGCTGTGAGGTGAGTTCCTGCGAGTAACATTGGTCCCGTGGGAGGTGTTGGTGCCACCCACGGGGCCGTTCGGGTTTTCACCCTCTAACGCCATGTTTTGTTTAAGTCTAGATATTTTTAAATTACCATCGTAGTCTCAAACCAGGTGTCCCGCGGCTGCGGGGTCAGTTCCTACGAGTTACATTTTACCCATGGGAGGTGTTGGTGCCACCCACGGGGACATTCGGGGGGTGTTTCGAGTTTTCTCCCTCTAACGCCATGTTTTGCTTAAGTCTAGAAATATGCAAATTACCATCGTACTCTCAAATCGAGAGATCCGCAGCTACGGGGTCAGTTCCTACGAGTTACATTGGTCCCATGGGAGGTGTTGGTGCCACACACGGTGCCGTTCGGGGGCTGTTTCGACTTTTCATCCTCTAAAGTCATGTTTTTAAGACTAAGTCTACAAATATGCAAATTACCGTCGTACTATCAAATCAGGAGACCCGCGGCTGTGGGATCAGTTCCTACGAGTAACATTTGTCCCGTGGGAGGTGTTAGTGCACCCATGGGGACGTTCGGGGGCTATTTCGAGTTTTCACCCTCTAACGCCATGTTTTTAAACCTAAGTCTAGAAATATGAAAATTACCATCGTATTCTCAAACCGGGAGACCCGCGGCTCCGCAGTCAGTTCCTACGAGTTACATTGGTCCCGTGGGAGGTGTTGGTGCCACCCACGGGGCCGTTCGGGGGATGTTTCTGCTTTTCACCCTCTAACGTCATGTTTTTAAGCGTAAGTCTAGAAATAAGCAAATTCTCGTCGTATTCTCCAACCGGGAGACCCTTGGCTGCGGGGTCAGTTCCTACGACTTACAATGCTCCCGTGGGAGGTGTTGGTGCCACCCACAGGGCCGTTCGGGGTCTGTTTAGAGTTTTCACCCTCTAACGCCATGTTTTGCTTAAGTCTAGAAATATACAAATTAAAGTCGTACTCTCAAATCGGCAGACCCGCGGCTACGGGGTCAGTTCCTACGAGTTACATTGGTCTCGTGGGAGGTGTTGGTGCCACCCACAGGGCCGTTCGGGGGTTGTTTTGATTTTTCACCCTCTAACGTCATGTTTTTAAGCCTAAGTCTAGATATTTGCAAATTACCGTCGTAGTCTCAAATCGGGAGACCCTCGGCTGCGGGGTGAGTTCCCACGAGTTATATTGGTCCCGTGGGAGGTGTTGGTGCCACCAACGGGGCCGTTCGGGGGCTGTTTCGAGTTTTCACCCTCTAACGTCATGTTTTTAAGCCTAAGTCTTGAAATATGCAAATTATTGTGGTACTCTCAAACCGTGAGACCCGCGGATGTGGGATCAGTTCCTACGAGTTACATTGGTCCCGTGGGAGGTGTTGGTGCCACCCACGGGGACGTTCGGGGGCTGTTTTGAGTTTTCACCTTCTAACGCCATGTTTTAATCCTAAGTCAAAAAATATGCAAATTACCGTCGTATTCTCAAACCGGGAGACCGACGATTATGGGATCAGTTCCTCCGAGTAACATTGGTCCCGTGCGAGGTGTTGGTTCCACCCACGAAGCCGTTCGGGGGATGTTTCGAGTCTTTACCCTCTAACGCCATGTTTTGCTTAAATCTAGAAATATGAAAATTACCATCGTACTCTCAAACCGGGAAACCTATGGCTGCGGGGTCAGTTCCTACGAGTTATATTGGTCCCGTGGGAGGTCTTAGTGCCACCCACAGGGCTGTTCGGAGGCTGTTTCAAGTTTTCACCCTCTAACGTCATGTTTTTTAGCCTAAGTCTAGAAATATGTAAATTCCATCGTACTCTCAAATCGGGAGACCCGTGGTTCCGGGGTCAGTTCGTACGAGTTACATTGGTCCCATGGGAGGTGTTGGTGCCACCCACGGGGCCGTTTGGGGGCTGTTTCGTCTTTTCACCCTCTAACGTCATATTTTTAAGCCTATGTCTAGAAATATGCAAATTACCATTGTACTATCAAATCGAGAGACCCGCGACTGCGAGGTCAATTCCTACGAGTTACATTGGTCCCGTGGGAGGTGTTGGTGCCACCCACGGGGCCGTTTGGGCGCCGTTTTGGCTTTTCACCCTCTAACGTCATGTTTTTAATCCTATGTCTAGAAATATGCAAATAATTATTGTATTCTAAAATCGGGAGACCCGCGACTGTGGGATCAGTTCCTACGAGTTAGATTGGTCCCGTGGGAGGTGTTGGTGCCACCCACGAGGACGTTCGGGGGCTGTTTCGAGTTTTCAAACTCTAACGCAATGTTTTTTAGCCTAAGTTTATAAATATACAAATTACCATCATATTCTCAAACCGAGAGACCCGCGGCTGCGGGGTCAATTCCTACGAGTTACATTGGTCCCGTGGGAGGTGTTGGAGCCACCCATGGGGCCGTTCGGGGGTTGTTACGAGTTTTCACCCTTTAATTCCATGTTTTTAATCCTAAGTCAAGAAATATGCAGATTATCATCATATTCTCAAACCGGGAGTCCCGCGGCTGTGGGGGCCGTTTCTACGAGTTACCTTGGTCCCGTGGGAGGTGTTGGTGCCACCCACGGGGACGTTCAGGTGGTGTTTTGAGTTTTCTCCCTCTAACGCCAAGTTTTGCTTAAGTCTAAAAATATGAAAATTATCCTTGCACTCTAAAACCGGGAGACCCGCGGCTGTGAGGTCAGTTCCAGCAAGTTACATTGTTCCCGTGGGAGGTGTTAGTGCCACCCATGGGGCCGTTCGGAGGCTGTTTCGACTTTTCACCCTCAAACATCATGTTTTTAACCGTAAGTCTAGAAATATGCAAATTACCGTCGTACTCTCAAACCGGGAGACCCGCGACTATGGGGTCAGTTCCTACGAGTTAAATCAGTCCCGTGGGAGGTCTTGGTGCCACCCACGGGGCTGTTAGGGGGTTGTTTCGAGTTTTCACCCTCTAACGTCATGTTTTTAAACCTAAGTCTATAAATATGAAAATTTTGTCGTACTCTCAAACCGGGAGACCCGTGGTTGCGGGGTCAATTCGTAAGAGTTACATTGGTCCCATGGGAGGTTTAGGTGCCACCCACGGGGCCGTTCAGAGGCTGTTTCGGCTTTTCACCCTCTAACGTCATATTTTTAAGTCTAAGTTTAGAAATATGCAAATTACCATCGTACTCTCAAACCGGGAGACCCCCGGTTGCGGGGTCAGTTCCTACGAGTTACATTGGTCCCGTGGGAGGTGTTGGTGCCACCCATGGGGCCGTTAGGGGGCTGTTTTGACTTTTCACCCTCTAATGTCATGTTTTTAAGCCTAATTCTAGAAATATGAAAATTACCATCGTATTCTCAAACCGGGAGACCCGCGACTGTGGGGTCAGTTCCTACGAGTTACATTGGTCCAATGGGAGGTGTTGGTGCCACCCACGGGACCGTTCGGGGGATGTTTCGACTTTTCACCCTTTAACGTCATGTTTTTAAGCCTAAGTCTAAAAATATGCAAATTACTACCATACTCTCAAATCGGGTGACCCGCGATTATGGGATCAGTTCCTACGAGTTAGATTGGTCCCGTGGGAGGTATTGGTGCCACCCTCGAGGACGTTCGGGGTTTTTTTCGAGTTTTCACCCTCTAACGCCATGTTTTTAAGCCTAAGATTATAAATATACAAATTACCATCATATTCTCAAATCGGGAGTCCCGCGGCTGCAAGGTATGTTCCTACGAGTTACATTGGTCCCGTGGGAGGTGTTGGAGCCACCCATGGGGCCGTTCGAGGGTTGTTACGAGTTTTCACCCTCTAATGCCATGTTTTTAATCCTAAGTCAAGAAATATGCAGATTATCATCGTATTCTCAAACTGGGAGTCCTGCGGCTGTGGGGTCAGTTTCTACGAGTTACCTTAGTCCCGTGGGAGGTGTTGGTGCCACCCACGGTGCCGTTCAGGTGCTGTTTCGAGTTTTCTCCCTCTAACGCCATGTTTTGCTTAAGTTTAAAAATATGAAAATTACCGTTGTATTCTCAAACAGGGAGACCCGCGGCTGTGAGGTCAGTTCCTGTGAGTTACATTGTTCTCGTGGGAGGTGTTAGTGCCACCCACGGGGTCGTTCGGAGGCTATTTCGACTTTTCATCCTCAAACATCATGTTTTTAACCCTAAGTCTAGAAATATACAAATTACCGTCGTACTCTCAAACCGGGAGACCCGCGGCTACGGGGTCAGTTCCTACGAGTTACATTAGTCCCTTGCGAGGTATTGGTGCCACCCACGGGGCCATTCGGGGGCTTTTTCGAGTTTTCACCCTCTAACGCCATGTTTTGCTTAAGTCTAGAAATATGCAAATTTCCATCGTACTCTCAAATCGGGAGACTCGCGGCTGCGGGGTCCGTTCCTGTGAGTTACGTTGGTCCCTTGGGAGGTGTTGGTGCCACCCACGAGGCCGTTCGGGGGGCTATTTCATCTTTTCACCCTCTACCATCATGTTTTTAAGCCTAAGTCTAGAAATATCCAAATTACCATAATACTCTCAAACCGGGAGACCCGGGGATGCAGGGTTAGTTCCTACGAGTTACATTGGTCCCGTGGGAAGTATTAGTGCCACCAATGGGACCGTTAGGGGGCTCTTTCGACTTTACACCCTCTAACATCATGTTTTTAACCCTAAGTCTAAAAATATGCAAATTACATTCGTACTCTCAAACCGAGAGACCCGCGGCTGCGGGGTCAGTTCCTACGAGTTACATTGGTCCCATTGGAGGTGTTAGTGCCACCCACGGGCCGTTCGGGGGCTGTTTCGAGTTTTCACCCTCTAACGTCTTGTTTTCAAGCCTAAGTCAAGAAATATGGAAATTATCATCTTATTCTTAAACCGGGAGACCCGCGGATGTGGGGTTAGTTCGTGCGAGTTTCATTGGTCCCGTGGGATATGTTGGTGCCACCCGTGGGGCTGTTCGGGGGCTGTTTCGTGTTTTTAACCTCTAACACCATGTTTTTCTTAAGTCTAGATATATGCAAATTATTTTCGTACTCTCAAATCAGGAGACCCGAGGCTGCGGGGTCAGTTTCTACGAGTTACCTTAGTCCCGTGGGAGGTGTTGGTGCCACCCACGGGGCCGTTCGGGGGCTGTTTCGAGTTTTCACTCTCTAACGCCATGTTTTTCTTAAGTCTAAAAATATGAAAATTACCATCGTACTCTCCAACCGAGAGACCCGCGGCTGTAGGGTCAGTTCCTACGAGTTACATTGGTCCCATGGGAGGTGTTGGTGCCACCCACGGTGACGTTCGGGGGCTATTTCGAGTTTTCCCCCTCTAACGCCATGTTTTTAAGCCTAAGTCTATAAATATGCAAATTACCGTCATATTCTCAAATCGGGAGACCCGCGGCTGCGGGGTCAGTTCCTACGAGTTACATTGGTCCCGTGGGAGGTGTTGGAGCCACCTATGGTGCCGTTTAGGAGTTGTTACGAGTTTCACCCTCTAATGCCATGTTTTTAATTCTAAGTCAAGCAATATGCAAATTATTGTCGTATTCTCAAACCGGGACTCCCGTGGCTGTGGGGTCCGTTCCTACGAGTTACATTGGTCCCGTGGGAGGTGTTGGTGCCACCCACGGGGCCGTTCAGGGGATGTTTTGAGTTTTCACCCTCTAACGCCATGTTTTTAACCCTAAGTCTAGAAATATGCAAATTACCATCGTACTCTCAAACCGGGAGACCCGTGGCTGCGGGGTCAGTTCCTACGAGTTACATTGGTCCCGTGGGAGGTGTTAGTGCCACACACGGTGACGTTCGGGGCTATTTCGAGTTTTCACCCTCTAACGCCATGTTTTTAAGCAAAGACAAGAAATATGCAAATTACCATCGTATTCCCAAAGCGGGAGACCCTCGGCTGCGGGGTCAGTTCCTATGAGTTACATTGGTACCGTGGGAGGTGTTGGTGCCACCCATGGGGCCGTTCGGTGGCTATTTCGAGTTTTCACCCTCTGACGCCATGTTTTGCTTAGGTCTAGAAATATGCAAATTACTGTCGTACTCTCAAACCGGGACACCTGTGGCTGCGGGGTCAATTCCTACGAGTTATATTAGTCCCGTGGGAGGTGTTGGTGCCACCCACAGAGCCGTTCGAGGGCTGTTACGAGTTTTCATCCTCTAACGTCATGTTTTTAAGCCTAAGTCTTGAAATACACAAATTACTATCATATTCTCGCACCGGGAGACCCTCGGCTGCAGGGTCAGTCCCTACGAGTTACATTGGGCCCGTGGGAGGTGTTGGTGCCACCAACGGGGCCGTTCGGGGGCTGTTTCGAGTTTTCACCCTCTAACGTCATGTTTTTACGCCTAAGTCTAGAAATATGAAAATTATTGTCGTACTCTCAAACCGTGAGACCCGCGGATGTGGGATGAGTTCCTACGAGTTACATTGGTCCCGTGGGAGGTATTGGTGCCACCCACGAGGATGTTGGGGGCTGTTTCGATTTTTTACCCTCTAACGCCATGTTTTGCTTAAGTCTAAAAATATACAAATTACCATCGTACTCTGAAACCGGGAGATCCGTGGCTGCGGGGTCAGTTCCTACGAGTTACATTGGTCCCGTGGGAGGTGTTGGTGCCACCCACGGGGCTGTTCGGGGGTTGTTTCGAGTTTTCACCCTCTAATGTCATATTTTTAAGCCTAAGTCTAGAAATATGGAAAATACCATCGTATTCTCAAACCGGGAGACCCGCGGCTGTGGGGTCAGTTCCTATGAGTTACATTGGTCCTGGGGGAGGTGTTAGTGCCACCCACGGGGCCGTTCGGGGGATGTTTCGACTTTTCACCATCTAACGTCATGTTTTTAAGCCTAAGTCTAGAAATATGAAAATTACTGTTGTACTCTCAAATCGGGAGACCCGCGACTGTGGGATCAGTTCCTATGAGTTAGATTGGTATCGTGGGAGGTGTTGGTGCCACCCACGAGGACGTTCGGGGGTTGTTTCGAGTTTTCACCCTCTAACGCCATGTTTTTAAGCCTAAGTCTATAAATATGCAAATTACCGTCATATTCTCAAACCGGGAGACCCGCGGCTGCGGGGGCAGTTCCTATGAGTTACATTGGTCCCGTGGGAGGTGTTGGAGCCACCTATGGTGCCGTTTAGGGGTTGTTACGAGTTTCACCCTCTAATGCCATGTTTTTAATTCTAAGTCAAGCAATATGCAAATTATTGTCGTATTCTCAAACCGGGACTCCCGCGGCTGTGGGGTCCGTTCCTACGAGTTACATTGGTCCTGTGGGAGGTGTTGGTGCCACCCACGGGGCCGTTCAGGGGATGTTTTGAGTTTTCACCCTCTAACGCCATGTTTTTAACCCTAAGTCTAGAAATAAACAAATTACCATCGTACTCTCAAATCGGGAGACCCACGGCTGCGGGGTCAGTTCCTACGAGTTACATTGGTCCCATGAGAGGTATTTGTGCCACCCAAGGGGACGGTCGGGGGCTGTTTCGAGTTTTCACCCTCTAACGCCATGTTTTGCTTAAGTCTAGAAATATGCAAATTCCAGTCGTACTCTCAAACCGAGAGACTCGCGGCTCCGGGGTCCATTCCTGTGAGTTACATTTGTCCCGTAAGAGGTGTTGGTGCCACCTACGGGGCTGTTTCGACTTTTCACCCTCTACCATCTTATTTTTAAGCCTAAGTCTAGAAATATGTGAATTACCATAGTACTCTTAAACGCGGAGACCCACGGCTACAAGGTCAGTTCCTACGAGTTACATTGGTCCCGTGGGAGGTGTTGGTGCCACCAACGGGACCGTTAGGGGGCTGTTTCGACTTTTCACCCTTTAACATCATGCTTTTAACCCTAATTATAGAAATCTGTAAATTATTATCGTACTCTCAAATCGGGAGACCCGTGGCTGTGGGGTCAGTTCCTACGAGTTACATACGTCCCGTGGGAGGTATTGGTGCCCCCCACGGGGCTGTTTCGAGTTTTCACCCCTAACGCCATGTTTTGCTTAAGTCTAAAAATATGCAAATTACTGTCATACTCTCAAACATAGAGAACCGCGGCTGCGGGGTCAGTTCCTACGAGTTACATTGATCCCATGGGAGGTGTTGGTGCCACCCACGGTGCCGTTCGGGGGCTGTTTCGACTTTTCACCCTCTAACGTCATGTTTTTAAGCCTAAGACTATGAATATGCAAATTATCTTCGTACTCTCAAACCGGGAGACCCGCGGCTGTGGGATCTGTTCCTACGAGTTACATTGGTCCCATGGGAGGTGTTTGTGCCACCCACGTGACCGTTCGGGGGCTTTTTCGAGTTTCAACCCTCTAGCGTCATGTTTTTAAGCCTAAAACTAGAAATAAGAAAATTTGCATCGTATTCTCAAACTGGGAGACCCGCGGCTGGGGGGTCAGTTCTTACGAGTTACATTGGTCCCGTGGGAGGTGTTGGTTCCACCCACAGCGTCGTTCGGTGGCTGTTTCGAGTTTTCACCCTCTAACGTCATGTTTTTATGCCTAAGTCTAGAAATATGCAAATTATCGTCGTACTCACAAACTAGGAAACCCGCGACTGCAGGGTCAGTTCCTACGAGCTACATTGGTCCCGTAGGAGGTGTTGGTGCCACCCACGGGGACTTTTCTGGGGCTGTTTTTACTTTTCACCCTCTAACGTCATGTTTTTAAGCCTAAGTCTACAAATATGCAAATTACCGTCGTATTCTCAAACCGGGTGACCCGCGACTGTGGGGTCTGTTCCTAGGAGTTACATTGATCCCGTGGGAGGTGTTGGTGCCACCCACAGGGCCGTTCGGGGGCTGTTTCGCCTTTTCACCCTCTATCGTCAAGCTTTTCAGCCTAAGTCTAGAAATATGCAAATTATCGTCGTACTCTCAAATCGGGAGACCCGCGGCTATGGGATCAGTTCCTACGAGTTACATTGGTCCCGTGGGAGGTGTTGGTGCCACCCACGGGTCCGTTCGGGGGTTGTTTCGATTTTCACCCTCTAACGACATGTTTTTAAGCCTAAGTCAAAAAATATACAAATTACCATCGTATTCTCAAAGCGGGAGACCCACGGTAGCGGGGTCAGATCTTAGGAGTTACATTGGTCCTGTGGGAGGTGTTGGTGCCACCCATAGGGCCGTTCGGGGGTTGTTTCGACTTTTCACCCTCTAACATCTTGTTTTTAAGCCTAAGTCTAGAAATATGCATATTACCGTCGTACTCTCAAGTCGGGAGACCCGCGGCTGTGGGATCAGTTCGTACAAGTTTAATTGGTCCCGTGGGAGGTGTTGGTGCCACCCACGGGGCCATTCGGGAGTTTTTTCGAGTTTTCACCCTCTAACGCCATATTTCTAGAAATATGCAAATTACCGTTGTACTCTCAAACAAATAGACCCGCGGCTGCGGGGTCAGTTCCAACAAGTTACATTGGTCCCGTGGGAGGTGTTGGTGCCACCCACGGAGCCGTTCGGGGGCTGTTTCGAGTTTTCATCGTCTAACGTCATGTTTTTAAGCCTATGTCTAGAAATATGCAAATTACCGTCGTATTCTCAAACCGCGAGACCCGCGGCAGCGGGGTCAATTCCTACAAGTTACATTGGTCTCGTGGGAGGTGTTGGTGCCACCAACGGGGCCGTTCAGGGGCTGTTTCAACTTTTCACCCTCTAACATCATGTTTTTATGCCTAAGTCTAAAAATATGCAAATTATTGTCGTACTCTCAAATCAGAAGACCCGTGACTGTGGGATCAGTATCTACGAGTTACAATTGTCCCGTGGGAGGTGTTGGTGCCACCCACAGGGACGTTCGGGGGCTGTTTCGAGTTTTCACCCTCTACCGCCATGTTTTTAAGCCTAAGTCAAGAAATATGCAAATTATCTTCGTATTCTCAAACCGAGAGACCCGCGGTTGTGGGTTCAGTTCCTGCGAGTCACATTGGTCCCGTGGGAGGTGTTGGTGCCACCCACGGCGCCGTTCCGGGGCTGTTTCAAGTTTTCACCCTCTAACGCCATATTTTGCTTAAGTCTAGAAATATGCAATTTACCATCGTACTCTCTAACCGGGAGACCCGTGGCTACGTGGTCAGTTCCTACGAGTTACAGTGGTCCCCTGGGACGTGTTGGTGCCACCCATGGGACTGTTCGGGGGCTGTTTCGAGTTTTCATTCTCTAACGTCATGTTTTCAAGACAAAGTCTAGAAATATGCAAATTATCATCATACTCTCAAATCGGGAGACCCGCGGCTGTGGGATCAGTTCTTAGGAGTTACATTGGTCTCGTGGGAGGTGTTGGTACCACCCACGGCGCCGTTCGGGAGCTGTTTCGAGTTTTCACCCTCTAACGCCATGTTTTGCTTAAGTCTAGAAATATGCAAATTACCGTTGTACTCCCAAACTAGTAGACCCGTGGCTGCGGGGTCAGTTCCAACGAGTTACATTGGTCCCTGGGAGGTGTTAGTGCCACCCACGGAGCCGTTCGGGGGTTGTTCCAAGTTTTCATCGTCTAACATCATGTTTTTAAGCCTAAGTCTATAAATAGGCAAATTACCGTCGTATTCTCAAACCAGGAGACCCGCGGCGGTAGGGTCAGTTCCTACGAGTTACATTGGTCTCGTGGGAGGTGTTGGGGCCACCAACGGGGCCTTTAGGGGGCTGTTTCGACTTTTCACCCACTAACGTCATGTTTTTATGCCTAAGTCTATAAATATGAAAATTATTGTCGTACTCTCAAACCGGGAGACCCGTGGCTGTGGGATAAGTTCCTACGAGTTACATTGGTCCCGTGGGAGGTGTTGGTGCCACCCACGGGGACGTTCGGGGGCTATTTCGAGTTTTCACCCTCTACCGCCATGTTTTTAAGCCTAAGTCAAGAAATATGCAAATTATCTTCGTATTCTCAAACCGGGAGCCCCTTGGTTGTGGGTTCAGTTCCTGCGGGTCACATTAGTCCCGTGGGAGGTGTTGGTGCCACCCACGGTGCCGTTCGGGGACTGTTTCAAGTTTTCACCCTCTAACGCCATATTTTGCTTAAGTCCAGAAATATGCAAATTACCATCGTACTCTCAAACCGGGATACCCGTGGCTGCGAGGTCAGTTCCTACGAGTTACAGTGGTCCCCTGGGACGTGTTAGTGCCAGCCACGAGAATGTTCGGGGGCTGTTTCGAGTTTTCACCCTCTAACATCATGTTTTTAAGCCAAAGTCTAGAAATATGCAAATTATCATCGTACTCTCAAATCGGGAGACCCGCGGCAGTGGGATCAGTTCCTAGGAGTTACATTGGTCTCGTGGGAGGTGTTAGTGCCACCCACGACGCCGTTCGGGAGCTGTTTCGAGTTTTCACCCTCTAACGCCATGTTTTGCTTAAGTCTAGATATATGCAAATTATCATCGTACTCTCAAACCGGGAGACTCACAGCTGGGGGGTCGGTTCCTACGAGTTACATTGGTCCCGTCGGAGGTGTTGGTGACACTCACGGGGCCGTTCGGGGGTTGTTTTGACTTTTCACCCTCTAATGTCATGTTTTTAAGCCTAAGTCTAGAAATATCCAAATTACCGTCGTATTCTCAAATCGAGAGACCCGCAGCAGTGGGGTCAGTTCCTACGAGTTACATTGGGCCCGTGGGAGGTGTTGGTGCCACCAACGGGGCTGTTCGGGGGCTGTTTTGACTTTTCAACCTCTGACGTCATGTTTTTAAGCCTAAGTCTAGAAATATGCAAATTACTGTCGTACTCTCAAACCGGGAGACCCGCGGCTGTGGGATCAGTTCCTATGAGTTATATTGGTCCCGTGGGAGGTGTTGGTGCCACCCACGAGGACGTTCGGTGCCTGTTTCGAGTTTTCACCCTCTGACGCCATGTTTTTAAGCCTAAGTCAAGAAATATAAAAATTATCATCGTATTCTCAAACCGGGAGACCCGCGGTTATGGGGTCAGTTCCTGCGAGTTGCATTGGTATCGTGGGACGTGTTGGTGCCACCCACGACGCCATTCGGGGGCTGTTTTCAGTTTTCACCCTCTAACGCAATATTTTTCTTAACTCTAGAAATATGCAAATTACCATCATACTCTCAAATCAGGATACCTGTGGCTGCAAGGTCAGTTCCTACGAGTTACATTGGTCCCGTGGGAGGTGTTAGTGCCACCCACGGGACTGTTCGGGGGCTGTTTCGAGTTTTCACCCTCTAAAGTCATATTTTTAAGCCTAAGTCTAGAAATATGCAAATTACCATCGTACTCTCAAACCGAGAGACTCGTGGCTGCGGGGTCAGTTCCTACGAGTTACATTGGTCCCGTGGGAGGTGTTGGTGCCACCCACGGGGTTTTTCGGGGGTTGTTTTAAGTTTTCACCCTCTAACGTCATGTTTTTAAGTCTAAGTCTAGAAATATGCAAATTACCATCGTACTCTCAAACCGGGAGACCCGCGGCTGTGGGGTCAGTACCTACGAGTTACATTGGTCCCGTGGGAGGTGTTGGTGCCACCCGCGGGGCCGTTCGGGGGCTATTTCTGCTTTTCACCCTCTAACGTCATGTTTTTAAACTTAAGTCTAGAAATATACAAATTACCGTCGTATTCTCAAATCGGGAGACCCGCGGCTGCGGGGTCAGTTCCTACGAGTTACTTTGGTCCCGTCTGAGGTGTTGGTGCCACCCACGGGGCTTTTCGGGGGCTGTTTTGAGTTTTCACCCTCTAACGTCATGTTTTTAAGCTTAAGTCTATAAATATGTAAATTACCGTCGTACTCTCAAACCAGGAGACCCGCGGCTGCGGGGTCAGTTCCTACGAGTTAGATTTATCCCGTGGGAGGTGTTGGTGCCACCCACGGGGCCGTTCGGGGGTTATTTCGGCTGTTCACCCTCTAAGTTCATGTTTTTAAGCCTAAGTCTAGAAATATGCAAATTACCGTCGTATTCTCAAACCGGGAGACCCGCGGCTGCGGGGTCAGTTCCTATGAGTTACATTGGTCCCGTCTGAGGTGTTGGTGCCACCCACGGGGCCGTTCGGGGGCTGTTTCGAGTTTTCACCCTCTAATGCCTTGTTTTTACGCCTAAGTCTAGAAATATGCAAATTACCTCATTAGGATATTTCACTATTTAATAAAATATATCATAGGAGAGTGCTATATGAATCTAACAAAATATATCATTTAACTTGTACCCAAAATATATCATTTAACAAAATATAACGTTTAAATTTTTGGCCATGGTCAATTAGGAAGTTAGTGGTCAGGAATTTCTATGAGTATCAAAGCAACTGTATTTATTTTGTCTAAGAAAGTATATTTACAATGTGAAATGACGTTCACCTGTAATCAATGCATGTCACTATAATGTGTCTTTATGCCAACTGCTAACCTAAAAGAGAACCCCAAGCTTTATACCTACATTACCAAAGAACACAGAGACCTTAGTGTGAATTACCTCCATAGGAATTACCTGAATAGTGTGAAATGAGTCATCAACAACAATTTGATAACATCATTCCACGAATAGAAAATGTAAAATTGAAAAATATATGAAAACCAATCCAAGTAGGCAATATGTAAACCTCGATCCGCTTGCTTTCAATATGTAAACCAATCCATAGAGAATGCATATATGCTGATGCATATGTGTTCCATATATGCTTGCATATATGCCGCATATATGCGCATATATGCAGATGCATATATACGCATATATGCATATAAGCAGATGCATATATGCATATGCATATATGCTGTCGGGTTTTTAAAACCATACATATAACGTGTTTTTATAAAACATGAACAAATGAATATCGATCCACGTTGTCTAGTTTAATAAATTAAAAGGCAAATTTATATCTATAGCGGGAGTTGTCTGACCTGAGATGCTGGCAGAAGATGTCGTTCCCGAATAGGTTCAAAACATTGGAAATATACCTATTAGTTAACGGACACTTTCTTAAGATTAAGTCTAGATATTTTCAAATTATCAACGTATTCTCAAACCGAGAGTCCCGCGATCACGCAGTCAGTTCCTACGAGTTACATTGGTACCGTGCGAGCTGTTGGTGCCACTCACGGGGCCGTTCGAGGGCTGTTTCAGGTTTTCACCCACTAACGCCATGTTTTTAAGCCTAAGACTAAAAATATGCAAATTATCATCGTATTCTCAAATCGGGGGTCCCGTGATCTCGCAGTCAGTTCCTACGAGTTACATTGGTCTTGTGGGAGGTGTTGGTGCCACTCACGGGGCCGTTCGGGGACTATTTCGGGTTTTTGCCCTCTAAAGCCAAACGATAGAGATAAATAAATGAAAACATATATATTCTAAACAAAAGAACCGATAAATCACCTACCAGTTGCACAAATAGCAGGACATTACACTTAAAAGTAGATAAAATTCATAAATTAATGTAAAGTGCTAATACAATGTCAATATCATAATAGGATACAAATAAGATTGATGAGGATAAAATAATATTTTGATACTCAATCTTCCTCTAAATCAATTAAAACATCCTTCAAATTAGGGTTGTCACTAAGAGCTGACTAGAACTCTTTTGGAGCTTTTAATGCGTCTACTTCAGTCGTCATACCCTTTGGTGCATGCACAGCAATAGACCAATTGCCATCGTTTATGTACTTCGATTAGAATACCTTCTTTACACTCTGAAAGGCACAAATAAAAGGCTCGTCAACTATGCGGTCTTTAGTCTTCAGCTTTGATAAATCTACCATAATAAGTTTGGAGTCGGGATCAATTTTGCAAGCATTCGTTGTATCCTCCACCTTTACCCAATCACAATAGAATATGGTTTCTGTGAAATCCAAGTAATCAAGTTCTAGGATTTTTTGAATTATCCCATAATAGGTTGGCACCGTATTCTTTGGATTTTTATCACTTTTGCTAGCGATACAGGTGGTCAAGGCAGAAATTGATATAAACTGTTTTGCGTCAAAAGCTTTTCCTTATATGGATATAATATGAAATCAAAACCGTTGGTGCAGAATTTCTTAAACTCTTTCGAACGAAAACTAGTACCTTTTGCTAGGCGTGCAAGTCTGGAAGAGACACCACCTCTTTTCTGAAGCTGTATTTATTAATGAATTTGTATTATGGCATGTTTTTACCACACATGAATAAATAACCGCACACATAAGATGTGAAAATTACCTCTTTTGACACCCATGCGTTAAAGTCAGTTGTCGTCCAATTTCTCCTTTGATTTTGGATACTTTCGTTCTCGTACTTCCTATCGAAAAATTATAGAGTTTAGATCATAAAATAAAAAATACATATAATCAAAGAAGAAGAATTCAGTAGATATTCACCCTCTCCAGTCTTGGACTTCATCTTGCGATTCGAAGACATGACGATTTGCTTGCTCATACAGTAGGTTTGTGAGTTTCACCTCTTTAGGGTTCTTAAATGATAATTCGTCCTCAAAGTCGTCAGGTTCCTCTATCACTCGTTCTCCACGAGGATTAAACCTCCTCACCTCTTGTTCTGGAATATGTTCCCTAGTGTATAGCGATGATTCCACCGTTACGTATTCTTCAGCAATTGACCCTCCAATATACCGTGTATTCTTTACATAACCTTTGAAGGTTTTCATCAAGCGCTCAAAAGGATATATCAAACGATACCTCACGGGACCACATAATAAAGCTTCATCGCATAAATGCACAAGCAGGTGGATACTGATATCGAAGAATGACGGAGGAAAATATTTCTCTAATACACAAACTGCCTCGACTAAAGTTGATTTCGCAGCTTTAATGTTCCTTCTATTTACCACTTTTGCACAAAGTAGGGTAAAACACAAACTGATTTGCATAATTGCCCGACGGAGATCTTTGTGTTCAGATAAGTAATGCCGAAATAACAACGGGATTAAATGGATGATTACGTGCCAGTCGTGAGACTTGCACTGTTTCATGTCATTTGCTTGGTAGCTTACTACCCTACGTAAATTACCAGAATAATTGGTTGGAATCTTCAAGTTGAACAAGGTGTCTAAAAGGATCTTCTTCTCACTAGTAGTCAAAGTGAAAGTAGTCGGGGGATAGAAATTCTTCTTGTCGTTGGATTATTTTTTAACCACAGTCTCTTATTTATTTTCATATCCTGTAGATCTCGGCGGACATGCTCTCCATCTTTGGAATGAGATCCACCCAGACATGTTCCTATCAAATGTTCTGCAACATTCTTCTTTGTGTGCATCACATCAATTATATGCCTTACACGATGATCTTCCGATATGTCAAATCAAAAAATATTGATCGCCTGGACCATGGCTTCACTTTACTAGGGTCGTTCGGATCCTCCCTAGCTTTACACTTCAGGTTTACAAAATGGGGGTGTTTGCCTACGTACTTATTCCCCGTAGTCACAGCCACCGCCTTCTCCTCAATTTGCTGACCAGAAAGTCGAATAGGTACTATTATGTGCTCGTGACTGACAGGCAAAAAGTTAGACTTGTCGTTCCTAAAAGGGTGACTGGTCGGCAGAAATCTACGATGACCCGTGTAACTCAACTTACCACTATGTTTTAACCAATAGGCTTCAGTTTCCTCCCCACATATGGGACATCCATAATAACCATGAACATTACAATCGGATAAGGTCCCATAAGCAGGAAGATCGTGGATCGCCCACATCACTATTGCTTTAAGTGTGAACTCTTCACCCTTATGAGAATTGAACGTCGTCACGCCTTTATCCAATAACTCTTTAAGTTCTTCTATTAATGGTGCTAAGAATTATATAAATATCATCACTGGGAGCCTTCGGCCTGGGTATTAACAAAGATAACAATGTGAACTCCTTTATCATGCATAATGTCGAAGGAAGACTTAAAGACGCCATAAGAACTGGCCAATAACTCTGACTAGTACTTAAATTACCGAAAGGGTTAAACCCATCGGTTGAGATTGCAAGACAAATATTGCCCGGTTCCTTTGCAAATTCATGGTGTTGTGCATTTGAAATTTTCCAAATGAGTGAATCAACCAGATAACGCATCAAATTCCCACCCACCTCGCATCGAGCATGCCATGTCATGGCCTCTGCTATCCACGGTACAGTAAAAAAATGTTTTAACCGTGGCCCAAGTGGAAAATACTTCAAAACCTTTTGTGGGACTTGCGAGCACTTGCGATTTTTTGCATGTTTGTCATTTCCATTCTCACAAACCATATATCTAGGCTCACTGCATACAGGACATTCATCCTTCTCTTTGTGCTTGTTCCTGCACAATATGCAATCATACTTGCAAGCATGAATAGATTTGTATTTCAAACCTAAACCCTTCAAACTCTTCTTCATGATAGGATAATTGTCTCGTAACATGTTATCTTTTGGGAGAATTTCTTTAACCCACTTAAGAATTCCGGTTATGCTGTTTCCAGACAAACCAAATTGACTCTTCAAATTATGCAAACCAATCATTGCATATAATATCGAGTGATCTTCATCGCAATCTTTATACAACGGTCTAGCCGCATCGGTTTTCAACCGTATGTATTCTCGATCTCCTAGTAGTTCATCATCAATTTGTTCATTTACTTGGTCATAATGAGCATTATTTGTATCCATAGGTTGGTGGTTTTGTTGGTTGTGGAGTCCATAAGCCTCATCAATTAAGTCGGTCAATGGATGATGTTTTGGTGAATCATGTACCACTTCTACTCCTTGAGGTTCTGTTACACGGTCGGGTGCCGGTAATTCTTCTGGAACATAAGGTACAACCTTTTCACCATGGTATGTCCATATTATATAGTCTTGACAGATTCCCCACTTTAGTAAATGCAACTCAACAACTTCCAATGACTTATATTTTTCATTAATACAATGAGTGCACGAACACAGAATCTTCTCACTTTTAAGATTTTTGGAAGCGTATTTAACAAATTCATAAACACCCTTTACATGATTATTTGATATCCGATTAGTCTCTCACATCCACTCTTTGTAATGTGGGAAATCCATGTAATAATCATCAAATTTCAGTCCTGTGATAATAGGTTAAAAAATATTATTACAACTGAAACAAAAAGAATATTCTTACGACTGAAACAAAAAAAGTATCATTCCAAACGAAACAAAACCAATATTCTTACAACTGAAATAAAAAAAATATCATTCCAACTGAAGCAAAACCAATATTCTTACAACTAAAACAAAAAAAAATTATTACAACTGAAACGAAAGAAAATATTATTAAATCTTGGCCAACAGATAAAGTGGCCAAGTAGTAAAAGATTTTTCATAATTCCTCAATTCCATACCATCCCCGCTATTAACGTACACAGGTACATCTCCACAGCCGTTGTATATTTCATCGACCATTATTTTAGCCTCACCCTTCTCCAAAGGTCGATGATGTACTAGAGTTCCAGAAACCCAGGAGATGAGTATGCACATGCCAACAACCCTCGAATTGCTCATGTCCTTGATATAATACTCTTCGCCATAGTCACTGTGAGTTGTTGACGATGATCCGAGCCCCGTGATTGGCAGAGGTGCAGGGGAGGGGAACGTTGAAGGATGAGGCATTTGAGAGGGGAATGTTGGAGGGGAAGGATGTGTGAAACCTTGAGTAGGAGTAGGGTAAGGGTAACCTTGAGGAGGCATTGGGGGCCTATAACTTTCAAAAAAGTTCACAAGTTTCCCAATTTGATTTGTCAATAGTCCCAGGGTATTTTTAATCTCATGGACATCCCCATCGGCCTTCAACCGGTGCTCCTTTTGGGATGAGATACAATTCTTGACCGAAAAAAGCTCGTCCACAAGAGGTGCAATGTGTTGATGTTTTGTTTTTGGCATATGTGAGCCAACACCTATCGTTCTCCCCCTTTTGTCCTTTCCAAAGGTCTTAGTCAGGGCATAATTTTTAAGGTCAAAGTCATCAGTAGGGATCGAATCGGATTGACTGCTGATGGCCTCTATTTATTCCAGTGTCTTAGCCAAGTGCAGCGGGAATTTATTATCTTTGTCCCATCGAGCGTGAAGGAATAAGTTGGACCGATTTGTGTTTTTACCAGCATTTGGACCATCTTTTGTCCTACTCTCCCATTCATTCTTCAAATCCTCATACGATTTGGATCCCAGCCTATGGATATCAATTTTTTGTGCCCTATTTTTTTTTGTTTTGATCCCTCTAGACCAATTTTTTTTCCTTCGCTTCATTCTCCAAAAACTTATTCCACTGATCCAATGGCATTTCAACATTGGGAGGCACTCTATCTTTCAAAGCCAAAATATCTGAGCTCGCTGCCTCTTTCGGGAAATGTTTCTTTCGAAGGTTTCTCTTGTATGTCCTTAATCCTTCAGCAACCCGAGATAGAACCTTATTCTTGGAACAGTCAGGAAATGAGAAATTCTTGCAAAGTTGGTCATGTATGTCATCTTTGACAGCTTGATCAACAAGGTTCCAATTGTCTGGTCCACCGACTCCCACATTCATTTTTCCCAGAGACAAACACCGGGCTTTAAAGTTCAGCATGTCATTCCTATCACCCATCAGGTTATTCACGAGAAGGGAGAAGCTAATAGGCTTCTTTTCATTTGAGCGAGAGGCATCATGAGTGTTGGATGGGGTCGTTAAAGCAACGGGAGTGCTGGATTGGGGCATAGGAGCACTTAGAGTTGGACTTGGTGAGGAGTGAACCATTGGTGGAGTTGTGAATTGCTCAGCCGTTGGTGTTGAGAATCCGGGTTCTGCACGAGATGATGAACCTCGTTGTGGTGTCACCTCGGCACTTGGTACCCTTGGGTTGTTTCCTCTCGACATTATCTACAAAAATTAAAAAATATAAGTGACTAAATAATTATAGTAATATGAAATTATAACTAATTAATCAAGCTTAATTAGTTATATATATATATATATATATATATATATATATACATATATATGATAGATAGATAGATAGATAGATAGATAGATAGATAGATAGATAGATAGATAGATAGATAGATAGATAGATAGATAGATACCTTTTCAAAGTAAGACTTTAGAATAAGTTCAATGTGTCTCATCTCCATCCATTCGGTATTAGTTTTTAAGAACCTATGAATTTTTGCACGTGGCCAACTAGAAGGAAGGGTATCTATGATTGATGTGTAGATATTAGTGACATAAACTCGGAATCCCCTATTTCTCAACTTGTTGACAAGATTCAATTTTACGTGCATCTGGCGCTAGACATCACAGTCTATGTCAATGCTTTATGTACGCAGTTGTATCCATAACGGATGGATTTTTTTTCCGCCTTCTCCAACAACGTAACCAAGGTCAGGGCCATGTCGGGATTATGTGTGTGAAATATATTTTGTATAACGTCATCCCAGTTTTCTGGTAGAGAAAATAGAATACGATCGAACAAGTAATCTTGCCGGATATCAAATCCACGATTTACAAGGTAGTTAAATTGTTCGATCATTTTATTTCCGTACCTATAAATAGGAGTACCCTCTATATGATGCACGCTAATAAAAGAGTTATGTGTGTGGTCTAATTGCTACCTCTCCCACTCTTGTTTACAGTAATTATCACCATGCCTCATTTTTCCCGAGAAAAGTATACGAGGGCATGAATACGAAACCTGCTATTAAGGTTTAAGTTTGAAAGTTATGAGAGTTTAAAAGTATATGTGAAATCCCAACAACAACCCGCCATAATTGTTTATAACACATATTGTAGTACTTACACACCTATTGTAGTACTTACACACATATTGTAGTGCAAAAAATCACGACATGCATATAACCCCTAATATAATATGATGGAACGCATATAACCCCCAATAAAATCACGACAAGGTGGATATAAATTTTTTTACTCATTAAAAATCCATTTAATTATATTTTGTCAAAAAAAATACAATCTAGGGTTTATTGGCATAATTTATACATACACGCACATACAATCTACGGTTTATTGAAATAATTTATACATACACACACATACTTTTTAGGGTTTACTAAACGCTTATATTTTTTGCCATAAATCTATACATACACACACATAACAATCTATACATACACACACATACAATATAGGGTTTATTGATAAAAAACAATTTATTTGTTCATAGTTACACACATAAACATCCATATACACATAAATCTATACATACACACACATATAAACATAAATTTATGCATACACACACATACACACATACAAACATAAATCTACACATACATACACATAAATTAGGGCAAATCACGAAATCCAACTGAAATCAAAATGAATCAATACATACCAGGGGTTAATCCAAATAAAAACCAAATGAAATCGCACAAATTCAACTTAAATCCACACGAAATAGCAAGAGCCCTTGCAAATCGAACATAAATCCCCACGAAATCCCACGAGACAGCCTAAAAAATCACAGCAACGAAATGACAAAGAAGCGGGTTTTTTTTAATACCTGACTCTAGTCATGGCCTAGAGCCCTGACCCCCATGCGCGCGACCAATAAATGAGTCTGTCTTGTACCTGGTCACAGCCAAGAGCCGTAACCCACCATGCGCGACCCTCCCTGCTGTTTGAATGAGGTATGGTCACGGCCCATAGTCGTGACCCATACCAAGAAATGGTCACGGCTTCCATCCGTTACGCTCAATGTCTGTGTTTTCTGCTTCGCCATGTCTTTGGTCATGGACCAAGTCCGTGACACATCCACGATCAGTTTGGAGGGAATTTTGGCGCAAAATTTGGCGCCAATCTAGTCACGGTCTAAGTCTGTGACCCACTGTGGTCAAGGATTTAGTCCGTGACCACTTCCAGAGCATGGATAATTTAGTGCGGTAATAAATATGGTCACGCAAAATATTAAGTGGGTCATGGCCAAAGTCCGCGACTAGCTGGTCACGGCCCAACTCCATGACCCACTGGGCGTGACCATTCCCAGGATTTGGTGCAGTGCTACTTATTAGGTATTGTGTGGGCGATACGGAAATACTATTGTTGAATGTAGATAGTGTTAAGTTGACTTTGGACTAGTTTTGGGGAGAATTACTAGTACTCGATAGAAGATGCGATAGGAGTGCACAATAGAAGAGAGGTGAGAACTTCATGTGAGAGCACGAATTTAACATGCACATAATACTTCCTTTAAGGAAGTTTTAAATACTTGCTAAAATATATTTTTACACATCGGGATCTGACCCGTCTCTTGCATCTATTTTCTCTCTTGCGATAAATATATGTATTGTATCAGGTGCTTAGCCATAGGGACACCAGATTTAGAGACTTGGATTGCTTGGCATGCTACGGATGATGTGGAAGCTGTAGGTCCTTGCATTAGAGGCTCCTATCATTTCTCTCAGTTATCTAGACTTTTCCATTAGGGCATGTGTCGCCCATTCCTTAGACATTTTATCAGAGATTGTATTCAGTTTACTTTCTACTCACTTTAGTTGGATTTAGTTTGACTATGGATCTGTGGTTTAGAGTTTTGAACTGGAATGTTTTATCCAGTCTTATTTATTTCAATACGTGATTCAGATTCATTATTTATTTTATTCAGTTGAATGGTGAATGGATTTTATTTAAATTCTTGGATTTTATATATATAATTATTGGTTATAATTTAAAAAAGAAATTAATTTGGCACTAGCTTAATTTATATTAGGTGATTAATAAAGTTAATGTTTTCGACAGTGATGCTAAGAATGAACCAACCGAACATTTTGTTTTAAAATTTTATAAAGGACTGATCACCCGATATTTAATTAGGCGGGGTGTCACACTCTTGACCCTCCAATTTCAAAACATCCCCATTTGTCCTCCTATTACTTCTAAAATTTCACTCCACATATTCTATTTTAGTCCTGCTTATTTTAAATCCTCTTGTTTCTAGAGTTTCTCTCCATAATTCCAGCCTACCATTAATCCCCATCTTAGTCTCATCCACTAAATTAATATCATCAGCAAATATCATACACCGTGACACCTTATCTTATATTTTTTCAGTCAACTCATCCATAACAAGCGCAAAGAGATATGGACTCGATGCTAAACCTTATTGTAGACCTACAGTAATTAAAACTCCACTACTTTCTCTGGATGATGTTCTTACTATAGTCATGGCCCCATCATACATATCCTTGATCACATCAATATATCTACGAGTCACTCCTTTTTATGTAGAACCCATCATATTATATCTCTGGGTATCCTATCACACGCTGTATCCAAATCTATAAAAAAATCATATGAAGATCCTTCTTTTTCTCCCTATACCTCTCCATTAATCTCCTCAATAGATAAATTGCTTCCATTGTTGACCTCCCAGGTAAAAACATAAAATGATTCTCAGATATTGTTGTTTTCAATCTCAATCTATATTCAATCACCATGTCCCAAAGTTTCATCGTATGACTCATTAACTTAATACCACGATAATTTGAACAACTTTTTATGTCCCCTTTATTTTTATAAATATGTACTAAAACACTCTTTCTCAATTCATCGGGCATCTTATTAGTCATTATAGTTCTATTAAATAATTTTGTAGGCCGAGATACTCCTTCCTTTCTTAAGCACTTCCAAACCTCAATAGGAATACCATCAGGTCCTAAAGCCCTCCTTGTTTTCATCTTTTTTAAAGCCAACACCTAAGATTCATATCAATCATATATAAACATAAAATCAACTACATCGAAGATTTGGAAATTAAAAATATATTAAAAAATTTAGATGCTGATCTTGAGAAAATTGTTTAAAATAATTATTGATTGCCTCTTCACACAAGCATATGAGGAATCCAAAAATTATGGAAAATTAAGATTACATTCATTACCATGTGTTTCTGGTATACTGTATAGGACTTTCATAAATGTAGTAATGTTTATGACTTCTTAATAGTTTTGTAAATATCTTGATCGGCTTCTTGGATTCCTCTACTAGTTGGAATTGGATTCACGCACCAAAATAAACCTTCCTTATCACTCACCAATTCTTATTACTTTTAAAGTTCACTTTTCATCTAGGTTGTCATGTTATATATGAGGTCAAAAGTATAAAGCAAAAATTTTGAAGGGCAGTTGGCTTCAAACATTAGACAGACTGAACATGTTCTGATTAATGGTCGTAAACAATGCTTAACATGTGGGACATCAATAAGTAGAAACTCTTTCCTCTAACGAACTATTTTATTATAATTTTAGTTTTTCAATAACAGTTCAATAGATTAACTAGTATAGTATTTGTCTGAAATTGCAACATTTTTTTTGCCTTAACTACTCAATTACTATTATAATAACTGTTGGAAATTAATGTTAAGTGACGAAATTAATTATTTAATTTCAATTGTATTAAATTCCTAATTTCCCATTTATGTGGTTTTAATAAATGTCTGATAATTAATCAGGAATGTGATAAATAAAGATATTAAAATATTTTGGTAAACCTTATCCGTTAGTCACATGATGGTTAGTGGCATTAGTGGGAGACTTGGAAAGAGTCCCACCACCACTAGGATTCTGGCCCTCTTCCCCTTATAAATAGAGACCTCTACACCATCTAGAGTCATCTCAATACACTGTTTCTAAGGAGGGAGAGAAAATCCGAAATTCATTTTTCTCATATTCTGGGCTGTTCAAGAAAGGAGCATTCAAGTCATTTTAATCCGTTCAATAACGATGGACAAAGGTCAGTTTTTAAATCGTAGTTATAAGAAATTTTCGGTTCTGTGATTGCATGACGATAAACATCATGGATTCATGTCAAAACTGTTTTATTCATGATGCAACCTTATGATTCATATTCGAATTTATGATTAACAAAATAGTATTAATTAACACGTGGTATCAGAGCTTACGGTTTATAGTCTCAAGTTTTCCATTAATGAAAACTCCTTTATCACAATTATGATTTTTGATCTTGTAAAAATCTGGAAATCTGGCAAAAAAATTCTGGAAATCTGGAAATTTTATTTTTCTGGAAATCTGAAAATTTTGTTTTTCTGAAAATCTAGAATTTTTAAGCAATATGATAATCGTACTTATGGTAATTCGAATTTTTATTATGATATTAAGAACGAAATTGCTACTACAGTCCTTATCTTGTGAAAATTGTCCCATTATTGTTCAACCCCTTTTCTTTTTATAAGAACCCTAATATACCGTTAACATGATTTTATTGTTTCAAGTTGTGTAAATATTCTGGAAAACGCGTTTATTAATCATGATAAGAAAATGAATCTATTTTTAAGATTAATTAAGAGAAAACTGCGATTTGCCGCAAAACAGATTCCGGGAGATTTTTTTTTTTGGTGTAGTGAATAGTGTTTTTCGATATTTTTGGTGTCCGATTGACTTGAAACTCGGTAGGTTGATTGTAAACGAGCCAACGATCAAATTTCATGGCTAATGTGTTTTTCGATAATCTGAGTCCGTTAAGGCCCTAAAAACCCCGTTTTTGCCATTTTAGGAAATAATCTCGGGGCTTATAAATCTGTGCAAAAAATTGATATTAACGTTCCGCAAAAAATTTTGGTTTTCTGGCATGTTTTACTTCGATTCTATGGTGAAAACTTATTTTTTCCATTTTTGGTAAAATTCATGTATTTTGTGTTTTTTCTATACCTGAGCAATTATGTTTTTGAGGCATTTAAGTTACTATTGGTATCTTTGTAATTATTGATAGATTACATATTATAGTTAATATTAAGGCATGATTAACAATATTTAAGTTGAGACATGTAAACAATTATTCATTTGAGTTAAGTCAAAGGCCAAACACAGGATGAGACTGCATGTACGAATAATATATTTACATTCATTAAAGACTTATTCTAATGTCAGTTATAAAATTGGATTGAGGTGCAACACATGCTAATATCTGAATTGAACAACATTTGAACTAGTTTGTTGTAAAAACATAATAGTTGACATTAAGTCCATTAATCATGGTATTAAATGTTTAGGCAACAAACACAGATGCCAAAATTATGGGACCATCATAAATGAATTATAGGGTAATATATCTTTACAAATCTGAACATTATGTGATGATTAACAAAGATTCCATGATATTCAAATTGTAAATGAAATATACCAAAATCTTTAGTCAACAATTCAATATTCGGACCCTTGCAATTTTTGTTGTGTGTGAAAATTTAATTTGTGAACATTGTTATTAATTGCAGTTCCCCTTAACCTGTATTCGCAAGCTCAGTCCTATTCCGAATTTGATGGAACTAATTTTTCTGAATGGAATGAGCAAATTGAGTTCAGCCTAGGGGTTCTTGACCTGGACATGGCAATTATGTGTGATGAACCCGCTGCTATTACTGATACCACTAGAAAGGATGAAATTGATGTCCATGAAGCATGGTCTCGATCCAATAGGTTGGCCCTAATGCTTATGCGAATGTGTGTTGCTGCTAACATTAAGACCTCCCTACTTGAAACTACGAAAGAGAAAGAGTATTTGAACAACATTAAGTAACATTTTCGCACTGTTGATAAATCCCTTGTTGGGAAACTGATGGCTAACCTGACCACTATAAGGTTCGATGGTACTCGAACCATGAATGAGCACATTATAGAAATGACCAATCTGGCTGCTAGACTTAGAGTTTTGGGCATGACAGTGGATGAGTCTTTTCTCGTCCAATTCGTCCTAAACTCCCTACCTCCTGAGTATGGACCTTTCCAAATCAATTACAACACTATAAAAGATAAGTGGAATGTAAATGATTTGCAAAGAATGTTGGTATAGGAGGAAGGAAGGCTCAAGCAACAGAATGTCCATGTGACTAAGGGACAGGTGTCAAACCATACAGTCAAAGGAGCTGGTTTTAAGAAGAAGTTCGGCAAGGGCATTAAGAAAGGTCATGGGCCGTCTCATCAAGCTGAACCATCAACTGTTGCTGTGAAGAAGGAAAAGAACGACAAGTGTCACTTCTGTAAAAAGAAGGGCCATTTCCAGAGGGATTGTCATAAATGAAAGGCCTGGTTCGAGAAAAAGGGTAAGCCCTTTATTTATATTTGTTTCGAATCAAACTTTATTAACGCTCCTTCTGACACTTGGTGGATTTATTCTGGTTCTATGTGTCACGTTTCTAATTCGATGCAGGGCTTCATTTCGATCCACAAAATAAATCCAAATGAGCATTTTTTCTACATGGGCAATAAGGCAAAGGCTAAAATAGAAGCTGTTGGAGTCTTTCGCCTGATTTTAATCACTGGATTTATTTTAGATTTGCAAGAAACTTTTTATGTTGCCACAGTTTTTCGGAATTTAATTTCTGTTTCTAAACTCGCTTTAGATGGTTTTGCAATTGAATTTAAGAACAATGGTTTTGGTTTGATTAAAAATTCTAATAATGTTGGTTTTGGATTTTTATGAGATGGTTTATATCGATTGAATCTTGAAAAGAATTTTTCTGAAACCCTTGTGGCCCTGCATCCTAATGTCGGTACGAAACGTACACTTAATGATGAAAAATCTGCTTATTTGTGGTATAAAAGATTAGGGCACATATCCAGGATGAGAATTGAAAGGCTCATTAAAGATGGAATACTCCATAACCTGGATTGGGCCAATTATGATGTATGTGTGAACAGTATTAAAGAAAAACATACCAAACATACAAAGAAATGAGCCAAAAGAAGCACCCAACTACTTGAAATAATACATACAAACATATGTAGACCTTTTGATATTCCATTCATTGGTGGAGGAAAATACGTCATCACCTTTATAAATGATTTTTCACGTTATTGCATTTTGTACATGTTGCATGATAAATCTCAGTCTATGAACGTCATTGAAATATACATTAATGAGGTTAAGAGGAAACTAGGTAAAAAGGTGAAAATCACTAGGTTTGATAGAGGTGGAGAATATTATGGTAGATATGACAAGTCAGGGCAACGCCCTGGCCTATTTGCTAAACTCCTTGAAAAATTAGGTATTTGCGCTCAATACACAATGCCAGGATCACCTTAGCAGAATGGTGTAGCTAAAAGGCGTAATCGAATCCTTATAGAAATGGTAAGAAGTATGATAATTATGACCCAATTGTCTACATTTTTGTGGACACATGCATTAAAGACCACTGTACACATCTTAAATAGGGTTCCTAGTAAGTAAGCTTAAAAAACCCCTTTTGAACTTTAGAAAGGATGGAAACCCAATTTAAGGTATTTATGTGTGTGGGGCTACCCAACGAAAGCTAGAATCTATAACCCTTATGAAAAGAAATTAGATCCTAGGACATTATCTTGTCATTTCATCGGGTATCCAGAAAAGTCGAAGGGATATAGATTCTACTATTCAAATCATACAACTAGAATCATAGAAACTGAAAATGTTAAATTCATTGAAGAAGGTGAAGTAAGTGGGAGTATAAAAGAAAGGGAGGTAATCATTCAAGAAGTCAGGGTACAAATTCCAATACCCAGAGTTCATAACATACCTGTTGTTCCTAATGTAGTTGTTGAACCGATCATTGACCCAATCAATAACAATGAACAACAAGTGAATAATCAACCAACTGAACAACCACATAATGAGACTATAACCGATGAAACTTTTGAAGCACCACAGGAAGCGCCATTAAGAAGATCTCAAAGAAGAAGGAGTATACCTTCAAGGGATCGAATTTAACATAGGGAATATTAATGATCCAGTTTCTTATGAAAAAGATGTAAATAGTGATGATGCCGATCAATGGATTGAGGTCATGAATGAAGAAATAAAATCTATGAATGACAATAAAGTTTGGGAGTTGGTCGAATTGCCAAAAGGACAAAAACGAGTTGGGTGCAAGTGGATATTTAAGACCAAACTTGACTCAAAAGGCAATATCGAACGACATAAAGCTAGAGTTGTTGCCAAAGGTTTTAATCAACGAGAAGGCATTTATTATAATAAGACCTTCTCTCCAGTTTCAAAGAAGGACTCATTGAGAATCATATTAGCTTTGGTGGCTCACTATGATTTGGAGTTTCACCAAATGAACGTAAAAACATCTTTTCTAAATGGGAGTTTAGAAGAAGAAGTCTACATGGCACAGCCACAAGGTTTCATACAGGAAGAAAATGAAGACATGTTTTGTATGTTAAAGAAGTCAATATATGGTCTAAAGCAAGCTTCTCGTCAATGGTACATTAAGTTCCACGATACCATTACATCCTTTGGGTTTAAGAAAAATACTGTTGATCGGTGTATATACCTGAAGACCAGTGGGAGTAAGTTTGTGTTTTTAGTACTATATGTTAATGACTTACCTATCGCCAACAGTGATCTTGAGTTATTAAGTGAAACCAAGAAGTACCTTTCTAAAAACTTTGAAATGAAAGATTTAGGCGAGGCATCCTTCGTGATCGGGATAGATCACGAGGAATGTTAGGATTGTCTCAGAAAGCTTACAATAACAAAGTTTTAGAAAGATTTAGCATGAAAAGTTGCAATCCCATTAATGTTCCACTTCAGAAAGGGGATAAGTTCAGCTTAAGTCAATGCCACAGAAGTGATTTAGAAAGGGAGCACATGAAAGGCATGCCTTATGCTTCTCTCGTAGGGAGCTTGTTGTATGAACAAGTCTGCACTAGATCGGATATCAGTTTTGCCGTTGGGATGCTAGGTAGATATCAAAGCAATCCGGGGATTCACCATTGGAAAGCTGCAAAGAAAGTGCTGAGGTACCTGCAAGGGACCAAGGATTACATGCTCACATATCGAAAGACTGATAACCTTGAGGTGATTGGTTATTCAAACTCAGATTTGGGGGATGCCTTGATAGTAGGAAGAGCACTTTGGGTTATGTCTTCCTTATGGCTGGAGGAGCCGTTTCATGGAAAAGTGATAAGCAAAGCGTCATTGTATCATCTACTATGGAGGCTGAGTACGTAGCTTGATTCGAAGCTACAAATCATGGATTATGACTGCGAAACTTTATTTCAGGACTTAGAATTATGGGGTCAATATCTAAGCCGCTGAAAATTTATTTTGATAATGTCGCAGCAGTCTTCTTCTCAAAGAACGATAGGTATACTAAGGCTGCTAAGCATATTGAGATGAAATACCTATCAGTTAAAGAAGAAGTTTAGAAACAAAGAGTGTCAATTGATCACATTAGTACGCGTGATAACATAATAGATCCTCTTACCAAAGGACTATCTCCGAAGATCTTTATGGAAAATGTCAAAGAGATAGGTCTCGATTAGTTAGATTATGATTGTTATTTTGGCTTAGTTGTTTGACACTATTACTTGAATTCAATAAAAGTGTTTCTGATTTCTATTATTTCTGTCTTTTGTGAATGCATGCATATAATTATTAATTATTGTTGACAGAAATAGTCCTTATTCAAAAGGATATTATGAGGCCATTATGATACCCAATATTAAAGGCTAGTTGAATGAAACATTTGTGTTGTGGTACATGGAAGGAACTATGCTCTTGAATAGCATGGAACTGCCATGACTCGCATCCGTGAATCATTTAATTTAGCAAAATTTATCAATGATTGTGCACCTTATGATACTAATTTAATTATACGAATTATTAAGACCAAATGGGAGATTGTTGGAAATTAATGTTAAGTGACAAAATTAATTATTTAATTTCAATTATATTAAATTCCGAATTTCCCATTTATGTGGTTTTAATAAATGTCAGATAATTAATTAGGAATGTGATAAATAAAGATATTAAAAGATTTGGGTAAACCTTATTCATTAGTCACATGATGGTTAGTGGCATTAGTGGGAGACTTGGAAAGAGTCCCACCACCACTAGGATTTCGACCCTCTTCCCCTTATAAATAGAGACTTCTACACCATCTAAAGTCATCTCAATACACACTGTTTCTAAGGAGGGAGAGAAAATCCGAAATTCATTTTTCTCATATTCCGGGCTGTTCAAGAAAGGAGCATTCAAGTCATTTTAATCCGTTCCACAACGATGAACAAAGGTCAGTTTTTAAATCGTAGTTATAAGGAATTTTCGATTCTGTGATTGCATGAAGATAAACATCTTGGATTCATGTCAAAACTGTTTTATTCATGATGCAACCCTATGATTCATATTCGAATTTATAGTTAACAAAACAGTATTAATTAACAATAACACCTTCATATATAGAGAGCCAGCCCCCAAGTTGTG